>JAUMHI010000043.1:18791747-18840168 GCA_032359435.1 Enteromius unitaeniatus
GGAATAAATTACATTTTAAAATATATTCACACAGAAAACAGTTATTTTAAATTGAAATAATATTTCACAATATTACACACTATTATCTTTTTTCTTGATTTTTAATCTGATAAATGCACCCTTGCATAAGAAACATCTTTAAAAGCCATTAAATGCTGTCAAACAATTGATCGCAAGCAAAATAATTTAACACAGGTTATTGTTGTAGGTCTAGTACTGGGAAACATGTGACATTTTTATCATGCCTTCACATTTGCAACCCATCACAGGATTCTTTGTTCCTGGATTTCCCAAGCTTCAGCGTTTCCAAAACCACCACGACCAGATTCTCTCCAAACTTTTACCCAAACTGAAGAAGCATTTGGTAAGATTGCTGTGGCACACACAAGACTACAAAAAGAAGAGTTTAGTTAAGTTACAGTAAATATTATTATTTATACATATATCCATTTAACATGGTGCTATATCTAATGCTAAGCTTTCTTCTCTTCTCACTTCTTTTTTCTGTTTATATGCACTCCTCAGGATAAGGAGCAGATGTTCAGTGGGATTTACAGCACTAAATGGTTCCTTCAGTGTTTCATTGACAGGGTAGGTGTTTGATCTGAGCAGATGCATTGTAACCAAACTGACAGTGTTACGTAAGCGGTGATTAGTAGATAGGTGTATGTGCTAAATCATATGCTAAGCTTAGCTCTCAATGCCAGAGAAATGATACATCAACTGTGTGTATATTATAGGGTTGGTTCAGGTCACTGCAAACCATCCTAAAAGTGGTGATTCATTCGGCTCTCTTTGAATGAACTGTTGAGTCAGCTGTTCTGATTGTTACTGTGATTATGTTCAAGCATCAAGGGATGGAAACACTTCTGGATCTGCTCAAGTGAGAGGCGTTTATATGAAGTGATGTTGGCAGTGAGACCTGCTCAGACTTGTTCAGATAAAAACTGAGGTGTTAAGTGGACATTCAGGTTTATACAGGCATAGATATGGATTTTGACACATATTGTATATGTCGACACAAGACCAGAACTGGATTGTTTGTTAACAGCAAAGCATTACTTGAATCACTGGGAAAAATTCACGACAGGAACACAGGATAATGGGATATGAGGGAATTAGGAGAAACACAGGTGCACAGATCAACTAATTAGACTAAACAATGACAGGAACATGACCAAATAAGGTAAAACAGGAACAGAAACAGGGGCAAAATATGACTAGTTTATTTAAATAGACAAGGGCATGCAAGTTCTTCCAAAAAATTTAAAACTCTTTTATTATTTAGTCGTATTAATTTATTATTGTATTATTCTTTGATTTGTAAATTGTATGTCTACTCGCTTTGTTCAACCAGAAATAAAAATTTCCCCAACATCATTAAAGTCATTAAGCTCCAAATGTTGTTTCGATCACAACATTCTTTAAAATGATATTTTCACAAAATAATTATCATATAAATAATTATATATATTGAATATTTCTGTTACATTATAATAGTAAAAGGTTAAGGGTAGAACATTATTTTTACAGACAAGGCTTAAGCTAGTCCCAGACTAAAACGCATGTTTGCAGTCTTAACTGAAAATATCTTTCTCAGATATATCTTAAAATAAGTGTCATTTTCCTGTGTCAAGATGCACTCCTGTAAGGTTTTCTTTTAAACCATTTTTGTAAAAGTTGCTTAAATATCTTTATTTAAACTAAGGCCTAGTTTGGTTTAAGCTAAGCCCCGTTTGTGAAAAAAGGCCTAAAATCTATTAAAAAACAATAAAACGTAATAGATAGAGAGATAGATAGATGGTAGCTAGTTTCTGATATCCAGCTCATCTGAATAGCCCTAAACAATACTAAAAACCCTCATTAGCTTCAGAACAGACCTATGATATATTGTGTGTAACATTGGCTCATTTGAAAATGGCTAATAAGCAGCCACACTGTAAAGCATGATAGAGTAGGTAGAGGCATGATAGAGGTTGGTGCACTCAGTGGAGAGGAATTATGCTTTAAGAAGCTAAAAGAGAGAAGCTGTAGTGCTTCCGCTCTCTTTCTTTGTCAGGGCCTCTTGATAGAGGGTGCAGTGTGCAATTAGCCAGCTGACACGGGTGTTTCAATGTTTACTCTGCGCATACACACAATCCTGTGGGTTCACTGGAAGAGGAAAGAGAGCAGACACTGTCAGCACTGCAGAATCCGGTCCAGCTGGGTTTCAGCTTGTGGACTGGCAGCTCGCTGAGGGAGATTAGCTTTAGACCAGCAGAGGCCCCAGTTTAAAATGAAATACTCTACACATTTATATTTTCCATTAGGCTGTGAGGACCTTTGTGCAGAAATGTCGATCTTCATTTATCTATAAAGTTGTTACCATTTTCAGACCCCATTCACTTTGACTTTACGTCTGTGGGACATCTTCATCCTTGAGGGTGAGAAAGTTCTGACAGCTATGGCTTACACCATCCTTCAGCTCCATAAAAGTAAGTTCCTTTTTTATCAGTACTGAAATTAACAAAAAATGAATCTAAAAATACAAAATTTACTCCAGTGACAAACTCAGTGCATGCTGATAGACCTGATTGCCTTCATATAAACTGAACCCTCAGCACATAGAAATCTGTTGACTTTAAATTCTTCTGTGTAAAGTGGCTAACTGAGGTTAATCATGTTCAGAACAATTGCTTAAGATGTCTCTGGAGGACCTGAGAGAGTTCCTGCAGGAGAAGATAGGAGAGTCCATCTACCTCAATGACGACCTTGTCATAGAGCAGCTTAAAGTTTCCATGTCTGAACTTCGCAAAATGAAGCTTGACCTCCCACCACCAGGTTCAGACATTTTCTTAATATTATACTGTATCTAACTGCTTGAAGTTATACGATTGTGTTGTTTTTTTGAATGCCTTAATCAATTAGGAAATGTCACAGTGAGTCAAAGATCTCGTTTGTATCCTTCCTATGCATATGAAACTACTTCAGTATTTTTTTTAGTTGACATTTAATTTTAGTTTTTTTTGGTAGTTTTTTTTTATTTTTTATAAAGAAGTACAATGTTACAAAGGTTTTTTGTTTTTTAATACATGCTATTCTTTTGAACTTTCTATTCATGTACACCAAGGCTGTCCAAACTCGGTCCTGGTGGACTGTTGTCCTGCAGAGTTTAGCTCCAACCCTAATTAAAAACACCTGAAGCAGCTAATCAAACTCTTACCAAGCATGTTGGAAACATCCATGCAGGTGTGTTGAGGCACGTTGGAACTAAACTTTGCAGGACACTGGACCTCCAGGGTCGAGTTTGGACAGCACTTTAAAGAAATGCTGTATTAAAAATTGCGTTATTTGGCAACCCAGCACTGGAAATGATGCCAAGTCTGTGGTTTTCCCACAGAATTAGGCAACTTTAACCATGTTGCCTTGCCCACAGGTTGAAGCAACCCCAATAATGTGATATTTAACCCCTGAAGTGTGAATTTTACCAGGGGAACCCCCCCGAAAAATGTGTATTTTAACCACTGTATTTCACTGTATAGCAATATTTCCCTGTCACCTAAAATGCAATTGGATGTTTTGGGTAGAAACTGAGCGTGTTTTGCTGCAACCTGGGTAAATAATAGACAGAAAACATGCTTGGTTACTTTGAACCAGCTGGTTGGGTTAAATGTTTTTACCCAGCATGCTGGGTTGTTCTATTTAAGTCAGTATTATATTGCTGGCTAAAAATGGATGGAAATTAAATATCACTATTATTATTACTAGTATTATTATTTACTAGAAGCAACAGCAATATTTAAAAAATTAACATTTATTATTATTATCCTCATAGACAAAATACAAGACAAACTGAATTCATTTTTGTGCATTTTAGACATAAAAATGTAACATTTAAAATCAGCATTTTAATTTAAATGTATTCAACCATTCTCTGTAACAACTATAACTGACTCCAAAACCTGCCCATAAACTAACAGTACTAAGTTTTAACATTAAATGAAATTAAACTTATTATTATAAGGCATAAAATATATTTATGTTATGCCAGGCAAAATGTGTTTCCAGAAGTTACATAAGTATACCAACGTATGTTAAATGCAATTATTTAGCTTGTGATGGCTAATTGCAATTTATTAGTACTTTAACTCACTTGTCTAATAAACTTGCACAGAAATTATTTCTTAAACCCAGTTCAAAGAGCACTTGCTTAATAGCATGACCCAATTATAGTTGTTGTTGTTAACTTTAACAGTAAAATACACATTATTTTATTATTCATACTGTACATATTCAGTGTTCTATCCCCCTCACAGCATAGATGATATATTTCTGGCTACAGCTAATGAGCATGTAGGTCACCCACATTTCCAGTGCGCTCTCATTCAGTATTTCTGTATTCACAGCTAAGCCTGATGAGTTTCCACGAAAACCTCTGGGTCTGGAGCTGCCAGTTGTTCTAACTCCAGTCAAACGGCCCAAACCGAGCCTCTCAGAGGATACACCCAACAAAGCCGAGCTCATCAAACGGCCACCTGCCTCTCTACACATCTCTCTACAGCAGGAGTCCATTATGCTAGATGACAGTCCTTCACAGGAAAAGAAACCTTACAATGATGTAGGGACTGGCAGCATGTCTCCCCTCCCCTCACCGGACCCCGTCCTAGTACACAGCCAGATTCCCCTCACACCTGACGGAATGATAGGAGCCCCAGAGGATGGAGGGGAATGGCCTCCTCCCTATGAACCTCCTGTACCCGAGCTTAATGAGACCCAAAACCAACCGGAGCAGTCTGACCCTTCTCCACCTTCAAATGTGGAGCATAAGAAGTCTTCACAAACATCGCAAAACTTGGAGCAGGACAATTCAGAGACAGCAGGTGGCAGTGTGGCGGCTGATTTACCCCCAGACAATTTTGAATCTGTTTCCATGCAGCCTTCTGGCGTTTTCACTTCTGAAAACTATGAGGGACAGTTAGGGGATGATGAAAGTAACAACATGGACAATTTTTCAGAAAAACTCTCAACTAAGATCTCCTCGACAACCTGTGTGCTGTCACAGTTACCTGCCAAACGAATCCCCACAGTCCATTCAGACCCCCTGTTCCAGCATCCGCCTCATTCCAGCCAGCACCTGCCCAAATCAGAGACCTTTTAAGCTGCCAACTGACTTTTATTCAATTGCTTTGCCAGTGTTTCTGTGGAGAGCATTATTGATTTTTCAGTTTTTCAGCATTTGTCTTTTCTGCAGCTCAAGTTTTCTCTAGTACAACTCACTTTGGGATGCATTTGCACAAACATCGCAGCTGGCACATATGATAGAGATAAAAGCTTCAGAACAAAAGTGAGCTGGCTCACTGCTTAATACGCAACTCAGCATATAGCCAATTGTTGATGAACAACTGCCTTCCAACTCATCTCTCACACTCTCTGGGTTTGTACAGAACTGCCACTCAATTACACCACAACAACACCGATGTCTTTGCAATTTCTGGGTCCAAATTTAACTAAATGTTGAAAGCTGTAATGGTAAGATCTGAACCATGCTGCGCAATATGAAGGTTTTTCACTACACTCAAAAGCAACCATAATATGCTATCCCTAGTAAAAATAAAATATATTTAAAATACATTTAAGTATAGTTAACATAATTACTGACATATCGGCATAATTAAACTCTACTTGTGTAAAATTAACATGTGTTTTAATGTCACTACTGATGAGGACTGTATGATCTTTAAATAATATTGGTCTTTAAATGCAAGATATACCTACAATAGTTCCACTTTAGCATGAACTAATACACTTCAGTATATATTTGGTTGGATTTCAGCACTACCTGTGCACAATTAAAAATGTATTTGTTCCAGTTTAGCAGACTTTTAAGTATACCGTCAAAGTGCAAGGTATTTTTTATTAGGTATATACATATTTGAGAGTATTTGTAGTATGAAATGTATTGTAAAAATACAATTTAGTATATTTGTTTTTCACTAGGGATGGCTTGACAGAATATTGCAGTTATTTGTTAATATCACAAACCACTCCATGTTAAATAATACAGTAGCTTATCCGTTCTGATAAGAAAGTAGAGAGTAATATACTTGTAGTCTGTGGTAATCTGAATGGTTTGTGATGTGAATTGTTTGTTGATACCAGCTTCATGGTACAATGCCAATTTTGCAGTGTCCACAAGCCAATATTTATTATTCTGATAGAAAACACCAGAAAATAGTTTAATGGAATGTGCAGCAGTCTGTCAAAGTATGTTTATCTCAAAATGATTCGGCAAAGTTTCACTGAGACAGCTGCGGTGTCTTTGTGATTTAACTTCCCAGCTGATGGCAATATTAAACATAGCCTTTAATAAGATTCAACAATATTTTTCTGGTTGTTTCTAAACCCAACTTTCTGTACATTTGGTATTTGTACTTGTTTTTCATTTGTGTGAATATTTTGTACATTTAGCTTTTTAGACTATTGTATTTTAATGCTTATAGGATTTTGTATTTGTATCATAAATTACTTAAATGTCAGATTTGCTTTCTGATGGTCTTATCTTGCATAGGCTTGCTTTTTATAAACAGTCGATTGGTCTTAGAAAGCTGTGCCCAGGAGGAGCTTCAGGTTTATAGTTTCAACAGAACAAACATTTTAATCTTAAATCAGTGAAAATAAGTATTGTAAACATAAATAATTATAAATTAATTATATACTGGTTATCTGCGCACCTTTTTGTCTCAGAATAACAGTGTACACAAGTAAAGTAAGTCGAGCTCTGTATTGCTATGCCATTGTATTAAGACATTGATGGTTTTAAATTCTATTACAGTATGGACTCTGTCAGATGCCTCTGCAATGTCATGTTTATCTGTTTGAAATTCAAAATATGTTTTCAGTGCAGTATTCGAGTAATGGACGGTGTACATTCCCTTTTAAGGAGTTTTGAGAACTCCAACCAAAAGGCTTTGGTTTTATTCAGTCTGTAATATAGTAAAATTATGCTGTACCTATTTACTTTGTTATTCAATGTTTGAATTAGATTTGCATAAATAGAAGTTTTCTAATCTTGATTGGACTGTGTAGAATTATTTCGAAATACACAAGACACCAAAAATTAAGGGAGTTACCACCAGAGGTCTCTGTAAATACACCGTTTGTTTACAATAGAGCCTGACTGATTCGCTATCATCGCCACGTTTTAGTTCCTTATTCTCAGCTAAAGTTCAAGAGCATCATATTCCATCTTATCATTCATCATCTTTATTTTGTAATGGAAAAGTCTTCTAGTGAACTATAGCGTAGGAACAGCGGTAGTTTAGATTTCCTTCCCAGTGAGAGCACACAAGAGATTCAACCTTCGTGAGATATTTGCCAGCATCATCAGGGTACCTGTAATATGAGGATCTTTTATGTTTGTTTCCTGCTCTCGGAGGACACTGACAGCATGTGGTGACACGGGTTTGGGTGATGGATGCCACGCCTTGGCAGATTGTGAGTGCCATACATCATAATTGAGCCCCAGTGAGAGAGAGAAGGGCTGGCAGAAATAGAGCATATGCAAAAAAAAGATGACACATCATCACTCATCATCATAATTGAGCAGGTATTGATGCGCTCATCTGTGCTGAGTTCTGCAATGCAACACTTCATGCTACAAATGTTATCAGACCATGCTGAGATCTGTTAAGACACAGCTAATATGACTTTTCTTGACCTTTAGCTATGTTGATCTGAACAAAAAAAGAGAAGAAATCTCTTTTTTTAAATTTAATTGTTTTCTTTTTAGATCAGGTTAAAAAAAAATATCATATAAATATATAAAGCAGCAGGTCTTATAAAAAAAAAAAATTCAGCTTGGATTTTTAACAGCTCCTTTGAACTGAGACAGACAACTCTCAGGGTTTATAACCGTTACAAGCTGAACATTAGCACTCAAACCACACACTTGGAAAAGTTGAGATTACACCTACCTCTCCTTTTTCTCCTGCTTTGTGCCTCAGGTTATCTGTTCAAAGACATGTTTATCGAGACCATTGGTGTTTCAGCATCCAAAACAAGGAAGACAAGCTTCAGCTTTGAAAGGTTAGGTGTCTGAAAGATTTATCTCCAAAAGGAGCACCTTTAATCCAAACACATAGGGTTTTGCTAAAGGAACATCATTCAGACCAAACTGTTATCCTGCCCTCCTCCATGAGCCTTAATATAATAGACTCTTATGGTGGAGTTTTAGCCATGGTTCAAAACAGAAAGTGCTGTAAACATCATGCCCACATACTACCTAAAACATACTTAAAGATATAATTTTTTTATATAAATCTACGTAAATACCTATATATAAAGATATTATAAATATACTGTATATAAAATAAAATCAAATACCTTTTATACAATTAAATTTACATAATTATGTCTAATATATTTTGGAGCTGTCCAGTTTTTTCGATGATGGAAATTTTGCAAGATTATGTAAAATATCCAAACAAATCATACACAATTGATCCTTATGACTGGCTTTGTGGTACAGTGTCACATACTAAAAAAAATTATACCACTTTTTTTTTTTTTAAAGTAATTGATTGCAAACTTTTATTTTTTAAGTTAGTCAACTAGATTTGTTTATTACATTTATCTAAAATACATTGATTGCATTTACTTACCTAAATAAAATAGTTTTATGTGTGTGTGCATATGGTATCAAACAAGATCGGGGACACATTTGCTCTTGATTATTTAAAAAAAAAAAGTCCATATTAGAAGATTATTAGGCCAATATGTATTTCACCATAGTAGTGTGGATAGACCTACTTTTTTATAAACGTATATTTTCATAGCTTAAAGCATTATGTGGTTTAAATGGCTCATTACTGCAACGAAAAAGGTCTCAGTCTAATGGAAGCATAAATTTGGCCTCTGCACTACTAAAATGCATGACCATACATCATTACCTTATTAGTAACTTGTTTAAAATAGTGTGCTAATTAACGTTTTTGAAGAGCTTGTCAGTGTAAAGAAAATGAAGGAGCATTGAAGACAGTTCAGTGATGATTCTGAGCCCTTCAGGTAAAGCACTGTGACTGTGCGCACATGAAGGTAACAGCTCCCTCTATCCATCAGATGAAGAGCAGGATGCGGTCGGACAAGTGCGCTGATGCTGCTGTGGGGAAAAAAAAGCAGTTTTCCTGCGTAGGTGAAAACACCAAAACAAAAAGGACTTAAGACGGATGAAAATCACTCAAAACAAGGATCTGAGATGGCACCGTACGAATATTTTTGCAGTCGTTTTTTTCGTCTGTGAAACAGACCGAAGAAACAAAAGCGTGCTAGTGAATACCAGCGCGAGAAGAGGCACGAGACAAAACCACAAAACAGCGACGCTTCATTGCTATTTACACAGCTTTATTTGTCTCCAGCTATCTTTTGCAATAAACAGGAGACTAACCCGTGAAACAAATAATTGAACACTTTCACTGTCCGCTCATCACATAACGCGCCAGGAATAAGGATTTGTACAAAACTAGTATCAGGACTTCAGGATGAAAGCCTTTTTTAACGGAGACATATCGTAAAAGAAATGAATGTGTACAGTAAGTTTGACTGCCAAACCCGTCATTGTGTGATAATGTGTGTGTTTTTCCTATATTGACACTTCTAATAACAGAAATGATGAGCTGCGCCTCTTGTTACACCAACTATTGTTCTGGCTGGACTCAAGTGAGCAGTCAAGATAGACACAGGACAGCGCAGCATCAACCAACACACACATCTCCTATGGTGACACCGCTTAGACATGCCAGTTTTACTCAGAAAAACACGTCCACGGTAAGTATTCGCGATTATTATAAAGATAAAATAACTGCCTGTGACATTTATGACGAATGCTGTGTAAATGCCATTTATAATAAATGGCCTTCCCTTCAGTAGCCTTCTCGGAAGTTTAGAATGTCATTGTTGAAAGTCAAGTATAAAGGAGACAATTTTAGGTGTTCAATAGCAAGTCTAAATCTGTTCTAATCTAAAAACTATTACCGGTATTGTGACTGCAAAACATAATTTCAGCATTTTTTGACCTTCTAGCTGTACAACATCAACGCTGAAGGGGCGCAAGTCTGAATTTTCCACTAAGTGGGTGATGTTGCTGTGATGAGGATGCGCTTTCCTCTGAAGAAGATCCGCAAGCAGTTTAAACTCCTTCTGCTGCTCGTTTTGCTTATGTTTGCCATTGGGTTCACGTATCTTCATATCAACCAAGGCAAAGCCATTAAACTCCACTTCAACTATGGGAAAGGTCAGTATTAATGAAACTGCACTATTGCTATCGCCTTGAGCATGAACCACTGAAGCCATAGTAAACATATCTCCGATAGCTTCAAATGGGATTGTGCACAAAAATCCAATTGCGCAAAGCTGATTGTGAAAATTAGACCATTCTTACAATATCAATTGAATCTTTCTATTGGGTTTCAGAAGCAGGTTAATGAGCAGGGCAGGGCAGTAAAATTGAGCTGTCCATTGCTAAAGCCATTGTATGATCTAAATGAGGATTTTTCCTTCAGGTTAAAGTTTAATTATCGCTTTTTTTTCTTCCCAGCTAACTGCTGATTATTCCTAAACTAATTTGTACTCTGGGTTGTACAACCATTAGTACTACAGATAAGACTCAAAGCAGCTCTGTGCAAAGATGATTTTCCTTTATGCTTTTTGAAGAGAAATTAAGTCTAACCCACAGGCACAATTTGATGAATGTCCTGAAAGGTACCAATTCAGTTACAAGAGTTCCTTTCCTTTAATTACTGTCAGGAATAATCACTTACCACACACAAGTGGCCTTTTACATTTTCCTGTTACACTTGGTAATTTGTGTTTGCGTGTACATAAGAGAAGCTGATGGAAAATGCTATGCTTTACATGTCCAGAATGTTATTCACTCAGTAGATAGTATGTATAAAATTCATTTAATTTTCATCTAGCTCATTTGTACTTTTCTTCTCTTGACTGAATAACACTGCCTTAACCTTGAAAAAAAAATGTACATTTATAATATACAAAGATGTTTTAACATCAGTATTTACGTCTAAATTCCAGTCTTCATGTTTAATGACGTTTGAAATGCACAAGTTTAGACATGTTGATCAAATAATCAGCACATTCACTAATATACTTAATTCAAATCTTGTTTTTAACTTTTAAACAGTTTTCTCAGACCACACCCATATCCTCTCTAATGCAAAAATGCCCTGTGTTTGCTCTTAGGAAATTTTGAAAAATTGTTTTTAATTTGACTTTCTAAATTGGATTTTTTAAATCATAGCCTCTCATTAACTTTTACCTTGAAGCAGTATGTCCTTTGTTATTAGAGGTGAAGTAATTGTTGCGGATTAGGTGATAAACCATGGCTGTATTTGAGAGAGGAATAAATTTGTATATTTCTAATTATAGCATAAAGGCTCAAGGCTTTTTCCCCCTTGGTTTTCCACTGATTGAGATTTAAAAATGGAAGCTAGTTGTTGTGAATTCTGTGGCTGAAGTTGACAGGGAGAGAAATTAGAAGTGCAGACTCTTTTAACCCATAGGTTAATGAAATTTGTGTTAAGCTCCTCTCAACACACAAGGTAATGCTTATGCAAATGGGTTTTTTGGACAGATGCCACTGTTATCTCAAGTGAGGCGTGCTATAGGTGGGAAGTAAGAGGGCTGAGCTCTAAAATCACTTCACCCGGGTAGTCATTAGTCAGAGGGGAGGTAAACGTCTTGTAGGACATGTTGATCTCTGTGGACAAAGGTCTTTTGGAGATGCACTTGCTGTCATGCTGAAATAAAAATGACCAAACCTGAATTATTTAATTAGGACATCACTTAAATTAAAGCTTAGTGAGCAGAATTTGCATTGCGTTTATACTGTGTATCTTGAATGTGTCTCTTTTCATCAGCGGGAGAGATCCTGCATTTGTGTTTAGGTGACTGAACAGTCCGTTGTCTGTCGACTTGGCTCGGGGCAAGGACACATGGAGCAGGTGGTGGTCCACTCAGCACCAAGACAGGAAGAGCATAAAACATGCAGATTTTGATGAGCATACTGCCAGTCAGAGAATCCAGGCAGAAGCACATTTTGAAATATGAAATCTTTTTCAAGATGACTAGTTAGAATGGAAACATTTTCTTTCTTAGCTCATTTATAGTCAGTGTTGTGTAGATTACTTACAAACCCTAGTCCATTATTAAATACAAATTGCATGATAAAAATGGTAATGATGCAATCTATTTAAGTAGCATGGTCTAAATACTTTTTGATTGCGTTTAGTTTATTATTGCTCTTAACTGTTTGTCACGTTTATTTGAAAGGGATAATCTTGTTCCATATTGACACACTTACAAAGATATATATGTGTGTGTGCATGTGTCTGTGTTGATGCTAGATTGTCCAGTGCATCCGGCTGCCATTTGTTGCCCTCTGGCTTGCACTTTTTTGGGATTGTCTCTTGTTTAAACAGCTTCTGCAAGCATCACCACATAGATCTCAGAAATGTCTGCTGCATGATAGAGCAGTTTGTCTACCACCCACTTAATTGTGAGCCAGTCGGCTGATGTCCAAGGAGCCGTTCATGTGTCACCTACACCTGCTATGAAGTTCAGACTAAGACCGGTCTGTTTGGGTCATATGTTCAGGTGTGAAGCCACTGGGCCGCACTTAGAATGAATAAGCCCATCTGTGCCAGACCCATTTCTTCCTCCACTAGGTTATCACAGATGTTAATGAATGAAATGAAACCACTAATGCTTGAACATGAAATCTCTTACAAAGCTTAATATGATAACTGTGGTCACAGATGAAGCTCTTGACTGGTTGGGTCTTGGTACCTTCGAGCAGTATGTTTCATAGGCCTGAGCTTAGTGCATAACATATAAAAGATCTCCCCCCTCCAAAAAAATTTGGCTGCATCTCATTACCTTTGATTTCAGTTGCTGGCACCTCAAACTCTCATTGGTATTCCTGGAGGCAGCAGTGGTTCTGGCTCTGGGGCTGAAGATGTGCTCTGCATGGCCTCGGTCCAATTTTTGAGGAGCCATTATCATCCCTTATTCATGGCTCTTTTATTTAGAGACTATATGGGAGGTTGCAGGTTGCATGTAAATGAAAAAAAAATTGTTTGTACTGTAGGAAGTTTCCATATTGCTCTGCACAGTTTGGAATCTTAAATGTTATTATGTTTAATTGCTTTCTCTGCTTCATTCATCTGCAATACTGATCATTTGTTTCCCTTCTAAATTCAATCCACTAATAAATCATATAGACCCACTCTCAATGTATTGAGCATAAATATATTTTTTCCAGGCAGTTTTCAGTAGGAAAAGGAACACTTTTATCCATCTGCTAGGCTAACAGTGGCAGGTGCAATAGGCTGGAGTTGATTCTTAGAGGATGGTGTGACATTCAGTCGTGCCATCATTATATCAATTTTTATTCATGTCTGACTCTCTTCTCAGTGGATCTACGCATGTCTGTGCTTATTAGAGTAAAGCAAAAAAGTCAGAGAGACTATTTTGATCAAATAAATGAAGACTTGCTGAATCTTTTAAACATCCAGTGTAGCTTATAGTTATACTGTAAAAAATGACCACGATTTTAACGGTAGAAAACTGTAAAAATGCTATGGCACAAACCTGTTAAATGGGTTATTGTAAATACCAATAAAATTTACTGTGAGAAACCGTAACTGAAATTCCCAGAAATCCCTGCTTTGCATTTCAAATTTTGTTTGAATTTGATGTTTTGTCTTTGAAATAACTGTTTCTTCTTAGTTTTTTCATGTCATGTTTATTAGGGTTGTATGTTACAGGTAATATTGTTAAATTAATACGTATTGCATTTTTGTAGTTTAATGAGTCTCACCATGATGGTGCTTAGTGCTTGTGTAAATGACACTGAGCACCTTCTGTAAATGTTCATATTTAAAATCTGCTTGTGATTGGCTTTGGTTCATCATGGTACTTTCTCATCACCACCAGCATTTGGTAGTTATCAGTGTATTTCAAAGGTACAAAACAGTACTTTAGTAGCTTGGTAAATTAACATTATATCAATTCATGAAATTATGATATTTAACTGTAAATTTAACTTAAAACTGTAAAACCAAAAATGTTGTTACCATACTTTTTACAGTCAAATTCCGGCACCACAGCTGCAGGTTTTTTACTGTAAATTTCACAGAATGTTTTTTACAATGTAGTTCCAGTTCTTGAATCCAAGAGTACTGATATAACAGTCCAACAATTTATTTTTTCTGTTTTTATCATTACACTTGTCCAGACGGTTCAGTTTGGAGCTATTTTAATTAAAGTTCAGTATTAATTTCTGTTGTATGAAAGCAATTTTAAAGGTGATTCCTGCTTGTTACTCCAGTAACTTCTCAAATGGCTTAGACTGTTGATTTTGTGAACGGCCTAGAAAAATCTTGTAGTGACAGGTCCATGTTACTGTAGAACATGGTTCCAGACCCATTAGAGTCTTTGGGATGCTGCTTGGTTTTTCACTTTGAAACTATACTGTACATCAATTGGTAATTAATTCTCAATATAAAGGTAAATATTTTTATGTGTAGATCAGAAATATCTGCAGTAGATATTTCACTGTCTGTGTCAGATGGAGAAACATCATCTGTGCATTTTTCTCAGTAAATACTGCTACATATCTTGTCTTCAAAGAGCTTGTCTGCTCACCAGCTCGTTGACTATAGACAGAGATCTCTTCTATAGAATTGTGGGGGTGGAGGATGTGTTACCTCAGCCTGCTGCTTTGACGAGAGCAACAGTTGGCTTTGTTGCAAGTGTGTTGTGAAAAATTGGTGCGGGGGTAATTTAAATCATTTCAGTATTCAGTATTATTCCACAAGCATTGTAGGTGAACATCTTTCGTCAGAGTACATCAAAAGCTCTTGTTGTGGGAATGTTACTTGTCTGTGTACAATGCATTTCTTAACTCATTTTAAAAAGTAAAAGTGAAAGTTTTTTACTTGCATTTGTGCAGTTCTGTCTCTCAAGGATTTGATTTTAAGGAATTAATTGTAGTTAATTCTAATTAGTTTAGTTCTCAGATCATTAACTAGATCTTTATCAGGGTTATATACATTACGTTATATATGTTATACAACAAGTTCAAGCTTGAATTTTCACTTGCTGATAAACAGACATTTGCAAACAGAAGTTTGATTAATATCCATAACAACAATAAGCCTCAGTTTTCTATGACATTCAATATTAAGTGGTATATCAATGAAATTCATTGTCTGTAATGGGTAAATATACAAGTATTGTCATCATTAATTATTTTATTCATGAATTAAACCCTCTTTTGTTCAATAAAAAAAAGCAGATTTTTTTCTTTATCTACACTGAAACAAATATAGTATGAGTTGAACCTCGACAGGTTGCACATTTAAAATTCATAGAATATTATCAGTTTGACTGCACACTAAAGATTGAGTCTATTGACAGAACTGAATCAACATCTAACTGACTTGAGCTGAATTAGACACTAATAGTCTTTTTAGATCTGCTTTACAGCAGAATATGGATTTGTCTTATATTTGATGAAGTTTGCATCATTTTTATTTTCCTGTTTACTTAACTTGACTTAGTAGGTACAGCTACAGTACATTCATACTGTCAGATTACGAGGCAGGTATGTTTCCCTGTCCTATAGTATATCTTGACATCACTCCTTTGGCACTATTTTAGTATAGAAAAACAATTCTGTCAGTGAAATGCCACCTGTTATTTTGTGACACTTCATTTGAATAAATTATATCAGACTTTAATCACCATTCTTATCAGTTGCCTCTCACCTTAAGACAGCATAAAACATACAGCAAAAGATAAAATCATACCCATAGATGACATCCAAAATTCTTTCAAAAAGTTGCCATAATTTGCATGCATCCTAAAACATTTGTTTTGAGAAATGTTTTGAGAGTGCAGATTTCCTAACTAATATAACATTCAGGCTGTTATTGCTTAGCAAAGCATACATATTTAAGATGTGATTCTTAAATTAATTTGCTTTAGCTGTTAACACCCTTCCTCCATAACCTCTAAAATGAGTTCTTGCATTATCACATCTGTTTTAATTCACTGAAGTACAAAGTATTTTGCATCTAGCAGATTTAATTGGTCCCACAGAATAAATTCTGGATCAGTTTAGGTAATGTTGACAGAGCTGGTCTTTCTTTAATGTTCTCTCATTTTTCTTTTACTTTAAGTCCTACTGCTGGTCCCATCTGGATTGTGAGTATATAGGTCTAGGACAATGAAGTACTATTTATTCTGCTTACCTTTTACTCATTTATTGGATTTTAACCCTAATGAAAGAGATCACTGGTTGCATGTGTGACTGATTTAGATAATAAATCTGGTTGTTTTGTATTTTAAGTCAAAACCTACAGCACTAAAATTACTGAATTTATTCTTGTGGCTTTTTGGCTATACTTTAGCTCCCAGTGGCAGTTACAAATCACAATATTTCAGGCAATGGATGAGGGACTGGGCAGTCTGTTTTCTCTGTAGGAGATCTCTCTCCTCTTCCCTTTCATTTAATCCCTTTTCTGTGTCTCCCTCAGTGTTAAAAGTATAGTATCTCTCTCATTTGCCCAAACAGAGGAATCTAACATATGCATGTATTCATTTATAAATATTAATGTTCCTGGCGCGCTCTCCGTTCTTCCAGAGCTTGGAGGCTCTGCTAAAGGACTTTACTCAAGAAAGAAACATTTCTAAACCTCCACACAGGATGATTTGATAAACTGGGTGGATGACTTGTCAGCCCCACATTAAATATGACTGCCATAATTCATGTCATAAATTCATAAATGTCATACACATGACATGCACAGACACCCACACACATATATGTGTGTGCATACAGTAGTCAGTAGTTGATCTGCAGAGATTGCAGCCTCACACAAATTTTTCTTGTTTTGAAATCTGGCTCTAAATAAAGTCTGTAACCCTAGTTCCTCGAAGGAACGAGACGCCGCGTCGACAAGACGCTATGGGAACGCCTCCAGCATGACGGCTCTAACCCTATATGCATAACCTAGAGACGTTCCTCTTCAGGAACTCGAGCCACGTCGACGAGACGCTATGGGAACGAAATGCCCACTCCCCCAGACTTTCAAATCCTTGTATAGTGTGTTTGTGCACTGCTACGACAGCAAGACCGGAGTGGCTCGCATTTCCAATCCATAAAAATTGAAAAATGTGTGGGGGGTGGTCTACCCAGCAGCGTTGCAAATATCGGCAATCGGGACCCCTGCAAACAGGGCTTTCGAGGCTGCCACACTGCGTGTCGAGTGCGCTCTGACTCCTAGCTTCAGCGGGAGACCAGAGGACTCATTTGACAGGTTGATGTCATCCACTATCTAACGGCTTAAAGTCTGCTTGGTGAAAGGAGACCCCTTCTTGGGGGGGCCGAAGCATCTGACTTTCTGACTTTCTCCACAGCTCTGTGGATTTAGCTTCTGCTGACCAGGCTCCCTGAAGGGAGAGGGGTTGAAAGGCCGTAGTACAACTGGCTGAGGTGTGACCGTAGGTACCTTAGGACTGTAACCCGCTCGCGGGTACATGAAGGCTTTGGCTATGCCAGGCTATGCAAGTCAAGATGAGAAAGGGCCACTTTGAGGGCCTGAAAGTCACCTACTCTCCTCAGAGAGCACAATGCTAGCAGAAGTGTGGTCTTGATTGTCAATAGCCGATCAGAGATCTCCTCTATGGGTTCAAATGGCCACAGAGGGCCTCTAACACGACAACCAGGTCCCAGGTCGGCACCCGGGAACGTAGGAACACAGACCTCCTTGGTGGTTGATGTTAAGAGACTACTGACTACTGCGCATCAACACGTGTTGGCCTCTTACATCTGTGAAGAAGTGTTTGAATGCTCAAAACACGGCCAGCATCTCCAGGTAGTTGATGTGCCACATGAGATAGTGACCACTCCACAGACCGCGGGCTGAGTAGTCCTTCACTCCTCCCACCGGCCTTCTCTTACTCTTGTGACTGCATTGAGGATCGACTCGATCCGAGCATGTATCATGCAAGCCTGTCATCACAATGTCAATTGAATGGCTTAGCTCCTCAGTACTTCAGCAAGCTCTTTTCACATTATAGTCCTCCACGTCTGCTGCATTCTCAAAATTCCCAGGATTTCTATATTGCCCAAAATATCTTGGTTTTTGCTATTTTTGGACTAAGGTTGAGAATCACTGCAATAGGGTGATTACGTGGAGTAAACTAATTGTTGAATCAAGTTGTTCTTTTTGGTGTTTCGGTACATTACTGTTGAACCATGGATGTCACATTAATTATTTCAATGATATCCTTGATATATTTCTGGACCTTGATCATGTTAGGATCCTTGCTGTCTATGGAGGGTCAGAGAGATCTTGGATTTCATCAAAAATATCTTCATTTGTGTTCCAAATGTGAACAATGGTTTTGCAGGTTTGAAACAATGTGAGGGTGAGTAATTAATGACAGAATTTATGGTTTTCTCTGCTGCCACTCTATTTTTAGGGGGGGCGATAAAGAGGCCGCGGTCTCCTCAGCGCTCTCATCTTTTCCTCCTCGCGCGGTCCCCTATCCACCTGGCTAGCGCTAGACCCTGAGCTAGAGGATTGGGATAGGGACTCGCCCGTCTCAGTTTTACCTGCTTGCGGTCAGGCTGCGATCCACGAGCGCCAACGCCATTCAGCATCGGCTTGAGCGGGACCAGTGCCACGGCAGACTACACATAATGTGTGTGTGTCACCTGGCAATATATATCTCTCTTGCACGGAATAACACACACTCTGTATGGTGGTGAGTCGCCCTCGCCCCTTTTCTTTGCTTTTTCTTTTTAACAGAGACACTTTCACTGACAAACACACAACACAGAGCGCTTTCGCTAAATGACAGAAAGCCGGCAGCATTCCACATGCTTTTATCCACCTATGACATTCCAATTATTCATTGGTAGATTTTACACACGATTCAGAGCTGTCACGCTGGAATTCCCATAGCATCTCGTCGACACGGCTCAAGTTCCTGAAGAGAAACTAAAATTATTAAAATAATTTTTATATTGCGTGTTGCAGCCTTTTGTGATATGTGTGTTCGAGTCCTTCAACTGTCCTTAGTGGCAAAGCTGGATCTCAGCATCATTTAGCCACTGTGGGGAAGAACTCAAATGTGCACAGCATGAGTTTGAAAAACTGCTTTGAAACAATACATATTGTACAAACTGTATTCAAATAAACTTGACTCTAGTTTCTGTGAAGTGCATGTGTACTTATGAGTGGAAATCTTTTTGCCATCAATACTGTAGTAGTATAATGGTTGAAAAAGCATCCTACCACATGTTAATGTGTGTGTTAGTGGCCAATCCCTCTCTTGGTCATTAGTCTCAATGGGAAAGCCTGGTGGAGTTCAATTCCCTCAGATGTTGTAGTGGCAGCTGGCGCACAGATGTTAGAGTCACTGTCAGACTCTGTGGGTAAAGGGCAGAGAGAGGCTATAGGCACACCTGCTTTATGTGTGTGCATACCCATCTTGAAAGTGCAGGTGTGAATGAATACGCTATATAAAGCACATTGAGTCAAATGTTAAAAGACACTTAATGTAGAATAATATTATCAGTTTTACTGCACACTATGAATGACACAGCTTTCTTCTGTTGAGCTGCTCCATAATTGAATACAAATTTTGCAACATGAACACTGTTACTGTATTGTACTGAACTGAATGTCTCGGTTACGTATGTAACCCTAGTTCCCTGATGGAGGGAACAGAGACATTATGTCATGACGACAGACTGGGGTCTTGCCAAGAGCCCTGATTTACTCTGCTTAATAGAAAACGCCACAACCTGAACTGTTACAACCTTGTGGCACTTAAATGTTGACAAGCAGCACGTGTCAGACAAGTGTTTTGCCCCAGAGCAGATTCGCTCACTTTGATACCTGTATGGACTAGGGCTGGGAATCATTTTAAAAATTCTGATACCGATACGATACCTTGAGTTCAATACCGGTTCCTGAATACATTTTTCGATACCAATTTTATAAAATCAGTTTTAACAAAATTACATTATCTCCAAAAAAATGTTTTCAGTTTGTTGACATTTATACGGATTTAAAATCTCATCTCCTGGGCCACTGCATGGAAAAAAAAGTATTTCCAACACCATGAATCAGTTTACACATCTGTTATGCTACCTTTACACTAGTGCATTATTATTTATTCTTACAATAGCCTTATAATTTTTTGATTTGCTGCTATGTTCAAACCAAATTTTTTTTGACGGCTTGCCATGAATACCTTTACAGTTCTATGTGTACATGATATGATGATAGATTTACTCAAATAAAACAGTCAAATGCTCTTGAAGTAACCCTCAGAGCAGTTCTGGAGATGTTATTTATGTAGCCTGCTGTTTTTATCACCTATGTTTTTATCAGACGTTAATATCACTGGAAGTGTCAAGTGCAGGTCAGTATGCAAGTAAACAAAACCACATCCTACCAGCAGGAGGTGACATGTGGAAGTATGGACTGACCAGACGTGGGGCAGTACAACATACGATGTTGTCTCTAAGGCAGGTCCTATCCAGAGAAGGAGAGGAACGACTGGCAGTAGAGATGGACAGAGTACTCTGTCAAGGGAAGACACAGGTTTACCAAGGGAAACCTTACCATGGAGGATACACATAGAATTACCCACAGGGAATCAACTATATGGACATCTAGCCCAGTACATGGGCCGACCAGACCCCAGGCATGCAGACTGATACTGAGCCTGCCGTCAACTGCTCCTCTCAGTCTGACTGCTGAGGATGCTGGAGGATGCTCTACCAGGGTTTGCCACCTGGGGAACTTACTGGAAGAGTAAACCGTACTTGCATCATGTATTCAGGCCGGTGTCTCAGGACAACATGAGAGAAGGCCGGCCCGAACACAAAGCACTCTTTGTTCACCGAAAATGCCTGTAGGTCCCCTGCCCTCTTGATGGACATGAGCGATGTCAGGAGCGCTGTCTTAGCAGAAAGGAACTTCAGCTCAACTGACTCCAGCGGCTCAAAGGGACCTTCCTGAAGTCCAGCCAGGACAGCAGAAAGGTCCCAGGAGGGCACAAGGGGTGTCCTAAAAGGATTCAACCTCCTGGCACCCCTCAGGAACCTTACAATAAGGTTGTGCTTTCCCAAAAACTGGCCGTCTACTGCATCATGATGTGCTGCAATGGCAGCGACATACACTTTCAAGGTGGAGGGCAACAGCCTACGCTCCAGCCTTTCCTGCAGAAAGGAAAGCACATCTCCTATTGTGCATCTTCGGGGGTCTTCTCGGCAAGAACACCAGTTTGCGAACAGACTCAAAATCTGATGAGTGGTTGCACCTGTTGCCTCTTTATACACGGATGAAGGGGAGTGGTTCAGGATTGTTTAACCACTTGCCAATTTTCATTGCCGTTTTCGGTTAAGCAGAGCAAATCAGGGCTCTAGGCAAGACCCCAGTCTTTCGTCACAGCACAACTCGTAATGACTGACAGACAGGGAGCAGGGGCTCGTTCTTCGTACGTCACTTAAAACATCCGAGATGAATTGAGACATCTAAGATGAGATCATCGTGCTAACTATGAGCTCACTAATCCGGTTCTCCGAACACACCTGCTGTTGATGATTAGTATAGCTGGATTGAGTTGTCTAGGATTATTGCACGTTTGTGCGTTGGTTTAAAAGGTGACATGTATCGATAGTAGAAACACTGATCACAACCCTTTCGATTGGTTGACGAAATGACAAAAGAGCAAGCTCAATGTTTTTTTTCTCAAGCAGAGCAAGAGCTGCTTTGTTTCTTTTAATGTAAAACAGCTCATCTTTCAAATGAATGTGTTTTTCATCTTTGTTTGAAGTGTATAGCAAGATATAAAAGTGAAGGAACATTAGAAGTCATGGGAAAACAGGCTATAGACTAATTTATAATGAAGTCTCACTGTAATCGGGAAAATTATTAATTTACATTGCCGCTTAAACTAAAGCCATTTCAGCTATGGTTTGTATTTTGCTTTAAAACTCCCAGATTTTAAAAGCAGAGGATATCTGCAAGAGGTGCTCTTTATTCTTTAAGGATTTTATTCTCAAAATATTACGACTTTAATCTCGTAGTTTTAGATTATTTTTTGATATAATATAAACATATAAATAAAATTATATAATATTTTTTAATATCAAATGTGAATCATCGTAATTATTTTACAGACCTATACACGGATACTCAATCCGTGTCAGTCGTGCTCTTTATCCAATCAGGTGTGATCCCTCTATTTCAACCAATCATAACCCGTCAGGACCGCAGCCTAAATCCTGTTTACATGAAATAAACCAGCTCTCGAGCAGGTTCAAGCTCATGGACCTGTAGCTATGACAGCAAGTTCCGGATGAGCGTCGAAGAATGAAACAATCCAAGATTAGGACAAATCCACAACAATCAAATCCTGCTAACTGAGTTAGCGAGGTACGAAGAACGAGCCCCTGAACTAAATCAACATCTAACTAACATAAGCTGAATAACAATAGTATTGTCTTCCAGTTGCTTATAATTTAATTGGAATTGTTTTATACCAGATAAACTTTACACACATATTGAACGGAACTGAATCAACACTGTCATTCAGCCTAGAGCTGAATAAAACACTATCGTCTTTTAAATCTGCTTTACAACAGAATTTGGCTTTGTAACTTATAACTTTGACGAAGTGTGGATCATTGTTATTTTTTTACTTGACTTAGTTGCTCATAAGGTATTGCTGCATTCATACTGTCAGATTTAGAGGCAGATATGTTTCTTTTTCCTATAATATATCTTGACATTACTCCTTTAGAACTGTTTTTTGCATGAAACAACAAACATGTCAGTGAAATGCCACCTATTATTTTAAGAACATTTGACAATTCATTTGAATAAATCATATCTGACTTTAATCTCCATTCTTATTGTCTCACACCTCAAGAGAGCATAAAACACACAGCAAATCATTAAATCATACCAGGCACCATGATGCACTAAGCAAGATTGATCTTTTTATAGAGACTGTATTGTTAAAGACCTGCTTGTATGTGAGCGGGTGGCGTGATGCAGATCTTATGTGTGCTGTCACTTCATCAAATAGGCCCAGATCAGACAGACTGATCTCAGCTCAGACAGCAAGTGTCAAAACCTGTCTGAAAGAATCTGTTCTACATCCCTAGCTGGAAATTCTGCATTCCCCTGCAATCGATTCTCCATATTTTATATCTCTCATATGTCTTCATATAAAGTCCATGTGTTGCTCTTCTGAATTTTTTTTTGTAATGCATCTTCAATTACATTTTTACTCTTAGGTACAAAAAATTCTGCTTTAGTGGTGAGTCTACTTCAATAGCTCATGCTCTACCAACAATAAAGCTATATTGACTTTCATTTGGGGAAAAAAAAGAAAAAGTAATCAGTAGAGTGTGCAGAAAATTCTCAGAGGCAGGAAAAAAACGCAATTATCCGCCCAAATTCCAGTTACTTGCACACAATAATGAAGGTTATTGTTTGGAGCCAAATGCAACTGTTTACTCATTGTAGAAGCTTTGAAACTCGGCCAGATTACACTGTCAAATTGGATTCATTTGCATAGAGATTAATAAGAGAGATTGCCTCAGCATTTGACTTGTTCATATATGTACTAATTACAGTTAGCTGAATTCCAGCTCATTAATATGTAAATACACAAGCCTTTCTCATTAATGCACAAGCCAGTTCATGCTGAAACATCTAAATCGTTTACAAGTGCAAGGTAGGCCTAATTGAAATGGGCCTTTGAGGATCTGAGGGTGACCTCTGCACTTGCTGATACTCTTTTGTACAATTGCAGAATATAATTCTTGCTGTGGCAAATCTGTAATTCTTTAGGACGCTTTGCTGCATAGGCTGCAGAGATAGATTAGTTTTCAATTACCTGTGTGTAGTGAAGCCTAAAAGCCGGACTAGTCTCTTCGTCATAGCTGTTAGGGCTATTTAAAGCTCCACATATGAGATTTTGCTGATTCTGAAACTCGGTCTGTAGAACTGCTGTGACAGATCTAGGGTTTTTTGGAAGCAGGCAGTTCAGTTGAGTATTTTATGGCTTTAGAGTGCTGCACTAATGCACTTTAGAAAGTTATGTAAAGATATTATTGGCAAAAGGCTGGAGAGGTTAATACTTATTATAAACACTTGAATTACTGATTGATTTGTTGTTGCAATTAGGAAAATATCTGTGCATTCAGTCTTACAGTTTTGTAGTTTAAAATTAGAATCTAGTATTTATTTTTGCATGAAAGAGTAGGAAAGACATTTTAGTTTTGATATACATGTGTGTGTTATTAAGTTTGAGGTTATTAGGATTTTTTGTTTTGTTTGTGAAAGAAATCTCTTTTTCTCACCAAGATTGCATTTAATTGGATTTTTTTTCTATTATTACATTTTTAAGTAATTAATTACCTAATTAATTTATTATGTATTAAAATGTGATTGTTATTAAACGATATTCTTGTGATGACAAAGGTGACTTTTCAGCAGCCAGTCATGGAGTCACATCAGTCACCTGATCCTTCAGAAATCATTTTAATATGCTGGAGCTCAAGAAACAGTTTACAGTTAACAGCTGTCCTGCTTAATATTTTTTTTGCAGGATGCTATCAAAATGTATACATATTTATATAGCTGTGCACACTATAAGAATCCCAAATACATACTGTACAGTACAACATTTCCTTGCTTATACTGTAAGGTTTTTCTGTCTTCGTTTGCGTGGAATTGTTAGATTGTAGCGTGAAGGCATGAATGCTCACACCACTGCTGATTGCTCTTCTGCCTCCACTGTGAAAACCCACTGTGCACAGAAGCACGACTGCTTGTGTATGTGGGTTTCATGATGCAGAAGATAAAATGCCTGCCAAAACTCAATTGTCTAGTTTCCTGTCCTGCAGCTATAGACACTCTTTTACCCTTTCGACAACAGCACCACTCCCAAGCCCCTCTATCTGAACAAATAGAACTCCACCAGATGCATCTTAAGCCTCGCCTCAGACCAAACTGTTCAGCTGATGGCAATTCTCCATTTCAAATATTTTTTAATTCAGCTTAATCCGTGACGGTAAACTCATATTGCAGACTCAGAGGAGAGCTCACTTGCGTAAACAGACAAAAAGATCAACAGCTTCACAGTCACATAAATAAATTAGTGTTTTGTGTTCAAGGTCAAAACTCAGATCATGTCCCTCAAACACTTTTTCTTTACTCCCTACCTTTGTCTTTTTGTGGGAAGATATGGGGAATGTTCCTTCCCTCGCTTGACAAATCAAGCCTTCCCATCAGCCATCTGTCCAGATAAATGGAGCATTATTGGTGGCAACATGCTGCATTTTTATGTTCCTCTGTGAATCAGCGCATAAGAGTCAAGGAACAAATGACCAAGAAATAAAGGAATTACCACGTAGTACCAGTCATATCTGGGGACAAGGATGTTACATGAAATAGATCAAGGTGAAATATGTCTTATTATCTTCACCAGCTGTGCTGATATTAGATATTCTGTCAGAAGACTAGACAAATCTCAGATGGTTTGGTTTGTGCCTCAAAGATGCTTCAGTTTCTCCATTAATGCAATGTATAGCACTCCCAGAGGAAAATGTTATTGCTTGTTATTGAGGTAGAGTCTGAATTTTGTTTCATTTATGTATCCACTGTATTACCTATTTCTATAAAATTCCTTGAGAAGCATATACACAGATTTTGACATATAGCAATAGCATAGACTATCTATACATGAGAAAGATGTACACATATGTGGACATATAATTATAGCATAGACTATATATAGTCAATGTGGATAACACAGCTCAGATTATTTGGCTTTGAGACATTGGTAAGCCTACTGTACTGGCTTAATGATTGAACCACATTTTCTCTAATAACAGGCTATCATTTAACTGGGATATTTTCACAATCTTTATTCGCACAGCTTCTCATTAACGTGCTCATCACATTTCTGGTTCCTCTGTCAATGACAATATGGTGGCTTGCAGAGAAATCACAGTGGTCAGGACCTCTTTTAAATGCTAGATGAGATGAGGCTTCCCTGAGTCTGAGTAACTGTATTTTCTCTAGGGCAAATCAATGACATACATGGAAAAGGGGGGTAATTTTTTTTTACTTAAGTTGACCTCTAATAAAGGACAAATGAGATATAAGTAAAGATAATAAACCTAATTATATTTCTGAACATCTGCTATCTCTCAAATATAGAATAAAATATATTAAAGCGTAGTAATACAAAATCCAAAAAAGGTGGCCAAATTCATTTTTATGTTGAAGGGAACAAATCCTTAGGGAATACGCAAATAATTTACATTTTGAGTAAAATGTAAATAGAAACAAATTTTTGTGAACATATTGGTCTCATTAGTAGTTAAAGGAATAGTTCACCCATTTCTTTGTTCTGTTGAACACAAAGGTTATTTTTAATAAAATTTGTAACCAGGCCACAACTGACTACAGTAGTAGGAAAAAAATACTATGCAATCAATGGTGACCTAAAACTGTTTACAAACTTTCTTCAAAATACCCTTGTGTTCAGCAGAACAATTTTTTTTCAGTTTTGGAACTAATTGAAGATGAGTAAATAATGACAGAATTTTAAACTTTTGGGTGAACTATTCTATTCACCATCCTTTGCTATTAAAATGCTTGTTATGGATGCACCTCTCTGAAATGTGTAATTTTCTAAAAAATTTCAAAAACATTTTTGGCTTCAGCTTTTATGTAATTCAGCGATGCGCTCTGTGTGTGTCAGTCCTTGGATGCAAATACTTTTCTTTGAGGAGAGAGCCTTCACAAGCGTTCCTCATGGAGCCCCACTTTCACAGAGGTGAATGTGGTGGCTGTTTGGAGAATCGCGCTGTGGTAATTGATAAGGACGGTGATCCCTCTCCTCATCCTTTTTCACCGGATCTAGCAAAGGTAAGCACAAGCATATAGTCATTACTAGCAGCTGGGGAGCAGAGCTCGTGCTGTCAGTCTTCAAGGGGGCTGATCGCACTTCTCTCCGCTGCAAATGCTCAACCGTTCGTTGAACGAAGTGACCAGACATCGAGATGTCGTCCTTGCTCAAATTAAACAGCTGGGGTTTGAGACTGAATGTCCAAGGAAAGTGTGCATTCTACAGAACAGAGAACCACTTATCTTGGAGTGGTGTGTAATATGACCAGGATGCAGGCTTCTATGACACCTACTCAGATCGAGTCAATCCTCACGGCAGTCGTGAGTCGCAAGAAGGCCGGTCACTCACTGTCAATGTCATACCTCTTGGCCTGCTGTACATGAGCCCCCTACAGTGGTGGCTCAGGATCAAAGGTGTTTCCCTGAGGGAAGTGTCACAACAAGCTGTATGTGCCTTAGACATGTGGAGGAAACCTTGGTTCCTATCTGAGGGCACGGTGCTGGGAGCTCCTTGTCGCCGCAACATGCTAGTGATGTACATATCCCGCACTGATCAAGAGCAGTCATGAGTGCCCGCTTGGCCCGCAGTCTGGGAAGTGGTGGCACATCAACTGCCTGGAGATGCTGACCGTGTTTTGTGCCCAGACACAAGAGACGTAAGAGATGTGTTGGTGCGACTGTGGTCGCTTACCTAAACACCAAGGAGGTCTGGATTCGCGCCCGTTATAGAAGCTGGTGCACCAGATCCTTGTCTGGGCCCAGGACAGACTCCTCTTGCTGAGAGCCCTCTACATTCCCGGGCACCTAAACGTGGGAGCAGAGGCTGAGGCCTGGGGAATGGATGCTTCACCCAAGGGGCTGGATGGCATGATACAGACTTTGCTGAGGCTGTATGCCTTCTACACGATCGCTCTGCTCCCAGGAGTTCTGGAGAGAGTGCGTCGGGATGCAGTGAGTCTACCTCTTGTAGAGGCATTCTGGCCAGACCGAGTATGACACTTGGACCTGATGCCCCATCTAGACGGCTCTCCGGGGAGATTCTAGTCAGGAGGGACCTCCTCTCACAGGCAGGGGGCACCTTCGTGCACCCTCGTCCATAGATGTGGAAGCTGCGAGTGTAGCCCCTGAGGGGGCACAACTCATAGCCTCCGGTCTCTCAACCGAGGTTGTCGAGACCGTCCTCCAATCCAAAGCTCCATCCACGAGGAAACTGTATACCCTGAAGTGGAAACTTTTCACTTATTGGTGTAGAGAACGCCAGCAGGATCCAGTCAACTGCCCAGTTGGTACAGTGCTGGAGTTCCTGCAGGCCAGATTCTCAACCGGGGTCACCCACTCCAGCCTAAAGCTTTACGTGGTGGTGATATTGGCCTACCATGCCTCTCTCGGTGGACACTCAGTTGGTAGAGACCCCCTGGTTGTATGTTTCCTCCAGTGCACAGAGGTTGAGGCCTGGCTGTGGTGTTAGAGCCCCTCTGTGGGCCGCCTTTTGAGCCCATAGAGGAGATTTCTGGTCATATGCTTACGATTAAGACCACACTGTTGCTGGCACTGTTGCTGGAGCCTGGCCAACCAAAGCTAAATTGCATGTGTCCAGTGCAAGCATACATCCACAGAGTTGTGGTGCAATTCGGAGCAACTCCTGGTTTGCTTTGGTCCCCCCAAGAGGGGATGTCCAGCGACCAAGCAGACCTTGAGTAGCTGGATAGTGGATGCCATTAACACTGCTTACAAGTTCTTTAGTTTCCCACCTAGGCTAGGAGTCAGAGCGCACTCAACCAGCTTTCAGGGCTCTCATTGGAGACTTGCAAGTGTGGGGGCGTGGGCATTTTGTTCCTTGTAGCGTCTCGATTGATGTGGCTCGAGTTCCTGAAGAGGAACGTTTCAGGTTACGTTTGAATGGAATGAGACTCTGCGTCTTTTCTCCACACTTACGGCATTCCAGCCTGTGCTCACTTCATGACAATAACGCGGAAGCCGGCCACATTACACATACTTTTGTGCTTCCTGGCCAGTGACGTCATCCGCCTATGACATCTTGCCCATCCTTTGCACTGATTACACATGCTATTCAGAGCTGTCAAGCTGGAGGCGTTCCCCATAGCGTCTCGTTTGATGTGGCGTCTAGGTCCTTCGAGGAACTAGGGTTACATATATAACCTGAGACATTTTATGAGCTCAAGCCCAAAAGAGGAAGATGAAAAAGTGTAGTTTTTACGGCTTTTTTGCAAATATTTCCACATTGTGACATATGAGCCTGGTCTGGATCAGCCTTGTCTTTTAGATAGAATAAATCCTTTTGTGGGACTTTGAGCTTTGTAACTCTTCGCAGATCTTATACATGCACATACAACACTAAAGAAAAGGAAAAATAGACATCACTTGACGCCTTAAACAAAGAAATTACAGTTTTAAATTGCATCAACACACATTAAGGGTTTTATTTTAGATTTGAAATAAAACTCATTGAACCTCATAACAGTTCATGATGGTTCATTTGACATTTGACATTATGCTTCATGTTACCACCACTTCCCTTTGAGAACATGAGAAACCATGTCACTTTTTGAACAAGAGATACCTGATACATGAATCATTCACTCTTTTGATTCTTTTTTTCTGCCACACTTTTGTTAAAAAAACATCCAGAATCATTTCCACAGCTCATTCACAAGCTGAAGTGTTTACAGTGGCTTGTTGTACATCAGTCAATGATTAATGGAATCTTTTTACCATAGACAAAAGTGTGCACTTGTTAAAGCAGATTTTCCAAATATTAATTGCAACCAAACCTACGAATGCTCCTATCATTTCCCAGTAATAAAAAAGATATTAAGATCAACACCTGCTACATCTGTACTGCTGCAAAAGTAATTTTCTAACATCAAAATAGATCATCAAAATAGTAACAGTTATTTTCTTGCAGCAGGGGAGCCATTTTTCAACTTTCACAGTCAGTCTGTAATTTAACTAATTGAAGTTTCAAAACCTCAAGTACACAAAACATATTTCATGTCAAGATGGATATGACTGATAGACTTTATGTTCAGTAGTCACTGAAAATGTCAGAGCAGTTGAATTAACATTCAGTTACTGAATTAACATTTAATAACTGAAACGCATTTTGTGACTCATTCAATGAAATCATTCATCTGCTCTAATACAGTAACTAATACAGTTTGTTTTTTGCCATAAAAGTCATTGGCAATGAAAAATAGAACCAAAACTACAGTACCGTAGTGTTATTTTGACTTGGACATCACAATACTTCAAAAAATGTAAAGGGGCCTTCTGTGCCTATAATTGTCATATTTATAGGCAAGATAACCATGCAATGTTTTACATTTTTGAAGATACATGAAACAGGTTTTTATTAGCATTAGTCTCATAAGCCTTATATAATCATCTGTCTTCAGATTCTCTCTGACTCATTTAAGTGATGTTTGTCATTTGTCTAGCAATACTTTAATCATTGCTGTTCCCCCATAATAGATGCCTTCAGGTCTGAAATATTGTTTTGCATCTGTGTCAGCCTCATTTTCTCTTTCATGTCTGTGTAGTTCATCTCAATCTGAAGAGTGTTTGGAGGAATTGGACAGGTTTCATCCTGGTGAGCCCACTTAAAGAGACTCAAGCATCAGTTCTGATTTTCCCCAGGTGTAGTTTGCCTTGATTAAACACTGCTCTCCAGGAGAAGACAAAGGCTCTCTGAATGCTAAGAGTGTTCTTGAGGATTCAAAGATGGCAGACAGTAGCTAGAACCTGGTGTGTTCATTCACACATAATTTAAGACTATTATGTCTTGTAAAAAAGTACACTTCCCGCTGGTTTGATTTGTGGAGTCAATGATGTATTTCATTTACATTGTAAATATTCAGAGAGCGATGCACTCCTGCTAGAATTAATGAATTTTTTTTAAGTATGTGTTTGGAATTGAACTCTCCAGTTGGAGATGGATACTCTCACCGAACAGGCCTATACATTTGAAAAGGCTCATTCATTTCTTAGAGAGAATTGAATTTTTGAATCCTAAGACCCAGGTGCATGCAACATTTTTATATGCTTCTTTGATGAAAGTAGAATGAGAAAATATTAAACACTGTCTGGTAGACATGCTGCTTTCTTTGAATAGGTGGTCAAATTGATGGAACAAATTGCTAGTCATCATCGTTAACCTTTGAGGTGTGGTTGTGGAGACCTAGATTGATCTTAACTCTTTTGATTCTCCCTCAAGTGGTATAGCAATGGGAGCTATTTGTATTTTTAACTATATTGTCTGCTCAGGTGTCAAGGTCCTTTACTACAGGCTTTCATAAAATCAATATAGTGAGACATTGCACAGTAGCCACCACATGATGTCTCATCATGGCACAGTTCATGCAAGTGACAACATTTGTTTTGTAAGTATCTTTAAAAATATTAAGCAGTATTGTCTCCCCTCAGGATAAAACTGCAAACCTTTTGATTGTCATCATAGTTTTGGGACCTTCATGCCAACACCACTGCCTAAGAAGTGGGATGCAAAGATACACCATTTCTCTGGCAATAAAAAGAAAGCAACTGATTTCTTGACATGTTGCTTCTGCACTGGATTTGCAGCATCCTCTGTCGATGCTGACACTGACAACCTTTCAGGCTCCTCAGACTTTTGAAACCACCTATTAGATTTTCAATGGAAGAAATTAGGGGAAAATGGGGATGTTTTATCGGTTTTCCATCTGCCAGCCTATAATCTTGTAAGTGCCAGATGCAGTAGGACAGGCACCCTGCTCCTTGGATGATAAAATGGCATCCAGTTTGCCAATTTTCCTCTGCCTTCTTTTTCTTTAGAGCCTCAAAATTGAGAGTTTTATATTTGTAGTGTTTTTATTCGAGCTTTTTCATAATCCGTGCCTTCTCTCATCCATAATTCTCGTGATTTTGCATACTTGTCTCTCTCTCTCTCTCATTTTTTTCGTGTTTTTAAATTATTTTTTAAAGATCAATTTTTACATGATTTTAAAATTAGAAAAAAGGAGCATTCTTTGAACAAATGCATGGACAAAATTTGCATAAGCGTCTGGTTTATTGCCATACTTGATGAAATTGCACACACTGTGTGCTTTCTTTTTTAAATTTTTGTTGTTTTTTTGTTTTATTCCACAGATATGGAGAGGCAGGCAGACGGGATGGGATCCAGTCATAAAAAACACCTCCCCTCGTCTCTCATGCCCTTTGAGCATGAGGAGGCTGCTGAAAGTCAGGAGGAGGGCTTGGGGGTGAGTGAGTTGTATCATAATCAACCCATTTTCAAGTATTAAGGTAAAAGTAGTTACACTCGGCTTTGATGTGTTAGTTGAAGTGTGCTGTGTCTGATGTGCTATGCTTTTAAAAAAGTACTGTTTAGTGAGTTTTATGTATATCTACCCAGCAGGATGTGCCCTGTTCACAATATCCTTTTAAATAAAATGCTCTCTAAATGAGGGTTTTGACTGATTCCATGCCAGTGGATTGTTGACATCCATGCATAATATAATCTCTTTTCCTCAGTGTCCCTGTTGGGATCCAGGCATGTAACTGGCTCAAGGGATGAGTCTCATTAAAAATAAAAGTACTCTCATATACCAGCACGATACATTCAAATTTGTTTTGTTCTGGCACTTGTATCTCTTTTAAAGTCCCATGAAATTAGAAGTTTTTGGCTTTTATTATAAATATGTTAGCCTTAAGCTTATGTATGCCATAAGCTAATGTGCTCCAAAACAGAAAATGTATGCATTCAAAACCTCTATCTTCTGTGTTCTCCAGAGAGCATATAACAAGAAATGAATGCTTACAGTGTTTTCCGGATAATGACGAAAGATACATTCTGTAATGTCAATGTGTCATGCAAATAAAAGGCATCAATTCAAACTTCAGTCTCACAAACATATGATATTCTGAGCCGATTTTAGAAGACATTGTTTTCATTTGACGCAGGTCTTCTGTTTGCTGTGATTGGAATGACTTTAAAATCTGCTGGTGTGTGAGTTAGTGTCTTTTAGCATATGATGCCCAGTCTGTAACTGTCGAGATTTTAAAACTTGTGCAGTGTATTCCAGCCTTAAAAGTTGTAAGTTATATTGGTATTGTTATAACCTGAAGTAAAGGCTGGCATTTTAAACTTTACAGAGCTCTCGCATTTACATTTACTGTAACTCTACATGCTGTTTCTAAATGTTTAGTCACATTCAGAATTTTGAACAAATGGACATGAAGGAACAGAAATTATTGGTTTCAGGTGGCTGTGGAGGTCTAATCCGATTTAGGGGTTCTGTGTATCTTTGTCAGCACTAAGATGATTTTAATCATAGTGAGGCTTTTATGAGCCCTTGAGAAAAAAGTACTACTCAGCCTTTCCTTTAACCCCACTTTTGGCATGGGAATGATGAATTCTATGTTTTTGTGTGTGTGTTTAGCGCATATGCCTAGTTTGTACAATTCGTTTTCCAGCAACACATATGCTTTCCTGCAGGATTTCATCTTACCATCAGTTCCTGTAGCTTTGACATGCTAACTACATGAGCTAGCCATGTTCAGGCACACACTTTATTGCAAGGCAAAGATGGCAATAAAGCTTAAGAAAGTCAACACATTTACATTTAAAGCAATAGTTCACATAAAAATGAAAATTTGCTGGATATTTACTGACCCTCGGGTCATCCAAGATGTAGATGAGTTTGTTTCTTCACCAGAACAGATTTAAAGCAATGTAACACTTGTTCACCAGTTTATCCTTTATAGTGAGTCTAAAGCAAATCCATTAAAAAGGCATTTTTAACTTTAAACTGTTGCTTCTAGTTAAAATATTTTTATCCGTAATATTGCTTTCTGTAGTGAAAAATCTGTATTGTCTAAATCAGGAGTAAAACATGCACAGATCAAACACTGTTTACAACTAAAAATAGTTCTAAATAAACATGATGATGGATTTTATTGTGAGAGGACAACAGGGGATGGGCTTTTTTATTGGAGGAAGAATTATGGATTCTGGACTTTGATTATTTTGTTAAAAAGCCTTAAAGTAATAGTTCACCCAAAAATTTAAATTACCCATCAATTTTCTCACCTTCAAGCCATATGACTTTCTTCTTTCAGACTAACATGTATTACGTATGACGTAAGCTGCATTCATAGCATGAGCTCAGAAGAGAATAGACGAATGATGATAGAGCAGTACTAAACACTGTTAGCGAATAAAAAAATGAGAAGTTAAAAAAATGACAAAAAAATGAATGTAGCTTATTGATGAATGAAGCTATTGGGAAATATTTGGGGCAGCTGAAGCTGAGTATTGAGCTGGGTTTTTGAGATTTGTTTAACCCCAAAAGGAAAACATTAAAAACAAGACAAATGTAGACAGAATGAGGTAGCAAGAAATTTGTTAGTGCACTGTATGTGGGAATTTGTCTGTTTGGACTGTGTAGTCCTTTATGGTTCTTTTGTCTTTGTGTAGTTTATAACGTTCTGCCCTCTCCTGGAGAATGCCGTCAGGGACATTTGTCACATTGATTTTTACTAGTCTTCTGCACTCATGATTGATTTTCTAACCATGATTAATACAACCCCTTGCTGTGCACTGCTCTGCTTAGGGCCACAAATAAGTCTTGCTTTGTTATTCTAAACCCTCAAGTCATTTTTAAATCATATTTTGACCATAGTATATTTACTTATCTTTTACATTGTGTCATTTGTGATTTCTGAAAATGTTATTTCCTTCTCGGTGCTCAAAAAAGTTTTGGTACATTTGTTAAAGTCAACCCGAGCACATAACAGGACAAGTCTAAATTGGTTTCTGCCGACCTGCAGGTGGTAATCTCTGTGCCTGATGGGTCTTTGCAGTCCTCTTTCTCCATGTTCTAGTGGTATAAGAGGGTAAGAGTTTGATCTAGACAGGCTTAGCAGAACTTTTGTTGACAAGCTTACAGAAATCCCACTTCTACTTGCAGTAGACCTTGCTAAGCCCACTGGAATAACACAAAAAGAGATGGATCTAACAGTTATATCTTGGGTTTTGCCAGAGCCCTGAAGAGGAATTTTAGGGTGTGAGAGATGTCTTAACAGATATATCCTTAATAGATTTTTTTTTGGTCCAGCCTTTTGGCATTATTTCAGAACAGCAACAGAAGGAGCCTCAGTGGACCTCTAGTCTCCATAGCTCAGTGAAAGATTATTTCTACTGTGGAAACATATCATTGTACTTTTAAGCCCCCTGGGGGCTAGTTTGAAGCCTTAACGGGGTCATCTTGGACATTGTAAGCACATAGAAGACTGCTTATGTTTGCTTAGACCATTTTATATCCTCCCAATTCAATTTAATGAATAGTTATAAAAGTAATGAAGGAACCCAAGATGTTGTGTTGTGTTGTGTTTCATATTCTATGTAAAAAAAACAAAAAAAACAAACTCGGAATCACTTTTTTTATAAATAGTGCATAGAATGTTTTTTAAAAATTTTATATTGTTTACTGTAAAAAAAAAAGTTTCTTAGTTTAGTAATTAAAGTGCCACTATTATTCCATTTCCAATATTGCCTTTTATGCAGTGTGTAATGTAGTTGTATGTGAATGTAAACAAAATAAATAAAGTTCTCCCAAAATAAAGAATCAACTCTATACAGCCTAAGTGAGTCATAATCATTTGAATCAATTTTTGGCGTAACACGTCATTTGTTGTATGTTGACCCCGCCCACCAACCCTTAATTTTACTGAAGACTGTTGTACGTGGGAGACCAGTCACAACAGACTTGGCCATCTGACCAATCAGAGCAGAGCAGGCTTGCGGAAAGAAGGGGTCTGAATCTTAGAACTGCTTAGAACAAATCATTTGAGAATTGCTGGAAAATTAGGTGATATTAAACAAAAAGCTTTTTTTTTACCATGCATGGTTGTAGACCTATTGTAGGAGACTCCCAAAACAATATTAGGAGGCTTAAAAAGGGCAAAATGCGGTATGGAAGATTTATTTATATATTTATTGCCAAAAGTACACCTCGTCCAAATTACAGCTTTAATTAAGCAACATAAAATCCCAGATGTAACTAATAACAATAAAAAGTAAACAATCAAAATATAATGAAAAATGATCCTTATAGAACTTCAGGTAAGGTGACTTATGTTTAGAAATGTTTTAATGATGTATGTTTTAAAAAATGTATGTTAAAGTACATATTCTTTGTAACTTAGTATTGCATTCTTAGCTTCTGAAAACCATAAATTCTATATTAATAAAATATTATATATTATAATATAATATTATATTATAAATGTAATATATTTCTTTCATTGTACATGGTACAGTTACATACTATTGATGCAATAATAGTAATAATACTGTTGATCCTTAAAAGTAAGGTTTAACACCATTTTTTAATTAAAATTACAAAGAAATTTGGGCAGTGTTCACATTTCCTGTCATTCTATAAAAATATTTTCATATTTTTAGATTAAACATCCTACAAGAGCTTGTAAGTTGTAAGTCTCTCAGGCAAGTTTGGAAAGAGCACTATCCTGCTCAGATCAGATCAGTACTCTCAGATCATTCAAAGAATTCTATTGCTACAGTTAGCCGGCTTTCTCTCTAGTATCTGAAGACTGGCAGGTTGAGTGATCAGGGTGAGTGTTTTGTCTAAGTGTGTGTGGAGGGACAAATAGGTCAGCACTGCATGTGCATTTGCTCTTTAGATGTGTTTTCTCCTTGTGAGCAAAGTTGTCATCTTCATGTTGAAACAGTTCTGAAATCAAAGCATGCATAAATGTGTTAGCAGCAAGAAGAACACTTTAAGCAGAGTGAAAAAATGTGTGGTTGACTATAATTACACTTAAAAATGCAGGAAAAAAGATCACATCTGTTATGTCTAAGGTGTTGCTCCTCTGTTATTTACATTACTAAATGGAGATCTTGTAAAAGTAATCACTGTAGACAAACTTTATTTAACAGCAGACTGATATCAGCTGGAAGGATGCAAACCACAAGTTTTTCTTCCTCATCCTATAGTCACTCTTTTGTGATCTGTGCTCTGGGGACTGATCAATTCTTTGGCATGCCGAGTGGGGTGAAAGCCTCAAGGCTGCAGGAGAGTTCAAATGAAAGATGGAATAACATTAAAAGGTGAGATCAGAACAGACTCCCTCTACACTACCATGACTACGGGCAAAGCAGCCATGCCTGTTTATTTATAGACCTATCTTTTCTAAACCCCTGTGTTGCTTTACAATCAGGATATGTCACAGTTTTGAGTTGGGTTTCACAGGGCTGAACAGATGTCTCAAGGTTACGTATGTAACCCTAGTTACAACAAAATGTTGCGTTGACAAGACGCTATGGGGAATGCCTCCAGCGTGATGGCTCTGAGTAGTATGTGTAATCAGTCCAATGGATGGGCGAGACATCATAGGCGGATGATGTCATTGGCCAGGAAGCATAAAAGCACGTGGAGTGCAGCCGGCTTCAGCTTCAATTTTATGAAGCGAGCGCAGGCAGGGATGCCGGAAGAGTGGTTACAAGACGCAGCTGGTAGACCATCGCGCAGCGTTACAGATCTCCTGTACAGAGACCCCAGATATCAAGCAGTACAGATTGGTGTGACCGCAGGGACCATTAAATTACTTTACCATTAAAAATTAAGAAACATTTTACAATATTCTACATTTTAAACATAATTAACAATAAAAGTATTTATCATTTTCCTGAATCCTTCGTTCTCAACCGTGCTAATTGGGCGCATGTCTTTGGCTAAAAAGAATGCAACGGCATCTGTTATTTTTTTGTGCCTTTCTGAGCTGGATGGATACGGAGTTGCATTGAAGAACGTGTTTTTAATGGATGACTGTGTTGCGGAGGATGTTGTGGGGGTTGTTCATCGTTCTTTCTTATTCTTTATTAGTTGGTCATATGTCGTTCTGTGTTTACATTTTAAATGGTTAAAAAGATTTGTGGTGTTACCAACCGGTGCCAACACAACTACGTAGCAAATCTTGCCCCTAATATGTTTTTGATCCATGTCCGCTTCTTCGAATCCAAACTGTTCTCAAACAACAGAATTGCTTCTACCTCTTTTGTTGACAAAAGACTTCTGTGGCTGCTCTTTTTCTGCCATCTTCACTTTTGTTTTTAATGCGATCAGACACCACATACGCAACTTCTTCTCTGACAGTATAGAGTGAGAGAGTTCGGGCTTCTGGAAGGGTGAAAGTGTGGATGTGTGCGCGCGTCAGATTGCAGGTCAAAATAACTTTTAAACTTTAAAGTGAATAATTGTTGTTGTTTTTTTTCTTTGATTACACCATTTTTGTGATCGTTGAGACTGATCGTCGATTAATTGCACAGCCCTATCTTGTGCAATAACTTTTCAAACACAATTTCAAATATTATGTGCAAGAATAACTATGTGCAATAATTATCTGGTGTGCAATAACAAACATGTAAGTCAAGAGACAACTCTGCACTTTTTTGTAAAGGCAGTATTTTTTGTTTTTTTAAATATACAGATATATTTTTATTCTATTTATATATGTTAGTTGACTTATGCTGTATTTTAATTCTGTTTCTCTTCTTATCTCATTGTATCTGTAGTTGTGGAAATATGCAGCCACTGGAGAAAAAAATTCCTTCGGGATTAATAAAGACTTATCTTATCTCTTATTTATTATCTTATCAGGAGTAAAGCAGAGTGTCACGTGTCACAGCAGGATCAGTCACTCTCTCCGTTTTTTATTGACCCAATTAGTGGTCATGCACACCTGAGATCACTTACCTACAGTAGTTAAAAGCCACAATCCCCAGTAGCTCTTTGGCTGATCTCAAGGTAACAGAGCTACTCACCTCTCTGGCTTCCTAATGCTTACCTTGCTTCTAGATCCTGTGTTCCTGGACAGTTGTCACTTGCATGAAAGAAACCTGTGAAACTCTGGCGAAACCTGAAATTACCTGTGATACTCACCTCATGTACTTACCTGAGCCAAAAGCGCTTCAAACCCCGTTCCTGTGATCTGGAATTCACACCTGTGGAAGTAATATACTTCTGTTATACTCACCTGGCACACTTACCTGTATCACGAGCACTGCACCATATGGATTTTATTAGACGATTGGGAGATCGCTTTACTGAGCACTAACGTGCCATCCGGCATACTTGCGTTGTCACTCCCCTGCTTCTCTAATGTGCTCACAGTCTGCGGAGAAGTCTTATGATACTTACCTGAGTTGCCCACCGTCTGCATACGATCAGGGAGATCGTTGATGCACCGCCTACAGTTGAACTATGTGATTTACTCCTCCTTGTGTTACTCTAATAAATATAATTTATCATCATTCCGGTGTCTCAGAACTGTCCTTGAGCGTTACATGGAGAGACTATTGGGTTTAGAATTACTGAAATCAAATATAGCTGAAATCAAAAATCAGGTCAAATTGCTTACATTTTTATTATTAAATTATTTAACATAGTACACACTAACATTAAAAGGTTTGGGCTCTTTCTCACCAAGACTGCATTTATTATCTGCAATGTTGTGAAATATTTTTGTTTGTAATCAGATTAAAGGGTTACTCCATACCAAAATGAACATTTTGTCATTAATCACTTACCCCCTCATTGTTCCAAACCTGTAAAAGCCTTGTTTGTCCTTGGACACAATTTAAAATATTTTGGATGAAAATCAGGAGGCTTGTGACTGTCCAATTAACTGCCAAGTAAACTGTCAAGGTCTAGAAAAGGATAGAAGACATTGTCAGAATAATCCATTTGCCATCACTGGTTCAACTGTGACATCATGAAGCTATGAAAATACATTTTATACAGAAATAAAACAAAAATAATGACTTTATTTAACAATTCAGCATCTTAACATATTAACACAGTTTTTATCCAAAATATTTTACATTTTCTGAAGAAATTAAACAAAGCTTTTACAGGTTTGTAACAACATGGGGATAAATGATTTAATATGTCATTGCTAAATAAAAGTATTAAAAAAAGTGTATATATCTTTTAGAAATGTTACTGCTTTATGTCTTGTTCACTCGTTACAGATATTGTAATCTTGTGTTTTCTTTAGTTTTTCTACTACTTTGTAGTTTCTCTGCTCTACTTAAATGTGTGTATATATATATATATATATATATATATATATATAAATAAAACATCAGTTTGTCAGGAATTGCCATGACAGTTAGGACAAAGTTTACCAAAAGAACGTTAGAAAGGAGCTTTCAAAAAGTTTCCCAATTAAATGTCCATCTTTCTCTTCGGTTTCTGTCCTATGATTCCTCATCCTGTTATCCTCATATGGACTCTTTTGAAGCAGAGCTATTCACTCATGACTGTTTGTCAGTAAAACATGCTCCTACTGTCATACTCCGATTCATCTCCGTCTATGTCCCCTGATTAATGGCAGGGAAAACTCAAATTGAAAGCCGTCGTCTCTTGTGGATGAACATCTCTATGTGTATAGTACCAAGCAAACAAAATAATGATGATGATTACCAACCCCTCCCCATATTGTCTGTCACAGCTCACAATAAATAAGCCCCTTGTCTCTTCTCACCCCATCCTGCCTTGCTAATGTAAATAAGGAGAATTCATTAACCTTGCTGATAGTCCTAGGATCTGTTTCCAGGGTGTTGGTTGGAGCCATCTGGTTATCATTGCTGTCTTGTCAGAGAGCGGAGAGGAGATCCAGAGCTCATTTATTTATGAGATCTGCCCTCGGTCTTACATTGAGGTCAGATCTACCAAACACTTAGACAGCAGTGGGTTGCACCAAGCTTGCAAAACGGCAGGGAGGCCGATCACTTAGACGCCATTAGCCGGGACGAAGCTTTCCTTTTGGAATGCATGACAGGGGCACGTAGCTTAATTGGGATAAATGAGCTTTTAGGCTTGTCTTCATTATTTTCTTTAGGTGAAAGTGACTTTAATTTGTCTTGAAGCCCATGCAGTCTGAATACTGTATTAAAATTATCTGTTATGTCTACAGCACCAAACAGACAGCATGATGCGTGCAGACTTATTACAGAACAAATGACACTTATGAGTCAGTCATTTTGAGTGAATAAAAATAGCACCACTAGTGTAGGCTGATTCCCGAATTAATAACTTGTGCATTGATTCTTTTCAGTAAATAAATTATATGTCAACTAACTGTGAGGTTTAAAGGGTTAGTTCACACCAAAATGAAAATTCTGTCATTAATTACTCATTCCAAACATGTATGGTAATGAACTCATGTCTCCGCCTACCTTGTCTGCTGTCTTTGTTGCTCGTTCATGTCTCCGCCCCTCTTGTTTGTTGTCAGGGTGTTTCATTGTTTCTCCGCCTTATGTCACATGTTAAATACCCCGGATGTCCTCTGTTAGTCGCTGGTCAATATTGAATGTACCCCGTTGTCTAGCCATCCGTGTTTTTCCGTGTCCTTAGTGTTTTTCTGTGTTTCTCTGTCTCCCTTGATCTGGACCTTCGCCTGTACTTGGACTATTGCTCTTACCTCGCCCCCATGGTTTACCTCATCGCCTGACCATTTGCCATGAACTCTGTTGATTCTCTTGCTGTTGCCTCTGATATGCCCAACGTTATCGACCTTGCTGCCTGTTCCACTCTGTGTGTGTTTTAACTATTAAACATGGATCTGTATGCCTTCCCGTGTCTCAATCGTGACAGGCGTGAGGATAAGTAATAAAAAATAATAATTTTGGTGTGAACTAACCATTTATAGAGATCATGAACTGAGAAATCATAATTGCTCACATAATTGTTCACATACAGTGTAATATGTCACAAAAACATGCTAAGTTTCAAAACTCAAAACTGGTTAAACACTGCTACTTCTTTTACTCCGTTTACACTGAAATGTTACCTCTTGAGTTTTCAAACTAAAACAGTCTGCAGCATTTTCAAAAGTCTCAGTTTTCGACCTCGAAAATGCCAGAATAGTGTAAACGATAGGTGTAACTGTAGCAAAAGTTATGGGTTTTAAAAGAAAGCACACTAGTGTAAACAAGGCCTTTGGGGGCTCAATATTTCTGTTTTACTGTATTTTATTAAGTAAGGATTTCTTCAAAAACATAAGCTTACCAATGACAAAGTTTTGAACTGTAGTTTATTACCACATTATTTTGTAGTTGTTATCTTATTTTTTTTCTTCAGTTTTGTGGGGAACCAACCACATAGAATACACAGAATCATTAATTAATTTCCTCACTGCCCAACATAGAGACCAGAATCAACACTGGCAACTGACGATAGAAACCCTATAGTTCTTTAGTTTGTTGGCCACAGATTAAAGTAACTGTGTAAATATATCTTTGATTTAAAATGCTGGTCATATTAATCAAACTGAGTTTATTTCATATTTCAAGCTTATGATAAACTACAGCCAAATGACTCTTTGAGCTCATTTGCATAGACTAACCCTAGAGCTAATGTAAAGGAAAAATTTTAAATGTAAGGCTATTCCCCAAAATTGATTAATTTATTAATTTATTAATTAATTATCCTTTAATATCTTACAGTATAAAGACCAGTTGCATTGAATGCCATTTACAGTAAGTCATCTATAAATTTGCCTAAATGTTTATTTCTTTCAACTCAATGACATATTTTGTAACATTTTTTAATGGGATCTTTCTTGTTTTGTAATTCCTATCCCTAATATGCACACACAATTCATCAAACCTTGTTGTAGTCATCCATGAATTTACAATGTAGGTTGTGCAATTCATTAACCCCTACCCACTCAACATGACACAGACAGAAGTAAGAGCTTAAGTGCTTTTCCTGCTTTCAGCCCTTAATATCACAGTTTAATTCACAGGCAGTGCTTTTGAGGAAAGCTCAAGCTTGTTATTGCATTCTGGAACACTTCCAGTCACTTTAAATGTGATTTGTAGTGGCTCTCAGCTGGATGGAAACATTTTGTGTAATGTCTAGAGTAGTTCTTCATGTGCTGCAGTCATTGTTTTGCTGGGGACTCATTCACAGTTCTATGTGGAGGATTAGAAAGACTGAGTGGGATTACAGCTCTTAGAAGAGTAAAAACTAAAAACCTGCACACATCCTACTAAACCTTCTGTAAAGATCTGTAAGAAATATAGAGTAAACAAAGCGATATATTATTTTGCATTTATGTCATAATATATCGTAATACAATATTTTAGTTCGGTCAAATAATTAATCAAAATAAAAGTTTTGGTTTACATAATATGTGCGTGAACTGAGTATATTTGTTATGTACTTACACTTTATATATGTACTTTATATATGTATTATGTGTATATGTGTTATATATAGATATATTTTAATATATAAGCATAACATATTTTTATTAAATATATTAGTAATAAATATACACATTTTACACACGTATTAGCCTATGTAAAGAAAAAACGTTTAATTTGGATGTGATTAATCACGATTAATTGTTTGACAGCACTAATATATGTATAATATATGTGTGTTTTCCAATGACACCTAATTTAGTCTTTATAAAAATTCTTGGTGCTGAGTAGTGTATGGTGGTGAAGGGAACATGTGCAACGAGTAAACATTTTTTGTAAAAGGCTTCAGTTTCAATTAACCATTTATTTATGTTTGTTTGAAATATCTAAATGTTTAACATCAGCAGCAGTTGTGTAACAGTTAATTAAATAAAGCTAAACACATTCTAATTTAATGTAATTTGATTGGTTAATTATTAAGTAAATAAAAGGAATAATATATCTTTAATAGCTGTTTTGAACACTCTGTATTTTGAGGTGGTATGATTATAGCAAGTATAGCGCAGCCGCTGAGTGTTGCAAGAAAATCTGTGAGGCATCTCTTTATGTTGGGTCACTGAGCACTCCTTGTTCCTGCTGTTTCAGGGGGAAGAGCTCAATGAATCTGCACAGGAGAGCCGTGCCAATGCTGAGATGCGCAGACTCCTTGCCCAGAAGTTCCTCAGGTTGCCATGGAAACCAGAGGTAAAACATGCTTTTATAGTGTTAGATACATGCACTTTAGGTTTCTATACAGAAGAAATGTGTAGGATAATGTGTGGTGGTTTGCATTCGCTATTCTCAGATATTTTAAACAGCTTTTATTTAACACACACTGACAGTGTGCAATTTAGCTGTGAATCTCTCACTCTCTCTCTTTGTATGTGATTTCCTTGGGGAGGCACATGCTCCCATAGCTCAGCATCCCTCCAGGAATCCTGCTAAAATTACATGAACAGGTGGCCGAAAAGAGGAGAGAACAACAGGCACTGTATTGATGATTAACCATCCAGTTCTGCTTAGCCCTTCTATATTGTTCCAGATATAAACTAATTAGACAACCACAAACACCTGAATATCAGAAATTAACTCTCTGGCATTAACACTAACAACCGACTATTCGTAGTATTACAGTCTTACTGTGAGGATCACTGTAGGAATGAATCTTAAGATGATAAGAATTTTCACACCAAGAGAAGACTATTTTTGCATTTGACTTCCAGCTTACATCCTCAGAAGATTTGAAGTGACTTTTGTCATTTCAGTTAATTTCTCACTGGTTCTATCAGTGAGAGCTCAAGTCAATGGCATTGTCTGAGCCACATAGAAGCTCACATAGAAAGCAAAAGCCTTATGACCATTCAAACTACAAACTGAGCCAGTGGACTTTAAATGGATTAAGTTTGGATCTTCAAAAACGAATTAATATAATTATTCTTAATTAGTATAAATATTATTGTATAACACGATGTGGCACAAATCCAAAAATATCAAATCTGCTCCTTCAATTTATGGTCATTCTTTATGTCCAGTTCAACTTTACCTGTCTTACAATTTTACAAAGCAATTTTAAAGGTGCTATTTGTTTCCACATGAGCCAGGACTAGTGCCTTCTTCCAAAATATATAATAAATTAAATAAACAACTTTGAACTGAATCCCTTTCATACTAAAAGCAGATATCTTTCCAGTAATTATTGAAAAAACACTAATTATCTGGTTTGTAATTCAAACAGCCCTGTGAAATATTTCACAGTATTTGTTAAATATTTAAAAAGGTCATACTATAATATATATATTTTTTATATAAACTATTATATATATGTTTTTTTTTATTTTCAGTCCACTTTCAGTGCTTATGTTCATGTTCCTCATTTGCAAGTCCCTTTCGATAAATAATGAAATAAGGTGTTTATTGCAATAGTTTCGCTTATTGAAATACATACTGCTCTTAAGAAGCTTGGGATACATTTTTTTGTACTTTAATTCAGTAAGGACACATTAAATGTATAAAAAATGACAGTTGTCACAACAGTGTGTATATGAATCAACAAGAAAGTGAGATGCATTAGACACAACCTTGAACTGAGGAAACTGAGGGCTTGATAATCAAAGAAACAGGTTTGTATTAATCAGAAACCATAGTGACAAATGAGTACTCAGCTGTATGGAGTCGAAGAGATCTGGGTGACACATATGGCCAAAAGGGCCAAGGTATAGCCACAGGCCATGGTGGAGCTAAAAGAGTCTGGGGCTTGGAGGTTAAGTTGCAACTAAGGTATCCACAAACCAAGGTGGAGCTGAAGACTGGAAAGCCCAAGGTAAATCCAGACATCAGGGTTGAACCACTGGATTAGGCTGAGGGCTGAGGGGCTAAAGGGATATAGCTGAGGCGAGGGTGAGAAACAGAATAGCTTTAGGCAAGGTGAAGGGTGGGACCATCCGGAATGATTTAGACTGATTTAGACCTGGGCAAAGCCAAAGGTGATGAAGGTGAATTGTTGCAGAATTACAAAGGAGACTTGGTAGTCGCTGAAGTAGATTTGATACTGGACTGATCCAGTGACAAGTAAGAAAATTTGAGACCAAACTTTTCACACACCTCAGGGCTCCAATTTCTTCCTGATGAACTAATATGCCCTAGACCATGAACCCTGATGCTGGCTCACACACCAGGACTTGTGAGCTGATTTCACCCTGAGCTGATACTGAGAAGAAAGAAGAATTGCTAAATAAAATACTTTTTTTTTTATTTGCACTTAAAACGTGTTCTTGTAGCTTCATAAAATTATGGTTGAATCACTGATGTCACATACCTTTAGGTAGTCCTCACTACCTTTCTGGCCCTTGATCTTGTCAGTGGCATGGCTATCTATCCAGGGTCAGAAAGCTCTCAGATTTCATCAAAAAATCTTAATTGCCATTCTGAAGATGAACCAAGGTCTTATGGGTTTGGAACAACATGAGGGAGAGTAACTAATGGCAGAATTTTTGGGTGAACTAACCCTTGAGGCAACATTATATGTTCTCCATAAAGGAGTTTCAATATTGTAGCCAGCTGCTGTGAAGCTCTTTTCTAAATACAGTGAAAACACTGAACCTGACTCCACAGTAGTATCGCCGATCGATAAGCCAACAATCCTTATCTCCTCTCCCCACCTCGTTGCCGAAGCAGGCTAGGAGACACGACACTGTGTGATAATGAAGAGACAATGATCAAAGAGGGTCCCTGACAACACGCTGCCCCTGAGGCTCCCTTCCTCTGGGCCCTGTGACAGATGAGCTCCTCGTTCGATGCTGAAGTGTCAGGTGCAGGCGAACCCTCCAGGAAGCAACGGGAGCACGGAAGCTCTTAAGAGGCATGTGATTTAGGGAGCACCAAATGCCAGAAATAGCAAACGGCACACAGACGTCACATTGTGTTGGCCCATTCTCCCGTCTCATTGAAAATGTGTCGATTGTTTGATAGACACATATCCAGGATGATTCACAACAAAGGAAAAAAAATGCAGAGAAAATGCAGTGCAGAGATAACCTCTGTTTTTATCTGATGATTTATGTGCTTCCCTCTCTGTGTTATTGAATGTCATTATATGGCTAGTAGGAATAACCAGGCTGGGAAATCTATCATCAGGGCTTTGGCTGGAAGCACAGCAAGATGACTCTGACAAGAGATCTCAGGCCATTCATTCACACTCCATATGCTTCAGCATAAGATGCTCTTATCATGCACCCCAGAATGTATTTTAAAGTTACTTAAAATTCAGAGATAAAGGCAAGATGAATGCTATTAATTATGACTGATAACCCAAGAGGCACAGGTATTTATAGTACACCTTATTCTAACAAGTACAGACAAGTCTATTACTAATACACAATGGGACTATTTAGATATTTTTATCATACCTCTAGGGGATTATGGTAGCATATCCTGTTTTTTAATGATTTATAGTGCATTTGTATTACACTGCACATTTTTATATAGACACTGTCACATTCTCCTTGTTTCTCCTTGCGCAAAACAAACCAAGGGTGACAGTTATTCATCTATTCGGAGCGTGTGAAAATTTAAATAGTACACTTGATAATGCCCAGAGCTAAATCCACCGCACCACCTGTGACCGAATTGTACTCTCTCTTCTCCCTCGAGTGAACTCGTGCCATGTGCGAATATGCCATGGCAATGGAGTGGCATAGCCCAGTGTGCCCATGACAGCTGTAACCCCAAGATTCTGTGGCGTCCTGTCCGCCCACTCCGAGTGGGTGGGATGCCAGTCCCACCATCCACACCAGCTGCAATTATAGAGGCTAAATTTACGGCTGTGCAGCGAGAGACCTAAACAACTGACAGAAGGGGTGAGCGCATTGTAATGTGAGCTCACCTGCATGATGAGTAATGCCTGTCTCTGTCACCTCCACCACCAAGAGCATTGCAGAAAGATAAGGGGTGCTGGAGAATTTGGTACATAAAGATTTGCACAGGCTTACACATTTTCTGCTAAATCCCACCACTGCACCAACTCACTAAATTCTTCATTAAATCGCGACCATGAAGTAGCTGGAAATGCATTGCCCAATTTTCCTGTTTGTGACAATTTGTGTTTTCTGAAAGCATTGCAGCGTATCCAATAGACATTTAATCACTCTGAAAACTGTGAGTGCTGTGCCATATCCAGCTTATCGGTCCAAAACATGATAATTATACTTTACCTTCTTTTTAGGAGAAAAATATATTATTGATATAAGGGCACTACATCATTTACATTGCAAATGATGTTACAGGAATAAAAATAAACTTAAGGACTTAGGATTTAGTCCTTTTTAAGAGGACTTAAAAAAATAATTTGCTTAAAATTGACTCCAGCCATCAATGATGGGTTTGTTTCTTTATCAGAGTAGATTTGGAGAAAATTAGCATTACATCACACTCACCCATGGATAATTTGTGGTGAATGGGTGTCGTCAGAATGAGAGTCCCCACAGTTTATTAAAACAATCTCATGCACATCTATTACTTTAAAATCAAAGAGCTCTCTAATAACTAGAGAAATGTATCCTTAACAGTGTTGGGCAAGCTACTTAGAAAATGTAGTGAGCTAAGCTATCAGTTACTCTACATTGAATTAAGCTTAACTACA
>JAUMHI010000043.1:18842447-18866053 GCA_032359435.1 Enteromius unitaeniatus
AAGCTCTGTCACTAAAACAAATTCCTTGTACGTGCAAGCATACTTGGCAATAAAACTCTTTCTGATTCTGATTCTGAAACTCTTTCTGATTCTAAAAAAAAACCATCAAATGTGCAGTGTCATGCAGGGAATTATGGAAATGATTGTTTTTGGTACAAGACTTGCTGTTCACCAATTAACAGGTTTTTACTGTAGCATGCTGTACTGTTAAAATCTCAACCATTTTGTACATTGTAGTTCATATTATGGTGTATAATGTAGTTTATGTCTATATTTTATTTTAAAATCTTAGGGCAATTGATTTTCTTCTCCACATTAATGCTGGTTACACGTGCGGAAAAAGGCTGATTCACTCTTTTTGTTCTCTGTCAGTATAAAGGTCAGGCCAATCTGCATGTGTTTGAAGACTGGTGTGGCTCATCTATCTCCCAGCTCAGGAAGAATCTTCATTTTCCTCTCTACCCACATGTAAGACCAGACACTGGAAGAAAGAGTTTTATAGAACAATTAAGATTAACCTGCTTGTTTGAAATGTATTCTGGATACTCCGGGCAGAATCTAATTTTCAGTATTTTCATTAAAAAATCCCAAACATTGGCCTAATATTTCCCAGGGGCAGGATGTGTTGCAGACATAATTAATATTGGTTCGTTTCACCTTTACATTATCACTAAAACAGTGTTTTGCAGCTGTCTGTTCATTCTTCTCAGAAGCCATTTTGATGTGTTATTCTGTGAATTAGTGTTAGTGCTTTGGGTTTAACAGTAAATAGGTCTACAGATGCTTTTATATTTAATTCTTCCCAACAGACCAGGACCACAGTGAAGAAAATTGCAGTGGCTCCAAAATGGAAGAATTACGGCCTTAGAGTCTTTGGATTTATTCATCCTTACAAAGATGGTTAGTCTATTTCATCAGTTTTTTTGTTACATTACAGGGAGTTCATCAGGGTTTACTGTTGCACAAAAAATATGGTACAAAAAAATATGGAACAAAACGTTGAAACATCATGAATATGCTCTCATCATATTTACAATCAAACACATGTTAATTTAATTTCTAGTGCCTAATAAAATGGACAATATTTTATGCTGTTGTTTTGCATTCATGTCCAGGCTCACTAACTTAACAAATCCTATAGTGTGAAAAAATAGGAAACCAAATTAACTCTTGGCTTGAGATAGCAAGAACATACTTTAAAATAGATGGATTGAATATAAAACTGTCACTCCTAAACAGAGAGTTTCTTCCACCAGAGCACCATGTGGTTGATTTTCTCATTTTTGCATCAATGTTATGCTACTTGATTCAGCTTGTTAGAAGTTTAGGATCATAAACAGATGGTTTGATATTCAGCTGTAGCATTTTATGATACAACTTGGACTGCATTGGTCCCTCAGGGATCTCAAGCCATTCAGGTCCTTAGACAGCATAGCAGATCCAAATCATTATATTGCCTCCAACCTGTTTCACAGCTGATTGCAGTGTTTTGTTTTCTCCAAATATAGTGTGTACATTTATTTAAAAGGTTTTGTCACCTATCCATATTTTCGTCTAACCTACTATAAACACCATTTCTTTTCCATGTTTCATGAAAACAGGCATTACTGAATGCTAGAGAGAGTTCCTTTTCAGAACCTCGAGCTGCGTCGACGAGACGCTTTGGGAACGCCCTCAGCGTGACGGCTCTGAATTGTGTGTTGAATCAGCCAATGATGAGTTGGGACGTCATAGGCGGGTGACGTCACTGGCCAGGAAGCATATAAGCACGTGGAATGCAGCCAGCAAACTAGCTTTTTATCATTCAGCGAAGTGCTCTGTGTTGACTGTGTGTTTGTCCTAGCTTAAAAAATGTCTCAGAAAAGAAGGCCCCGCAGGGCAGAAAGTGAAGGTCTTGGTGCCAGTGGCTCAGGGGGTAGGCCCCTCTGGGAAAGAGTGGCATTACACGGAGCCCATCTCTCCTCAGTGCCCTTGGGAGATCGTTTCACTAACCTCGCTAGTCTTATGAGGCGTGAACATCTCCCACGCACATCAGTCCCAGTATCGTCCGCCCAGAAACGTAGCGACACAGAGACGTTCACCACCGAGCTCTCACGAGGGTCTATGCACAGCTACACCCGAGGGTGGGCTGTGTCAAAACATCGTCCCTCAAATATCATCAGAGACCAGCCTCGAGAGGTTGGTTCCCTTAGTAGACTATTTAGCAGCATGGATACTACTGCCAAATGTGTCTCAATGGGTCCTATGTACTGTAGATAATGGATACAGAATCCAATTTGGAATAGATCCGCCACAATTCGCAGTCGTCACTCATACGATAATTCATACAGAGCAGGCTCTGGTGATGGAACAAGAAGTCGAAACTCTCCTGAGGAAGGAGGCCATTGAGGTGCTCCCTCCTCACAAAAAAGAGTGCGGGGTCTACAGGCGCTACTTCCTAGTTCCAAAGAAGGATGGAGGGCTGAGGCCCATCTTAGATCTCAGGTTATTGAACCGCTCAGTTTTGAAACTGAAGTTCAGATTGCTCACTGTAAAGCAGGTCGTAGCACAAATCAGGTCTGAGGACTGGTTCGTCACGATAGCTCTAAAAAGATGCGTAATTCCATGTATTGATCCATCCTTCACTCAGGAAGTCCCTGAAGTTTGCTTTCGGAGCAAAGCATACCAATATCGGGTAATACCCTTCGGCCTTGCACTCTCACCCCATATGTTTACAAAGTGCTGAACTATATTGACGACCAGCTAATACTAACACGATCGTTGGACAAAGCGAGCAGACAAGATGTTGTCCTTGCTCACTTGAAACGATTGGGGTTGAGACAAACCAGACCCTTGTGTGGGCCCGGGACAGATCCCTCTCACTGAGAGCCATCTATATTCCCGGGCATCTAATTGTAAGAGCAGACATCCTGTCTGACACCAAGGTGTGGAGCAGATATGGAGAGAATTTTACAGAGCTGAGGTAGACCACTTCGCGACACAAGAGAACACCCAATGTCCCCGCTGGTTCTCTCTAGTTCATCCAGCTCCTGCGGGACTGGATGCCATGGTACAGACATGGCCAAGGCTGCATCTGTACGCTTTTTCCCCGATCACTCTGCTCCCTGTAGTTCTGGCGAGAGTGTGCCAGGACGAGGACAGTCTACTACTAGTAGCGCTGTTCTGGCCAGGGCCGAGTATGGTTCTCGAACCTGACAGACCTCCTAGATGGCCCATCATGGGTGATTCCAGTCAGGAGAAATCTCCTCTCACAAGCGGGGGTCACAATGGCCCACCCCCGTCTGGAGCTGTGGAAACTGAGAGTGTGGCCACAGGTCTCTCAACCGAGGTTGTTGAGACCCTTCTCCAAATTCTGAGCTCCATCTACAAGAAAGCTGTATGGCCTAAAATGGAAATTATTCACTTCGGGGTGTAGAGAACGCCAGCAAGATCCAGTCAACTGCCCAGTCAGTACAGTTCTGGAATTTTTGCAGGCCCAATTCTCTACGGGGGTCACTCACTCCACCCTGAAGGTTTACGTGGTGGCTATATCGGCCTACCACTCCTCTCTCGGTAGAAATACAGTTGGTAAGAAACCCTGGTCATACGCTTCCTCCGCAGTGGGCTGAGGTTAAGGCCACCAGTACGATCCCGGGTACCAACCTGGGACCTGGCTGTTGTGTTAGAAGCCCTCAGTGGGCCTCTATTTGAGCCCATAGAGGAGATCTCAGATTGTCTGTTGATGATAAAGACCACACTATTGCTAGCATTGTGTTCTCTGAGGAGAGTCAGTGTCCTTCAGGCCCTCTCAGTGGCCCCTACACATCTTGACATTGTGCCTGGCAGGGCCAAAGCCTTCCTGTACCCGCGAGCGGGTTACAGTTCCAAGGTACCTACGATCACACCTCAGCCACTCGTACTATAAGCCTTTAACCCACCTCCCTTCAGGGAGCCTGGTCAGCAGAAGCTAAATTGTATGTGTCCCGTGCGAGCACGGGGCGCATACGTCAACAGAGACTGTGGAGAAAGTCCGAGCAGTTGCTCGTATGCTTTGGTCCCCCTAAGAAAGGGCTCCCACCGACCAAGCAGACTTTAAACCATTGGATAGTGAATGCCATCAATATGTCGTCATGAGTTCTCTGGTCTCCCAATGAGGCTAGGAGTCAGAGTGCACTCGACACGCGGTGTGGCGGCCTCGCGAGCTAGTCTTCTGTTCTCTCGCCCTAGCTGTGCACAACCACACACTGGGCAGGGATTTAAAAGTCTGGAGGCATGGGCATCTCGTTCCCATAGCGTCTCGTTGATGCAGCTCAAGTTCCTCAAAAGGAACGTCTCAGGTTATGAATATTACCCTGTTCCTTGAAGGAACGAAATGCTGCATCTAGAAACCACACTTTTTGCATCCCCTGCCGGCGCTCCACTGCATGACAGGAGCTAGTTTGCCGGCCACATTCCACGTGCTTATATGCTTCCTGGCCAGTGACGTCACCCGCCTATGACGTCCCAACTCATCATTGGCTGATTCAACACACAATTCAGAGCCGTCACGCTGAGGGCATTCCCATAGCGTCTCGTCGATGCAGCGTCTCGTTCCTTCAAGGAACAGGGTTATATACATAACCTGAGACATTTTCCTCAATACTTATCAGTTATTTTTTTTATGTAACAATAAAAATATATTGTTTTAGATCATGTCAGAAGTGATTCATGCACAATTCCAGGTTTTCATACTTTTGTGATGTACCTTTCAAGCACATACAGTACAATACATACACATCAGTTTCTTTATGTTCAAAGTGATCTTCAAAGCAAGTTTGAGTGAAGTGAAAGAGACCTGAACGTTGCCCAAGCGGACGTCTAAAGGCACACAGAAACCGCTATTTCAACAGATCCCCTACAGTCAGCAAATTCTGCACACTCTGCCTAACCTGATAAGAAAAGCTGCTGTGAGGACTACTATATGAGCCTTGATGCATGCAGGCGTGCTCGTGTTTGCGGGGGAAAAGTTATGAGATTGTTTTCATTAGCAAATAGCTATGGTTGCTGAGTCAGGCTTTTGATTCTGGTGCACTACAGTAGCTCAGAAGACAATAAGAGAAGGAAAAATGATTGTCAGTTTGAGGTATATATCAGGGAACCACTGATAAGAAGAATAAAACCACTGGGTAGCACTACTGGGTTATAGGCTGCTGTGAGATATTTATGGCTGACAAAACAACATCTTATCAAATCAAGCTTAGAATTCAGATTATTGTTTATTTCAGGGGATTTCCAGTTTGCCATAGCATCGGATGATAACTCTGAACTGTGGCTGAGCTCAGATGAGAGTCCACTCAATGCACGGCTCCTGGTGTACGTGGGACAGGTGTGTATTTTGATATATAACCCTTAAATAAACCAGACTGTTCTTCTGATCTATCTGTCTATCTGTCTGTTTATACAGTGGAGATCAAAATTACAGAACAACCTACAATTTCAAGGTCACTGCTTAGTCCTATGAGGAGTTGAAGGGTAGTTTTAAGCACATTTCATACATTTATTGTATTCTGAAGAACAGTATAAAATATTAAAAGCTCACCTTTGCTGAGGAGCTTGTTTTGTGAACAGAAGATAACTGGTCCAATGTTTACTTTAGTAATGAGAGCATGTTTGATTTATTAGGGTCTGATGGGAAACATTTTGTTTGGAGGTTTCAGGGAAAAGACTGAAGCCATAGTGCATAAAGAGGTCAGTAAAAGCTGTCCGAGGAAGTGTCATGCTGGGGGATGTTTTCTGCACCAGGAGTCGGTCTTCTTATGCAGAAACATGTCAGAGTGAAAGCAAATGTTTATCATAACCTCCTTCAGCAACATGCAGTTTCTTCCCTGCAAGTATCTCCCAATCAGCCTGCAATTTTCATGCAGTACAATGCCCCTTTCACACTGCAAAACAGTTAAATCAGTGGTCTCAAACTCAATTTCTAGAGGGCCACAGCGCTGTAGAGTTTAGCTCCAACCAGCTCCAAATCACATTTGGACATTTCTAGTGATCCTGAAGAGCTTGATTTAGCTGGATCAGGTGTGTTTAATTAGGGTTGGAACTAATTGTGCGTTCCAGGCAGATTTTTGAGCCTGTAAGTCACAACTTCAAACCCCGGCTCATGACTTTGCAGCATTCAAGGCAAGTCACGCCAAACTGCCTGAGCACAAGGAATTAGGGTAGCTAGATGTAAACAATGCAGCATGGCAGACCATACGGGGCTTATGCTCATTTATAATCATTTTTATCGCCAAAAGTGCTTTCATTGCTTATTTAAGGGAAACGGAGGAGGAAAAACGGTGCATGAGGCAAGAGAAGCTATTATACCTTTTATTTCAGTTTACTACTTACATAAACCCCACATCCAAAGGGACTGCCATTGTTGTTTTGCAGGCTATGTGAATTCAGAGCTCAGAACTGGGAGTACATCAATCTAGTATGAATTCATGGGTGGAAAGCCACAGGTTTGATAGCCATTCCAGTGCACTTTCACAGGTAGAAGGTTGGAAAAACATGGCTTACAGGTTGACTTATGCAGCATAACCTCTGCAGAGCTTTTGGTTTTCAGGAATTGAGTTTAACAATTAACAATATAAAAAAAAATCAAGGATTGTTTTGTAGTTTTGATCTCCACTATATAGTGTTCTGCCTGTCTGTCAATCTTTGATTCTGTCTATCTAGCTACCGTCATGACCAAAAGTATCGACACCCTTGCAATTCTGTCAGAAAATGCAACACTTCTCTTAGAAAGTTTTTCCAATTGCAAATGTTTTGGTATTCACATGCTTATTGTTTCCTTGTTTGCACTGGAACAACAGAAAAAAAGAAAGAAAAGCCAAACTTTACAATTTCACACAAACTCAAAAATGGACTGGACACAATTATTGGCACCTTGCCAAAAGTGTAAGATATAATTGCTTTTCACGTATGTGATGCTTCTGTAAATTGTATTTAGACACCTGTGGCAAGTAACAGGTGTAGCAATATAATAATCACACTTTTGTGATTTTTGTCACACTGAGCATGGAGAAAAGAAAGAAATTTAAAGGGTTGTCTCTGGATTTAAAAAAGAAAATTGTGGAAAAACATGCACAATCTCAAGGCTATGAGTACATCTCCAGAGATCTTAATGTTCCTGTGTCCACTGTGCGTAATATCGTCAAGAGGTTTACATGGAGGACATGGAAGAGCAGAATTAATGAAAAATTACAACAAAGGATTTTTTGAATGGTGGATAAAGTACCCCGATTAACTTCCAAACAAATTCATTCTGATCTATAGACACAGCAGTGGTGGAGGTAACAAATTACAACTACTTACATTATTGTAATTAAGTAGTTTTAATTTTCTGTTAGTGAAATGCACCAGAAAGTCTTTCAATCAAACTTTAATTACTTTACAAAGTAAGTATGCTAGAAATGTTTTTAAATGGGATACAGATATATATCCTAACCTGTCTAACTGCATCACTAAATTGTAGAGACATTAGGTCAAAGCTATCTGATATTTCATTGATCTAAAGCAATTTAAATGACTCTTAAATCACTGCTGTTGTCATGTTTTGAATACCTCAAATAAATTGAGGCCATTTGTTTTATAATTTTATTACTGACTTTTATTTTATTATTCAGTTCAGTTTGAAATCAAATTTGAAATCATTACTCCTTGTGCTGTAAGATTTTGTGACAAAGTTACCCTATTTTAAAGATACAAATAAACAGAATGAGCAAATGTTTAAGAACGATTTTTGTAATGATAATTGATCAAAATGTATATGTATATAAATAAAAGCCTTTATGAAAATCTGTATATAAAGTGAGCATGGCTGCGTTCTCTGAAACCACCTCAACACTATGTCGTTTTTAAGTTGTACCTTAAGACGTACCTTATCGTTAACGAAACCTTCTTAGTTAAGTACACATTCTTTAAGTCATTCGTTCGTAAGGTTGGTCTGGAGCACTCTTAGCTATACCTTGTCGCTGATGACGTGACCACCAATACGCAAAAAGCTTTTTTACATCACAGTTTAACTACACATAGAACATTTTAAATGAACATTTAATATAAAATCTGATTTAGTATTAAATATTAATTTTTACTTTACTTTACTTTACTTTAAATTTTTACACATAAAATTTTGTTAAGTTGTTATAGCCTACACCCAGTGAATGGAAGTGTTTTCTTTAATAAAGTTTCCATAAACTAATGGTTGTTAGCTTTTTTAATTACTATCCTAAGGCACATCAGCTGGCAAACCATTTGACAGAAATGGCTTAAGAGTCTATATAAAGAAAGATGAGATTACATAAAACTTTATAGCTATGGCAGCGCTTGCAAAATCGCGCCATTTTTTACAGATCACCTCCCACTGTCTTGATGGGCAGGAACCAGACGCTGCCAATTTCATGGCTATGCTTTCCCAGGTTTCTTTCTTCTTCTTCTTCTTTTTTTTTGGATTGGAGACCGTTGTGGGGACATTCGTGAATAATACACCTTTGTGGTGGTCCTTGCAGTGGCGGTTATACATTGAATTACTCCCAGGGCGAGACCACCTCTTAGCGCCCAACCCCTTTTTCTTCCTTTTATAATTTCAAATAACATCAGAAAAGCATTTATTTTAAGTAAAAATAAAAGAAATAATAAAAAAGTTGAAAACAAAGTATTGGGTAGAGTTAGGGAGGACTTTATTTTCCCAATAAAGGTGTCAACCATGGCATCGATTTAATGATGTGAATGAAAAAAAAAAGCATTTACACTCAATAAGTTACATTCTGTTTTATAATGCACTTCAATACTGAGGGTGACGCTAATAATGTGATACGGCTGGTGGGTCGGCATACGTTGTGGAGAACTTTAACACACTTATGGCCATGAGGGTGTGGGATTGCGCACTTGCTAAATTATAAACACATAAACATATTTATTTCTGCATGTACATATTCAAATGAACCCTGATAAATGCAGTTTGTACTATTTCTAAAACACTTCTTTGTGAAGAATATTGTTTTCTCAATACTTCCTATACCACTGTGAAGGACAGAGCGCGTTCATGGTAGTATACATTATGTAGTAGTTTTTCCAGTGTACTGAACAGAATTAAGTTTGTCATGAAGTCAAAAACTACTTACTTTTTTAGTGCACTACTTACTTTTTTGGTGCACATTAATGCACATTTGTAATTCTTGTGATGAACAATTAAACTGTGCAAGTCAATACACTGGAAAAAACTAAGAAACCAACAAATGCTGCTGTTTGAATAGTTATCTGGCCATCTGGTATATCAGTATAAACATTATAATTTTTCAGAATTAAATTACATTGTGAATTAATCAGATATTCTTAACCACTTCTATCCTACCGTGCACTAAAACATAAGTCAATAAGGTTTTAGAGCTTTTTATATGAAAACCTTTTTTTTTTTTTTTTAATTAATTTCTAACTAGTATTCAGAGTAGTTTTTGAGAAGAGTAATTTGTACTTTTACGTAAGTACTGTTGTAACAGTAGTTGTAATTGAGTACATATTTTAAGTACTCTTTCCACAACTGAGGCACGGGGTACAGCAGTGTCAGCTCACACTATCCATCGCCATCTGAATGAAAAGGCACACTATGGTAGGAGATCCAGGAGGACAGCACTGCTGACACAAAGGCATAAAAAAGCAAGACTGGAGTTTGGCAAAATTTGAACATTGTGGTACTGTTTACAGAGAAAGAAATGAAGAAGAACAACACAGTTATTACAGTCAGAGTTCTGAAATGAGCAATCCAGCAATGAGTCCAGATCTGAATCCCATAGAACACCTGTGGAGAGATCTGAAAACAGCAGATGGGAGAAAGCATCCTTAAAATCTGAATGACCTGGAGCAGTTTGCAAAAGAAGAACGGTCCAAAATTCCAGTAGAGAGGTGTAAGAAATGCATTCATGTTTACAGGAAGTTATTTTCAGTTTTTTTTAAAAGGGGGTAGCCTGGTAATACCAAACTGTGCTACTTCGCTTTTTGTAGACAGAGTCTGGAAAGGCATAATTGACATGTGTTTATTTTCTCGTGAGGGGATGCTTGTCTGAAGTTTAAACTCATTTGTGTACCCTTAAGCCAATTACATAACGTTTGGTTATAACATATTTTACAAGCCATCTCAGCTGCCTCGATCTTCCGCTGTAAACACCAGTATGACCATCAAGCGAAATACTGCAACTTAATTGCAAGATTACAGCATAACATGAAAATATTCAAGGACTGGAAAAGAAAGGAGACACTGGAATGTCTGTTACTGATCGATAACTTTTCCCGAAACCTGTCGGGAGTAGGGTCACAACATCACCATTCAAAATATAACCAAACACTCATCTTGCTTCAACTGGCAAATACCAGGAATATTCTCCACTAGAGAGTGAATAGCATCTCATGTCTCCATGTCCACTGTTGTTTTAAATTCCCTAATCTAAACTACAATCTTAAATTTGGCACTTAGCATCTATGTCACAGCTCTAAGTTCGTCCTCTGTACATTGGTTAGACTGGGAGATGGTTTCCTATATCAGACTGAATACAGAGGTAAACTGAAATTGAGCAGAAGTACAAAGACTTCAAAGGCTACAAAGGGTGTGCTACCAAATATGTGCTACCTGTAAGTTATGGGTGCCAATCATTTGTCCGGTGCATTTTTTGGGTTCGTCCCTGTCTATCTATCTATCTATTGTTCTGTCTATTATTCATTCGATCTCTCTGTCTCTCTGTCTGTTTATTTTAAGGATTTAAACTTTCACACAAGGATTTGCCAAGCCGACATTTAAAGTTTGCCATGACATAACTTTTGATTTTAATTCATTTTATTCTACTTCCTTACATTCAAATTGAAATTGCAAGTTGCTTCCTATTTTCTACCTCAGTTTAACTTCAAGTTCAGGAATTTGATTGGAATTCAAAATGCATTCTCAGTTAAATTCTGAATAGCACAGCCCTGAATATTGTGTGTGTGTGTGTGTGTGTATGGCTAAAAATGAGTTACAGCCTCTGTTGTCTGTCGTCTTGTAGCACGGCTCAGAGTGGACAGCTCCAGGAGAGTTCAGCAAGTTCAGATCTCAAACTTCCAAACCTGTGCGGTGAGTGTCACACAGCATATGTTTCCTGGTTTTACCACCGTAATGAAATGCATATTAGGAGAATATAACACAGTGGATTGTCTCCAGCATGGAAAGGTACTTGCCAGCTCATTGCTTTGAACAGTTATACAATAAATATAAGTATGCTGTGATCTGAATGAGTGAAAAAAGAGGTGCCAATCACACAGTTGTGGCAAGTAACATTTTCTCGTCATTTCTTTTTAAATGAACACTGTTTTTTTTCCCTTTTGTTTTCACTTCTTTTGATGTTTAGCAGCAGGTCTGAACATGCAAATACATCCCACAGCTATTGTGATTTGTAATGTTAGGTTAAATGCCATTGAACTTTGAATGTGTAAAAACATACAATATATATTCAGCCATTTATTATACGCTCCTTAAATCCAGCTGTGTAAACCACATGCTTTAAGCCTGTAATCAGTGTAAGGTTGTTATAAGACAGTGAGGACAGCACATGCTCGACTTCAGTGTTAAATGAACAAACGTCAGGGGGAGTCACATAACAAGCACACTGTCCAATAGGTGTCTGTACTGACAGTGTGATTGTGAATCCCAAGGGACACATTAAATAGTAGTTTGTCAGAGTGAAGTGTCATGTCGTTCGTTTTAATTTCCCTTGTCTGTCTTCTCCAACCACTGCTGATTGGTGCTTCAAGTGGAGCTTCAGTGTGAGTGGTGTGTGGCATTGAATTATTCATCAGCAGTGTCAGTCTAAAAGCGAGCATGTGCATGTTCCAGAATATTTTAGTGCCAATAAAAAATGAGCATGCTTATTGGCACTCCAGAGGGAAACGCAGAGAAGTGCCTCCACTTTTCACTGAGCTTTGACAATGGCCTGGCACCGGTTCAAACTGCCACAAGAGTGTCTTTGATATCCTCTGCTTTTCTAGTTGAGGATGTCAGGATATAAACTTTTTAGACTTCTATGCAACCCAAGTTAGACGACTTTCTGTCTACCTTCCTCAGTTCTCTGTTTGCTTTCATTTTGCCCTTCGATTGGAGCTTGTTAGTTTGGTGACACAGACAGAACAGAGTAGGCCGTTGCGTCGTGAAGACTAATGGGCTCTATTTTAAAGCATAAACAGGGCAGATGTCTGACAGGATCGTCTGGAATTCCAACTGTTTCTGGGCAAAATAATGCAGTAATGAACTACAGTGAAAAGTTTACAGAGCAATCAAGAGGCAAGACACGGCTGTCAGTCACGGATGACAGAAACTAGGAAGATGTTCTTTACAAAGCATGTTACACGCAGAAGAGATAGCAAACCGCTGGAAATGTCAGATGGAGAGATGATGTTAAAATGTCATCCACTCCCGTGTCTGCAGTTTCACTGCATTGCTTTTATTTGTTGGGACTGAGACACAAAGATACCCCGAACATAAGATTGTATCACATCCAGCAACCCACAAACCTCTGATGTCAAGTTCGGGTATCTAACTCAAATTCATGAATCTTATAGATTCCACTCCAGTTCCTTTTGCATTTTTGCTCTCAGTTCTCAGTTCTGTGCCTGGTAGTGTCTATAACTTATGATAATCACAAATGCTTACATGTAAGATTTTATGAAGGCATAACAAATCTGAATTTACATAAGACTGAATTTGTGTTTTGCTTATTTGTTTCTATGTTGATGAATGTGGATTATGTAGTATTTAACATAATCCAAAAGTTATAATACATGCTTAAACCATTTCCATTTAAAGGCTTTCCACAAAAACTCTCCATAATCTATTTTTGTGTTTGCATTTTCTCTCTTTTTACTGTATAGATGTGCTCTTAGCCCAGATGGTATTCAGCAAGATTTTTGATAGCACCACCACTTAAAAGCGCCTTATATAGAGGATTAGCCTACTCATTAATGACTGCATTTTTATGCGAAACCTATTCCAGATCATTTTTGTTATTCTAAAATAAGATTTTATCATTGTGCAATTATTATAACAATATATTTATTATTGTAATTGTTAACAAATTAGACTCTCTTGTGCATATATAAAGTGCACAGTCTTTTTATCACTTGCATAATAGAATGGAGTATATCTGGTTTGCCCTCCATGACTGAAGGAAAGAAAGGGCAGAGTAACTCCAGGAGTCTCAGATATTGCATGTGACATTTATGGGAATATGCCAGTTCTGCAGGGCCAGCAGAGGTCAACCTCTCTTGACATTCTAGAAGTATCTGTCACAAGTGTGCTAGGGGATGTTAAAAGCAGTTTCAGTTCTCTAAATTTATAAAAGGGCATCCATCAGATTGAATTCTAATACTTGTACATTTGCATTAGCCCTTTTTGAATATTTATCCAAACTGCAAACATGTAATGTTAAAATATAATACAAAAGTACAGTGTAATCCCCAAACTCCATCCTAATTTTTATCCTGCCAAATTGAGTGTTGATTACCAAATTGAGGATTATATTATTATTATTATGCTCTGTCTTTCTGTATTAAGTTAAGGCAGCTCTTGTCTGTTTGTTATCCACTAATCTGTGCATAAATTACTCACTTACTTGCCCAAATGAACAAACAAGAAACAAACTTTACTCAAGAGAGAATTTGCATTTTAAAATGATTAGCAATCTCCCTTCTAAGGTTTATTTTTAATTCAAATCTTTGTGCCAACACTTACTTTCATGTTACATTGAGTTTATCCAAATGTCTGAAGCATCAGTATGAAGTCAGGATAGTCCACTGATAAAAAAAAAAAAGCTAAATAAATAAATCTACAGAGGCTACAGAGAGAAATGCATTGTGGCGCATGAGTGAGAGTCTGAATTGAATGCTTTTTTAAATATTTATTTAAACTAAGCTGCTGTTGACATGTAAATTTGCACATGGTTATTTTGCAAGATGCACTTGTGGAGCTTAAATCTATTTTTTAGGAATGATGGACAGTATTCCCTTTGTTATAACACATTAACGCTATAATCCAAAATATGCACCTGAATACAGAAGCTAAAGTCTTCAGACAAACTTTCCACTGATGAACATTACAGCGGAACACAGTTTTGAAACAGATGACCTGAACATGTGACCTTTCTGATATAGTGTCAGAGTAATGTCTTTTTTAAGAGTAATGGCATTTTATCTGCACACTATCATCATACTCTAAGACAATTGTTTTCACTAATACAAAAAAATTAGATAGCAGTTGTTGAATTACTGGTTATTTGTCTTTGTGTAAAAGCAGTATTTCAAATATATCTCCTACACTGGAACAAACAGTAGAATACAAATGCAGAATCTGTTTTTGCTCATTTATATTTTTCTAATGTAGAAGTCTGCCCTTGTGAATTGTTTGACATCTCAAACAAGCTTACTGTGTTGCTACAGCAGTCTGTTGAGAGTGTGTTCATGTGGGCATTGTCTGAATACACTCTTTCTTTATCTCTCTCATCACTCAGTCCTATTCAATTATTGAGCAGAACACTTTCAAATGGAGCCAGGCAATTAGTCAGCCAATTAAAACTCCATTCTGTACCCCCTCAAGCCTGTCTCAATCTAGCGCTGATCTACTGGCCACTCCTTTCTTTTGTAGTCTTAAAACCTTTATTGACTTGAACTCTCAGTAGACATGAAAATCAAACTCCCATTCCTTATAGAAGGACAACAAACAAACACACATAAATGCATTTAATACTGATTGCTAATTCTCAGTTGATTTGGCTTGTACAGTATGTGTACATAAAAGAGAGATTTCGGGGATTCTTTCCTAGTGAAATTGTATGTATTGTAATGTATGATGCACAGTTGCCAATTAGTTGTGTATTGTGCAATCAACTTCATGATATCTAAAACAGTTTGCAGAGTGAAAAGAACAGATATCCAATGACTTTACAAATCATGTGGTGTATACATGGCATAAGTGGCATTGTGATAGACAATGGCTTCTTGAATGAGAAAAAAAGTAGGAGCAGAACTTGATATTGGGAATTGATTGGATTGTTGGATTTTTGTTGTTTTCTACTGCTGCAATCTCATGTGATTTTTGTTCTGTATCACAAAGCTAATCAGAGACTCAAACAGACATTGCTGTGAGTGCGAGGGGAAGTTGTTGAAGATTACAAGGGCACCTTCATTTAAAACAAATAATGATGTTGAATAAAAGCAATAATAGAAGTAGTCAGTGACAAGATGGCACCACAGATGGCAGCCTCTATGTTTTGCTCTCCAGTTTTTGTACTTTTGTTGTTAGTTTTTCCTGTTTTTTTTTGTTAAACACAATCAGTTATACCAGGGTTGAACTGCTGAATATTCGGCAGAACACACCACACAACCTTTTTACCAGATTTCTTTTATTCAGACGTTTTGCTGAACGTTATAGTTAGCGGAGCAGCGGTGATGATCCAATGTTACAGGACGCGCAGACAGGGGAAGCAAGATACTTAGACAATGCAGATTTTGAACAGCACTGCTGAGCATTCATCTGGCAAATCTCCGCTCTCTACCCAACAAAACAGATGAACTTTTTCTGCTTTCCCAGATAAATAAAGATTTTTCACACTTGTCTGTTCTGTGTTTCATGGAAACCTGGCTAAATAGCGCGGTACGTCTGCCGGGATTTCAGCTGTTTCGAGCGGATCGCAACACTAAGTCAACAAGGATATGTCAACAAGGAAAGGATGTGCTTCTACATCTACGAAAGGTGCTGTACAGACATTACAGTGTTCAAGAAAATGTGCTGTTCAGATCTAGAAGCACTTTTCTTTAACTGTAAGCCATGCTACTCAACGCAGTATTTGTTATAGTTTTGTTCGTTCATTCTCGTGAGGGTTTACATTCATCTGCAAGCTCACATGAGCTTAGCTTTACAGAAACTCACTGATCTTGTCACAGAGATTGAATTCTCTGGAACTTTAACAAATCAAATCTCTCCCCTGAGGTGCCAAAATATAGACAGCATGTTACATATCCCACCAGAGACAGTAATATTTTAGATCACTGTTACACCACAATTAATATCGCTCTGTTCCCAGAGCAGCTTTAGGACTTTCTGATCACTGCCTAGTTCATCTTATACCAACTTACAGGCAAAAACTTAAATCTGCTAAACCTGCAGTAAAACTGTAAAGATATGGACCATCGAAACAAAGCAGTCATTACAAGCCTGTTTCGACCTTAATGATTGGAGTGTTTTTAAAACGGCCACCAACGATCTGGACAAGCTCAAAGAGACTGTAACATCATATATGAGTTTCTGTGAGGATTTATGCATCCCTACCAGGACTCATTTAACATTCAATAACGACAAGCCATGGTTCACAGCAAAACTCAGACATCTTCGTCAGGCCAAAGAGGATGCCTACAGGCAAGGGGACAGAGTCTTGTATAATCAGGCCAGAAACACACTGAATAAGGTGATTAAAGTGACCCAGCTTCAGTGTGGAAAGGTTTGAAAGCCATCACTAGCTACAAGACACAATCCCCCAGCACTGAGGCCAATCAACAACTTGCTGAAGACCTGAATGAGTTTTCTAACACCCTACACCCGCTCAGAACAGTTCTTCATGTGTCAAACTCCTGACGTTTGCAGACAACACCACACTCATCGGCCTCATCCAGGATGGTGACGAGTCTGCTTACGGACAGTTCTGGTGCAGTCTCAACAACCTGGAGCCCAACACGCTCAAACCGGTGGAGATGATAGTGGACTTCAGGAGGAACCCCCCTGCTCTCCCCCCAATTACCATCATGGACAGCACTGTGGCAGCAGTGGAGTCATTCAGGTCCCTGGGGAGCATCATCTCCCAGGACCTGAAGTGGGACACTCACATAGACTCCATTGCCAAAAAGACCCAGCAGTACTTCCTTCGCCAGCTGTGGGAAATCAACCTGTCAAAGGAGATGCTGAAACAGTTCTACTCAGCCATCATTGAGTCTGTTCTTTGCACTTCTATAACTGTTTGGTTTGGCTCAGCTACAAAATCAGACATCAGAAGACTACAGAGGACAGTTCGATCTGCTGAAAGGATTTTTGGTGAACCCCTGCCAACCCTTCAAGAACTGTACACATCCAGAGTGAAGAAAAGGGCTCCGAAAATCACTCTGAATCCCTCACATCCGAGCTATCACTTTTTTTTTACTTTTGCCATCTGGTTGGCGCTACAGAGCACCGAATACCAGGACAGTCAGACACAAGGACGGTTTCTTTCCCCAGGCAATCTACCTCACAAACAGTTAATAGTGCCCCCACTGTGCAACAAAAATATGGGCAATAACCAATGTTTATTTTATCACCCTACATTATAGTACATCCTTCATCTTATTATTATATCTAATCATTATTTTATCCATAGCACACACATACAATTTATTTATTTAAATGTATTATTGTTTTTTTTGTCTTCATTTTATTCTTCTTTGTGTTGTTGTTGTCTCTGTGTACTGAAGGGTGTGACACCAAAACAAATTCCTTGTATGTGCAAACATACTTGGCAATAACGCTCTTTCTGATTCTGAATGGTCGATTTTGATTTCCTTGTGACTGTAAGATTGGAAGTACGATTGAATACAATTAAACACATCTTCACAAAGGCAGTTGTGTTTGTAGCACACCCTTCACTTTCTCATGCTGTCACAGTGAGCTGCATTGCGATATGAATTGTACTTGGCTGATTTAATCAAAGCAACTCCAGAAGAACATCTGAAGAATAATCTTGTCAAAATACAAGCTGCTATTCACATCTCTGCCTGTGACTTCTGTCTTTTCTAAGATGAAATCATCTTGCTAAAAGACAAATACTGTGGTCTGTTTATACATAAAGATAGTTTACACAAGTGTTTTCATCCAATTATCAACACAAAAAAAAAATCTCCTGGAAGCTGACTTTAGAAATCTTTTTTGTACAAAGTGGCATAGCCATTTAATTCTGTTAGAGAGAGAGAGAGAGAGAAAGAGAGAGAGAGAGAGAGAAGACTTTTTGGGAAAAAGAACCCTCAGCATAGCGTTTCTGAGTTTATAAAGGTGTTTCTTTGAATTTTCTTTGACACTGGGTGACTTTAGCTAAAATATTTTTTAACAAGCATTGTTTTTAACGAGCACATGGCACAATCTCTCTGTCCCTATTGCTTAATTTGATACTTTCACCATAGCTTTTTATTTGCATTTTATTTTAGTGTGAAATGAATGTAATGTTTTCAGACACTTTGTATGTTGACTGATTAAATGAAAATGTATTAGGTTTTATTTCAGATTAAATTCAGAAAGATGCAGGTTCTTTTTTGACCTAGGACATAAAATCATCTTTATATTTAATTTTTCAAAGAAATATGTATTATGTACTTATAATATTGTATTGAAATACAGTTAAAATGTATAGCTAAATGTATTGACAAGCAATTATAATTACATAAAATATACTGTCATGTGATTTCAGGAACAATTTAGAGAATACTACTCACTATTAAACAGTTGTTTATTAGCATGCATATTACTATATTATTGGCTCTTTTTAGTTCTAATATAGCACATATTAATGCCTTATTCTGTTTGACCATGTATTAGATCCCTTAATCCTACCCCATCCTGCTGGTACTGACACTCAAACCCACAACCTTCGGGTTACAAGTTTAACAACTTCCCCTTTAACTTTACCCATCTCTGTTTTTCTAGTAGTTGAAAAATATTGTAGTGCGTCTTTGAGTAGATGGGAAGGCACTTAGGGATTCTGTCACTAATAATGTACACATCTTCCAGTGCACTATGGTGCAATGTGCATTTTTCATCTTCGCATCTGCCACTGTTTTTCCTTTCCTCATCTGGTCTGTCCCTCAATAGCTCTGTGAGAGTGTCCTCTGCCCTCTCTTTCTTTCACTTTAATTCTCCTCCTTTCCCCCCTCTCTCTCTTTCTCTGCAGTCTCATGTCCTCGAGGCGGTACTACTTTGAGGTTTTGCACAAGCAAGATGACAGAGGTTCAGACCATGTGGAGGTTGGGGTGAGTACAGAGCCGGAGTTTGAACAATTCTGGGAAATTACTGTAAGTTTAAGTGTCATCAATTAAAATTCAGTAAAAGTGTCAATAAAACATACATAATGTGTAGAAATTGTATATACATTTTTTCCTGATATTGTTTTAGTCAGGACCTTTTAGTATCCTTTCCATTAGACTGCCTACCAGACAGAGCTTTTTTTAAATCATTGTACATTTATTTTTAACTAAACAGACTGAAGTATGGGATGCGTCATGAGTATGTTTAAGTGGTCTGCTACACTGATGCTTATATAGCCTTAGACTATGTTCTCTACCTCTCTTTCAGTTATTGCATTATGTAAAGATGAATAAGTAGAAAGATGAGAAATGCGACAAATTAGTTAGGGAAATATTTTCCATGCCCCGTTCACTTAAATCTGAAAAACAGATTCTCGGAAATGGCCAGGTCAGAATTAACGTACAAAACATGTCAAATTTAGTAGAAATATAATGGCTATATCCACTGCAAACAAACATCTACCAGCCCACTACTTTATAACTCATTAAAATATTTATAGATATTGCATCTCTTTACAATATCCTATAACAGCCTTAAGCTCTTTGATATACTGATTATGTCCGGAGTGTACCCAAAGGATGCAGTGTTTAACCAGCACATTTCAGTAAATTATGATAGAATGTAGAAGACAAACAAAGAGAGGCAGTCAGACAGAGAATGAGAGAGAGCTGATAATGGAATAGAAAACAAATAGATTAAACATAGATTGGATAATTTTGTGTTCCGTCTTCTTCACTAAAAGAGTAAAATGTAATAGTAAAACCTGTGAATGAACAAAACCCCTAAATCAGTGCTGTCCAAACTTGGTCCTGGAGGGCTAGTGTCCAGCAGAGTCTAGCAGAGTTTAGCTCCAACTTGCCTCAACACACATGCATTGCTACTCTCTCTCTCTCTCTCTCTCTCTCTCTCTAATTGTATATTTATATTAAATTAAATTAAAACATATTATGTAACATTCTTTAAGTTGTTTATTTTTTCTTCTTCATTATTCCACTTCATTTTCATTGTAGATATGCTTCTAAGATAAATTTAGCTTTATATTAAAAATAAATAACAAAAGCAGGAAAATAGATCATTTAAATATGGGGTACATCAAGGTTCTGTGCTTGGCTCTCTCCTCTTTTGGATTCAGACCACATTTCTGTGACCGACTGTTTCATTTAGGCACATGGATTTTTTCAGTAAAATCAGACCTTTCTTACAATGCTGCACCACTCCACATTTAGGCTTTAGTCATCCCTAGACTAGACTACTGCAGTGCTCTTTTATCCGGCCTTGCTATTTGCGCAATCAAAGAACTTCAAATGATCCAGAAAGTGGCAGCGGTGGTCTTCAGCGAACCTGGTAGAGCATATTAATCTCACCAACTCCATCAGAACAGAGTACAGAGTCTACCAATAGAAAAAGATCTGACACAGCTCTCAATGCACTTACTTAACTGTACTATTCTTTTTCTGTTGTTTCTATAGGGTCAAAGGTTCTCTCATTTATTTCTCTACTGGCTCATAATTTTCAGGTCAATTCTGGAGCTATAACAGCACTTTTCATTCTGTATCCCAATGATGCAGTTCTTTTTTTTAATATTCCTAATTTGTAAATCACTTTGGATAAAAGCATCTGCTGAATTAATAAATCTTGCATTGCATAATCTAACATTGCAATTATGACTTAAGAACAAAAGTGAATTCATAAATGTTTCAGGTTAATAAAGCTCTCTCATGTCTGCTTCTTACTATATGATGCATTTCAGAATAATTTTTCCTCATTTGTAAACTTAAATCATAGCCTCTAGATTCCTTCATTTCTTTGTGATGGAATCTTTTGATGAATTATTAATCTGAATGTAAAGCTTCAGCTAAAGTCAGTCAAAGAAAAGAACAAACTAGACATCTGATTAACAGTACAGAACAGTAAATTAAATTCAGTTAGTTTGACCCTTTTATTTCACACATTTGACTGGACAGTCAGAGTCACAGGCTACTGATAGTGAAGCTGTTAATTGGAATGAAAGGATTTAGTGTCATTTTCTATAGATGTTTCACTTCTGCTCAGAGTATGTCAGCTGAATTGTTGTAAGTCTTAGACTGGACAGTTTTATCTTTAAAAAAGTATTAAAGCGGTTATCTACAAGTAACACTAATGTGAAAGCAATCCCTACTGCACAACTGTCTTTGTACCACTCATAAAGACAATTTTTTTTTTTAAATCTGCCCTGCACAAAAGTTTCAGTGCCTGGAGCCTGAAAATGCCCAAGATGACGCAGCTGTGCTTCACTCCTTATTTAATGTTCACTGCAGAGTGCTGGAGAAGAGGCGGTTCAAAGACATGAGAGGAGCCCAATGAATAAATTCATTGAACTTGGAGGTATTCTCAGCTAGAGAGTCAACAGGGACCAGACACCAAAAAGCAAAACAGCTAATTATCTGTGGCAAACACAGAAATTCATTTATTAACCAAACTGCAGCGGGCTAGTCTGTGGAGTTCACTGGAGATGCTTTAGATGTTGGATGTTATCAAGCTCACTGCTTCTTTAGACTTCTCCCCTTTTTCCAATTTCACCGATATATCGCATATTAAATCAGAAAAGGTAACCTCTGTGATGTGCACATGGTGCTTAAACGTTTCATGGTAAGAGATATTCTGAGCCTGATTAGCATTTTAACAGAATCCCCAGACTTTGTAGGGACAAAGAGATCTAATAAAAACGGCTGTCTGATATAGTCTGACCAGAAACTATCCAATATGACATTTGCAGTAGGACCTATTATGTACGGTGCTGCCAGTCAACAGTGAATGGGCTCAGTTTTATTCGTCGTCAAGACAAAAGAGAAATAAATCTGTAGCTGATGCAATATGTGCAACATTATGCAAGCTGCACATTGTTTTCTAGGAACTGCAGTGCATTTGCCATTGACTGCTTATAGTTATTTGTGCAGAAGCAGATGAAGCTTTGGAGAAATCTTTGCTATTTAAAAGGATTGTGTGTGCCTTGGGTCACATAGCAGGTTGTTTTATCACCTATTTTCTCATCACTACAAAGAATCTAATGATTATTTTTAGTCATACATGCAATGGCAGATAACAGTGTTAGCAGCATAGCTAGTCCTTGATCGGTGTGCAATACTGCGTAGGTGTGTGTGACCATGCATGGTTGTTTGCATGGGCATATTTGTATGTGCATGTGTGTATATTATGTCACTGGGGGCAAACAGGCATCTGTGGCTTCTCAGACTGACATTGTGCTGTAACTGCACTCCATCGATTCCCGAAAGGCAGATCTGACCTTGAGAAACACAAGCTGAGCAGAACAACAGGGTGAATACTAAACACTGAAGAAAACTGATTCAGGTGTGTCAGATGTTTATGTTGTGTTTAAAACTAGCCCTCATCAATGCATTGTAAGTAACGGTAAATGTGTGTTAGATGTTTGATTCTGGCACGTAAAAAGGATTGAGAATTTGTCAAGATTAATTGAGGTCAAATAAATCAGCGAATTCATAATTGAGCCAAATAATCTTTTAAATGCTAAATCTTTTGAGTGTATGCTCATGACTAATTAGTATGCAAGGACAGTGAGTTTAATAGACATAACTATTCTGTTCTGTACCATTTTCTGGGCCTGAAACTGTCAAACTAAAAACAATGGCGACATCAAACTATTCCAAATTCAAATTAATTTCTCTTTTTTTCTTTTTTCTTTGTTCTCTTTTCCCCTCTCTCAATCTTTGTTCAGCTGTACAGTTGGAACGTCTGAAAGTGTAGTGTGGCAATGGTGTGTGAATGAGAGACTGGAAGTGTGTGTGAAGATCAGTTCGATAAGAGTTATTGTTATGCAACTGCTAAATGACCTCTTGCATGAGAGTAGCCGAGAAGTGATGTTGCAATTGTAGAGCCTCTTTATAAGAATTGGTACGTGTCTGTATATCCTATCTATTTCGAGAGCCAATGCCATCCCGGTGCATTGCGAGGGCACAAGCAGAAAAAGAAAGGGGAGGGTGGAGAGCAATTCAATAAGAATGAATTGTGGCTGCTGATTACATTGTTTAAGCCCTCGATTTGCTAAGGGAATTATGCAAATAGACAGCGCTGCAAATATGTCAAAAAAATCTATTTCAGACCTTGCTGTTTGAATGCAGTAAACTACCACATTCTGGCATGCTTTATTATGACTGTGCAACATCATGCTGAATAGCTATCAGCTGTTAAATTTAGGTACACACTTAGATAACACCAATTTAAGTCAACCAATTACCAAGCAATGCTTAATTTTATTGAGTCGTTGGTGTAAAAAGGTTGCATTAGCGATTAAAGAAAAAATCCTGAAGCAAAACATGGTCGGGTCTGAAGTGTGAATAACGTCTTGGTTACGTATTGTAACCCTCGTTCCCTGAAGAAGGGAACGGAGACGTCACGTCGAAACCGACGAATAGGAATCTCGCTTCGAGATGCCAAACAAACTCTGCGTGTATCTAAACACGCCAATGATTTCATTGGC
>JAUMHI010000043.1:18878205-18897320 GCA_032359435.1 Enteromius unitaeniatus
CTGGTGTCTTTCCGCTTTCAGCTAAGCACCCGCAGAGCAGAGTCCCTGCACAGATCTTCACTTGAAGATTCTTTACAAAACTTTTTTTTCTGTTTGTTTTTTTGTTTTTGGCTCTGTGTGTGTAGATATGAGTATCTGAGACGTGAAGGGAACTTCGAGAGATCGTCTGGTTTACAGATGGGTGTAGACGCCATAGAGGTGAGAGGAGATTTCATACAGGCCTTTTCTATTGTAAATATGTAAGATACCTGGGGTGATCAGTATTTAGGAAAATAATACACATTTATAGAGCTGTCTTTGAGAAGAAGATGTTTTTTTTGGAAATTGACAAATAAATCAAAACATAACTGTAATGTAAAAAATGTAATATATTTACATTTTTTCACAAGAAAGTTGCAAAGAGCAACACTGGTGATGGTGTTACATAATTTCCAGGACAGTCACAGCATAGTGTTCCTGTGTGACCTGCATATCCACTTCCCTCATAATATCCTGGAGACTGTTAGGAAGCACTGTGTGGAAGGCAGACTGGCCTTCGCACCCATCGTCATGAGGCTTGACTGTGGGAGCTCACCTCTGGAGCCTGATGGTGAAACATATACACAGACACTTTTAGAGACAGTTGCTAAGTACATACAAACATATGTTTAAACGCCAGTTGTGCATAATGTGTCTGATTCTATTTCTTGCATATCCTGTTTGTTTTAAACAGAGTCATATTGCTCTCTTTACACATAGGCCCGGTTTCAAAGATAGGGCTTAACCTAAACCAGGATTAGGCAATAGCTCAATTAGTAATTTTTTTTATAAACATTCCTTAGGTAAAAGCATTACCGGAGTGCATCTTAAGACAAAACAAAGACACTGACATGTTTTAAGATCAGTCAGTGTAAGTTTATTTCAGTTGAAACAACTCAGATTTACATTTAGTATAGGACTAGGCTTAAGCCTCATCTGTGAAACCGGGGGAAAATGTCTAGCGGTTTGTTACTTTTTATTTTTATTTTAATGGAGCTTCATGAATAAATATATATATATTTTTTTTTTTACAAAAACACAAATTCACAGTAATTCGAAATGTTTGAACATTAGTGTATGTGTAGATTAACTGTTATAGCAAAGGTATTCACTGAAATAAATATAAAAATCTTCACATTTTATTTATTCACCAGTTGTATTTTACCACAAGCGAGATTGATATGTGATATGAGACGAATGAGCAGAATGATTGTTTGAAAAGGTTACATCAGAATGCAATTGGTTATTTATACAGAGAGGCTAATTTAATTTATTTTCTTATTTGCCTTTGTCAGATACATTTTAGTCAAAACAAATTTGAATATTTATTCTGATTGGTCAATATATTGTATGCATCAGGCTGTCTGCCTCTGGCATTTTGGAAGTGATTTCCCTCGCTTAGGATACTGCACATGAATTAACAAATAAAACTGTTTTATGCATCTAGGTTATGCACACTGGCTTGAAATTCATCAAAAGTGTTTTTGCTAAATTTGTTTAGAATGCATTTTTAAGAGTCTGGGAGAGCTCCGCTGTTTGTGTACATTTATCTGATTTACATTTTTTTTCTCACGCAGGCTTTTGGGAAGTGAATGGCTTTGGCTTGTTTGGAATTTATAAGTCTGATTTTGATAAAATCGGTGGGATGAACACAGAGGAGTTTAAAGACCGCTGGGGAGGAGAGGACTGGGAGCTGCTGGACAGGTAATTAATTCATCTGTTAATGGCAGTTCTGGTAACACTGTATGATAATGTTCCATTACATAACATTATCTAATGCATTAATAGACTATGTGGCAAGAATTTAATAATTAACCTATCAAGTCTTTGTTCCAGTGTTGGTGTAACCAGTGTTGTGCCTCTCTTCTTCCTCTGTCACATCTTCTCTCAGGGTTCTGCAGAACGGACTAGAGGTAGAAAGACTGCGACTGAGGAACTTTTACCACTATTTCCACTCCAAACGGGGCATGTGGAACATTCCTATCAAAAGACCATCTCAAGGATAACAGAGGAGCACAGAGGACTCTGCTGTTGTTTTTGGCTGGCTTAGTGTGTATGGTGGCCATTTCTGCCTCAGTCGATGCTCAGGGGAACAAGGGCCTGCCACACTGTGTTTGATGTGAGCGCTGGTGTTTGATGAACAAGGTTCTCTAAGGGCTTTGCCATGTTCATTCAACTTATTGGGTAAAGTATGAATCTATGAAGAAACCAGGAGAACGCTGAGAGTGAATTATTGAAGGCACATTCACAAGAGACATTTTAAAATGCTTCTTTGCCGATCTTAAGATTTAAAAGCAATGTGGAGGGGGGGGGGGGGCAGTTTTTATCTTTATTTCAAATTTAATGAGTAGTTTAAAATAGCAGAGGTTTATTCTAAATACTTACAATAGAGGGTGCTAAATTCTAAAGAGTGTTAGACTTACACAGTAATACAGACAAGTTTTGATGAAGGGATAATTTCTGTGAAATTGTTTGTAGAGGATTTAGGTATGTACTTTTCCCTGTTAAAATTTCTTATTTTGAAGAATAAATAAAGTTCATTAAAATGAATCTTGTTCAGCATAATCCTTCTACTAACCACCACATGAGGGCATTACACTTTCATCTAAGGATTAGTTCACCTCTTGTATTAGTACACCCTTCTCTGGCTCATGCATATCCCAATATTAATCGAGATCATTCAAACAATGTTGTTGTTGTTTTACATTTATTATTTATTTTTATAAAATAACATGTATTTATTTATTTTATTGTTATTTTTAGCTCAGTGGTATCAATGTTGGTATAGATTAGTGGTAGACTGTTTAGATAGGATTAAAAAGAATTTGACCGAAGCCTTTTATCCCATTTTCTCACTTTGCATTGTCCTGCGCGAGTGTAGCATGTGTCTGATTGGCTGAGAGAAAGTTGTGCGCTGATTGGACGAAACTTTTAGCTGTCAAAAGTTTCTCTGACCAGCGTGGGTCATACGGCACTGGATTGCCCATGAGCGCAGACTTTTAAACCAAGAGCTGAGCTTAACGATGGCCGTGCGTTAACTTAAGTCAAGCTGTTAGTCTTTGCGCTGCGTCTTTACCAACCACATTTTCTGTTAAGTCCTATATATTGGAAAACTTGGAATACATCTCTCCACTTACAGGAAAAAAGCAAGTATGGCAGCCTTGAGCAATGCTACTATGAAGACTTTGGAGGACTTGACCCTGGACTCTGGATATGGAGCCGGTGATTCTTACAGATCTCTCAGCTTGTCCTCCTCCAAGTCCAACTCACAGGCGCTCATCAGCTCTCCGCAGCGAGGAAACTGGTGGAGTTACACGGATTCCATGAACAGCAGAAACAATAGCTGGGACACAGTGAACACGGTGCTTCCCGAAGACCCAGAGGACATCTTCTCCAAATGTCCGAGGTTACCAGAGTTAGAAGAGTTCCCTTGGACAGATGAGGAGATCGATGTTGTCCTGCGTAAAGTTGCTGGAGAGGGACTTTCTTTCACTCCAGAGAGCGTCAGGAGTCTGTCACTGCTTATGCGCAGAGCTCTGTTGCGGATCTCCAGAGAGGCGCAGCGGTTGAGTGTCGTACACTGCAGGTGCACTCGGTTCGAGGTGCAGAGCGCGATGAGACTGGTCATGAGCTGGGCGCTGGCGGAAAGCTGCGTCTCGGCCGCGGTCAGAGCCATCTCGCTGTACAGCATGAGCACCGGAGAGGTCCTGCGCAAGAGCAAATCCTCCCGCTGCACACTGAGTCTGTCTGTCGGACGCTTCTTCCGCTGGATGGTGGACACTCGCATATCGCTGCGCATTCACGAGTACGCGGCCATCTGTTTGACCGCCTGCGTTGAAAATCTCGTGGAGGAGATCGGGCTCCGTGTGCTGGCGGCGCTGAGCGGGACCGGCCCCTCTCCAGTGACCCCTGAGGCGCTGGAGGCTGTAGTCAGCAATGACGCGGAGATATTTGGTCTTGTTCAAAACTATGAACATCTTATCTGCGGGAAGAACGCCAATGGTAAGACACTAATACAGAGAATATAAGAGTAGTTAACATTTTGTAGTGTGTCTAATAGTGCAAGTTCTTCTGGTAATTTCCTATGATGGTCATGGATTCAGGGCCTGTGGTTCCTTTGATTTATAAAGACTTTTACATTAACATGAGTAGTTATACCAAAACAAATATAACCTTGTATAATAACACAATATAAATGAGTTCATGTGACTTGAGCAATATTGTAGTTTTTCTTCAATGTTTCACAAAACTCTATCAGTTGACCAATACATTTCCACTGTTGCACTTTTCATTTCTTATTCTATTAAGAACTGTTTTATTGTGCATGTTGATATAATTACAAGTGGCAAAATAATTACATTTGTAGGGTAACATGATCTCTGTATGTGAAATGTATTCATTTGCTATTTTGTATACAGAGACAAATGTGTGATTTGATTAGATTCCGAGTCTTTGAAGGGCACCTTGATCTTGATCTCGGTGAAAGTACTAATTATCCTTTCCACTTTCGTCTCGTCTCGAAGAGGGATGTCAGCTCTGTTTAATTATGCACAAACAAATGTCAGAAATTCAAGTCTCCCCACAAGTCTGATTATTATGCACAACAACTCAAGACCCAGTGATGCGTTGCCTTTGGTGTATCATACAATGAACTGGTTGGACGAATACAAGAAAATTATATTTGCTATCTGTTGGCACAAGCTCATTAAACCTGTGCATCCATAATTTTGTTGCAGAATGTCAAAAGTAATACTGATTAAATTACAGCTAAACATTTAATGATTCAGCTTTGATGTGTTATATTTGTTAACTGTCTGGATTTGTTTTCTTAATTCGACAGTGCCAGAACTTGCAGATTAAGTGGTAGGTTGCACGTTATAGATAATGTCTCTCTGTGGCTGTACATCCCAGTAGGCACACGCATTTTCAGAAGTGCACAAAAAGTCCATTGTTCTGCTTTAAGCCATCCACAAGCCAGGCAAGCTGTGGAAAATAAGCAGAAACAAGTGAGAGAGGCCAGAGTGAGAAGAATGGAAAGCCATCACACACTCTCCCTCTGGTTTAAATCAGTCTGGTGATCGTCTTTGTGACAGGGCAGCCTGTACAAAACTGGTCTGCTTGGCACTGTGCTGAAAGCTGAAAAAAAAAGTGATGTTTTCATGCCTTTCAGAAAGAAAAGTAGGAGTTTATTGACATCTCATGGGATTGAAATAGAATCCGTCGAGCTGCTGTAATGCTAACTACACTTTGTACACATCTGAATGTGGTAGCTATTAACATCTTGCTGTGTGTGGTTTTTACTTTGCACCCTCCACTCTTAAGAATAGTGTGCTTCTTTATTGGCATATTCCATGAAGAACCTTTCACTTCCATGCGACCTTTCCATTGCAAAAAGGTTCTTTAGATTAAGTTCTTCACTCCATGAATATAATTAATAATTGTTTAGGGAAGCCCAAAATGGTTCTTCAATGCCTTCACTTTTATTTTTAAGAGTGTAAGCGTAGTTCAGAGATACCTTTTGGAGGCATAGGTTTAGAAATGCATTAATCCAGTTCACATGTACGCACTCAGTGTGACTAATGTGACAGTGCACTCATGCTCAATCACCCATAGAAGGTAAAGTTGTTTTGTACACTTATGCTGAGACACTGCTGACCTGTGTGATACTGAATCTCAGAAACTTAGCAGTCACATGAACACTTCACATCCAGCTCTCAGATTAAAATATGTTGTATATAATATTATTTGCATACACATATTGGTGTATCAATTTCTAATTTCATTCATCCAGGAAATCTGACATTCGAAAAGCAGAAGTAGTACTTTTTACTTAGAGAGTGCAAGAAGAGACTGAAGGCTGGCATATAGGCTTTTATGTCAAACACTCGTGCTGTGCAGAACCACATCTGGAACTGTTTAGTGCTGCACAGCTTAAATGACAGAAAAAGGCCATTTTCTATTGTGTAAGCTGCTGTGGTCTTGTTCTTTGGTCTCTATTCATTTGTCCACACAAACTGTCTTGGGCAAATGGCATTAGAAGTGTGAATTATGATCAACTTATTTTGTAGTTTGTCACTTAATACACAAAACACCACTTCTTGAAATGTATTTGTTTATTCAGTATATTATTGGGTCGCCATATCTAAGCGTTTGTTGGAATTTTATGAACTTAAAACAGTGTTGTGGCAGGCCATTGGGAAAATCCCAGCTGAAAATATATACAACCCAGCAGTGGCTGGCAGGGGGTAATTTTTAAAAACAAACATCTCTTCCGAATGAGAGAGCACAGCCTTGGAAAATTTTGCATAAATTGCCACAAAATGTATTCATGTCTATTAGTTCTTGCTTCCTCTCACAGCTTTAGTTTACTAAAATGACCGTTTATCGGTTTTTGCTTTTAGTTGATCATTTTATCCCCATCATTTTAGGCGTAGGTCAACTGCAGTCACAGACGAGCCTTCACAGTAAACAAGCTAATAATGGCCATTATGACTCAACCATGCAAGATGTCAAACGGAAACATGCTATTCTTTTGAAATGAACGCGACAGGGCCTTGAATAAATAGTCCAATTTAATTGAGGTCTCCACTTGGCTGTAATGATGGACAGGACATAAAAGAGCCGGTCAAATGAGGGGATGCAGGTGAGACACAGTTCACATCAGATTGGCGCTGTGCAGCGTGAGAGCAGTCCCACAGAATGGGGTGTTGATTTTTGGTCTGTGTGTGGAGCCTTGTAATCATCATTGGTTAATTATCCTCATAAAACTTTCCACCCACACAGCCCGGTTTCTTTGAGCTTGACTACAAACCGCAGAAATTAGAGCATTTCCCAGCCATGGTCATTTAAAACTCAAGCGCGTTTAAAAGGCAGAACCTTTTTTTCAAGTAAGATTATTCGCTCCACTTTACTGAGATTTTGTAGGAAGTCCAAAATGTCTTCTGGGAATATTTAGAAGTAAACATTTGCTATGCTGGATGTACAGATGCTGCTACAGAAAAGCTAGTATTTCACACGAGACCTGTGTTTGCACATGTAGCCTTTGAGTGCTATTATAAACATCGTCATGAGGGTCTCACTTGGGCCCTCAAGCACCTAGAGTGGACAAATGCTTTCTATAAGGAGAGGAGAAGGTGCCTTCCTAGAGCATGCAATGACAGCTGGTCTGTGTGCGAGCTGACCTTCCTCAACTCCTCAGCATGCCTGCCTGGATCCATTAGCATCTGTTCCAAAGAGGTGTTACTTAGTCTAAATTCAGGGTGGCCATGGAAGTTGCTTTTGATTTCATTCACAAATTTTGAGTTTTGTGATGGATGCTTACTTTTTTTTAACCTAAAATGTTTTTTGTTTTTTTTCCGCAAATGACTTTGTATGATAAAATGTGTTTTGTTAGATTTGGTGGATCAAATATATGATTTTTGTTTCTATAAAAGATACAAAGTCTTACAGGTTTGGATCAACAACATAACATTAAATAAATCACAAGAATATGAAATTGTAGGTGAACTATCCCTTTAGCTCTGCAGTATGTGATGTCTAACGGAGGAGAAACACCTGTGGTTTGATTTACATCAAACAAGATCTAAATGCATGTAGGAATGTAGCATTTTACGATACAACATAAAACATTTTATGGGCTGTTTCATTGTTTTGTTACTACAAGCATTGAATGACTTATGCTCACGAAAAGAGCATTCACAACTGAAAGAAACTGTTCCCTTTAGCACCTCATTAATCCAAATATATGTGCAAGAGTAAAGGTTTTACACATTGCTGATGTTCCTTGAAGCTTTTCATAAAGCACAGAGAAAGCACTTATTTTAATAAGTATACACTGGGGGACACCATAGCTCCTTACAGCCCATAAAAATCACTGCTAATCAGTCACACTAAGAATACAATGGGTTATTCTACACCTCTTTGTTCCACCATTAACTGTTAAATTAGTTGTCAGAAATGACTTTAACCTCTCTCTCCATTATCTTGGGTGAATATAATGCTGTTAACTGTGATCTTTTATGAGTTGAATGTGATGTAATCAACACCTTGTTTAAAAGATATTTCAAAGGGTTAATAGAGGATAATGAAGCATCCACATTGTGCTCCTTGAGTGATGTGTGTGGATTCTTTACCACGGAGTGCAACTTAATCAAGTGTGTGTCATCACAGAAATTATACAGAGTGATTTATTTAACCATGTCTGTTTGCCTTGAGTCTTGACACCCATCATGTTTTATGGATTAGCTCTGCATGATTAATGTTATAATGCCGTCTCTCCTCAACATATCCCATACTTACCAAACCCTCCAACTTTGATTAATATTGCAGTATGACAAGCTAAATTGCATTAAAATCCTACTCAGCGATAACCCTGTTAGTCTGCGAAGCCCAGTGAATAGTCTGTAAGTAATTAAGCTGTCATCAGAAAGAGATTGTGTCCTCCATTCAACCCCCAGATCAGGAAATCCACTTTATAGCCATGACATGTTTTGAAGAACTGCTACAAAAATACTTTGCGATTGAAATTACTGCCTCGGTGGAAACTGGCTCGGGGGTTTATGGGTGAGAGAAGCGGGCAGATGGAGATCCTGTGTAGCGCTGTAGTTACTGTAGTTCTGCTTTTTCCATCTTTCACAAGAATGAGGCTACGGAGGGAATTCTTGGCTTTAGATTGCAGCTCTCACACAGGCCGCTCTGATACAGACCAGGCTGTCAAACTGTTTTAGTTATGGCTTGAGGTGGCAAGTGGTGTCAAAAGGCTAAAGTGAGAGGCTGTGATGAGCGACCTATCTGTCAGTCACAGAGGCCATCCATAAATGGGGGATGCTACTTCAGTCAGTGAAGCTTTTGTCCTTAGATATCTCTCTAAAGATAAACCTCGAAATAGCTAGGATTTACAACAGTGGGGAGACGCTTAATATTCAGTATTATACTGGCACTGCAAGACACTGTTGTCTTCTGTAGTGCTGTTTGATTCATAATTGATGAATTTTGAAATATCAAAACTATTATTGAACTGAATAAATCAACATTGAACTGATTTGAGCTGAATAACAACACACTTGTCCTATAAAGCTGATTATAGCTGAAGTAAACTTTACAGTTATAGAATCAACACTGAACTGGCTTGAAATAAACAATCGCATGATTGTCTTTCTAGAAACAATTTATAGCAAAATTTGAATTTGTCTTATATTTAAAAAAGGTTTGCATCATTGATTCTGTTATTTTCCAATTTTTACCGTAAAGCTGCTTTGAAACAATCCGTATCGTATTAAGCACTAAAGGTGACTTGACTCATTAATAATTTAATACATTTGCTTTACTAGGAAACCTTTTGTTTTTTAGTATTTGCTTATTTTATATTGTCAAGTCATTTGGTATTTATTTGTGCAATACCTTTTTTCTTTTATAGTTGTTACTTTAAAAACAGGGTAACACTTTAGTAAAGGGACCTATTCTTACTGTTAACTATTTGCTTATTAGCATGCCAATTGTGAACATATTGGCTGTTCATTAGTACTTAGCACACGTTATGCATGACAATAACAATTACCTTACTAACCATTAATAACAAGCAAATTATTAGTATATTGAGGGAACAGTGTGGACTTTACAGTAAACTGCAAATGCAATTTTTTGTTGTTGTTGTTTCTCAAAATTTCAAAAGTGCCCCTAATTGAAGAATCATCCTCACATTCTTTGAAGCTGACCTAATTAAGTGATATTTTGGCAGTAAAACTCTTGCATTTGAATATCTGAACACCTGTAGTAGCGGCACCATGCCAAGATCTGCATGATGTTTAACTTTATCATTATGAAGACTGTTTAACTCCAGGAGCCTCTCATTCATAGAGGTTCTAGAGGGTTCTATTCCTCTCAGGTTACTATTGTCACAGTAGGAGAGCCATCTACTTTATGAGCCACCCACTGTTTCAATTATATTCTTGAGTTCATTCTCTTTTCACTGGATATGTCATAAACATTAAATGAAATATTACAATAAAAGTTACATGATGCTGTAAATCTATTATATTTACTACCTCCAAACTCTTTTATTAGGTGAGAACAGCAAAGCAAAGAAAGTAGGCCAAGCTTGTTAAGAAAAAAAAATTTTTTGACCTTGTATTTCCCTGTTGACTTGATTTGCAAAAGCAAAGCTCTTCCACTGAGATGGGGGTTGTGTCTCAAATCAGTAGCAGAACGGGATGCAGGAAGTTGTTATTATCATCACTCTGTGGTCTGGCCTCTGGCAGAAACGGTCCGTGTGCACGGTCACACACAACTAACTGGGCAACTCCCGTTTACCATTTGGAGATAGCAGTCAGCACTCCACGTCTTCAATCAACAAGCGCTTCCAGTACAGCACCTATAACACAAGGGCCGATTGACTCTGGCTCTTCAGCACACTTGTGCCATTGTGCCCTGAGTAGAATGGTGGTGTTGTGGGAGCGTGTGACAGAGTGACTGGAGCACTGTGTTCACACCGTATTACCTGGGCCAGATCAGGCTAGCAAAATTGGTTGATTACTCATGTTTAAGCAAATTAGTGTGCTTATATTTGGGCTTGCAATTGAAAGGTTTCTTTCAGCAGTTTCTTAAGGGATTTGTTCTCTGTTGGAGAACACTTCTGAATGAAAGAGCTGGCCAGATATTGAACACCTCAAATGGATAATAAATCTTAATGTGAAATGATATTAAAGTCAAAGTTAGGTTGTTTTAAAAATAAAGCCAAGTGTTCTTTCAGTTAACTATGGCTGATAATACAGATTTATTTAATTTGTATCAATCAACTTTTATTGCATTTCATTTTTATTTAACACACCTATTTGTAGGTTTAGTTTAGGTTTTCTGTCATTTAAAATAACAGTAATTTACCTGTTAAATGTAGATTTTAATATTAATACAAATTAATATCTTTATTAATATTAATAAATGATAAGGAAGAATTGATTCCCATTTATTTTTATTGGTCATTTATTGGTTACTGTGCACAGCATGACGATAATTCATAATTAATTATAAAACTAAAATAATTTTAAAATTAAAATAAAGGTAACACATTGCTTAAATCCTTTATGTATAATGGATTATAAAAGTTGTTTTTAATGCATTAATTATGTCTAGTAATGCACCTCATGAATAATTGTAACCACAGTTAATACATTATAACACTAATCAATTCCTTGTTACACTATGTATTTTAAATTTGTTCATACTTATTTAAGATATAATGTATTACAACCACACATTATGAATAATTATAAGGCATTATACCCTTTAATAATATATTTATAATGCATAATACATAAAATATTTAAGACAAGTTAACAAAATTGTTAATAATTGCTTGGATCAGCATTACTTTTTACATTTTTTTTCACTTAAATTGAGTAAAGTTCTCATATTTTAATTTCTTAGGTTCAAAATTGCCTCAAAAGATCAAATCAGTGGAGAATGTTTGAAATTTTTGTAATAGAGATCCAAAAGAAGGCCTTAAAAGTCTGGCACCTTGAAAAGAAGCCCATTTTAGCTCTAAAATCAATGTTAGATGTCACCGATAGAGGTTTGAAAACAGAGACCGTATCATTAGGCAGACATCTTTCTGGTTTTATGATAGTTTTCTACAGTGCACACATTAACACGTTAGTAGAGGTCCATTATATAGATGCAAGTTACTACCAGGTACACTTGGATTCCCTTCAGCAAATCTTGCTTCTATATGCTCATCTCATTTCAAGAGTATTTTCTGCCACATCTCCCAGAGCTTGTCTTTCATTGGCAGAGTAACTTTTGGTCAGGCCTTTGACACTCGTATGGATTTCCCAGTCTCCCATCAGCGGTGTGCGTGTGCTCGATTTCTCTCCACATAATGGCAGTGCACACACATTCCCCTCTTCTCTCTCGGTCCGCAATGATGGTAGCAGATGAGAGCGCATGTGTGTGTGTCTGTGGGAGCGTGCGGCTGCTTATGACGCATGTCATGGCCTAACGGCTGCCAGTATAGACACGGCTAGCTGTGGGAAAGCGCACGGGTGTGTCCTGGATATAGAGGGGTTTGGGTCTGTGGGTCCACAGCCTGACCAGCTGCATCACACACCCTGCGGCTCATATACAAACCCATCTGGCTGCAGAACCCAGACCCGCGAACCTGCTTTAGATTCTATAAAGACATATTTATGTATTTTCAGCTGCACTGTATTAGCTAATAATATGATCTGTAGCACATGTGAAATGACCTCAACTAGACCAGACTGCCTCAGTTCAGGGCATATTCATATGTGGCTATATCTGACTAGTCTCAGTACTAGATTATGTGCAAAACTGCTTTTTTATAGATATTTTGAACATCAGATTCTGTTCATGAAGCACCGTTTGCTTTGGTTATCACTCTTTTGTATTTCAGTCGTAGCACACTAAGCTGACAATCTGCCGCTTTAGCAAAAACAATACAGTACATTGGCAGCGGTCGCGCGAGGCCATGGTTCACTCGACTTTACAATGAGTTTGTTCACCCAAATACTGTAGCTGTAAGAGAAATACATTTCAGTAACAATGATGTTATAAATATGACCCCAATAAATCAGGTGGTCAACATCTGGAGAGATATTTTGAGTCATTGAGGCACAGATGAATGTGTGTACTGTACCTCATGAATGGTTTATCGTTTAACTTGATGAAGAAAACAAATCCACACACGAATCCCTCATCTGATCCCCTTCTGATACCCACTGAAAGAGCGATCCAGGGGTAAGGCATGGATTTCAAATCAAATTAAAAAACATATCCTGCATTGATAAATCAGCTGCCAAACATATGATCTGCTCATTATTTATACTGACTATCATTTTGCACTTTTTTTTGAAAGCTTGGCAAGCTATCAATTCTGCATTCAAGATTGTGGGGGGATTAACGTATTCTTTACGATTTGTACTTATGCTTTGGTGAGACTGGATCAACCTTCTTTTTCTTTCAATGGCAATATGTGCCAGACACAGTTATTGTACATTATAATTAATAATACAGTTACAAAAGTGCAATTTGCATTCACAAGTGGAATCGACACTTAGACATTTAGAAAAACAATAAGACAAATAATTGAGCAAGGAAGACAAGACTGAAGTCAGCAGAGGAAATGATGACTTACCACACTTCCTCCTCTTATCTCTGTCAGAGAAACATACTATATACGGGAGCGATTGGAGTGATTGCCTTCCCCCATCCCCCCATAATTATTAGTTGCACAACACCGACGCGAGAACCCAGGTTTAGAGACATGACAATAAGCAGATTACATTTTTTAAAGATTAAATGGTGCTTTGAGTTCTAATGATTTAATCTCACTGAAAATGTGTTTTTATGACTAGGTGAGCTATCCCTGCCTGCTCATTTCAGCCCGTATACTGAGGGCCCGGACTCAGCGGTGGAGAGCAGAGAGAATGCCTACGCACAACTGGAGCTCAGGACGCTGGAGCAGGCCCTGCTGGCCACCTGTGTGGGCAGCCTCTCTGAACTCAGTAAGTTACAAGCCTTTCAATGCATATTCAGCTCTTTTAGGAGGACTGTGACAATGTTTTGCATATTATTAGTTTTAAAAAACACTTAAATGTTTGTTGCCACATAGATGAAATCATGAGAAATGAGCAATTCTGGTTCCGGTAACTCCAGGGTTCATAAGATCCCTTCATTCATGTTAACAGCTAAACTGTTTGCCTGTGTATTATGTTTTAGATTCACCAACTCATAACAGTCTATTGTTCTGGAATCAAACTACACTGGCCATGCTATATTTTTGTTGATTCACTAAAAAGAACTGTTTCATAAGAATTGATTCGTTAACACTGTATTATCTAGCTTTTATGATGAAACTATAAGCAATAACTTAAATTTCTTAATAAATGATTAAAAGTATAACTCATCCCCAAAACATAAAAATTCTACCATCATTTATATATAAGACTTGCACCCCTCTTGAAACACAAATAGAGATATTCTTAATGATACCCAACAGATTTCTGTCTGTAGCCTGAAAGTCTACAGAGAAAAAACTTTGATGCTTCAAAAAGTTGATTGTTAATGTAATCCATCTGAGCTGAGCAGTTCAAGCCTAAACTTGGATTCAACTTTTTGATTCATACGGATTACTTGTGCAATGTCTGGTTACACTTTATTTTGATAGTCCATAGAAATTACATACACAACAAAATAAAGTCATTTTGTTACTAGAGTACATGGCAACTAAATGTAACTAATTCTCTGTACTAAAATTTGCAACTAAATGTCTACTAACTCTCAGAGACACTGTTAGGGTAGGTTTGACATATACATGCAACGTTTCTCAAAGTCAGAGCGTTGTATGTTGTATGTTGTAAACCCATCAAAATAGAGTGTTAAAAGATATTAAGCAGACAGTTCACTAATACTAATGACTGCTAAAAGTGGACTTTTATACGGTGACCAAGAGAGCTCAATGCGCTGCAAACTTAAGAAAACACATGCAAACAGAAAAAAAACATGCAAATTCCCGCAACGCAACCAAACACAGAGAAGCGCTGCAAACAGTTTTTTGTTTTGTGTTTTTTAACAACCTAATCATACGGTCTTTTGGATATTAGACTAATCTGACGAATTACACACTTAACTGTGAAACATTATTTAAATGCAATGTTAGCTAGAGTTACTCTCAGATGGGTTTGTCACTTTTTGAGGTCCCCCTGAAACATTTTCATTGTGGCCCATGCTATTTTGCAGCGCATTTCTGTGTTTACAGCGTGTTTCTGTGTTGCGTTGCGAGAATTTTCAGCGCCTGTGTTGTCAAACTGATGAAGATGTTTTCTGTTTGCATGTGTTTTCTTCTGTTTGCATGTGTTTTCTTAAGTTGCAGCGCGTTGAGCTCTCTCTGCCAACGTACTTTTAAAATAAAGTGTCTTTTTGTACCTTTTAATGCATGATTGCTTAGACTTTCAAAGGATTGGAGAGAAAGGATGAGAGTTTTTTTTTTTTAAATCCTCATTTGTGTTTTGAAGATGAACTTATTTTATGGGTTTGGAGAGACATGAGAGTGTGTAATTGATGATGAGTTTTCATTTCGTGCCAGACTATCCAAGCTGAAATAACGTTTCTCAGTCAGTTTCTTTAAGAATTAGGTCACCCATAAGGCACTTTTCATCTTCTTGCTAAAACGTTTATTTCATAAACACTGTTGTTGTAAATGTTTCATTTCAGTGTATTCCTGTCCCATGAAATGCTATTTTTGTTAGAGTGTTTGTACATGCTAAGACGGAGAGAGAGAGGGAGATTTTAAGCGCAGTTCTTCTAACAGCTCGAAATTGCAGGCTAGCCCAGGGGCGTGTGAGCGCCTGAGCAGTGGGCAGTTTGTTTACGCAGCAGACCGCAGTTCAGGATGAGGCAGGGGGCCGCTGCTCGCATTCACCAGAGACGGAAGCACACTCTGCCTCAGGGGACCAGCAACACTCCTGCAGTTGTTTTGCTGCTACAAGAGCACCTTCTTTTTGGGTCAAAGGAGTGAAAAGCACCTTCTTTATGCTTTATGGTTGCAGACACTCAAGCAATCGTAAAGCAGTCTTTGTTTAACAACTAAGGAGCACAAGTGTTCATTAAGGACCATGCAGACCTTACGTGATTGATTGCTTAGATTGTTTTCCACATCTTTCTTTCTTTCATTCACACATTATTCATTCACATATTAGCTTTTATTTAAAGATCATCCACCAATAACTAAGTGCAAAAGCAGTAAATTTCCATTCAAGGATGAAATTATGTATCTCGACTGTCGCTGTGTTCTTTCAGTCACATTTCTTTCCTCCGTGATGCTTTTCACATATGGAGGACAGTGTCCTCTGCTTTTACTGTAGCATTCTCTGACTTTAAGGAGTAAGTCTTTGGCCTGTCCTCATCATATCTTTTCTCTTCCTTTGGGGAACAGCTTGTGTCTGGATATCTGCATCGAGAGGCAAAAACAGAAGATTTAAAGCCCCTCGGAGTAATTTAGAATAAAGCTCTGAGACGTTTGAGTTTATCCGAATCATCTTCCATTTCCACGTTTGGACATAAAACAGATGGGTCTGAAGATATATTTTGCTGTGTTGAAATATGCTTTGTGTTGTGTGTTGTCAGCACTTTAAAAGAAAATGACACAATTGTGCTTGGCTGCACAGCTACTGTCTTTAGTTTATGGGGTTGAACTGGAAACACAGATGGCTTTTCTATATCATTTTAGATTTTGGCATTTGTCTGCTTTCAGAACTACAGGCATTTATTGCAGCTTATTTGAATTCCGTTATTTTTATGCAGGCTATTTTTACTTATTTGTGTCTTGAAAGAGAGCATTTGACAATAATCTAGATATATGTGTGACAATATGTTTTATGATATATTTTATATCATTCGTGATTTAAATGTGTGTGTATGTGTCCTCCAGGTGACTTGGTCTCACGCGCAATGCACCATATGCAGCGTTTAGTTTCAGCAAGTCCCAGTCTTAGTCCTGGACGTCCTTTCTGCCTGCAGCCCATCTCCTGGTCTCCAGATGCTCTTCACACACTATATTACTACCTACGCAGTCCACAGATGGAGTCACTGGAGAACCCCAACCTTGAGCCACCCAGAATAGTCCTTAGCAAAGAAAGGTGAGATGAATCGGCCTATGTTTGACAGCAAAAGAAAACAAAACTGCTGTTTGCATGTTAAGATGTTTTTGTTTTCTTTGGAGTTCTATGAGTAGTTATATATTCTTTAAAATAAACTTCATGTCCCCTATAGATTATAGACATTCTTTGAATTTTACTTTAGGTCTGTACGGGTAAGGTGAGGTGACTTTTCTCTGTGTAGAAACCTTGCTCTGCATTCACGTCAGATAATGAATACTAATGTTTTTAGCAGGTGGACAGTTATGGTTATGAGCAGGCTTCACAATCACTGGCGCAGATACTTGAGAAAAAGAAAAGCGCAGAGGATTCGTTCTGTAATGTCACACTGATTTGAATTCCAGCGACACGGCATGTCTGTTGAAGACGGCAGATGCTGTTATACAAATTGTGATTAAGAATGAAGTGCCAGGCTTGTTTGTGGTAATGAAAGGCAGGATTGAAAGAGGCTGTGGTGAGCCAAATCCAGCAGCCTTTGTAATTACACTGTCCTCATTTCTCTCTGATCCAGTTTTATGCCACTTTTGATCTGCCCTGACCTTTGATAGATTGAAGTGTGTATGCGTGTGTGGATTCTGGCAAGGAGAAAGTGAGAGATGTTGGTAAATAACTGATGAACGCTACTTTCTCAGGCCTTTTCCTCTTCTTCCTCCTCTGATGGAGTGGATGCGAGTTACTATGGTCCATGCGGAGCATCGCCGGAGCCTGTTAGTGGACAGTGATGATGTGAGACAGACTGCCCGGCAGCTACTTCCTGGACTGGACTGTGAACCTCGACAGCTCAAGTAAGAAGTTCCTGGATCTAAATATTACTTTGGATAAAAGCATTCTGTAACTATAAATGAAATAAAATAAGAAAATATACTGCAGCAAAATTTCTGCTTATCTCAATATTTCCTTTATTAAATTTTTACTTTCAGAATATTTTGCCAAATATTTTTTTGTGTTTTAATGTGATTAGCTCTAAATTCACTCTCTCCTTTTCTATTTCTCAGGCCAGAATGTTGTTTCACCTCCTTTAAGCGTCTAGATTCAAAGGCTGCCGCAAACAAGTTTAATCTGGATCTTGGCTTCCGCATGCTTAACTGTGGCCGCACGGATCTGATTGGCCAGGCTATCCAGCTTCTGGGCCCAGATGGGGTGAACACAATGGATGACCAGGTGAACTCATGAAGCCTGAATTTCTAAATTGTCACACAGTAAAATGCCCCCCCAAAATGAAAATGTTGTCAGATTTATCTTTCTATAGTACACAATACTATACTGTACATCTATACTTTCCTCCACTGAACACAAAAAAATATCTATTTTGAAGTTGTTGGTAACCACTTGACTGGTTTTGTTTTTTTTACATTTTTCAAAATCTTCTTTTGTGTTCAATGGAAGAAAGAAGCGTATACAGGTTTGAAACAAATTGAGGGGGCGTAAATGATGACAGAATTTAAATTTCTGGGTGAACTGTTCCTTTAAAAGAGTTGTGCAGTAATTCACACGTGCATGTACGCAAAAAGTGCATGCTATCAAATGATCAATTTAAATGTGAAACACTGTAGTAAAGGTCACTTAATATTAAGTGTATTTTTGATGAAGTATGTGTACCCATCTCTTAGGGCATGACTCCTCTGATGTACGCCTGCTCAGCAGGGGACGAGGCTCTAGTGCACATGCTCATCGATGCTGGTGCAAATTTGGATGTAGCGGTAATTATACTGTTTTTTTTTGGTCCATTTAACCTACTGTATACACCTTGATTAGCTAGCTATTGATCTACACTCTGCAGAATATTGGCGTTGTTGAATGGAATGGACACTGAAGTGTACTCAAAGTGTTTACAAAGAAATATGTTTGTTTTTTCTTCTTTTTAGGTGCCCAATTGCTCACCAAAACATCCGTCTGTCCATCCTGAGAGCCGCAGCTGGGTGGCCCTTACCTTTTCTGTGCTGCATGGACACATATCTGTAGTGCAGGTGAACAGTACTATTACTTCATGTACAGTAGTGTTCCATGAATAAGTGTCTATGTATTTACTTTTTATTCATTTTAAATACAAAATTAGGCATATTTTGAGTTCCAATCTAATGTACATTGACATTATAAACTGCTATTGGAGGACTATCATGTTGAATGAACTTTGTTTGGCCTTTCCAGCTCCTGTTAGATGTGGGAGCAGATGTGGAGGGCACAGCCCTGAGAAACAGCCACCAAAGCTCAGCAGAAACACCCCTACAGCTGGCATCAGCCGCAGGTGGGGAAATACAGTGCAAAGTCATCCTTAGCATGTGCTTTCATTTAAAGAGATATGTTTGAATGCATTCTTAACACAGCTATTTTCAACCTGGTGCACATAGCGGTAGATACTATTTGAAATATAAATATTGCAGTTTTTCTCAGTCGCTTTGGTGCATTTCTCACAACACTATTTACATTTGC
>JAUMHI010000043.1:18900360-18961726 GCA_032359435.1 Enteromius unitaeniatus
GTGTACACACACTCCCAACACACACTTCAGTCCAAACAGCTTGAAAAAGTGCATGTGGCACCGGATGACCCCTTTAACCTTTTGAGGAGGCACTGTTTTCATCGCCTCCTCAGAGAAACATAATTTGACACATAATATAGTACACTTAATTAATTCAGTCCTTCTTTGCTAAATAAGAGTTTTTTATCCTAAAGTAACAGTAACATCTCACTATATGCAATTTAGCATCTAAAAGTCTATGATTGTTAACATGTACCATATCGCCCTCACAGATGCTCATTTTCTGAACAACACAGAGATGTCTGATGTGATATTTGTGGTGGAGGGAAGGCCCTTTTATGCCCACAGAGTTCTGCTCATGTCTGCCTCACAGAGGTGCGTCTCTTACTCCGATTAGACTGATTTGAATGTTTAGCGCCTTATAATCAGTTATGTGATTGGCTATGTTTTATATATGCTCCTCTTGTTTCATATAAGGTTTAGAGATTTGCTGAGCCTCTACAGGAGTAACGGCACATCAGAGCACATGGCTATTGAAATCACTGACATAAAATACAGCACGTTCCAGGTAATCAACAAACCTCGGCTTGAACATACACAAAACAAACATATTTGATGTAATGTCGTTAAAAAGGCTTGCAAATGTTTATTTCAGATGATGATGGCACATCTGTACTGTGGAGGAGTTGAATGTTTAGACGTGTCTGTGTCTGATTTGCTGGAGGTAAGAAAGACATGTACAGTGCTGTTTAAATATATTTCTGTAATCAAACTGAAGTAGTTGGCATAAAGCAGTCAACCTAAGCTGAGATGCATTTTCATGTCCTGTACAGCTTCTTCCCATGGCCCACTCATTCCAGCTTCAAGTTTTGAAGAGACACTGTGAAATCCTCTGCTCAGAGAGAATAAACCTCAGCAATGCTGTGAGCGTCTACCAGACTTCCAAAGTATGTACATACAGCTTACACTAACATATTATTCATCATTCCAGCATCAAGTCCTTTGATCCATCATCTGTGTGTCTGTGTGTTATGGAGCAGGTGTGTGAGGCGGTGGAACTGGCGGTGTTCTGTGAAGGCTTCTTCCTGCAGAATATGGTCGATCTTTTGGACTGTGAGCAGTTTGAAGAACTTCTGCTGGATCCAGACGCTCTGGATGGGCTTCAGGCTACACTGGCTTCACGGCTGCACTCACTTTGTGGCCCGCATCGATCTTAAGCACATGAGGAAAACCATTGGATATTACAGATGTGACTTTGATGCTTAACTGATGGTTAACTAAGCTCAGATATGTAGGCAGGTGTGACGTCCCATACAAACCCAGTGTATAGATGTTTGTTGACTTCCGTAATTCATATTTTGCCTCAGTGACAATGTTTTATTGGGATGCATGAGTTTTCAAGCCTTAAATGGTAACATAATGTAAAAATTGTTTACTAAGTTGTGGTCACAAATAATGAACTATAAATACAATTTTTACAGTTATTTTACAAGCTGCTTAAAGTACCCATGTGCTTCAGAGAGGAAGCGCTGTAAACTGCAGTGTTAGCGCCCTCCAGTGGTCAAAAGTGTATTCAAATACTGCCTGCATTCAAATACTTACCAAAAATGTACATAGTAGTATTGTAGATACTTTTGTATGATGCAATCACTTTAAAGTGTAAATATATTTCTAATATGCAGTAAAGGTAAAGGTACGCAGATATGTTGGGATCAATAAAAATAAATTATTTGCTATAACATTTTTCATGATATAAATGAATGACACGTGTAATTTTGAAATGACTAATAAACAAAAAACATTTTTATTCTTTGTGATCTCAGACATTTGTATCAGAAGACATAATCATTTGCATTGCAAAGATTTAGGATGCTTAATTTTTTATTATCAATTTGTATTATTCGATTTTTTTTTTTATTTTGTAGCACAGTATAGAACAAATAGCAAAATTTTTATGTTATAATTTAATTGATATCATTTAATTATATATATATATATATATAATTACCATTATATATAACGTTACTGTCAATATTAAATGTCAGAGATCACTATTTGCCAAAACAAAATTAGATCACTGAGCCTCGAAACTGACAATCTTACAAAAGTTGATATTCAGATGAAAAGAACAAATTAAAAGAGCCATTCATCACGTGTTGATATGTTGTGCAATCTGGTGCTGTAGATGAAGAAAAAAAAAAAAAAAGTAAACTGGAGCATAATTTTTCACCACTCAAGAAAACGGCAAACAAAAACAACATCCCAAAGTCAATGGATTTATTTCCGTTGCACTGAAGTTGTTCACAGTAGTTACAAGGGGATACATTAGCGGCGATTCTATTTTTCCCGCTCGGTATTAATCAAATCCGTGATACATTACAATCCAGCTTTGCTCCTTTTTTTCTCCCAAAGTACAAAATAGGAAGGACAACAATGTGTATTGCTTAGATTACATCTCCGCTTATTCTCCACGCTGTATGTTCCCATAAGTGATCACGTGTTATGACATCCCAGACCCCCATCCCGAGAGCATGATGCAGCAGAGCGTGTGGCGAGAAAGCGTTCACGATAAGGGAGATGAGAGAAAAACGACCAACTGAAAATGAAGGCGTAATAAACGGGGGAAACAAGTCGATGATGAAAAAGGAGAAGGGGAGGAGAAATCTAACATCCACAACATCATGCAAATTAAAGCCGAATGTCGGACATGCAATACGAGAGATAGAGTCAGGAGCAGCAGGATCCCCTTGATGATTTTAAGAAAGTCGTTTGCCCAAAGTTGTCTATTTACAACATGTGATTTGAGCTCGTCCACCTGTTTTACACGCACAACGAGATGAGTGACAAATATCAATACTTCGTTATCCCTCACCCCCCACCCTAAAGAGGCTAGTCTACATTCTTAAATTACCAGTAAATAATTTAACATATACTACAAGCTCTTTAATCTGGTCATAGCCGGGAAAGAAAGAGTGCTTCATTCACAAAATCGGATAAGTGTTATCGTACACAAAACACAAGATCCTTCAAACAATCTGATGAGTCGCCCTGATGCAAACAATAAAATCTCCACCACCCGGTTTAGTATATATAAATATTCCCCAGCCAAATAAATTAAAAAAGACAAACACATAAATAAGTTACAAAAAAGGGTAAAAGGTCTCTGAATCCTGCAGATGTTTCTCAATAAAAATCAAACACGAAATAAATACAAATCGAAAATTGACATCATGAGTAACCCTCGAATACATTAAGCATAATTGTCATTCAAAACGAACATTTCATGAACGCTACATGAGAAGGAAAAAAAAAAAACAGGATGTGGCAACACAATTCATCTAAGCAATGTCACTGATAGACATTTGTTACATAAGGAATATTTTCAGTCTGTACAACAGAATAAATCATTTACCGTGACGCCCCCCCCCACCCTCCCACCCCTGTGTCCCAGTCCACGACCCCCCCTAAAAAGTTCATTCCCACCATTTTTTTTTTTCAAATAAGATCTCCAAATCTTGTACAGCAATGACACCGAGTCCATAAAATGTTTTAAATTCTCCATTTCACAAAGAAAGACTACATTGAAAAGAATACAATCCAACAACGATCCTCGAGGGCAACTCCTCAAACACGTGCGTTATGAGTCCCATTCGCCATTTGTCCTTTTGTAACGATGTCCTGTATGTACGTCTGTGTGTTTGTGTGTGCATTAGCAGAGAACGGGGAGGAAAGAAGACGAGCAAGGGAAAAAACAATCAATAAAAAGATGAACTGTGGGTTAGCTTCGCGAGAATTCATAAACATCTTTATTTTAAGGCTTCACTCCAAATCCTTGGACATGTGTGGCTGTATGTACAGTAGCTGCAGGAGGAAGGAGTTGAGGAATAGGTTGGAGCTCTTGATGGTGTTTGAGTGTTTAGATGCATCAGAATGAGGAGTTTCCCTCAGCTGCTTGTACTGAACTTCCTGTGTAATGTGCCCTCCATCAATGTGCCATACATGAATCTTGTGCAAGAGCAGGACTTGGGGCTTTAACACGTTTTCTGGATAATTCCTGGTAGCAGAAATAAATAAAGGCATCATAAAACAACATAACGAGACACCGTGAAGAACAAACAACACTGGAGAGAAAAAAAGAAATAAAAACAAGTGTGTCTATAAGCGCCTTTTGTAAAGTGTCGGATCAGTACATACAGTACTTCAATATTCATTCCATTATATAAAACTTTGTAGAGGCTCGAGTCAACAACATCCTTTCACCATGACTGGAATCTTTTCTTTTGTTTATTTTATTTTATTGTATTTTATTTTAAAACTAGTAATCTAGTATCTCTCCTGGCTTTAAGGTTGTTCCTGTGTCCCAACTGATGGTGCCATCTTGGCTTTGTCTTGGCCAGATGGACATTTGGAGTCATTAGGCTCAGGTTCATGTCTCTTGCTGTTGGCATGCTTGGGCGTGCCGGGCGGATGGGACACCTGCCCGTTCTTCTCGTCTGAAAAGAGCTGTTTAATTACGTCAAAGAAGTTACTCAATGGGCTGCCTGGGTGCACAGACGGGAGAAGAGGAGAAGAACAAGAAAACAAGAGAGAGAGAGAGAGACAGAGAACAAATACATGAACAATGAGGATCACAGACAAGGCAAGGTGAGATGATGAGAGGCAGGACGAGACTGCATTAACTGGAGACAATAAGCCATGTATCAGAACACACTGACTCGGATACAGCACACATCTGCAGGCATGTTCAACTGTTTGACAGTACAGCTGAATTACTGGTCACAGGTCTTATTGTGGGCGTGAGTATGTGTGGCTGAGCAGTCTCCATCTGATCTGTGATCTTCACTGGGTGGAATGGAAAGAGATGGGATAGTGTTGATTCAAGGTAAGTTCAAGGTACAGTAGATGGTCGATGGCTTGTATATTTAGAAATCAAATCTCCAATTCAGGATGCATATCCCAAATTGTGTGTTTATGCACATCAATGAAGAATTTAGCAAATACTGTAAGCTATATAATAATTAGGGGTGTAAAATGCATTGGTACAACTGACAACAACAGTCTGATTGATTCACTTTCATAAGAAACAATGTAAAGGTATTGGATTTCTATTCAGTTAAAAGAACCGAATTATGAGAACCATTCATTATAGAATCAGAACATATTGTACTTGTGTTTTTGACTTTCCTAAAAGAGCTGGTTTATTAAAAAAAAACTTTTTTTTGGACTGTATGCTTTTAATTCACTTAACAGAACTAGTTCAGAGGAAACTATTATTTTGATTCACCTCAAGGAAATCAAAGTTTATAGGATTCATTCAGTCATGAATGTGACTATACTGGTTGCACTGTATGTTTTTGATTTACAAAAAAAAGAACATATTTATACAAGTCATTTGTTTGGGAATTGAACTACATGGGTCTTTTAAAAGAACCAGTTCATAAGCTTCATTCATAAATCAGAATTTCATTAAATTCATTAAATTAAAATCATTTGTTTGCATTCCTAAACTGGAATTGGACAAAACTATGTTAGTGACCCTATAAAGGTTGCTAAAAATTAGCTAATTTCATGATGTATTGCATGATCTAGTCAAGAATAATAATAATAGTGTAAAATCATTGCCCGGGCATACAGTTTGTTTACACCCTGATACATATACAGCTAAATACATTCATGCTAAATTCGTCATTTCTGATTCAAATCAAAAGCCAAAACTGAAATCTCATAAAATGGATTGAAATGTAGTGGTACAAATTGTTGCAGATTCTGAATACACCTGACAGCCGGGCCCAGAAGGATTAACTACACACCCTATTTGACACCAACACAGGCTTGCAAACCATCACCTCTTTTTCCAATTTCATAAGTGACTGAGCAGCAGTGGCCCGATAGCACAAGCTGTAACCGTGGCCTATGTGAACACTAGAGTAGATTGCTTTAGTTCCAGAGCTTGTCTCTGAGTCTCTCAATACAATCTGGACTCCACTCAACATCATGACAGAAAGCTCGAAACTGCCACTTCTCTAGAAGACAGGCTGCTTTGCCATTGCCTAAGAGATTCTCAAAGAGACATGACAGCTGTGGCAGCTTTGAGACACATAGGACACTGCTTCAGCATTTCTGCTGTGAGCCATTACAAATGGTCATCTCCGTTTAGATTTATGCTGGGTAAACTATTGCAGACACAGAAAACGACCATTACAGCAGAATGGCTATTTTTCTCTTACGGGGCATGGGCTGAGCTGCAGTCAAATAGCTCTGGGCCAAAAACAAAGGATAGACCCTCTAAGGACCCGCGTGATTTAATTTGTAGCTACGATATTTCTGAATTTAACCCCACTAGGTAAAGTCAATCTGAACTGGCATGATATTAAGATCCACTGCTATGGAATCTAATACACCTCATAAAGTGAGATTGCAGCTGAAATGGCAAATACATTTATACTTTATTGTATTTTTGCTAAGATCTTAAGATTACATGATAAAAAATGGCTAATAATTACTGCATTCCTTAAAATGACTATTAATCAAATAGCAAACACATACTAGACTTCAATGTTGCCCGTTTTAATACTCATAATTGTATTTATAGGGCTCTACACAAGTAGGTCACGCTGAGAAAGCTGGTCCCGTAAGGATTTTGCCCCTCATTATACAGCGATTCTACAGATGATTACTTCTACTGTAAAAGTCCCATGTGATCAACATGAAAGAAATGTTTCGAGAAAAGAGGTGCTGAGAAACATGCTAACATAAAAGCTCCGACATCATCTTCAAATAAAAAAACCTGGTTTAACAGTAAGTGCTGCTGATTAAATGTTTAAATTAACAAGGCCTTTCACCAAAGCGATTCAGATGCAACAGCTGACCCACAAAAACAAAGTAAAATGATGCAAGAATTGAATATGGAGAGAAAAACAACATGACGAATGTATGAAGTGTTTTCACTCTAGAGAATTTAAACTTTCATGGATTGTCCTATCAAGTGAGTTCATGCACACACACGTCTCTGCATATTTTAAATTTAAAGGGATAGCTCATCCAAAAACTTAAGTTCTGCCATCAATTACTCGCCCCTTGTTTCAAACCCATAAGACTTTTCATTCATCTTCAAATTACGAACAAACATATGTTTTCATCAAATGTACAAAAAGATTGTCGAGGTGATTCATATGAATCAAGCAGTTTCTAACAACTCTTCTGGAGAGACACAAAAGCCTAAATCAAATGTGTTCTTGTCTGTGTGAACCTGTGTCTTTGTAGTTTTGGTTGCATGGACATAAAAATATCTTGATTTACCAATTTCCAAGATCAACAAAAGTCTTATAGGATTAGAATGACATGAGCGTGAGTATAGAAATTTCATTTTAAGGTGAATTATCCTTTAAAGGGTCTCTGTGTTTAAGTGCCACGCATTGGACAGCGTGTATATGATAAAGTGACATACACTGTGGCAAAAGAGTTAAAATAGACCTCTTACCACCCTTTGAACGCTTTCCTGTCAAAGGAACATGACATATTACTGTAACATGTCCAATCAAATTAAATATTTAGCCTAAAATGACATTCTCAATACACCCCTTTGACTTTACAGTAATGACATGAACTCAGTGATTCAACCTCCTTGCACAGATGTTTATTACGTGACCACATCTGTTGAGAGTAAAGCATGCTGGTGCTCAGTGCTGTGCAGGTCTGCTCACGGTCAGTGAGGACACTCAAGCTCTCAAGCCCATTCACTCAACAGCCGTGGGAGAGCAGGGGGTGAAGGGCAAAGCCGGGGGAAGGGAAGGGCGTGATTGACAGGGAGAGAGGATGGCACATCTTTAAAACTACATGATCCTGATATCAGCTCTTTTCTTTAAGACAGTCCAAATGCGCAATATGAAGAGAATTACATATTTTTGGAATAAGACACTGAGAGAGAGGGGGTTGTTTGATTTGTCATACTATCATGCTAAAAGGCTACCTTTTTTTCTTTTGAAGTATGCAGAATGTAGGCTATTCTGTGCACAATAATTTTCTTTATGAAACACAGAATACATGGATGACTTGTTCAGCAAAATATAAATATACAGGATGTCCTGTTTCGAGAGTAATGAATGAACACTAGCACATTAGCAGTACAATGTAAACTGCAGTTTATTTTCAAAAGATGTATGTGAAACAGAAAGCATTAAAGCTGGAATACAGTACATGACTTGCATTTACACTGATTTTAAGTCAAAACTAGTTTCTCAAGGTCAGATTTGAACTGCAGATTTGAGCTGACAGATTTCACAGAAAATCTGAAAACAACAAGGTGCATGTTTCTCCATGAGTTTGTTGTGTTCCGAACTACTCCAAAATCTGAAAAGTCCTATACGTGATGGCTAGTTTTTATTTTTAACCATTTACATAGCTGACAAGTGAAGCATTCACTTCAGTTCTGGTAAGATATTAAAGGTTTTGTTCCAGCCTTTATGCAGCTCTGAATATTACAGGCATATTACTAAATTAAATAAACTGTATATATATATATATATATATATATATATTTCCTTTGTGTATTTCAATGCACTGGATTGGAAGTCATCCAGGTATTTTATGCACATGAAAAATGTGCTTATTGTGCACAGTAGACAGAATGCAGAATGATATGGTATTATGAAATGCCAAACTGCCTTTTCTGTATTACTCAGTGATATTGCTTTTGGACAGGATTTGGAGCTGTCCAGCAGAGGGAGCTGTAACAGGCTCTTCGCCATGTGCACAAAACAGCCATGTGAGAAGACAGGCGGAGGATTTCTCTGTTCTTTCATTTCATCATCTCCAGCAGGAACCACAGTCTAGCCCATCACAGTTCTGCTTGTAGAATGTACAATTTAAAGCCACATTTATTTACTTGGGACACAGGTTTGATATCAGCAAGAAATTTCCTGGATATGTAAGGTATATTAACCCTTGTTAATACAGGCGAGTGTGCTCTAGCATGCTCTGTGCGTGAGTGTGTGTGACTGCTAAGGAGAGTGTGTGCATGTGTGCCAGTGCATTGCAATGCAATTCTGTGCAATGTGCTCTGATAAGGTCAAATGTGTACTTCCAGCACCTTTGGATAAGACATCACATCCGACATTAGTAGGAACAGCGGATACATTGTTAATATGATAATATACTTCTCTAGATACAATCTAATGGCCTAAAAATGTCTTTGAAACCAACCATTTTAAACACTGGAAAGACTCATTTGACCTTGATGGGTGTGTGCAGCGTTCAGTGCTCTGCAAAGGGTGGGCTAGGCGCCATGCATGTTCAGGATGCTGTGTAAAAGAGCAGAAACAGAGAGAAAGAGGGAGCCAGAGAAAGAGGTGTGTCAGTGAAGTGATTGGCCACTCACCAGACAGCTGCTGGACACCAGGCTGTTCGTGTGTACTTAACAACTGAGCCTGAATCGTCTCCACCACCCGTTTGAAGCGTCGACTGGGACCTGCCAGGGACACACGCATACAGAAAAGGCAAATAAATGTTTCGCACTGATCCTGTACAAACTGGTACACGAGTGTCTTTTGAAATAAATGTACATTTATGCTGACACATCCTGGGTTTATTCCCCCTAGCGGCTGCCTCATAAAGTCTAATGGGATGAGGCTGATTTTTATGGTGCTTTTGGCCCACGGCTGAGTTTATGACACGTGCACACACGCACTTTAAAATGTGTGACTTTAAGAGCAAGATTCAATCCCCTTTGTGTAGCCAAGAGAGTGAAAAAGAGCGAGGGGGTGAATGAAAAGCGAGGGACGGGGTTTGCGGTAATGGCACCAGCAGCACAGGATCTTTTTGGATTGTCCTTTGAAACAGCAGGTTGAAAATTCATAGTGATTACCAGGAGGCAAAAAGGCCTCTTTTAGTTAAATTTTTTCCATTACCCCCTCGAGCAGTCAGTCTATTTTCAGAGTCTTCGTAAGAGAGGGGGGAGTGTAATGGAGGAGGGGATTGCTCGCGGAATGAGAGAGGCAGCGAAAAAAAATTCTCTCACCACCGCGAAAGACAAAGTTCAACATCATCAACCAGCCTCTCCATCACCCACACACACATCCCTTTGTGTTTCTATTGGCTGCCACTGAGTTTATGACATCAGAATGGGCTTCTTGTTGTCGGCATGGTTACCTGAGAGCAGAGTGAAAGTGACAGAGTAGATGCCGTTCTCCTTGGTGGCAGCCGTGCTTTCGGTGTAGGTGATGTCCACCTGGAACTTCACTGGTTTTTGGAACACGGTCGGGCCAGCCGTGGATTTGTATTCTGCCCGGAAACTCGTCTGAGATACCACACTGTGGCTGAGGCTGGGAATCTGAGAGAAGAATTTACACCAAAATGAATATTGTGTTATTATTTTTTTCTTCCCCTCAATGCAATGCATGTACTACATTTTAGTTCAATATTGATTTTCTTTAATAATTTGTTTTTTATAGGGGATTTTATGATACTACATTTTTTCAGGACCATATTAACCTTTCACATAATAAGCGCCGAAACTTTTACCACGTTTTATACCATTATGAAGTAAAAATTCTTAAATAAACAAAAATAATGTGTATCAGATTTGCCAATGACTCTTTATTTTGAGTCAGATCTTTTCAATCAATAAGTTGATACAGCTCACAAAACTAGTTTGTTCAATTCAGCTCAACGTTTTGGTCACAGAGCTTAACAGCCCACTAGAGCAGAAGATTATCAGTGAATAACTTCAATACTGGTCTGTTGTCACACACAGAGCAATTGCTTGGCTTTAGAAGATTTGGAATATAGCACACAAGTCTGACACTTCTGATATTTGTATTGTTTTTGCATCGTTTTTTAAATTTAAAAGCCTCATGATAGTAAGAAAATCCAGAAACAGTTTTGGAACGGGATGAGTGTAAGTAAATGATGACAGAATTCACATACTCATTGGAGACTTACAGAGAGAAAGGCGTGTACGATATCTGCTTTGATGGAGCTCAGAGGCTTGTCCCGAATCACCACAAAAATCTGCTCCTCCTTTTCGAGGTTAATAAAATTTCCAAACCAAGATTTTTTGGCAAGTCTGTGAAAAAGAAAAACACAATATATACAAACATTGTTCAAGTCACATACTATGCACTGAATGAATTGAACATACATAATAACATTGCATGCTGTCAGAAATAAAGCTGTAACTGGGACTGTATCTTTTCAAAGGGTAAACTTTTGTACCTATCAGTACATTTCTTCAAACCTTTATCTCAAGAACACGCTATGTGCTCTTCATATGCAGGTATGACATATCATCAAAATCTAGATTTGAAAAGGGGTCAGTGTTTTATACTTCTAATTCTACATTTATTTGATCAAAAATACAATAAAAACAATATAAAATATCGTGAAACAAATGTATTCTATTTTAAAAAAGTAAATTATTCCTGTGATGGAAAGCTCAATTTTCAGCATCATTACTATTGTCTTCAGCGTCACATGATCCTTTGGTGCTCAAGAAACATTTATTATTATCAATGGTAAAAACAGTTGTGCCTTTTTTTGGAAACTGAGATATATATATTTTTAATGAAATGACAGTTCTAAAGATCAGCAATTTAAAAAAAAAATAGAAATCTTCTGTAACCTTAAAAACATCTTTACTGTTAAGTTTGATCAATTTAAGACATTTTTGCTAGATGAAAGTAAAATCTTTAGTAAAATCCCAAACTTTTGATATATAGCGTATACATTTCTGCTTCATCAATAGAGAAGTTGGCAGGTGGATTTCAAACCATCAAAACGATGTCTTATGGACACAGAAAGAAACAAAAACATGCATGACTTCAAAAAGTAGTCTTTTAAAAAAACTAGATTAACATTTGTTATGATACACAATTTGCTGACAACTGAAAAGTTGAAAAGCTTCTAAAACATTTCATGACTAAAGTATGTGTGTAGGTTTCAATGCTGGCATATCGTACGGCTCATTTCTCAACCCTGCTTGAAATCGCAGAGATTTTACCACAGTCAGTGACTATCAAGGCCATCTTTAAGCCAGCTCAACATATTGTGACAATCTCTCACCAAGAACTTAACAAAACAACAGCAAAATAAAAGGAAAACACTCCAGAAGAAAGTTTCCACCGTGGTGCTGCTTTGCTTGCCTGTGAAGCTAAGTGGAACTAAAACACTGAATTATTCATGATGAACTATTCCCTGATAATGTCTTCAGCAACAAACTAGGCTAATGGGGCCAGGAACAGCATTTGGACCACCACATTAACTTTAGCTGTAGAGTTTCAGAGATCCTTTCAAATTCGAATAAAATCTGAAGAAAAAGTAAGTATAAAGAGCAAAAGTGAAGTGTCTTAATTAAGCAAACCTTAATTGAGTGTTGGTGATTTAAATCTCAACGGTTCAGGTTAATACAAAAGGTGATACATTTAGCCACACAACTAGTATAATAATGAGTATGGAATTAACATTTCTTTTAATTCAATTATAATTGAGTATTATTTTAATGCATCTTTCGCACTCTGGGAGTTAATAAAACTGTATATTGTTCTTCGAAAATTGCTAATACTTACTCGGGGGAAGACTCTGGTGTTAGGCTGGACATTTCCTCTTGTGTGGGAACTGGAAAGACAAAGCGAACAAGCCTCAGTGGAGTTTGCATCATACTATATATCCTCAGAGATTAGTCACTCACAACCTGAGGAGGGGAATGCTGATTAACCACAGCTAATTACTCCAAACCTGCAGAGATTAAGAGTAATTCAACCCCCACTTCTATCAGATCATCTGATCCTCTTCCCAGTAGAAGAGGGAAAGAGGAACAGCTGGAGGTGAGGGGAGATGCTTGTGCAGTTTTCATTATCATTACTAAATATATCACCAGATATAACTGATAATGGAGTATCATTGAGTTTATTACCCAGCGATCTGTAAAATCAGTCCTAAGGGAATGTACCTCACTTTTCAATGGAAAGGCACAATAAAAAAAGGATTAGCAAGCATTGTTCTTTCACCTACATGCTTTTTACTATGTATGTACATAGGTTGGTGCTTTATTTTGCACCTGATCCTGCATATCACTGCTTTAATGGCATATAAAATTTTATAAGGGATTTTAATAAATTGGTACCATTAGACATCATGTAATTAATTATTTAAATGTGCATGCAGTGCTTTGTTTTGTTTTTTACATTTAGATTAACCCTAAAACTAACAAATATACCCCCGGTTTCACAGACAAGGCTTAAGCCTAGTCCTAGACTAAAATGTAAATCTGAGTTTTCTTAAAACTGAAAGACACTTGCACTGACTGATCTTAAAACATGTCAGTGCTTTTTCTTAAGATGCACACCAGTAATGTTTTTTTTGTGTGTTTGCTTATAAAAATAGTTTTGAAGCTTTTTTTTCATGCAATAAAAGTCAGTAGGGTCCAGCATTCTTTTTGACTTTAATTAAAACATAATTAAACATCTTCTAAATGTTTTATTTTTTGTTCCACAGAAGAAAGTAAGTTATACAGGTTTGGACATTGATGGGCGAGTAAAAGAAGACAAAATTAAAAATTTTTAACAAAGAATCCCTTTAGTATTTAAACACACTAATTTGTTAAACGTTATCTTTTGTAAACTTCAAAATAAATATAAATTTTTCTTACCGTATATTATAATGTAATACATTCTAAATTCACTTTAATGAATACATGTTTGTGTTTTAATTGATTTACACAAAAGAAAAATATAATAGAATTTTAATAATCTGTCATTAATGAATTAACTTTTAATGATTTAATCAGAGATACAGTAAATGTTCTTAGATTTAGCCAAAATGGCAAATTTCCATTTGCAGTTCCTGGGTAGGTTGATGTAAAAGACTATTAAAGAGTGCTTTGATATGCCTCCAGCACTACTGGTACCTTGTAGTTTCCTGCGGTGGAAGCGTGGTGAGCCAAGGAAGCTGTTCTTAATGGAGTTGAGCCGTGTCCTCCACGGCATGCCTCCGATGGAGGGGCTGGGGGGTGGCGTGGGGCTAGGGGTCCCCGCTGGGCTCTCCTTAGGCGTGTGCACCGGCGTTCCTTTCGGAGTTGGCAATGGGCTGCCCCGGGGCGAGGGGTGGGGCGTAACCTGTATGTTGGGGATAGATTTGCCGTTGTGGTCAGTCCCGGCCAGCGGGTGAAGGTGGTGAAGCCGGATGGGTGAAAGGGGTGAAAGGGGAACGGAGAGCTTAGGCGGCACTGTAAGTGGTGGCCGGCGCACTTTCGGGCTGCCAGGCATCAGCGGGGGCAAGGGTTGGCAGGGCGTAGACGGCTCCGACTTGGCCACAGATGGCACGGCCGTCGTGTTAGGAAGAGGGTTGGACCTGGTGGCCTGCAGGGGCTTGTCTGCAACTTTGGGCTTGGCTGGAAGGGTCTGGGTTTTGTTGCTGAGCTGATGGGCAACTGTCTTTGGTTGAAAGGTTTTGGGGGAATGGGGGCCTGTGCCGTTCACCCGGGACACAGGCGCGTGGGTGGGGCTGTGGTTGGGCGACTGCGTGAGTTCTGCGGACTGTGGAGGAACGGCGAACCGCCGCATGGGCTGTAAGAGCGCATGCACAGAGCCAGCAGCACGGAAAGAGCCAACACAGCCCATACACACAACACACGGCCCCGTAGTTAACAGGCATTATGGCGCAGACGCACACACACACCGACACCAAACATGAAAAGATGGCGAACAAGCCACCGGTGATGAGAAGTGAGGGAGGAAGTGCAGAAAGAAAGAAAGAAAAAAACATGCCATTAGCACAACCAGCCAAGAGGCAACAAGACAGTGGAAATAAAAATGTTCCCAAACCAGTGTTCTCAAAACAAATCGAAATCAGCAACAGAAATTAGCAACAAAAAAAAGCTCTGGGTTGTTGTTGGGATGAAAATAAAAGAGGTGTTGTCAGCACTGACTAAGCAAGCAGGAAATATTTGCAAGGCTTGGCTGTAAAAGGACGCTATTGTCAGAATACCTCATATAAGGTGAAATAATCATCACAAATTAGGTAGAAATTACATAAAAGGTGATACAGACATATGCTGCCTCAGTTACCGAGTTTTTCAAGACAATAGCGCCACGCTATCAAAATGGCTAGTGGAAATAAGTGCAGTTGACCATTAAACAGAGCATAGAGTTCAATGCTGCTGTTGAGGGTATGATATGAGGATGCTGTTTGACTGATGACGCTAATAATAATAATTGGGTCAGAAATGGGACTGATTCAGCACAGGCTACTAAATGTAAAGAGTGTGACTACAATCAGCGAAGTGAAAGCTCATCAAGCATATTGTAAAACATCAAAGAAATACAATGGAGTGTTAACTGTACCAGCCGCAACCATAGCACGACACAAAGAAGAGCACGGATGCAATAAAATGGATTTTTAAAGCTCTTTCATACCGCAGGGAAGATTCTTCCATGACAAACCTTTAAGTCAGTGTCTGAGCACTAAAACTAATCTCAGATGAGCTGTATCAAGGAGTTCTTCACAGACTAATTCAAATTACTTCCACCAAGCCTGTTCTCTACGTGAGACATTTTCATCAGTAAAAGGGCACCACTGCAGACATTCTCCAAATGTAGAACATCTCAAACTGCAGAATATTTGATCGGGTCGGATTCACAATTGACTTTGGGATGAATCCTGCCGGGAATTCCTTGATGTAACTCAAGGATTGTATATTGGGAGGTCTTAGTAGTGGATTTGTAATCGGTTAGCCTCTTTAAACAAATCAACTGTAAAAGCTGGCTACATCCAGAGGCTTCACCGTTAGTAAGGAACCAGGGATTTTCAAGGGATTTTAACAAGCCATTAGTGACTTGGGCTTCAAATATTTCCAGGCAACAAGCCTGAGAATTGGGCATAGATTAGCAGTAATTATGCTAAGCACGGTAGACTGATTGGGCTAGGAGTAGTGGATCGGTGGGGGCAAACTGCAATGCTGCTGCAGTATTTCAGCTTACAGGTAATATATACTATTGGCTGTCTTGTTTAAGAAACCTAACAATTGACATACATTTCAGTAATGCAGCATGATCACTAACAATCCTGAGAAACTGTCTTTCCTGTTGCATTATACCAGTGGGCTTCAAAGACTCCCTTGTTGGGTAGAAAGACAGAACAGGGTCACCTTTTTACATATTTAAAAAATGATTTGGTAAACCTGTCCAATAATAACATGCATGTGGTATATGTATGTATATATACACATCATACTGTATACTTTTTTTAAAACACAATAACATTCAGTTTGGGGTTGGTAAGACTCAATGTTTTTTAAAGGTGCTCACCAAGGCTCCTTTTACAATATTTGACAAAAGTAAAACTTTATTGCAAAGTAAAATAACTGCTTTACTTTTGAATACATTTCAAATGTAATTGACTCCTGTAATTACAACGCTGAATTTAGTCGCACAAACCTTCAGAAAGCATTATAATATGCTGATTTGGTCTTTGAGACATTTCTAATCAGCATCACTGTTGAACACACAATGCATTTTTGCAGGATTCTTTGATGAAAAGAATAACGGTACTGTTTTGAAATAGAAAGCTTTTAAACAATTTGTTGTATTCTTGTTGAATAATGGTATTTTTTTCCTTTCAAATAAATTGTACCGACCCCTGACTATACTTTTACAATGCCCAGCAGTAGCACCTGTTGAAGACCCCTGTATAATGCAATCAAAACATATTGTCATGCTCTAGATAAAACAGATGTAATCATGATATACTCATCAATGGATATTCTACACCACATGTGTTTCAACAAAACCAGTCTCTCTGTGTATGGAAGACTTACCCGAGGGCTGCTGAGGGGACTAGTGGACAGACCAGAAGAAGCTCCGCTGATGGACCGGGACCTAAAGTTACACAACACACAGAGTAAAGACATTTCTGCCTTACATACAGCACACTGTCGTACCTCTATAGGAGGATAAAAATGTTGTGCAGGTGATTTGTAACACAAAAATGATTTGTAATTGGTTTTATTCCTGGACAGAGACAGCAGTATAACCCAATACCTCTATATTTTACTATAAATCTTGCATTTCTGTTAATTACATGCCAACTTTCTATGTAGGCCTTTTTGTTGATTATGCTATTTTAAGTTGCCATTAAATTTGAGCAATTTATCATTTCTCATCCTAAAGATGTAAAAGGTCATCACAACCTTTTATAAGGTTCTCTATGCGGCCCTGAGTTCCTCCGAACTTCATTGTGAGCTTCAGTAATTCTCCAATAAATGATTGGGATTTAATTGACCGTGGACACAATGGTTTTTGTCATCGAGGCAAATTGAAACAGTAAATCATCCCTAACGGTGTCAACATTCAGACTCACATGATTTGACTCCAGGAAGGATCTGATCCATAAACTGATCAATTGCATTCGCAAAGGCTACATAGATGAGAATTGTGTAATGGTCTCAAATCGTCTTTAATCATTCAAGCATTAAAATCACAACAACAATTGCACTGCGGCCTGATTCAGCGCAATGCTGATGTTCATTATATGCCTCTTGCATTCAGCTAATTGGCTTACCCAAAACACAGCGTCAGGAAGAGAGCTCTTTATATGTGTAATAAATGGCTATGGAATTCATGGGAGGAAAAAACAGGCACTAGAGGACAGCAACTATTCGAGCTAATATTTCTACTCTGTAAGCATAGTACAGTATTTGTAAAGATTTTATATGTAGTGCATCGTTAACAGGAAGCTATAACTATATTAAGATAACTACTGCCTGTAAAAATGCTGTTTAAAATTGTATAAAAGATGCAGGGGAGCTTTTCGGTTCAGTTAAGTCGTTTTGAATTAGAAACATGCATAAACATGTATTTGATCTATCTAGCCTGTCAGCAAATATTCATTTAACAGTGCCTAACCCAGCACACCTCTATTCAACGCAATGATCAAATACAAGTAAATAAATCAAATAAATTATATAGATATAAAGAAATATTCAAGGCCCATTCTATTATCTGGCAGACTGAACAGTCTCAGTGAATGCAGACGCAAGACAGGATTGTGAAACTCAAGGTCGAAGAAAAATGCTTAAACAGATGAACACAAACAATCGGATAACCTCGGTCTCTCACCTACTGTATAAGTGCACACATCACTCTAAGAAAAACAAACATCCAGGGTGAAGGCAAGAGAAGCATGAAGGCAAAACGAGAGCGAGGGGAAGAAATTAACAATTTGGAATCTACCAAGGGACAAAAATGCCAGACATCAAACGAAACATGAAAGGCAAAATAAGGGAGATAAGATGCTTTTGATGTGTGTGGAGGGAGCCAGAGGGCCGCTGCTTAACCAAAACTGAGAGGCCAAACCAGAAGGAAAAAACTCTTTATTATTTACACGTGCAACCTCCATTTTATTTTTTTTAGACTTCCTTCTCAAGCAAACTAAGCTCTTAAGATCTTAAATGTCAGTGGTTGAAATAACAGGCCAGAGCTTTGAGTTTTAAAAACCCCACTGCATCTTCAGAACAGAAAAGAAAGCATGGCGGTGGTTTATACCTCTCCTCCTTGCTTTGCAGTATGGGGTTGGCATCTGAGATATCCAAGCTTTTACTGAAAACAGATTTACTACAGTAAGAGAGAGTAAAGTTAGAGTAATTTACAAAAGTATTCATGGAGTTGAGCCAAAGCATCTACACAGGGAAAGGACACGGGCTGATGAAATGGATCACAATGGACATGGAAAAAAGTAAAAAAGAAATATCAGATAAAGAAAAATAAAAGGCACATTACAAATCCCATTGTTCCCTTTAAAACCATTTTGAGAAGTTAAAATTCACCATATGGCACATCCAGCATGCTGCTTTACTAGCTGTGAAACAGAGAATAGTAAAACACTCTGCTTTTGAAATCATTGGTTTCCTTTTCCAAATAATTGGGCTGAGCTCATTGATCTTATTTCTTTTACTCCTCATGTACACTTAAAAATGCATTTCAAAGCTAGTATGCAGCTTGTGATAACTGTGAACTTCATTTTGCCAATCCAAACTTTATTTTGGCTTTTTTTATTTTTAACAGACGTCATTGTCTTCAATTTTCCCTTTCAAGGCTCCACAAAATGTGACATCCTTTCAACTGTTTTTGACTGTGGCACTCGCTGCCCCGATTGTAGAGTTTCATAAATAATAGAGGAGCGAGAGATGCGTTGCTGTACCTCTGTCCATGTTGTGCCATGTCGATGGCACGTCTCACAGGAACAGGAGATCCGCCCTCTGTCACGCTCAGCACCTCCATAGACTTGCGCTCTGGCCTCCTCTTGTTGTGCCTTGTCAAGAGTGGAGAGTCCACTCGCTTCCTGGGAGGATCTGAAGAAACCAGCATATGATAAATTCAATGATCCATAACACATGAAAATAGCCCATTAAGTCTGTGGGGTTCATAATGGAAAAAATTGGACAGTAAATCTTTTTCATCATGTCGCTCAGCCATTCAAAACATGCAAATCCCAGTAAGATTTAAGTTAATTTTTTCTAGAAATTAATACTTTTATTTAGCGAGGATGCATTAAATAAAAGACATTCAAATAAATGCTGTTCCTTTAAACTTTCTATTAATTAAAAATTTAGAAACAAATATCATTGTTAACACTAAATATTAAGCAGAACAAGCATTTTCATCATTGATAATGATTAGAAATGTTTCTTAAGCACTAAATTAAATAAATTTCTGAAGAATAATGTGACACTGAAGACTAAAGAGCACTGGCTGCTAAAAATGTGTCTTTGTCAGGAATAAGTGGCATTTTAAAATACATTTACAGGGGGAAAATGTAATTAAAATTGTAATATATGTATGTATATATATATATATATATATAAACCCAGTATTAGTGAGGATCAGAAACATTGCTCACAAGCATTGCTCACAAGTCTTAAACTTAAAAAGTAATGTAAATTAAAAGAACATGAAAAACAATTACCCCAACTGACCTGTACTGCATATGATTCATCAATAAACACATTGTTCTACAGAAAACCTTTTTACTTGTAAAGCTTTTGTTTCCACTAGTTCTTCAAGGCTGTGTGGGCGAGGAAATTATGTCACATCACATACAGTAGCTGTTGTGAATGCCATTTCATGTTGTATTTAAGAATGAAATACAAAATAACATATTTAGTACATAAAAGACAAATTAGCTGAACAGTTTTTACCAATTTCATTCCTGGGTGGTAGATTCTGATCCTCGTGGCTGGGATATCTCTCTTTACGGTCCAGCAGGAGGAAGTAGATCATCTTTTCCTGGTTATCACTGAAGGGTCGAGAAGGCACGGAGAAAAACAAAATGCATGTGTGGTCAAGACAGGTGTCTGATATACAGTACAATCTCCAGAATAATCCTCAGCTCAGGCTAATTAACCTCATTAGTTAAAGAGCAAAGAGTAGCGTGCACCTAATTCCCAGAGAGCTAAAAGACATCCTACAGAGATCACAGGATATCTCTTATTTCATTAATGATGCAAGAAGACATAAAATATCCGACAAGAGTCTGGGCGAGTTCAAAAACTCTTCAAATTCTCCCAGCGAGACGCCGTGTGTTGAATTTTTCTTCCCTGGACCACACAGCGGGAAGTAAATATGACCAGCCTTTGCTGCATTGTTTAAATGCTGGGCAAGGGAAGAGACAGAGGCCGCAATGTTTTAGGAGGGAACACCCAGGCCATCTATCAGTGGGGCTAACGAAGTTGATCGCGCACAGTGGAGCGTGCTGGCGGTAATTGTGCAAGTACGAGAGATGACAGATGAGCAGGAGGGAATGGGCTTCTCTAATAGCCCGCAGCCAAAAAGCTGTACTGCGTGTTTACTAACCCTGAGAAACAAGGGTGTAAAATAATAATACCCTCACATATGGTCTCCAAAAGCAAAAGCAGTCAGTCTTGTCTAATCACAGGCAATAAAACTTTGGAATAACAGGAAACAACCTTACTGAGGTGAGCATCTCGTTCTTAGTTACTCACTCGTCTGACAGCAGGTCTTTCATCAGTTTGTTCTTGTCCCGGAAGCAGCCCAGCGAGTGCATGCTTTCAAGCACATCTGGGTCAATGTCCTCAGTGGAGGGTAGTGTGCGGATCGCCACTTTTCGTGGCACTGGTTGTTCTGGTTCTGGCTCATTCTTCCCCCCTCTGAATAGAAGATCAAGAACAAGAGCATGTGAAATAATCTAGCGTTCTTCTTTATTTTTCATTAATTGAGAACACATGGTAATTGCCTCGGGCCTGTTCTAGGATCCTTGCTCTTGGTTTAAGTCACAAACAGGCCCACGTACAATCTGTGCCCACAGAAAGCTCTGGAGACTTAAAACGCCCATCATCTACAAATTAAGCATCGCCCTCTGTGCTTGTTTATTGAATAGTTGGTAAAAGAGTGTAGTAGACTCTCAGTTCAAATTAACACATTAATTAAAACACTATCATTTTTAAATGCAATATTTTAGCAGATTTTCTCCAACAGTCAGTTGAGGTAATATCAAAAATAGTCCACAGACGCTGTTTAGACCCACTTGTAGTATTATCATGCATGAAAATTAAAGTGAAAACTAGCCAGGTAACATTACCAGGTAAAACCGAAATTAAAATAAAACACATTTTCCTGACTCAAAAACAAATAAAACAAAATAAAAGTTGTTTTTTGATAAATAATGTATTGTAAAAAACTTCACAACCCTTAGATAAACCATAAAGATAAATGATTTACTTACACTAGTAGTTAGACTACAAAACATTCAAATTACACTCCACAATAAAAAAAAAGCCCAAACATTATTCAAATTCAAAACTATTATAACCCTGGCGGCCAGTCACAAATCATGACTAATACAAAATGTTGGATACTGGAGAAATGCGAGATTAAAAATGAAACAAGAACAGTTCAAAAACAAGGCATTTCTTACGGGGGCAAAAACATTGAGTGAAGCCAGCTTGCTAGAGCTTAAGGGTCTTCTCCAAACACACACACACATTGCTGTCATATCAATACTTTGTAAAGCGTCTTTGTTGGTACCGTATGTTCTCTGTTACTGCAGTGAGGACACACATAAATTTACAAGACATGCACAGACAAACACACAGACGGATACTGAGCAAAACCAGCCACACGACGACAGACAAATAGTGAAATTTATACTCACATGTACCATGTGTGCTTTTGTATCTGTTCTAACTGTAAAGAGAGGAAAACACATGAGCCAAACCATTACTCATCCATTTACTGAGCCAAACAAAGACAGCAGAGCATGGCAATAAAAGCAATGAATCCATCTCTAAACATCAGGCAGCTTCCTGCTGGCCGTCTCTAATCTCTCTCTCATGTCACATCTTCTGATCTCCCCGGGTTTAAAGTGTAGAAGCTACAAAGACATGCACATTTTAGCAGCCAGCTAATTAAAGCTGTGGCCCGCAAAACAAGTACAACAGCCTTAACAGCAGCATCCGTGTGAATGCTGTTTGTGCCTGTTCTTTTTAGCTGTTAGCAACAGATGTGTGTCTGGTGTGTGTATTTTCAGCAGCTATAAACATTCAAAACTTGTTTGTACAAGCAAATGCTTGCTTGTGGTTGAGAGTAAAAAAGAATTTTACTTTAAGGCTCTGAAAAGATTTTAAAAAATCACTGTACAGTTCTTTCAAACACAGTATTTCTATTCAAAAACATATTCCCTAGCCACCTGTAATTCTGTTTTTAGTGCTTGTTTGTGTGTAAAAAGTTTACTGTAGCTGACACATCTGATGTGAAGTCGAAGGAACAGAGCTTTATTTAAAATAGTGGTTATGAACTACAGGACCAACTAGAGGGTCTCAACAAAACTCAAATGATGTCTTATGATGACTTAAATTAAAGAAAAAAAAGGATGAAAATGAGGCAATAAGATTTAGAACCACTGATTGTCTATTGATGATACCAGCAGTAATTAATCAAGTGATAAAAGCATTGTGATCAGCAATATAATAGCAAGAACTGCAGTTACGCATAAATTGTACCATTCAAACTTTTTAGAACATATTTTGTGGGCCTTTAATTCCTTTAGAGAATCAGGTGCTACAACAAAACGGTGCAAGTAACTGGTGCCATTATTCTTTGTGAAATCCTGAATGTGTGCTGACAGTATTCAGAAAACAATGAAGACACATTGTCCAGATGTCTGTATGTGCTGTTAGTACTCTGCAATGCTCTATTGGATTGTTTTAATTGGATCTATAAGATAATATTTCAAACTGGCAGTATCAAATAAGATAGTATCAACTTCCTTCCCACTCTGGAATCACACAAAAGATCTCTTTTATATAACTGACAAACCACACAGGAAATGGGCTATGTTTGGATTCTTCCTAGGAGAGCGCTATTGTTTTCAATCACTGAGAGATGTGGGCAGTGAAGACAGCTATCTGTTTTCTCTGGAAAGCAAAAAAAGGAAACTGGAACATTTCAAAGGGTTGGTGTTAGGACAGGCTTATAAACCTCTCGTCACTCCAGCATGTTACTGGAAAAAGGTTGAAGGGAGGGAGGGAGAGAGAGAAGCTGAACACTGAAAATAGTGGCTGAGGGAGAAGAGCAGAGAGATGAGGAGACCATGAAAGAGAGGAAGAAAGAGTTAGACAGAAGCACAGACATGCAAGCTTTTTGAAGCTAATGTGTGAGATCCGGACAGACAGGCTGGTTGGATTAGTTCTGCTGCGTGTTGACCTGAAGTGACAGCTCAAAAGCAGAAGAGCTCTCAGACCCATAACACTTATTTAATAGAAATCAGCTTAATATACTAGATGTCTGTGGAACGGAGCAGCCAACCAGCATATGTAAACAGTGTAGTGCACACAGTGTAGTACCACTGTCACCACCTATGATTCCCTAGGCCACATGATACATTTAAGAGATAAATCAATCTATTTTCCAGGTATTAGGTTTCACAAGTTTTGAATGATGAAAAACTGTAAATATGAGCGTGACAATGCTGACCGTGAGTCGTTTGGTGGCGTCCACCTCGATCATCCCCCTTAGGAGGTTTTGGCAGTCTGGAGGAATGAAATGGGGCATGTGAAAGACCCCGAGCTTCACTTTCTCCAGCAAGTTCCTCAGGTTATCGTCATCGAATGGCAAAGCACCCTGACACAGAGAAATATTACATGTCAGTACTATAATCAATCATTGTGCAGGACCCATTCCCCCTGTTTTTAGAATAATGTCAACCAATATTTTCAATGGCTGAATCTTAGCTCATTTTTGGTTCCCTTAATCTTGTACCATTTAAAATAACCTTTTTCCAATTTAATATATATGTTAAAAAGTAATTTATCCCAGTGGCAAGGGTACTTTTTTTATAAGCGATTACACTCAGCGTCACATGACTTTTAAGAAGTAATTCTAATATGATGCCTTGGAGCTCAAGAAACATTTATTTTTGTTGTAAATGTTAAAAACGTTTGTGGTACTTAACACTTTCGTGGAAACTGTAATGTAACCGTAAATTTGTATTTATTTATATATTTTTTCAGGATTATTTGATAATTCAAAAGAACAGGAATTATCTTACATATATTTTTTGTAACAATGTAATAGTCTTTATTGTTACTACTAATTAATTAAATTCATCCTTGTTGAATAAAAGTACTTATTTAAAATTCTATTAGCACATTATTAAAAAACAATTCTTAGAATTGAAGGACTAGGAGTGATAAATGCTTTGATAAAAATAAAACACCCCCAACATATCTTACAGAGTTTTATGAAGGATATCTACACAGGAAGTAGGACGCAAAATAAATAAAGAAAGGCTGGCATAGAGAGATGATTGGGCTTTGATAATTAGCTTTGTTTTGTGCCAGATACACTTCATCATTTTCACATCAGAGAGACCCATCAGGGCCCCTGACACTACTGAGATGTCAGCTCTTGATAAATGACACAGAAAATTCACAAGCATGACTGACGACAGAGCCACGTAATAGATGATATAATCTATCAAAAACTAGCAAAGTAGAGAGATGATAAATAAAAAAGGATGCAAAATGTATCTCTAATGAAAGGTCTTTGAGAACTGAAAGATCAAAGGGATACGCAGGAATAATTTGATTGTTTTGTGAATACGATGCAGTTAAAATAGAGCACACAAACACAAAAGAGAAAAGGGAAAAAATTGACTTTTCAGTTTCACTGGGGCAAACGGTTCTTCTGGGTTGGGATTGCGTTGGGCTCATGGTCTTGAAAAGTAATTACACTTGAACCAGCTTGCTTATCCAGACTCAAAGCAATCCGTCTTCTGTGAGAAAATCAGAGTTGTTGTCTGGTTTGAGAATGATTTAATTATAAGCTATTGCCATTTGTTTCAGTTATTTGATGTTGGAAAAATGAAACAAGCATGGATAAAGTTTTAAAGTTGATCAACAGCTTGGTGTGACCATATGTGTCCACTGAGCTGAGATGAGCAGCCATTTTCACTTCGCTCTCAACTGGAGCTTAGCAGCAGGCTTGAATGGGGGATTGTGGGATTGATAGCCGAGCCGAGTAACATCAAAAATGTAAGAAATGTTTAACTTTATGCAAATAGACAGAGACGAAAAATGCAGCATGGCATCCAACAACATTGAGGTGAAGGTGAAAGTTCAAAATCTGCTGATAGGGTTTTTGATGGTTTCAGATCATATACTTACACGTTACTGTATTAAATTCAGATAGAAAGGGTAGTTTTATGCATTTGTTTGGTTAGTTTAGTAAAAGTGTGTTAAATTGATATTATATGTACCCTTTGGTAATTCAGAATCTAATGTATACATATATACAGACTAGCATTCAAAAGTTAGGGGACAGTAAGTTTGTTTTATCAAAAGTGCACAACTCTTTTAACTATAAAGACAGCAATGAATGTTTTGGAGCACCAAATCAGTGTGTTAGAATAATAACTGTGGAGAATTCAGCTTTGACAACACTAAAAAAAACATACATTTCAAAGGTATTAAAAAAAGGAAAGTGCTATTTTAAATGATAATAACATTTCACACTATTTCTGTTTTTACTGCATTTTGATCAAATAAATGCAGAATTGGTGATCATAAAATTTTAAATCCAGCCTACCCCAAACAGAGATTTTTTAAAGTCTGACAAAGAGCACGACACTCAAATTTTAGTTTAATTCCCTCCTCCGAGAACTTGAAGTCTTTTACAGCCAAAGTAAGGAAGAGTAAGAAGATAAAAGTGGAATCATAAAACGCTCAGCATGATGAATAAAAAGGGCTGATCTCACTCGTGTCTGATATAAAGATGATTCACCGGCTGGAGTGAGAAACCATATTGGAGCTTTGGTGTTGTCAGTCTTTTGAGCTCTGACTATAGAGCCGGTATAACACCTTGATTCTCTTAAAGCCCAACTCTTGCTTAGCTGATTAGCTAGCACTGAAATATCCTTGTCTGGATTCTCCCACATCCTGTTATAGACATTCATTTAAACACAGGGGATTTCTTTATTTCAATGCGTGCTGCTGAGAGAAAGACTCTGGTTCAAATATGTCACAAAGGCAGAGGGCCAAATTACAGCAGAATTATGTGACACAAAATGAGGTCTCAGCCACAAAAAGGTTCCACTCACCACCAAAAGTGCAAAGAGAATGACTCCACAGCTCCATACATCAGCTTTCCTGCCATCGTATTTCTCCCCCTACCAGAGAGAGAGAGAGAAGTTAAAATGGAAAGAAAGAGATTCATAATGAGAAATGCCACTGAGAGAACGTACTTACCCTTATAACCTCTGGGCAGGCATAGTGAGGGGATCTGAAAGAAAAAGGGACAATATGTCATCATCATCATCATCCTCACCCAACCTTGGCAAAAACACCCATTAGAGAGGAAACATGCAGCACACTATAATTCAGTAATAACTCCTTGTATCTGCATTAGGATCTTCACACCATCTTTTGTGACAAACAGCTCTGTGTCTAACCAGCCTATACATGCTGTTGTCAAATGATCCAATAATATAACATTAAATCGTAATGACTTTCTAGAAGTGTGTAAAGCAGGTCTGTAATTGGCTGAATTGTGTAGCGTGGTTTAACGGCATGGCACATCTTTAAGAGCAGTTCTCTATTTTTCAACACCAATTTTCTGTTAATGGTTGTTTCTTCATCGTAGATGTCATATACCATTGTGTATATTGAGTGTGTATTAATACATTAATTTAATGGTTTACTTTCTCTGCTTTAAAAATATAACTACTGCTCACTGTAGAGAAAGCTATTATTGCTGTTTTCCAATGCCAAATTGCAAGGTTTTTATACTAAATTAGGTGGTTAATGCAACGTGCTCCCGTTCAGTAATTCCAATGCTTTTGTGCCCATTTTATGCATTGCTGCTGCCTCAATCAGTCTGGTCTGGAAAGAAATACAAGCTTTCACTACTGAAATAATGTGATGAAACAAAGTAATATTGTTTCTGTGAATATGTCTGCATATGTCATTTGTTTTGCACACTCATTTTTCACACATCCACTGCAACAACACTCCATATTAAGCTTCAACTTGTTAACATTTTTTGAATGCATTACATATGATGAACTAACAATGAACAACATTTTTGCCGTATTTATTAATCTAGGCAAATGTTCATTTACAAATATATTGTTTCATCCATAACATGTAAACTGAAGGTGTATTTACACAACCAAGGTCACATATTTTACAACTTTCTGCATTTTATTTTAGGGTTGATGTCCTTATAATATATATCTGTGCCTGCAAAATTCTGTGTAAAGAAAGCCAGACTATGAGTTTATTGAGGCCAAAGTTGTAGTTAATGGTTTTTTTGATAGTGAGAACTGAACCTTAAAACAAAGTGTGACCATTAACATTAACCCTAACCAAAAAATAGATTAATAAATTCTAGGGAGGAAAAGTTTATTGTTAGTTTTATAATACCTAATATATTAACTAGTATGAATTGAAATGTAGTTTAATATATGTAGTTTATATATATATATAATTAATATTTAGCAATGGTACATTTGGTTTACCCTTTAAAAACCAATCTCTTGTGACAGGGCATTTAGTTAATTGCTATGACCTTACAATGCTACTCCCTAGCAGTCAAAATGTTTAAAAGATCATACTGAGATATTTATGTGTGCACTACAAACAGATGCAGTACTCTCCACTCTCCTCATAATGGTACAAACTAAACCACAACAAGAGTATCAGCTCTGAAATAAGAATATTTTTGCAGAAGCCTGATTTCTGTCTATGTGTCATGGATATCCCCATGATAGGAACATGAGGGAGGATTGATATGCCAAATCAGGGAAGCCACAGGGGGTGATTAAGCTATTGTGCAAAGACCCTGATGGAGAGGAATTACTCATCTAGTCCAAGATGCGGTTCATGATTTTATGAAGCTATTTTTGGTTATTCCTTAAGCGTTGCAGGTCTGACTATAAGAAAGCTGGTTTAAGCACCAAAAACAGTGAAAAAAAGTATTTTTTCTTTTGACATTAGCATGGTTTTCACTGTGAGCTAATCCGACTTTGTGCTAGTTAGCTAGAGCTGGTTATGCCTCAGAGAGCAGAAGTGGTAAAGAAAGGTTTCTTTGATGTTATTACCAACTTGCAAGCTTAGGGGACCCGGAGTAATGGTCCAAATAGGACTAGCGGTACCAGGGAATTTTACACTGTATTGTGGGTAATATAGTTTCACTTGAATGAAGGTTCTGGAGGGGGATCTAATTAAATTGACTGGATTTCCAAGTAGCCTCGGATGTTTTTATGCAACCACCCCCTTCACTCAAAATTACCATTGGGTTGCAAACATTGCAGACACTTTTCAGAACTAAAGCTATTTCAAAATGAGGTCAGCCCATCTGCTAAGCAAGGAACGAGCCTCAGATACAAATGAATGTATGCCTGGCACAGAGATATGACTGTGGCTCTGTGTTGGTCTTCCGTTCACACGTAAGGGGTCTGCCCCTTTCAAATTCAATTGGAGTCCATTAACCGTGGTAAACAGAATACATTTGTGTCAAGCGGACAGAATACGAGAAGGCAAAAGATGAATGTGTTTAATTAAAAACTGTCATATCTGTGCCTAGAGTTGGGAAGTCGCAATCAATAATTACAGCATGCCTCAGTCAAAGGAAACCATCAAAGACGTGGCACCATGTTAGTGCTGGCTAATAAGAAGCAGAAGTACACAGACTAAAGTCAAAGCTATAGTCTGGTCACTCGGGGCGGATTTTAAAGTCTTGATTAATCCCCATCTGTGATAATATGCTCTGCTCTGTGGCACCTAGCCCTCTCGTTTTCATTGATAATGGGGCCTCTAATGGCACGCATTACACATTCACAGCGACTATGAAAGCTTGAGCGAGGTCAGGCCATCATGTTCATATTTTTTTTACTAATAGTAGCAGTTCAGCAAGTGCTTCGGTGGCAGCAGGTCCAGCCAAGTGTCTCAGTGTCTCTTGGTACTTCAGACATAGCTATCAGATACTAATATGGAGCCATTACTACAGTTATTTTCATAATGAAGTATGCAAATAGCAAGCGATGCATTTGTGCACTGGACTATTAATGAGAGTGATTTCACTAGTTTTCAACTCACAGATCCCTCAATATCATCTCAAGAAGATGTTATTCTTTTCAAAAACCATTTAGTGTGAAGGCACTGTCTATGCAAATCAATACATATGCTTTTGGTACTTTGATCTTAACAGAATTGTATAAGCATGCAATATTTTTACAAAATTGTACCCAATTATAAAAGTTTTCCCTTGTTTTGTGAAAAACAGGTCTCACATACAGCATACTGGTAATTGTTGCAGGAAGAAGGAGCATGACTCACCCACAGCTGGTTTCTAAGAGACTGTCTCCAACCTGTAGAGAAGCCATGCCAAAGTCTGCTATCCTGATGTTATTCTTCTCATCCAGCAGCAGGTTCTCTGGCTTCAGGTCTCTGTGGCTACAAAACATAAGAAACAATGCTTAAACATCTACATATTTGCAGCTTTCTTAAGTGTCTCTGGGATTTTTTATATTTTGTGGTGTAAGTATAAGAAAAATTAAGAAAAAGACTCCATAAGGTTTCTTCATTATTTCTCAGGAAATAAATATTTTGCTAAATAAAAGTGCTTCACTGCTTTTTAACATTTGAAGAAAAAAACACTTTTTTAGCACATTGATCTACAAGGACATGTTTATTTTTATTAAATGATCCAGTCTAACTTAAGAAGCCTAATTTTGTATTACATGTTTAAGTTGCCAGTATCAGACTCAGCCACAAATCTCTTGATCAGACATCACGGGAAACATCTTGATTTCTTGTACCATTGTGAAATCCTCTGATCTGGAGATAAAAATTCAGAGCTTTCTTTGCCAGTGTCAAGAAGCGAAGCCTCTTTTATCCTGAGCTGGTAAGTGATCGAGGAACACAAGACCATTTTAGCCCCAAGAGATCAAAAAGCGGCTTGTACATTTCAAGTATCTTTCAAAAGACAGCTGATCGTGACCTGTGAACCAATGAGCATTTACTGAAGTTTATCATTTGGGAAGGTTTGGCAACAACAACTGGCCAATAATTGTTGGTGGGATAGAAACGTGACTTGAACCAGAAATACTGTCCTCCTCCTTTTGCCGCAATAACTACAACTGCACCGAAGCAACCCTAACCAATCTAAAAAACTCCTCAACCATCTGCAACCATGGTCAACAACATCAGAAACAAAAACATCTTCCAGGCACCTAATTACTTGATCAAGAGATAGGAAGACAGAGAAAGATCTTGTCATTATTATCAATGCATGGTAGTCAATTCTCAAGAACTACTACGTCGTCACAATCAATACATTATTAGTAGTAAGTTTCCATCTATAAAAGGCTCTGTATGTAGGTGATGATGCAAAAAAATTGGACTGCTGGAAGCACCAGCTATAAAAGACCTGGTGTCTCCTCACCCAGCGATAACTAAGTTATTGCAAAGGTTAAACACAGACCAGCAATAAAGATCTTTACTACAACGATTGATTCATCTTTCCCATGCCAAGGCAACCAAGGAGAAGGAGTTCTCGGTAATGGAAAGATAGCATGGGGGTCCCGGTCAATACTGGTGTGTGTTTACTGAGAGGCTTTTCTGATTAGCTGCCAGCGAGAGACTGAATAGGTAAAGCAGGACCGACTGAATGATCTCTGGGTATCAGGGACTGCAAGTATTGGCAGACACAATCATAAACCTCCTTCTAAAATAAACTCATCTGCTTGTTTTAAACAAAATAATCAGGTGCCGTATAATTGAAGTCTGCAAATATGCTATACAAACATACCCACCGAAACCCCCCACCACCCAACCAACTCTAAAGCCATTTTGCTGCTCCGTCTCTCATTATAATGCGTGAAGTGCAAGGAAGTCTCATTATGTGATGTCTAATTATGAATGCTCTAGATGAAAAGGCATAGAAATGGAAAAAGAACAGCTTCAGAAAGGAGAACCTTTGTTCTATTTGGAAAACTAGTTACCAAAACAGCCTCAAAACAGTCCCAACCTTATAGTTTGAGAAATCATATAGTAAAAAAACACAAGAAATGGCATTAATTTGATAGTATAAAATTATATTTGTTAGATGCACAAGATATTTTACAGCTCAGAGGTTTGTGGAAGCAAGCCCTTTATTCTGCTCACATTAGCTTGCTTTCTCTCTGATCTTCCATCATTACACTTTACGTACCATAGGTATGGAGCTGTGTGAAATGGGTGACCATTATCTTTCCTGACAAAGCACAAGTTCATGGAACCAATAAACACAATCCCTCCTTGAGGAGAGCACTAGTGTCCCGCTGTGAGATTGCTGTTATTGCCTAATGGTCCTACAAACAGTTTCTTTAGAAGTAGAGATATTACAGATCCTGTGTGCCACTTGTGCTTTTAAACTACAGTATAAAACTGAAAAAGTCTTAAATAGACAAGATGACACTGCAAATAGCCTATGTCTTTCCAAAAAAAAAATCCAGTGAAAAAGTCCAGAAACAAGAACCGTGTGACAGAAACACAGATCACAGCCCTTTTCTCATTAACGTCAAATGAAATACGATGCCAGCCCTGACCAAGGTCCATTTGTTGAGGTTTTAATGGCCACCGATATCTCTCTGAGCCTTTATCCATCTCTATGTGCCCCCCCTATTTTTGTGTCCCCGGAATTGCACATTTAACTCTGTATGTATATACTTTAAAGCACTGAAATATGCCAACCAGTAACTATTCATAAAAAAGCTGTTAAATCTAAGAACCAAACTGCTGTTTGGAGCTCACCACAACCTGCAAAAAAAAAAGTAATTAGTTATAGTTACAGCCTTATAAAAGTAACTAATTACCAGGGAAAGTAACTATTGCATTACTAAAAAAAATTAAATCAAATGACAAACTTGGATGCTCCAAATATTAAATGTTAAATTAATGAAACTAACTGGTGGTGGTGCTTGTTTATCATTTAATGTTTCTATAAAAACCGGGGCCAAGAATTATAAGATAACAAAACTACTACGAATTCTACTACTAATAACAATATAACATGCACTAACATGCACTTACATGTAGCGTGTCAAGTCTGCATGTTATGAAAGACTCTTGCTCTTCATCTTTATAAAGAACCTGTGCGTCTTCACATGTTAAGTTTATGGTCAATTACAGCTACACTGGGCATCCATTGAGATGGACTGAAAAATGCTAATAATATTATAATAAACTATAGTAACGCCACATTTTATTGTGAGTAACAGTAACAGCATTGTAATGGGGGAAACAGTAATTTGTTTGATTACTCGTTACTGAAGAAAATAACGCAGTTAGTAACGCCGTTTATTTAAATGCCGTTTTTCCCATCACTGCTCATTAGTAGATAGATAGGCTACTCATTACCCGTGTCTATATTTTATTCTAGAATAGAGCAGAAAGGTTACATAAATGAACCCAATCACAAAATCAGCTCTCACACGTTCAACATTCAACGCAAATCAGCACAAAACAGCACTGCTAACGCAAGAACTGCACCGAAAAGATCTTCCCATCCAGACACTAGCAACTGCTTACATAAACATAGAATCCCTGTGTGAGGTCCAGGCCCAGTTAGTTAGCTCTGTTCAGCTTGTTTCTGCTTCCTGTCTAACGACTTTGTGTATCTGGCAGCACTTGTATCATGTAAAAGACTAAAGAATTTGACAGGCTTGATTCAGACTTTAGCCTTTCTGCCTGTCCTCACAATGGGGCCAGAAAGCCATAATTTTATCCCTGTGAATACAGTGATAGCAGAAGGCCATCAACAGAGCACATTAACTGTGTGGAGGTTTCAAACCCCAGAGAGGAAAATGGCTGCGAACGAGCAGAGCAGAGAACAAGTGATGCCTCCCTGCTGTGCTGTTTATTCAGTGCTTTCCATCACCTATCGAGAAAGGCCTTCAAACCATCCATCAGCTAGTTGAGCTGTGCTGGAAGCATGCAGCATTCTTCATTAGGCTTTGCGCCTGCTGAAACGCATGGTAAACAGATGCAAATATTGTGCTAATGGCTGCCCCTTCAGTGCATTAGTACATTAGCATATGAAGAGGATATGGTGGTGAGAATTCAAACAGAAACATTATTAGCATTAGCGATAGCGCTTAAAGTTGTGAAAAGTTGATGTACTTTTAAATGAAAGTACATTAAGGACTGCGGTGGAAATCACAGGCTGCCGTACAACTGGCTAGTTTGTCATTGTTCCAATGTATAATTGATGAACTTCTTTAGAGTGATACTATGTTAGTCAAACGGGTTCAAACTTGTTAAAAAAGAATCATTTTAATTTATATGATTTGAAAGTAAAATTTTTCCAACACAATGTAATTTGTCTCCTAAAGTCACTAAATCAAATCTTGATAGGAAAACCCATTAGGTTTCTATATAATAATCAATTTAAAAACAATATTTTCTGTATCAACTGTGAAATCTTAACTTGTTACTGTCACATCATGTTCAGTTAAAAAACAGAAAAAATAAATACTTTAAATACAAAATAAATACTTTAAAAGCATTAAAAATATGAATGATGTATATTGTGTTAAATAATGTATGCCATTTCAAAAAGATCTAAAAGCAAATAAAAAATTGTAATCCAAACATTAAGGATTAATAAAGAACAAACTAAAAACCTGGTGCAACTTTTGGCTGCCTCTTTTTTTAATGAAATAAGTCTTTTTTGCCTTGATCTATTAGGAAGGGAAGTTCAAATGAATGCTCTGCTTTTTTCCATTAACAAAACTGAACTAAATTATTTTTTTCCGTTATTCGTGTTTTTGGGGTAGGTCACCTCATTACCACTTTGTTTCATAATTACTGCGCCATTTGTATAATTGTTTTGATAATGAGAAACTACACTGCAGTGAAGATGAAGGATTTGTTTTGCCGTACTTCAACTTAAAACTGGTTAAAAATTTAGGGAACAGTATATGGAGGGAAAAAAAACTTCATTATTTTCTGTTGTATGGTTAACTGAAACCCTCTCGGGCTGAATAGTCAAAAAAGACAGGGAGAAAGCATATAGAGAAAATTTGAGCACATTTTTCATTTATATCTCAAAAATGTGGAGAGAAAAGGCTTGAGGATACACTCTGTGATAAAAACGGTACTTTTCTGCAGTTGCACTGGAGGGGAACTATCAATCTTTGACCCAGAAAGTGAGTGTGTGGCTAAAAACTTGTGCAAATCTGCAAAATAGTAATATTTCAATATAATGTTATTACGTATTCACAACAATGCTTAGTAATGACTGAAATATGGCTCACTTGAGGTGGCTTTGACCATAAATAATAAATCAGACAACAGCAGTACAACACACCGGACAACAACCGCTGACGGCTACAGTACATGATGTATGAAAACAGGCTAAATTGTTAGCGGCAACAAAACTAACACATTTGACTTTCTTGAACTAAACTAATGAGTGTGTCAAGATTTTTGATTTTCAATAAAACAGAGATTTTTTACACAGTACAGAAATCTTACCATATAGAGTGACTATGACAGAAGTCCAACGCTGAGATGATCTGTCTGAAGAACTTCCTGGCCTCTTTTGGTGTTAACCTGCCCTTCTTTACCAGGTAGTCAAACAGCTCTCCACCTGACACATGCTCTAGAACCAAATATCTGTGGAAGAGAAGCAGAGGAAGTAAGAAACCCTGAAACTCTGCAACTATGAGAATCAATTATCATGCCAAGAAGTCACTTATGCTCACCAAGGCTGCATTTATCTGATCAAAAATATAGTGAAAACATTAATATTGTAAAATATTAGTATAATTTAAAATATCCACTTTATATTTTAATATTTAAAAAAATGATGTATTAATTACTACAGTGAGATATGATATAATTTATTTTAATATGCTGATTTGCTGTTAAAGTTGAATGTTTTTTTCATGATAAGAAAAATTTTTTTCTTTGTATATATATATATATATATATATATAACAGTGCAAAAGTCTGTCACTTTTGCCCAATGAAAAAAAAATAAGAACGCACCCAGGCTCTTGAATGGTAGTGTACTCCAGTAGTCTGAGACACTAATGAAAATGCTTATATTTTTTACTTAAAATAGTTTTAAGAATAGTTCATCCAAAAATTTAAATTCTGTCATTAATTACTTATTACCTCATGTGGTTCAAAGCCCATAAGACCTTCATTCGTCACTGAAACATATTTTGATGAAATCCAAGAGCTTTTTGACCATCCAAAGAGAGCAATGCAACTGACACATTCAGGGACCAGAAAGGCACTGTGTTAAGGACATCATTAAAATATTCCATGTGACATCAACCATAGTTTTATGAAGCTACAAAAATACTTTTATACAACAGCATCCCATGATGGCTGTAACAGTTGCGTGTACGGGTAGTCACGGATGGAGAGTCGTGGAGAAGTTTTTCTATCTTTTAATATAAACAAGGATCAAACCAAAGGAGTTACACACACTATACATATACAATAACGGACCCAGACTAGCACACAAGGAGCAACTTAAATAGGGAAGACAATCACAGATAACGAGGGAGACACACCTGAAAGGAATACATAATCAAGGGGAAACTGGGTCACAAGACACGTGGGAACACAGAGCACATGGGGAGTAAACACAAAGCACGACATGACATGACACATAGAGAACGCCATGGATGTTACAATGGCACATCAAAGCCTGACAGGGAAGAGAATAAATTATTAAATTAAGTCATTATTTTACTGTTCTTTGTGCACAAAAAGTATTCTCGTAACTTAATGAAATTAAGGTTAAGCCACTGACGTCTCTATCATGGACTATTTTATCTATGTCTTCACTACCTTTCTGTGTCCTGAATGTTTCAGTTGCATTGCTGTATATGGAGGGTCAGAAAGCTCTAGGATTTATGACAGAATTTTTCTTTTTGGGTGAATATCCTTTTAATTACAACTTAAACTAACAATATAACAATTTTAATAATCTATTAAACATGATAATGTTTAAAATTCCCAAAACGTTCGGTCCACATAATGATATAAATGGGAAATAGATCAATAAATAAACAAATAAACTCAATTACAAATTTCAATGTAGTCTCGGACTGTTGGACTCTGCATCTGAGTGAACGTGTAAATGTGTGCGAAATGTCTTCCTGCAATCGGCCCGTCTGATGGGCAAACACATTTATGTCACACTCACGCATTCATGTATTCATGAGATACACGCAGACTCCCATTCACACGCAGTCGCATTTGAACACACACACACACTGACACACCAGACGTCTGATTTATTAGTCGATTAAAGGATTTTCTCATGCGATTACCTGTCAGCGTTATTTAAATTAAGGATGGATTCGTACTTGATTTGTGTGTGTAAAAATGTTCATAGGCAAATACTTTACGAGCGTGCGGCCCATACATCTGTGTCATCTGAATATTAAGAAAACAAATTCCTCAGCTGCATCCACTGTGGCTCCTTTATCAATTATTGAAAACTACATTAAGCCCAGCCACTGGAGCGCGGGCACATATCCACGGATATCAGCACGTCTGCTCTTCCGTACAGAAACAGAGTTTAGCAGACGCTCATACACACTCAGATTAAACATTGCATGACGCATGGATAAACAAAAAAAGCTGTATACTCACAAATATTTCTTATTTTCATAGACATCGTGCAACTTCAAAACATGAGGGTGTTCTATGAGCTTCAGAATAGCTATTTCTCTTTCCACCTGTAAAGACAGAGCGAGAGAGAGAGAAAAAACATTAGAATTGTTTCATGCCACTTTACACACTGTAACATAAGGTCAGAGTAAAACACAAGGAGACAATGACAATAACAGCCTCTGGTTAGTCTGCGCTAGCGGAATGATGTTGTATTATATTATCTTGCCTAGCCATGTCTAATTAGCATCCCAACACTTTCATTAAGTAGTTAACCCATTAATCACTTTTTGGCAAGTAGAAAACAAACAGAAGACAGTGGATGATGATAACACACTAGTGCAAGTGCCTGGCCTCGTAACTAGATGCCTGTGATAAAGAGTTCAGATAAATTATAAGTGGACAAGACTCTAATTGCATTAGCCTTTAGAAAGAGACACAGTGGCATGATATGGTGATCCATCATCATAGCTGCCACAAAGTGTCCCACATTAGATATTGAGAGTTGGTAATTAGCACACATACAGTACAGTCCTTCTGTACTGTATGTTGCCATATTGTTGTGTTGTTTTAGGGAGCGTACACTCCTGCTGCTGCCGCGGGAAAATCCATCTCTTGTTGTATTGGGGGAGCACCAGAAATAATTAGACTTGGGATGTGGGAATATGGGAACAGCTAATAAGGATAATCCCACACTAATGAAAGTTGCATTGCTGAAGTTGACGCTGCATGAAGTCTCCCATCATACACCTGCTCAGAGACTAACCTTGTACAGTGTCCAAGTCAGCCACAATCCTATTAGACCCAATCAACTTTCATTTGTACACAGCCAATCAATACTCCATGGAGCAAAAACAATTATAGAACAGAGGTGTTATGAACTGAAGGGCAATTTTTTGGTCAGGACTGATGGATGCAAACATCAGAGTTTGTCAATTTGTGGCTTTTATATCATAGCTATTTTACATTTTATTTTTCAAAATTAAAAGAGATTATATTTATGATGGACAACTGTTAAGTATTTTTTAATCACAATGTGGCCCAATTTAAAAATAAAAATAAAATAAATGGGGTAATAAAGTGGATAACACTGTTGCCTCTCAACAAGAAGGTCCTGGCTTTTATTTTAGCATCAGCTATTATAGTTTCAATTCATATTAAGTTTATTAATTAATTAATTACCATAGTTATAGTCTTAGTATGCATTATTTTTATATTTTCCATTTTCATGTTTATTTATTTATTAGTTTTAAAGTTTATTTTATTTTTAAGTTGTGTTTTTGTCGTTTGTATTTATTAATTTCATGCTGTAGTATTAGTTATTATAGTACATTAAGTTTAACTAAATGAAAACATTTCCTTGGCAACTAGCAAAAAAATTTATATTTCATTTCCATCTTTTTTTTTAAGTGTATCTTTATTTACTTCTTACTTGCATACTTGCTAGTTTTAGTTGATATAGTAACCCTAAATCTTTCCACAACCCTACATTTGGAAAATAGATGGATTGATGTAATATAAATTGAAATGGTATTGTAGTGCAGAAATCACAGATTTCTCTGCAAAACTAATTTCAAGACTTGAGGCCAGAATGTAAGATCATGACAAACAAACTGTCAAGTGTCTCCAGACTTTTTGACTGGTGGGATACATTAACACCATCAAAAACCTCCAATACGATTACAAACGGAGTCAGACTCAGATCTAAGAGCAGAAGTACAAACACACACAGGGATTTTTTGGGCTCAATCACCCTGTTCCATGCAAACACTATCTCTCTAACCATGTGGCTGCAGCCTTTCTTCCCCACATCTCTTATGTCACTCCAAAACCAGAACACATAAAGAGAGAGAGAGAGATGTCAATTTATCACCATCAAAGCCACAGTTCTTCAAAGGTCTACAACCTGGACCTCTGCAACAGGGCAGGAAAAAAAGCTAAATAAATAATTAAATATTTCCTTCTTTAGTCTGTGTCTCACTGACTGCTGTAAATATCAGTCCCTGTCATGGCAAGCTTCTCCCAACATTTCTCGCTTGTTTTCACATTCTCTCTTTTTCTTTATTTAGCAGATGGCTTTGAGCTGAGCTTTCGTGAACTATATAGAGAGAGCTTCTCCCTGATCTATCACAGCACATGATCTTTCTCATTGGGTTTACACAATCATTGTAATCACTCAGGGGCAGGATGCTTGTTTCTGCTCCTGGCAGAGCCTTTGATTATTCCCTGTGCTGCCACCGCTCGTAGCATGCACCTGCATTATGTGCCCTTGCCAATTTGGAAAGAACAAACTGCTTATGAAGCATCTTCTGTGTCGAGACCCAAATTTTATATGTGCTTGCAGTGAGCGCAAAGGCGAAAAAAATGCTTAATGAGTCTCTGTACGATCAGGTTTACCCCGCTGGCCATTCTTGCCCCGTGTCAGAGCTGCTTTGTCACATGATAATGGCGGGATATATTCCTCCAATGTTAGCCCTCAGAATAATGTGACCTTTTCTAAATGAATAAGTAGCAAGCCTAACAAATAAGGAACAATGACAGAGCTCAAGTGTGTGAGTATATGTGTGTGTGTTTGGGTAAGTATATTTGTTTTTCTACTTTTTATTGATTTTTATTAAAATGTTTACATTAAATAAAGCATGTTATAAATGTTATAAAGCATAAATAAATGTTCACTGGGTCAGCAAGGTCAAAAGAAAAAAAGTGAACTTTTGAACAATTCTATTTTTAACAATTTTGATACATGCTTTTATATTTGAATATAAATTGTTATTTTTTTAAATATTAAATTTTGAATGTTTCTATTTAGCTTTAAATTATTGTAATCTTAACTTTAGCAAATGTAAAACTTCATCTTAAATTTACTTAAGTAAAATTGCCAGGGAATCTCTTTCATGAAATGTTTAATCTACTGTAATATTTATGTATTATTTTATTTCTACTTGACTTCAGTTAACTAAAATGTCACTGACATCTGGCTATTTAACCTTGTAATTGCATGTCATACCCAAATCGATGCTATTCGAGTGTAGCTAGGAAATGTGCTCATTTAATTTGTAATCTAATATTTACATTTTATTTTATTTCAGCTTGATTTTAATTAACAAAAACAATATTTGTAATCATTTTATTTTTAGATAACAATAACCGCATTGGTCATAAAATAATAACAGCTTTTTTTTTTGGTAAAACTGTTTCTTTAAGACACTATTTATATGTTCATTAAGTCATTAAGTTCATCAGTGTGGGATATTTCAGATTTAACTATGCTCAAGGGGATATCTGGCCATCACAATGTAGGTAACCCCCCCCCCACCTCCCCACACACACGCACACACACATATATCTATCTGCAGCAGGTGCAAAGCAGTGCTGGCACAGACATAAGGGAGGGAAATCCAAACATACACCATTTACCTGCACATCAGATCTCTGCCAAACAGCACTTGTGATCACAGGATAATGGAGACTTCATCTTATCAACAAACCCCAGTAATCCTGTCTGAATCCAAATGAGTTAAATCCAACTCTACTACAGAGTTAACACTTACATCAAGTCAAATAAACAGAGACAGCAGCAGCAAACCAGGTATTTGTTATGATTTTAATGATCCAATAAAAATACACACACACACACATTTCTGATTATGCGGACAGATAGGAGCAGAGCAATGATCTGCATCATTCCTCATTATAAAAGAGGAGGCAGGCTCACCTCAGTGCCCTTTTTCATCGAGTTTCGATGTTTAACAATTAGCACCAATGTAATAGCGTATTTCTTGCCAAAAAAAAAAGATTATTAAGTGATTAATTTCCTTGGAGAGAAAGATTTCAGTATGGGTGTGACATAAAATTACAAGGTTAAATGGCCAAAAGTCAATGACATAAATGACATTGATGTATTTGGTTTAAATTGATAACACGCAGGGCTTTAGACAGGAAAGAGATTTCATTTCTCCACTGGCTTTGAGCAGAGAGGGAAAAATGAATGACTAATCCCGGATATTGAGAGAGCAAATGAAAGAAAAAAGAAATGTGTGAAAATGTCTGTGTGTGTGTGTCACAAAACACTTTTTCCCTCCTTTGCAATTCAGATTTAATTAAGAACATTGCAATTTAAACCAGCATATTTAACAGTGTATAATTCAACACGTCCTAAACAAACAACTTTCAACCTCTGCCTTTGTTAATGGATTTAACATCATTTATTATGCTCAATTATTGTGTGATTCCAGGTTGCAGATGGTGTGTTGATGCATGCTAATAAAACTGCACTTGTGTGGATGGTCACACAACACACGGCAAATGAATGAAGGCAGGCAGAGCTCATGTTCTCACAGCTGGGACTGGGACACAACTCTAGTGTACAGGAGAAGCATCAGATTTTATCCAACAACAGCACATTTAACCACACAGCTGTCTGTTTGTTTTGTTGAACGGTTTGCTTATATGTTATGCGTGGCTTTATTGGTGTTTGAAACAATGTGTTTTATTGGCAATTTCCAAAAGTGTGCGCGTGAAGAGCTCATGAAGTGATGATGAGATGGAGGGGGAGGTGTTTGCCTCTTGTCTCCACAGCTCTGCTGTTCTGTCCAAACTCTCCAGTGCCCACGAGCTGAGCAGCCCTGGCACACACACACACACACACACACACATACAGTCATTTTTACCCATACATAAACATGCATTCACAGACAATTTAAGAGAATAGTTAAGGGGCAACACTAAGTGATGTTGTTAAACAAGTTTCGGGAGGAGCACCAACACATGATTCGCCACGGCTGGCAGCACATTAATCAAAAAATCTACTTCTACTCCATCCAATCAAAAAGCCTCCTCCTTAAATAAGCTCACTTCCTTCCCTTGCCTATCTCATTTCGCATTCCCTCCTCTGCCCCGTCTCCATTCTAGTTTCAAGGGGTTCGAGCCGGACGCAGAGCTCAGCCCTTGCTAGGGTTCTAACTACTAGTGCTCAGAGTCCGTCGATCTCCCGGCTGGCCCCCCGACCAACACGCTAAACACGCTAAATTTATCATCATAAGGAATCGCGAATTCGTGAATTTGCAGTGGTAAAGCAACTGGAAGTTTAAGTGAGCATTTATCAGTCTAAAAATTAAAAAAAAGATTGGGCAATATGCATACATACATACATAAATAAATAAATAAATATATATATATATATATATATATATATATAGTTGAAGTCAAAAGATTACATAATCTGCAAAATGTTAAGAGTGAAAATACAAAAATTGGTTATTTAGTACTGACCAGAATGCGATATTTTACATTAAAAATGTTTACAGACATGTTACATGCAGTTCACAAGAGACTAGTTGAATTTGGTTTTCCAGTATTTTTTGTATTTGAACGCTTTCCAAAAATAAATGTATGATTTTGAGATCCACCTTTTCAAACTGAGGACAACTGAGGAACTCATATGCAAACATTACAGAAGGGTCAAATGTTCACTGATGCTCCACAAACGCAGGCCGTGATGCACAGCATGAAACGTGTGGATACAGTAGTCATGCAGGTACACCTATAATCAACCAAGAGCACAGACACTCGCTGACCTCCAGGGTTTAATTGCAGTCAGCGTGAGAGCGACTTTACACATGACACACCATCACCTCTCCTTCTGCCATTCATCATTGATGGCCCTTTCCTCCAATCCATCTTAATTCCTCAAGCTCTTACAACCCACCAACTTCCCAATCAAAGCAATGGAAGAGCAGCAGATGAGGAAATCCATAAAAAACAGAAAAGCGGAAGGAAAGCACTCAAGTTTTGCTTCTTTAATAAAGATGGAGGCTGTTCAGTAGCTGCGGTCCTCCAGGGAGCTGCTGTGGCTTTGTAACTAATTAACTCAAACACATGTGGAAACAGACACTTGAGCACGAGGGGGGAGGAGGGGGTTAAAGCAGCAGACCTTAACGTCTCACTGAAGGCTTAGACGAAGAGCGCTGGGAGGCATATCATGGCTTAGCTAATACCTCCAGAGACACACCGTACAGGATATTGGTGGATATTAAACACAATTGCCATCCCTCGGTGATAGCCAATCCATCTACACCACCAACCAGCAGCTGTGGCTCAAATCAGATCCATCAGGTGTGAGCCGGTCTGAAAACGGCTGGATGGCAAATGAGTGAATGCTTAGTGGAAAGGAGAACAACAGGGAAAGAGGACAATGAAATGCATAATTAAAGGTGGAGATTATTTGCCACTAACAGGAGCACATTTCAAAAATAATGATTATTTCACAACCAGGTTCTTTGGGGGGAAAATTGTGCCGGTGGGGACATTTCTGCAGAATGATATTAGATTTGGTTCTTAAATGTTTTGTAATACTTTCGAAGCGAAATGTCTAGTTGAGTGGCGCTGGGTTTAGTATCATCTAAACCAGGTGATTATGAATCTGGCAAAGCTTTATTACATTGATGATTGCAAGGCTATACCAGCTACTGAGCAAGTTTACTATGCCAGAAAGTCAATACAAACATCAAAATGTAAGAATTGTGTTGAAAACAGTGTAAAGTTTCCAGTCGATGATGGTTTGGGGTGCCATGTCATCTGTTGTCGTCGAACCACTTTGTTTTCTGAGGTGCAGCTGTATACCAGGATATTTTAGAGCACTTTATGCTTCCTGTTGCTGACCAACTTTACGGAGATGCAGATGTCATTGTATTGAGTGCTGTACATGCTCATACTTTTCAGTTGTCAAGATTTCTAAAAATCCTTTCTTTGCATTGGTCTTAAGTAATATTCTAATTTCCTGAGATATTGAAATTGGGGTTTTCATTAGTTGTCAGTAATAATCATCAAAATTAAAAGAAATTAACACTTGAAATATATAAGTCTGTGTGGAATGAATGTATACATTACACAAGTTTCACTTCTTGAATGGAATTAGTGAAATCAATCAACTTTTTGAAGATATTCTAATCATATGTCCAGCACCTGTATATTTTTAGAGTTTTGCTAAATAAATTAGGTAAAGACACATTTTTCCAATGATACTGTAAGTCAATTATTTTCAATTTATTTTTAAAGTAAAGGTTCAGGTAAAAGTAAATTAAAGTTTAAACTGTTCAGTAAAAAAAACATTGCTTAAAAAAAAAAAAAAAAAAAAAAAACACTTCATCAGACATGAGTGACATCAGTGGTTAAGCCCCAAATTTTATGAAGCTAAACAAAAATGAAGAAAACAAAAATAAGGACTTCATTCAATGATTTCTTTTCTTCCGGTCAGGCAATCAAAAATAGCCTAATTAATGTTCCGAAGATTAAAAATGTTTTACAGGTTTAAAGGATCCATTTAAAGGAGGTTACAGCCCTGCTCCCACACCTTCTGCCCTGTCTGCCAGAATTTGGTCATAAAATAATTTATGCTCAAATCAGGTCAATCAATATTTCATTCAGTAAGAAAAAATGGAAACATATTCAATCAGTACATTTGTACGTTCACACCAAAAATGATCACATTTAACTTTTTGTTTGTTTGATTTGTTATTAATAAAATGAACAGCATAGACAGAAATGTAAATGTAAATTCTGTAATCATCTACTCATCCTCATGTCGTTCCAGACCTGTATGACTTTCTGTCTTCGGCAGAATATAAAGATATTTTGTAGAATGTTGGTAAGCAATGAATCTTGGTGTCAATTAACCTTCATTATATAGACATTTGTCAATTTTTTTGTTGTTTAATGTGTATTTCAAATAAATTGCATCTGAGTGTCCAAAGACCTTGATTTTCTGTAGCGTGAAAGCAGAGGTACAGTATAACAGTAAACATAAGTAAGGCAGTGCCACACACCTTATCCCATCCTTCCAAACACTTCCAGTCTTAAGAGGCACCTGAGTGACCTACTTAACCAGCACTGCTGACATCCAAGAGATCTCAGTCACAGATTTCAGCCTCAAGTTTGAACAAGCAAAATGTTTCTGCACGCAATCCTGTTGGTCTTGCTCTGTCCTCTCGTCTGGACCGAGCAGATAACCGGGGCTCTCCGTTCGGTACAAAGCCTCGTTCTGTTCGCAGCCAATCCGCTGCTTGACCCATGACACACACATAGCGTTTGGTCTCCCAATGTTCTGCTCCCTGAAAGCCACACACGAAGCGTTCGAAATAAAACACAACTTGCTCTAAGGCCACATAAACATAACAGCGTCTGAATATTTATAACTGAAAAGGTTGAATTTCACCCCTAAATTGCTTCAGGAAACCTATTTTAGAAGCGTGTGATTAGCATGTCTGCTATCGAGAAATTGGATTTGGAAATAGAGTGCAGTGAGGCAGACTTTAGGATGATGGGCTGGAGGATCTACGGGGAGGAACCGTTCGCTGGGTCCACCGAAGATGACTTTCTGATAGAGTTCCCGTCAAATATAGAGTCTCTCGGGAGAATTTCCTAAACCGTGGCTTTAGTTGAGCTAAACAGTAAACATCACCTCCATGCACATTCTGCTGGTTGTAATGTTATAGTTTCCCTTAAGTAAACTTTGCAAATTATATCTTACAGGCCAATGTCAAAACAAGAAACACTGCTTGTCATGAATTCAAATTTATGCATGCAGATTTGCATAGGAATATTAGGAGCTTTAAGAGCGCCTAGCCTCAATAAACAAGTGCTTTGATGCCTTTTGACCTTCCAGAAATTAGTTGCCCTGGGCTCAGTGAGGAAGAAATGTGAAAAAAATTATTTAAATACGAAAGGAATGTGTTTTAATTGATCAAAAACCTCTGTCCGGAGAGGCTCTTCTGTATAAACTCAAGAATACACTCTCTCTGCTTTTGACCCTGTAGCTTTAGTTTCTTCTTAGAGAACAACAAGCTAGGGAAGAATGCAGCCATTTCCCAAGACAGCAAAAGAGTGAGACAAGCAATATGTTAAGTCCTCTCTTTCTTTTCATTTGGATATTGATGTATGAGATTATATATAGGGTGGAAAGTCTTCAATTGTGCGTTGATGAGAGAAACAAGAAAAAGTGTGTACTCTTGCAGATATGGCAACGTTAAACCTGAGCCCAGTTCTGTGGATATAGATTTATGCCAAAAGGCATTACATTCACCCCGCCGTGAGCGGGGACACAGACGCTAAAAGACTCGCGTGCTGCTACAGAAAAGTAATTATGATCTATCTTTTGCATCACTCACTCATTCTGGAGAGACAGCTTGATCTGGCACACCAATCACAGCCTCACATGCTGTATTTAAATCAATAGTTCAATGGCGCATTACTAGTCACAGTTTTGTGCTGTGTGGTCAAGTACAGATTTATTGTATGAAGGAAAAACTGCCCACTGACTCCATTCTGGCTCAGAGAATCTAGTGCTGAAGAAGTGCTTAGATACCCCATAAATCATAGCTTACCCATAATACAATGTGTTGGAAACTCTATACTATACAACAGAGGAATAGCAACTATTATTATTAACCGGGAGGTATGCATTACGCTTCACTTTCAGGCAAAATCATTAGATTTTAAGAGCTTTGTTTTGCTTGGCTACAGTGTGAAAAATAATGTAGGTGGCTGCATAAAATGGCAGTTTGAAGGTCAAGAGCTAGATTCTGTCACCAAGCTGAGTTAGAAAAAGAGTTGCTATTTTAGTATTATTTATATACTATTATAGCATATCATAATGTTTTGAATTAGCTTTTGTTTTTTTTTGTAATTTGCGCTTTTGGAGATTTCAAGTGTTTTTGGGGGGATGGTTTTATATTTTTGTTTATTTTATTTAAAAAATAATTTTAGTACTTCAAATATTTTTTTTTATTTAGTGTCTAGCCCAAAATCTTTTTTTTATGTAACATTTATATTTTAAAACATTGGTAGCACTTATAAATAGTGTTACCAATGAACTCATACTTAATTCATGCTTACTAATCTTTCAGTTAACAAAAATGATTCTTAATGGTGTTAGTTTTCAGGTTGACATCAACTCCCACTAGTTGCTTAACAGCTTGCAAATAGGCTGTTTGATAGTACAGTACTTATAAAGTACATATTAATACATTACTCTAAATTACCATATTTTAGATCTCTTAAACCCTACCCCTTATCTAAACTTGACAACTACCGTACTAACTATTAAAAAGCATCACATTAGCAGTTTACTTAGTTTTCTAATTTGTTAACATTTACATCAAACTAACAAACAATCAACATTGTTTTTCAACAAATTAATTATGATTGTGTAATTAAATTAATTAAAAAGCCAGGCTAATCAGATTTATAATTAACTTCTTCAGATCTTTCTTAAGTCCTAAGGATAGACACCTCAAACTTTCCTTTCCTCAAACTGTAACCTTTCAAGAAAGGTCAGCAATCTGTTATTAAGCTATAAAACTAAAAGCAAATTTTATGTAGACAGGTGTGAAACCATTTTTTAAGTAGACAGATCTGCTAGTTAACGTCACAAAGACATCTTTCACCTTCACATCCTCTCAGGGCGTCTGTGCAATCATAATCATGGAACACAGGTGTCCACGTCAATTGATTTATCTGTCATTGTAGGCAGCAGTGGACATGGACCACAGTTATAAATCTCACATAATGGACATTTTCTCTACTGATCCTGTCTCAGTGCAGCCATAATGACTTCGGCAAGGAAGGAAGGAAGGTTAAAGGTCACTCAAGGGACCAAATGAAAAGGTAACGGTGTTCCTTTATCTTCTCCCTCCCGATTCCTGGGGGCCTTCTCTATTTGATCAAATGATCAGTCAAAGCTGATGCGCAGAGTATCAGACAGAAGGGAAAAGCTCGTGGAAAAACATGACTGAGCAGCCAAAACAGTAAACATGTCCAATAAAGGTGATTTATTATACTTAATAAAAAACTGCACTTATATAGTCATTCTGAAACTGTCCCTTATGTGCAATTGATAATTTAAAGCAATATACAATATTGTTTCTACTGTAAAATATTTCTTGAATGATTTATGAATGATCATCTGACCCTAAAAGCTTCGATTTATGAAAAAGTAGCTTTTTCACCATGGGAATAAAATAAAATATATCACAATGGAAGACTTATTTTAAATTATAATACAATTTTACAAAATTACGCTTTTCTTTAGAGTTTTTTTAATATTACTGTTTTTTTTACTGTTAGTTTGTTTTTTTCAAATCTATTCAACTCAACTTAACCACAGTGTATTTAAAAGCTGTCTGACAATAAAATAGAGGCTTTATTATCCTATGTAACAAGGACGCTGAAGATCTAAATGCAGCTTTATTTATAATGCACAACAGACAAGGTCCAAGTACCAGCAAAGAGTAATATCCAGGGCGAGACAGAATCGTAATCCAGTATGCCAGCGATGGTCAGGGCAGGCAGCGAAACATTCAAAAAACACAGGTAACAGTCCAGGGTTAAAATCCAAGAGGGCAATCCAAAGTAACAAATGAAACAAGACGATGAAAACAAGGCAAGGCTATGGCAAAGACAAAGACAATGGCAAGAAAACAGGATAAATACTCAAAACACTTGGTAGAGTCCGCTTACAGCAAAACAATACTTTGCGACTTTCTGTTTGGCAGGTCTCCACTTAAATGGCAGTCAGTGCAGTGGCTTGGCGTTATATCCTCTGACATTTTTACAGCAAATAAGATTTTTTAGATCTTTCTTACATAAGACTAGATCAAATAAATGACAATGTCTTATAGAGCTGAACATTCAGCTTCAAAATGAACTAAGGGAAGAAAAGTTTTAATGCTGATGAACTTCAGCAGTTCTGGAACTCAAAGACTAAAATCAACTCCTAATTAATCACCACCCACACAACCCATAGTAACTGTTCACAAATAGCATTAATACTACTATACATTGTTACACAGCTCCTTAAAATATTTGATTTATTATGAGCATTATGAGATCAAATATATTTCTACAATGAAAGCAAATAACGAAAAATAATTGCCCACTGGCAACAGTTTTGTTAGTGTTACTAGTCTTTTCTTCTCACATACACTCTTAAAAATAAAGGTGATTAAATGGTTCTTTATAGCAATTCTTGGTTTCACAAAGAACCACTGAGTCAAAAGGTCTTTAAAGAACCATCTTTTTCTTACCTTTTTATAATCTGAAAGACTCGCCACAAATAACCTTTTGTGAAACAGAAAGATTCCTCAGATGTTGAAGGTTCTTTACGGAACCATTTAGACAAAAAAAAGGTTCTTCTATGGCATCATTAAGCACATTTATTTTTAAGCGTGTAATAAAATAATTTAAACTCAAATCAACATGTTTGCTGATTAATTTATGAAACAATTACATCTCAACATTAAGTGCACAATAATTTAAACCATGTCTGGACAGATATCCCTGACATTATCACAAAGATTTAAGCATTGACGAAACAAATGCTGCCAGTTTAACCTTAAGTAGGAGTGACTCATAAGCTAGAACATAGAGATAGACAGCATATCCATCACAAAAATGGCCTATGAAAAAGAAAAAACTGTAGATTAATTAACCTGTTACAAATTCCATTTGAAAAACTGCACTGATTTAAACCACAAATCTTCATCTATTCAGTGTTGATGTGAATCGAATGAATTGCAGAGTTCCAAGTGTTAATCAAATCTCCATTTGTTGCGATAGTAAACGACCAGCTGTAATAAAACACCACTGTTTTGAACAGCTCAATGACTTTCACACTGTACCGCAGGAACAGCACTCAAGATTGTCCCTGCCATGCTGTGAACTGAACAAAATAACTATATATCTGGTCACTCAAGCAAGAAGACCTCCAACAAAGTGCTGAGACTTCAGGTCAAAGTTGCACATTAATCATTTGAGAACGAAGTGCACATGAACCAGATGAAAGATTGAATTTACTGTAGTGTAGGAGTATTATCACACATTAGAAACAACGTTTTAAGCTTAAGAAGACGTAAAGATGGATTAGTTTTTTATATAAACATACAGCTTTTCATTTCACATGATGGAATGGAGTTTTGTTCCACTGCAGTTGATCCACTGGTGAACAAGTAATGTAATGCTAAATTTCTGCAAATCTGTCCAGATGAAGAAACAAACTAATTTACATTTTGGATGACCTGAGGGTGAGTACATTTTTAGCATATTTTCACATTTACTGTAGGTGAACTATTCCTTTAGCACTGTAGGCTAGCTACAGGTATAGTTGAATTATGAACATGATAATATAGCTACTAATGTATTCAAATGTGTTCAAATGTGCCATAAACTGAAGCGCATGATGCATTTTGGTCATTTGTTTTAAAAAATTAGATCACGCCGGGACTATAGCACTTCATGTGTATTGAAGTGAACAGCAGAGAGGCATTGTAACTTAACATAGTAACAATACAGGGCTCGTTTGGGTCATCAATTAAATCGAACCTTATCAAATCAGCTTGGCATCTTCAAAGAGTTATATATGCAAATTAGATGAAGATGCACCGTGCTGGAGGGAAGCGTGTGACAGCCATTTATTTTGTTTTGTGTCCCTCTCTCTGCAGGGAAACGTCTCCCTCGCAAACACAACAATCCACCGTAGAGAGAGGGAGAAGATGCATGATCCATAATCGTTTAGAGGAGAAGAGAGAGAAACGTATATAGAGAAAATGACACAGCTGTCATCAATGGCAGGATAACAGGATTAGGGTCAGCCATCATTCATCAGCCATTCACTCTGCCTCCAATTCTGCCTCTGTGCTGGACTGCAAATTTCATCTTTCATTCCCTCCCAGCTATATTCTCTTCCTGCCTTTTTTTTCTTTCTCTATCACCACAAGGACAAAAGCAACGGTCTTCAATATATATATATATATATATATACAGTGTAAGGACAAAATTAGCTAAAACATACAAATAAAAGTAAATCAGAATCATTTAAGATTCTATAGGGAATTTGAACAGAATCACTGTTTTAAGGCGGATCACTGAGTCGGTCTGCGATTTATCCAGATTCCAGATTATAGTGTAAACACTATTAATAAGCACAGTAGCAAGATCAGCAGTTTAAGACATTAACTTGTAAGCACAAAACACAAGATTCTTCTCTTTTCAATTATAAATATATAATTTATTGGATAAACCTAAGACATATGTAAACTAACACAAACACACACATTCATACGAGTTGCAATAAGAGAGAAAGTAAGGAAAGAGTGAGTTTAAGAGAATGAAAATGTGAAATTAGGTGCTATTGCATTGACTTGAACAACCATCAATCAAAAGATTAACTCGCACTGAGTTCGTTAATGAGGTTAACATTTATATCAGATTCACCAGTTCAGCTTGCCTCTGTGGTCCTTGTTGCCGAAAGGGGTTTGCCCGAGGTTGCTGATTGGCTGAAAGGCAGCAGTTCTCGCTGGAGCATGTGGCATGTCTCTTAAAGAACTTAACATGTCACTTGCTTCCTTGCAGCTATTTGACCATGAAGGCCTGATTAACACATGATAGTTAAATGTGTGGGATACATATAAAATGCAGTTATGCATATCAGTGATTCAAGTCCGGTTTAGTGTATTTTCAGGCCTGAATAGGCATTTCCTCCAACAATTTCAAAGCGCTTCAGCACTTCGCGTGTCTGTAGCTTCTGCTGTTACTAGGCAACCATGAAAGCGCTGTCAGTTACAAAATCATTTAGCTTTGGATTTTAAACTGTGCGGCTCTGTTGAAAATAAAGAGCTTGCGTGCGCAAAACGCGCAGCATGTGAATGAACCCTAAGCCTTTGGTGACACATACACCACAAAATTAAACAGTGGATCTCTCCCCGGTCGTCTCCCCTCACGCGGATTGTCCCGCAGGAAGAAACGGCGCACTTGATGTCAGTGGATGGCGTGTACGGTCGACGAACACGGGGCGCTCAGCTTTCACCATTTGAAACAGCTCAAATCTACGTTTTATTAAGTTTTAATTAATACCATCCAAGGCTGACTTTTCCAAAACTTTTTTTTTGCTGCTAAGAAGTATAGCTCCATTGTTGTTTAAAGTAAAAGAAAAGGGGGGAAAAACAAGGTCATATTGTGTTAGTTTTAATAAATAAAAATGTGAGAAAAAAAAAATCAATATATTATCCTTTAGATACCATTCAAATATGCTGATTGTGCTCAAAACATTTCTTGCAGTTATTGATATTGAAAGCAGTTTTACTGCTTGAAAACCATTTTTTCTGTATTCTTTGATGGATATAAAGTTATTGATTTGAAATTTTTTTAAATAGAAATATTTTTAACATTCTTAAACTTTCATAAGTACCTTAACTGTCATTTTGATCAACTGAACGTGTTTCTTGCTGCATAAAAATATTTCATTAAAAAAATATATTTTTAAACAGTAGTAAATATGCAAATAAATTATGATTAACTTGGATAAAATGCATATAGCATAATAAAAATTAATCCAAATGTTGAACTGATTGACAGTCTTAATACAAATATAAAAAAAAAAAAAACAATTCAAACCCCAAACACTACGAAAATCCTTAAAGCTCAAACAAACATGAATTGAATTTTGCTTTGAGATCTCTGCACTGTGCCTTGTCACTGCCTTACTGCCTCAGTGATCACATCATTAAGACCTTCATCTATCTCTCTTTTTCCAGACTAAAGCGCCCATGAATGTGGATTAAACAAACACCATCTTAAATCACTTCAGTGCAGCACCATTAGAGAGGCAGTGGTTCATTTGACTGAGAGATCATGGATGGAGCGAACACCACGGGGGGCAGAGCAGGATAAGTCATACCCAGATGTGGAGCTGCATCTCTGTGTAGGGCGTCACAGTTCATCAGCTCTTCCGGAGCATCGGTGTGAAGAGCTGACTCCATATCTCGCTCAGCAAAGCGTCAGCACCACACAAACACTAAATACTAACTCTGAAGACCAGAAGAGGTTTGAAATAAAGTCTCTCAAAGCTCAAATATAAGGATGGCCTGGTGGCCTTGGGACCGGTGTGAGCTTGGGTACATTTGACAAAACAGTCTCTTGCCCATTTGAAACAGTTCTTTACTGAGCCAAAAAAAACATCATTACTTTAGGCTTTATTCTTTATTCTTTAATTCCACTGATTTGTCATCAGTGTTTTCTAATGGAGCAACATACAGTGAAAGTATGAAAGAAATAACAAATACAGTAAAGACTTGTAAACTAAGCCCTTTTATAAAAAAACTACAAAAAGACAATTGCGACTTTTTATCTGACAATTCTTTTTTTTTTTTTTCATAATAGCATAATACAAACTCACAATTCTGACTTTTTTTTGCAGAACTGCATGATATGAAGTCACAACTTCACAATATAAAGTTGGAGTCTGCAATCCTGACTTGCTGCCTACCTTAGAATACTGACTTTATAACTCGCACCTGTGAGAAGAGTGAGAATTGTGAGATATGAATTCGCAATTGCAAGAAAAAAAGTTTATACTAATACTTCCATACTTAACAAAGGGCAGCAAAAAAGGATTAAAAAAAACCTTTTTATGTATGTTAAATGATTTGAAAACACAGGTGAGGTAAATGCAGAGTTTTGACTAGTTGGACAGTGCATCAGAAAAACCGACTGTAAAGTGAGATTTAAACCTGGATGAAATATCACTGTTGCTGTAGAACACTGTTGTAAAGTTTAGGAACAGTGATGTTAATGGATGGATGGATATTTAATATATTTTTCAATAGAGTTTGGTGCTGCTATAGAGGTGTAAACATTTTACACTTCTCCTTTAAATTATGGTTCAGTTAAAATATATAGTTAAGGTTATCTTCCACCTTTACTTTGTAACATATAGTGTGTACTGGCACTCATCCACAGCTTGAGTTATCTCTTCACTGCAGGGGTGCATCATGTCCCTCCTTCTCCTCAGCAGCCAGTCTCCTGGGCAACACTGGGCTTGGTTTCAGAAATGTTAGCTTTCCCCTCAGGACCCGTCTGGATTTGACACTGCACGCTGAGAGAAACTTTCACACCCACCATCCCTTGGGCCATTTACCATTAACCACCCAAGACTTGATTAAACCAAAGAGTGATACCTTTCTGAAATGTTTACTGGGATCCACCCTGCAGTGTCAAGAGGCGGTCATTCATTAGGAGGGAATGATGTTTAATGCATGGTTTGTCATAAATAGTTTTGAGTAGCCTGCCTCAAGGGAAGCTGAACGATAAGCACACTATTTAGCATTTTAAAACAGCTTTTCCACAACACCATTAAAATGGGACTGGAGTGGAAACTCAACGAAAAAGCTTTTCCAGTGTTTTAAAGGAGCCCAATGACGCCCTGTTTTACAATATGTAAGTCTCAGGTGTCCACAGAATGTGTTTGGGAAGTGCCAGCTGAAAATACCCCGCAGATCATTTATTATGTAATCTTGAAAATGCCTATTTTGAGTGGAAGCTGAAACCCGCTGTTTTCATGCACTTCTCTTTAAATGCAAATGAGCCGCTGCTCCCTGCCCCCCTCTCCAGCCTGTACAGCTCATTCCTCAGACTCACTGATAAAACCATCTATCGCATTGTAGTCATGCTTTTTAAACCATATTAGTTTAAACTTCTGATATGCCTTTTTTAGCGCACTCACGCAGGAAGAGGCTCCATACTAAGTGCTGTCTATTTTTAATCAAATTCACTATAATTTTATGCAATACAATGAAAGCACACACATACAAACACATCTTTCCCCTGGAAAAAAAAAACTTGCTGTGAGGCATCTGCAGCATATCCTCTGAGGCAAAGTAGGCCGAGGTCACCTCCTGACATAACCCTCATTAGTGTGACCGCAAAGTAAGTCAAAGAGCTTTTCTTTTCATGTCTGAAAATGTCAGAGACGACTTCATTAGTTCAGGAAGGGCCAGGCAGGGGCCGTGGAGTTCTCTGCGAGGAGCATGTTCTCAAATGCCAGGCTTCTGTTCTGTGCGTGCCACGACCTAACACACATCACCGCCTCTCCCTGGGAAAAGACATGAACACACACACACACTGCGTACTGCACACCCAACTTTAGACATGCTGCACACACAAATACAACCTGACGCGCTCACCCTGGGCTCTGATTGCACACATGCACACTCTTTCGTATAACGTGTCCCAGCAAGCACACACGCTGACAGGAAGTAGCCGAACCCCCTGCTTTTTATACATACAGCCATGTATGCTCTTCCACACACTGACAGCTGCACACCGGCTCCACGCTATGCAAATGCCAACCAACGTGGGGTTCGCTGGAGGCTGAGGAAAGAGAAGAAGGTGGAATACAACAGAATGACAGGTGACCTCCCGCTGACTGTCTAAAATTATGCTAATGAAGTCATTATTGTTTATTTATTCTGCGGTGAGGAGGGAACTCCAGGAGAAACACAGCAGCCAATGACTGGGAGACTATCCAATGAGTTGAACTGCACTGAAGTCTAGTTTAAATGGGATAAATCAAGGTGGAATCATGGGAAATTACACCATAGAGAAGATTAGTCATGACTTTGGGACTCTGATGCATCAGAACAGCAGGTTGCAGTCTCGCTCTTTTGCCTCCGCCGTTCGTGAAATCTCAGCTACTTTGACGGAGGCATGCAACATATGAAGCTGTTTTTTACTATAAGCATATAATTTTCTCAACTACCTCCCTCCCCAAGCCAATCATGTCATGTTGCCATGACAACAGCCCCTGTGAGAAGCTAACAATAGAATGGGTTACAGGGTGACCTTCAGTGAAACACGACTAACTATCAGTCATGAAGCTGGCTTTACTCTAACTCTATGTTGGGATCCGGCAGCACCCGTTTGTTTTCTAAATTACACAGCCTGGCGAGGAAAGTAAAGTAAGACAATGAGACACATAAAAGCGTGCATCCACAATCAGACTCCCATAAGGCTTAGGTCTATTTCCTGCTGAGAAGCAATTTCCCCCGCAGTCCAAACACTATGAGCGAGCAGGGGGGTCTGGGGACGGCATGTGGACCGGATGACTGTATAGCCCACTCTCACATCCAATTACAATGAGGAACCAATCAGCTCATCTAAATTACTACTGACCCACAATCCACCAGGAGTTAATGAGCCATTAACCATTTAATGAAATCCATATGATGCTGGATGGACACTAGGAGGAAATTATGCTGACTGGGTCAAAAGTTGAGGTGACTTTTATGTTAAAGCTCACTGAATTTATAAAGCAAATTGGCAACATCAGCAGCTTCTTAAGCCCATCTTGTCATTTTCTTTTTAAAATTAATACCACAGTAGCAGTTTGACAGACTCAATTATTCACTCTATAAAGCAAAGAACATCTGCTGACTTTCAGATAATGTTTCAAACACATAGGTATGTGACTGCCCTATTTGTACACCTAAAAAAGTATTTTTATCAGTACTTATCTTTTTTTCCCCAAGAAAACATCCTTACAACCATAGCCACAGCATATGCACTACTTTATATTATATCCAGGGAACATACAATTGCTGTCCAGAAATGTTTTCTAAACTGCAAACAAATTTACACCATAATACATTGCATATTATGCTACAAAAAAAGAGTTTTCATCAGTCCTGGCTTGAGCCAATCAGCATGGCTATTTCCATTTACAGATTTTCCTGGCCACAAATTGCATTAAATATGTGAATAGTGTAAATAAATTCCTTGAATCTTGTTTCTGAATCTTGTATCTTATTTATGGATGTCATTCATTCATTTCTCCCCCACATTTGACTTTCAATAAACATATAGAAGGAACTTTACATATCACAAGCTGTGTATGATGTGACAAACGTGTCACTTTCAGCAAAAATACATACCCAATTAGAGGATCAGAGATAAAGAGCTGACGACAACACCTACTGTGCATGATTTAAACCGGATAATGAACAATTAGAGATAACCCTAACTGAACTCCTACTAATCAATGTCCATTCTAACAGTGGTAGTATGCTGCTGTGAACCATTAGGCAACTACTGAAGACGGGGAAAAGAATCCTTTCATATACTCAAACAATCCCCTGACAGCAGTTCAGCAGCACAGTGACAGCTGCCTGTTCGTACTCAAAAGGCTCTTTCATGTTTTGTTGCTGTATAGCAAGCACCTCGGCATAATTAGGACAGAAATGGTGCTAACTTTTTCCTTGCAGAAAGAGCCGGCATAAAAATAACCATATAGAATAAGCTTTGTGAGTAATATAAATATATTTAAGCATTCAAACTGTGTAAATGTAACTGACAGATTTGGTACGAACAGCCAAATTCACAACTTTCAGTTCCATAATAGTTCAGTGCAGAGCGACGGACTTCTTTACTTTAGTCATCTCATGCAGTACGCTGAAAGAACAGCCCATTCTTACCTTCATCAACACAGACTCGCTGAGTTTCTCCCGGTTTACAATTTTTATGGCAACTTTCTGACATGTGACACAGTGGATTCCCAGCTTCACGAGGCCTGGAGCGAAAGGAAAAAAGAGAGAAAAGAAATTCTGTCAACAAGCATAAAAAGTACATCAACCAAAAAGCACTTAGATGATAAAAGGCTGGTCCCAGCGTGAGTTTCATTTCAGCAAAATGAGAATTCTCCCGCTAAAGCCCCCCGGTATCCATAATGTGACACCCAGGGGCACTTTTCATGTCGCAAAAGTAAATGTCAGAGAACATACATAAACACAAACAAGGCCAGATCAGCGTTGGATCCCCCTCAATGGCTTTTTGTCATATCGACGATAAAAGACTATCACTATGCTCAAAGGCTGACACGGGCAGGTATATATATCAGCAAGCATATTTGGCTAAATGCCATGTCTGTGCATGCCGTTATTACCCCTATACATTTTTCAACATGCCTCTGCATTTCAAACTGTTGATTTCCCTGAAGGTTTACCCAAGGGGCAGAGGGGATATAAAGACCTGACAGGTCCCTGGATCTCTTTTATATGTATGTCGTTAAAGTCCGAATGGCATCTCGCGCCACTTTGACGACGTGTCATTGATGTTGTATCACAGGAGAGGACGCAACGCAGATGCAATCTACACTCTCACGCCGGGCTTGAGGGCGCCGCGGAGTGTGTCCAGGGACCCGGTGAATATTTCATCTTGGCGTAATTGCCTTGCGCTGAGATGAACACACAGAGACATGTGTAAAATGCCATACGGCGGCTAATGCAATTGTGAGGTGAGTCACCAAGAGAACTTTCTAGGAAGACAAACTCTTGCATACAAAAAAGAACTAAAAAAGAATCATTGGTTAATGGTGGTTACCAGAATGGGATGCTTTTATACTAGCGTCCACAACGTAGATGACTAGATATTGTACTTGTGATTATTAATGTTGACTAGTAGAATTTACACGAAAGCCTGGTTTTGTGGGAGGCAACTGCATGCTGTATTCTTTATGTAGATTACACAAGCAAACAGGATCAGTGAGAACAGTCTGGAGTCTTTCTGGGTTGCCAATTATAAGTCAGAATGATTTCATTTGAAAACGCTGAAGCTCTCAAGTCAAAAGGCACTTTAAATTTCTATTAATTCTCTGAAAAATCAACAATCTTTCTAATCATTAAAGCAAAACTCTGTCGGCTGCAAAGGGAACCATGGAAACCTACAAGAGCACAACTAATCAAAGCTAGGCTAAAGTTAGGCTAGCACGCTTCAGTCAGAGTTCTTTCCAAAAAAAACAAAACATAAACATGGATGAGTCAATGACATTCGGGTCTCTCGAGCAAGTAAACAAGCAGTGTTCTTGTCATTTGCGGAGAAAAACAACACTCGCCCATTAGAGATTTCTCAACTAACACTTGACACACAACTCAAAAAAAGATGTTAGGTTACTAAGTTGCGTGTCTGCAGACAATGGGAAAGGTAGAAACCAAAAACCTTACAAAACATAATAAGCTGATTGAGTTTCAGCTGTGCTTGAGCTCACCAAAAGTATATATTTAGCATTAAATGGTTTATTCATGTATATGCAACGGTAATACACTCTTAAAAAAACCAATCGTTTTAATAGAGGGTTTTTGCAGCAAAAAAAAAGTCTTAAAAACATTTAAACAACCTGAAGAAACTCTAAAGAACATTATGTACATTTAAAAGCTTCTACACGTACTCAAAGCTACCAAAAGTAGCCTTTATATTTACACTTTTATATCTGTGCATTAAATTTCACTAATTAAAAGTTGACAGACAATATACTCAAGAAAGTCCAGACTATTAGGAGCAAAAAGAAAAGATAATAAGCCATTTTGCTATACTTCTCTTCCACCTTCTATTTACATAAACTTCTTAGATAGTAGCAAACTGAAACAGCACAACTTTGATTTGCTGACACGCACAAAGCAACATGACATCATGTTCTCATGGTTGCACAGTGGAAGTGCATCCCCTGAAGGCTCAGCATGTGTCCTCAGAGGCTTCCCTCATCCTCCCGCTGCAGGGCCTCAGCAGATCAATAAGTGGGAGTTCATCAGTTAGAGTAAAGTGCCTGCTGGTGACCTTCAGCAATAACATGCATCAGTAATCACCAGGACTTCTCCCATCAACCACCACTCTGTGTCACACAGAGAAAAGGGTCGCACACCTATTTTTCACATACTGTACTCTCTCACTTCACTATAATGTCAGCGTTCAACTATAAAAAGATGCAGTAAAGTTTGTTAACTACTGTGTGTCTCTACTACAAAAACGAAATCCCACGTTGGGCCTTGAGATCCATTTATTATGCCAGGACTCTTTTCTTTTCTTATCAAAGAGCATGTAGCATGAGATTTGGCAGTAAAGTTGAGCACACAATAGAAAACCATGGCTCCTGCCAAGGCCCTTTAGTCCCACTCAGATCTATTTTTGATTAATGTAGCAGCATCAGGGCTCCAGCAGAAAAACTCCATAATTATACAATGACTGAAACAAATGGAGTCAGTTTGAGGCTAAATGGAAAAGGTTACTTATGCTTATTTATTATGCATGTTGCTGATTCAGGTATTATGTATGTACAGTAAGTGGCTCGTAAAAGTCAACCTGAATGTTAACCATACTCTGTCAACCATCTGTAAGTTGACTGTTAACAAATGAAAAACAACAATGACCTACAGACACCATCAGTAATTTAAAAAACATTTGTTATTTAAAGGGGCCAGTAAAATCCACACATTTCCATCTATATTAATCTGTATTAAATGAATCTACAATTTGGTTTATTTGGAACTTGTTCTCAACACAAAAGAAATTCCAAGAGAGCAGTGAGTCATATTGAATATTGTTGCATTCACTGCTGTTGCATTCACTGACCTACAGGAAACCAGAACTGACAGTGGTATTTACAAGTTCACTGGATCATCATTCAAATTGTTCAGCAAAAAAAAAAGAAAAAAAAAACCTAGACCACAACATAAACATTAAATAAATGTACTATTGAAATATTTTGAATGATATTAAGACATTTATAATCAATGCTGCTTCAGTTTTTGACTGAGAAATGAACAAAAACATTTGCACTTAAGAATTTATGTATTGCAAATCAATGCATTTCCTGGGACTCATGATGTTGTTTGAGCATGGAATTCTGATCTAGCACCATTCTGCCTGGATCAATACATCACACAGGCAATTTATGAAAATGTATGGAAACCGTAAAGATATTGTTGAATTATTACAAATTATACTAATACACTATATTAAATTACTCGAATAACTAGGGCTGCAAAACAATTAATTGCATTCCAAATAAATATTTATGTTATATCAAGGAAAAATATGTTAGATTTATGAATTGAAATATTTAAAAATATTTATTTATATAGAATATAAGTTATGCACAAGTATATATATAATACAAGTAAATATATATAGCTAAATATATTTAAATATATACAAATATGTGTTTATATGTACATAATACATATGCGCAGTAAACACACACATAGTATGTGAACAAACGTTTAATTTAAATGCAATTAATCAAGATTAATCGATTTGCAGCCCTACAAATAATGATAATGTATGAAGTGATGTGATGAATACAAATCACTTTTTGCCATAAAATACATGCTAACATTTCAAACCTCTGACCCTCCACATCCCCATTCAACCAATGAGTGCTGACTCCAGACACAGCCAGTCAAAAGTGTCTGACAGTGATGCAGGGCAGGTGTGAATCACAGGGATCCGATGAGCACTTGTCTTCTCTGACGGGCTGTTTAGAGCAGGTCAGCAGGAGTGTCTTCAGCGGTGATGAGCGCTAACCACTGAATA
>JAUMHI010000043.1:18963740-18985316 GCA_032359435.1 Enteromius unitaeniatus
AATGACACTAGCACAGGGCTTGGTAACCTTAGGTATTTATTTTTTTGCCATAAAGTGCCGTTTTTACACACAAACTAGCTTAGGGCTTATTTTCTGATTAGCAACACAGCAGTAGTTAAAATGTTTCTGAAGCAATTTCCATAAAACTGTTCAAAATCCTAAAGGTTTGTTCATTTTCAGGACAATTAGACAAACTAAAAAATTTCCTATTACTACTTAACGCCACTGTCTATGTGTGATATTTTCCCTTTATGAATTAGCTTTATGAACTTACCACCATTTCAATGAACTTGTGGAATGTTAAGGATATTGAGTTGAAAACTTAATGGGTCACGCTTCATTTTAAGGTCCAATTCTTACTATTTACAGACTATTTATTACAAACTTAACTATCACTCTTGCCTCAATAGACCTAATTTACTGCTTATTAATAGGTACTAAGGGATTGGGCATTGGGTAGGATTAGGCATGTCGAATATGTGTTTTATAAGTATCAATAAACAGCCAATAAGTTATTAATATGCATGATAATCAGCAACTAGCTAATAGTGAGGACTGGCCCCTATAATAAAGTGTTGCCACTTAATCTTAGCAATCACTTCTTTTGCTTTGAAAGCTAAGTGTAACACATTCGGCAGAACTGTCATTTTCTCAGTCTCACATAACAACCAAAGCAAAACAGAGCTCGGGCACTGCTGATGTGTATGCGTAGAGCTTTTAACGGTTTCTGCAGTCTAACGGATACTCCAGTTTTTATGTATGCTAAGGTAACCAATATGATGCACATTTCTTCATCTGCATAGTAGACACATACTGTATATGTGCATATCTTTCACACTTATCAGTGTGTTCACAGTGAGAACATTGTCACACAATAAAAGCAGTTTCACATTCTGAAAAAAAAAAATGTATTGGTGATACTCTGAAACTTTGCATTCGTTGAGCACCTGAGCTTGTACACGCAATTAATTGGAGCATACTTTGAAAGGCTACGTGGTCAACTGTACACATAAACTAAGCTTTCACGTCAAAACTGAAGTATACTTTGGGTTTGTGTCAGAGATATGGACCTGCAGGTTAATAGTACTTATAGCTCCTAATGTTAAAACCAGGCTGTGACTATAAGTAATGATTATCTCAAAATGTAGATCGATTTAAAAGCCAGATGAAAAACATACACTTTTTTTCTTTATTGTTCACATACCAGTGATTACCCTCCCTAATGCCAGTGTAGGTTGCCAACCTTTTGCGAAATGTGATAGTTATGCAAATGTTTTTGATAAGCACATATGCAAAATGGGTCTGTGAGGTGAGAAGTACAGAGGTGAATGGGACAGTCACAGTACTATGCGAAAATGCTTAATAGACAGTCACTCAATTTTCTGTCAAGCATTTTCATTTTCTCCCCTACAGGCCAAAATAAATCAATGGACTAATTTCGGGCCCGCATCCAAAACCAGTCCCATAGCTTGTACACAGGATCCCCTGAAGGGGGAAGGATCGGACAGCAGACATGTCTCCAGCTGCCCCTCCCTGAAGCACATGCTCTGTGAGCATCTTGGGTCCGATTCAAATAAAAGGGCTGTGTGCCAACGGCATTAAACATGTGTTTATTGCTCTTAATGAAAGCCAAGGGGAGCCAAATAAATCCTCAAAGGCTAAGCTGTTAGTACTGCCTCCTGGTGGGCTGTGAAAGTTACCAAGACATCCCAGAAAACTGGACAGGAGGTGCTGATGAATGTAACAATGGCCAAAAAATGTTACGTTGATCCTGTCCTTAATCCAATCTAATCAAATCTAAGAGCAAAACCCAATGCCAAATCCCAAAACCCAATTGTTAAATTGGCAGTGGCCTACCAGACGCACATGAAATGCAATGCAGAAGTGCTGTGGGGGGTAGAAGGGAGGGTTTGTGGGTGGATTTGTGGGGGGTTGCATTATAGCAGTCACCATTGTAGGAGGCTGTTGACATCTCTCTCAAGCACTGGCTGATTCAAGTGCTGCGTCAGTGACGGCTCGCTCATTACCCCACTGCCTACTGTATATTAACAGTCATGCGTGAGGATTTCTGCCTCTCAACACATCATCTGCTCGCTCTCTCACACTCCCGCTCGTCTCGCTTGCTTCCTTTTGATCCCCTCTCCTCTTCACTCACTACAGATGAAGCAGCCTCCACAATAAGTTGGTATAAAGACAATAGAGGAAAAAAGGTTGAGCAGAAAGCCATGGTCCAGTTACTATACAAAAGGCACAGCAAAGAAAACAATACTGCCCCTGATTATGCATGACTGCAGTCCTACAAGAACTAGCATCTGTTTTGCATTTAAGAATCAATGTACGTCATGAAAAGGATTGTTCATTTCTTCAGTTCATTCAATTCTATCTTCATTTATTATCACCATGTCATTCCAAACCGGTATGAAATCCTCCTAGAGAACACAAAAGAAGTAGTTTTGAATATTTTGTCCAGAAAAATGAAAGTCAGTGATGTTCACTATATTGACAAAAAGACATTTGAAATTAGAAAGGTTTAAAAACACTACAGTACAATAGCATTTTCCTTTTTGCGAGAACTATCCCTTTATAGTGAAAACTTCCAAAAAAAAATTCTTTTCAAAAAAGAAAAGAAAACTTCCAAAAAAAATTTCTTTTAAAAAAAGACTTTTCTTTTACCTGTTTTTTTTTATTTGTTAAAATAAATATGCGCATTTGTTTCTGGTGACTGAGGACTGCGAGAGGATTATTAACGTCATTCACTTATTTCTGCTGAAGAGCTATTGACCCGCTCTGCTCTTCTTTCTTATTTACTGTTATGACAGCTCGCAGTCACTCCTCCTCCCTCGACCTCAGCCAATCATGTCATCCCGCTGAAGCAGTTACAGCCAATGGGCTATTGATTAACTGTCTTTGTTACTTCTCAGATGAGATTTAGGACACTGCAATCGAGATCTCTTCAGCAGAGGAGGATGCAATAAGCAGCGATAAACATTTGTGTTTTACATATAATTTACTTTACAGTATTTAGTTTCAGGTTTACAGTAAATCTGGCTTGAAAGTGTTTCAAGGAGTTAATTAAGTGCAATGTAAATAAAACGTACAAGTGGGAACACTTTTTCATAGACCTGATATTATTTAGATTAGCTATTGCTTTAGATATAATAAAATAACAAAGAACATTTTTAATATATCTGTTTTAATAATTTATCAGGGAGGAACTGAGACAAACACATTAAAAACAAAACCAGTAAAAGGTTGATATTCAATAACATGAAAATAAAACATAATCTATACGGTATAATAAGAAAAATAAAACAATGCAATAATTTAAATAAATTGTTTTTAAAGCTAAATCAGGTATCATAACATTATAAATTAGCAGAGTGTAAAGGGATCTTAATTTTAATAATTGCTACTATTACAGTAAACAATTAGTAGTAGTAGCATTAGCCTTTTGGATAACAATTTAGAATAGTGTTACCCACAAATGTATTAACGTTAGCGCTGTAAAAGCCATTTACTAGTACTACAAAAGCACATGTTAATGCCTTATTCTACATCCCTAATACCTAAATTTCCCGTATTAGGGTATATTTACCGTATTAGGTTATTTAACTACCGTACTAACTATTAAAAAGCAGCAAATTAGGAATTTATTGAGTAAAAAAACTGTGATACCAATTGAGCTTATACATTCAGTTTGACATTTTTAAAGAAAAAACATTGATTCTGCCGCGGTACTTTTTTTTTTTTAAATGTAAAAGGCCACCCGTCTCTCTAGAGTGGATAGTAATCTTTCAAAAACAGTACAACTCTATATCAATCTATATATGCTGTACATGAAAAATCTCTACAATGAAAGCAGTCCAACAGATGCTGTGCATCAGTTGCAGCAACATATTTTATTGCTGCAGTCTCAGATCTGTGCCTGAGCATCAGGCCAACATTACAGACCCCATCAGACCAGTGACACGACCCCTGCTTTCCTCCTCTCCTGCACAGTTTATCAATCAGGGCCTGCACAGGTGCGCTCCGGTACCAGAACACGGAATGAGAACGGAAAGGGGGAAAGATTAGAGGAGACTAGAGAGATGCCTTCTAGAGTCATGAGTATTCAGACAGCATCGCACACGAGGAAAGATGAGGACAGAGCAGCCTGTTACGCAGCACATTCACGTATTGAGTATTCCACTGAGACGGCAAAAACAGACAGATATGCACCATGACCAGCACTCTCTCACACACGTATCTTCTGTTCACACTCAGGTGTCTTATTTTTCCTTGTATTCTTAACCTTTTGCCGGTCCCTTTGGGATGTGTATATGAGAGTGTGTGAGTGGGTGGCAGTAGATTAGTTCAGCAGGACTGTAAGGGCACAAGGTTATGGGGGTTACAGAGTTAATACCTCTGTGCTCTGGGCTTTCTCTGTGATTCTCACATCTCACTGAGGGACTCAAATAAAGAGTCACTTAAAACAAAGAGTGGAATGGCAAAGAAAGAGACTGAGAGAGACTGAATTGGAAAAGATGAGCAGGATGAGAGGGAGGGGACAGACATAGACGGAGAAAAAAATGTCAGAACAAAGTCTCTCGCTTAAGTTGAGGTGTCTGTCCCTATTTAGCATAGACTGTCTGGAGAAATGTCAATGAATGCTGACAGAGCAAGACCCTGAGCGCTGTTTTAAGAGGAGTGTGTCCTCCGGTCAGATAAATAAACTCAAAGTTACATGATCTTCAAGTTCTTCAAGTCAACGAAGTTCAAGTAGGTTCATCCAACATTCCCTCTTGTGTGGAACAGGAAAGAAGAAAACCAGAAGAATGTATTGGTCATTTTTTCCTGTGCAATATATATATATATATATATTGTGACGAGGCAGCCGGCCTCGTAGGCCAATCATCGTACTCCCCCGTAAATATGATTATTCAATTCAACTCACTGAATTAATTTGGTGGTTGAAGATATCAGAAATGAAAATTCTGTCATCATTTACTCACTCGTGCCATTTCATAATAATATACTTTGAGAAATGACTCAACGTTTTTGTCCATGCAATCAAAGTCAATGCTTATCAAAGCTGTTTGGTTACCATGATTCCACAAATATATAATTATTATTATATTATTATTATTATTATAAGGAAGATACAGGTTTGGTGAGTAAAAAAGTATGGACTACTTTATGAAACTTGTATGTATTCATTAGGGCTTTACATTCTACTACAATGACAAAAAATATACAAGTATATTACAAGTAATGTCACAGGGATTTTGGAAAATGACGAAGAACCTGTATTTTAGTATTTGGGAATACTAAAACTGTCTGCCTCCTGTATTTGTAACAACAGAGCAATAGAAAAGTCATAGGCAGTGAAGCATGACAGAGGACATGACAAGAAAAAAACATGTTGCTAAATAAACCGAACTAAATTTGCATTCTATTAGCATTCTTATATTACTGCCGTCAAGTGAATATCATCCACATCATAACAGAATCACTGAATTGTTTTTAAAAGAGCCAATCACTTATCTTACTAAGAAAAAAAATACATCTCAAAGAAAATATGCTGTAGAAGTCTGACATCCGCCTGGTACAGGCCATCTGATGAAGACTAGCATCCGCTTCATCTTCCCCAACACAGCAGCACCCCACTGGGCCAAAAGGAGACACTGAGCGGGCCCATTCATTATTAATCAGCTAATTAAAAGAGGTTCACTCCCCCTATCACACAGCAGATGATGAATGGAGAGGGAAGGACTAGAAAGCAGGACAAGTCCCCTGGGGAAGAGAGAAGAAAGTGAGAGAGACCAAATGAGGGAAGTTAGTGTGAGATGCATCTAAGATGTGAAGAGGACCCTGAGTAAACAAACAGCAAAAGTTTCTTCTCATTTCAAGCGGCTGAATCCTTATAAGGAAAAATATTAAAAAGACAAGTGGGCAAGAACCATATTGATTTTTGGGCACACACATTAGTTCCTGAATATATATGAATTAAAAAAATGCAATTACAGTTCAAAGAAAACATGGTGCAGCAGAGTCTTAGCAATAATGTTATGCACCAAAACATTTATTTTTAGGATACTAAAATAAGATTGGCTTGACTGCACATATAAATCATCAGTTTATTGAATATTTTTCTACTTTCTGTAAAACATGCTCTCATTCATAGCCTAAATTTCAAATAATATTAAGCTGCAGTTTTTAACATTTCTTTTCTATCATATTCCATAATGTAAAAGATATATTGAATACTCTTTGAAATGAGGAACAGTGTACACTGACTCTAAATGAATTAGGGATGTTCATTTCGGTTATTCCTCATAACCGACACTCTTTCACCGATTATTAACCATTAACCGACAAATTTTTTTTAAAATTAGAATTTCACTCAGTTAGAAAGGATAAGCGCCTGTGACTCGTTAAAAATACTAAGATTTGTTTTCTGTGGATTCATTGTGCATGCAAAAACTAGCAAACAACAGAAGACGAAGATTCACATGATCATATCTTTTTCATTTCTTACGCCTGCAGCACTTTTGTAACCAGAGAAAAAAAACATTATAAAGTATAAATAGGCCTATACGAGAAACATATAGCTATTTTACCTATCACTTTCTGCCAGGACAGGAGTCCAATCGAGGCGCGAGTTCTTTCATCAAATCTTCATTAAACGACAGCAGCTTATAAATTTGGGTGGAGAGTGGAGCATTCGAATCACGCACAGAACACAAAACTGACGGGAGCAGCTCCGGTGGAAAACTGACAAGATCTAATAAAACTTTCAGATGGCACGCAGCTAATTTCTCCATCACTATAAGTTACCCAAAACACACATAAAGATGCGTGTTTGTGCCGCAGAGCTGCTCTCTCAGTTGTCCAGTCCTGTTGCGTTCACACAGCGCGCGTGTTCTGAGAACGCGGTTGTGAGTCTTGAACATTTACAGGTGAATTCTGTTACAGAACGTGGTGTGGCTCCCTGTATTAGGACTCAAGCAGCCTGTCTACAGGACTGACAACTGGATTCTGCTGCTGTGTGAATGTGGCCAATAAAATGCAACGTTTTTTTTTGCCAACACATTTTTATATAGGCTATGAGTGGCGTATTTTAACAATGCAGCAAAACTTTTTAAATAATTAGGTAAAATACTGAAATAAATAAAGAAATAAAATTATGTTTAACTAACTGTATTAATCGGTCAAAATTCATATTGGTCGGTTAACGGTTAAAATGAACATCCCTAAAATGAATACTTTGGTATAGTAGTATAATACTACCACATTGCAGCCTGATACAAGCACTGTACCATGGTACCACCACATTACTTTCTAATAAAGGAACTTTTCTGACAAATGTGCATTTTTACAGTTTCACTGCCTGAGCAAAATTTGGCAAACACTGCACATAATCTTGAAACTCCAGCACTATTCCAAGATTTCTCACAATATATGGCCATTTGTAATTTACAGCAACATTGCAGTGTGTTTGTCTGCAATTCCGCCATCATGCAGACTTTTCCCAGAGGTCCTAAAGAACTGCACATCTCCTATTTAATTACGAGCCTTTTATATAACACACACACATACACACTGCTCAACCTGCTTCCTCAACTTAAAAACTAATTAAGCCACAGGAGGGAGCATGCTCCAGTTTTTTCCTCCTCAGCCATGTGATTAGAGAGGGAGCGAAAGAGTCCTGGCATCTGAAGAAGAGGAAAGAGAGAGGAGGAAGCAGAGAATGTGCCCTGACACTTTGAAATACATATAAAACCATGTTTGTGTGTGTCTGAGAGAATAGCGTCCTATATTACACTCCTGACAATGACCCTCAACGCATCCAAAAGCTGTATCGACTGTAAAATAAAACAAATTCAGAACGGAATTAGACCACAACCTTGATTTCCATTGAATGCGCATTTCCATACGCTCTCTTTTTCTGCACTTCCTTTTTTTCCCATCTATACCTTCCTTATCCATACCACCCCATTAATTACTTAGCAAACTGCGCTGAGTCAGCTTCATACCTACCCACATGCCTGCAGCAACTGCATGGCTAAGAGACTAGTCAAACCAGTGCCAGTCAAGTTAATTGAAACCAAGGGCATCAGAGTCGACTGATATAATGATTCGTTTATAGCGCCTTTAAATATTTAAGGACTTCCTTAATAGAGAAGATAATGTCAATGTATTTTCTAAACTGACAGCGCTGTAGTATCCTATGGGTTGGACGTGACCAGAACAGGTATTAGTCTGCCAGTGCTCAGTATCCTCCACAGACTTCCCATCATGCCTGTTTCCTTTGATCTCCACATCCAATGGGTCTTAAATTAGAGAAAGACCCAACATTCTTCATTTACCCTTCTAATTATCTCCAAACAGCTGGCCCCGGATTTCAAAATACAACAAACTAACAACCACGCAAGCATGCATTTTCAAATAAGCACATTTTGTCATTCAAAAAGATGCTGTGGATTTTTGGAGATATTGTGGGTTTTTGAAGAGATATTCATGTCATCATGCACGTAAGCTTGTGTTAGAAGCTATTACACCAAAGAGGTGCTATTTTACAATACATTAGCCCAACTGTATACCTCTCCGATGTCTGAAATGAGTGCTGACCAGGGTGCCATTAGCAGGAGACATTCCTATTGTCATTAAGCCTCATACCATAGATTTGCTAACATCACTTTATGACAGATCTTTTCACATTAAAAATGCTTTCATGTCAGTAGCTTTATTGATGGGGAAAAGAGTAATTGCAAGGCTCCTCGAAATGCCATTTAATTGAAGAAAACATGCAATGATGCTGCGAGGCAGAAATTGTATGTCTTGAATTGGTCCTCTTTAATATTAAATGTTTGTTTCATACATCACTTTCCCATTGTGCTGTATATATAAAATCACCTTCTCATACCATCTCTATTCCATGGTATTTTCATATACTTTTCTATGTACTGACATAAAATGTTATATCAAAATGTTTTTTTTTAACTGATAAATAAGCTGATAATTATAACCGATAATATAAACTAAACAAACTTTAAATATAAATAGCACTTTATTTTGCAGTCTGGTTCCTCATGTACACTATGCACTCATTACAGTAATTACCATGCCTAGAAAATAACTAGATACTAACCCTAAACCTACCCTTAAACCTAACCATACCTCTTGTATGGCTACCTTATATTTCCAGTCCCTTCAGATAAAAACACTGTAAGTACATGTTAATATACATGCTGTAAAATAAAGTGCAGCCCAGTAGTCTGTTCATTTAATAATGCGTTTAAGAGAAAATCAGCTCAAGACAGAAGGTGGGAAAGAGACAGAGTGTAAGTAAGTGGCAGTTGTATTGAGAATTCATGGGGCAGTCATTCGTATTAATGCCAATTACACCTGCACAACAAATTCATATGCAACCAACCGGTCATCGGCCGTGCATACACTCGATCCTTCATGCTTTATCTAGCCAGAAAATCCCTATTAACTCCAAGCAGATCCTGAAGTTCAACATTTAGCTCCTGTCCACTGCATCCATTAGACACATTGAGAGACTGGGTGATCGATTTGATAAAAAAAAAAAACACACACACTAAACATATTACAAGAAATTAATATTTTAAATATGAAATTATGGAAACATAAAATAATTAGTAAAATATGACTATTTACATTAACAAGAACATCACTCATTAAGCAGGAGAGTAAATCACAGCATCTGGTTTTGATCTGTTCAGTGAGACTATGAGCAAAGCGTAGATGTGGTGAGGTTTTAACCAGCAATTTCAGTCTATGAAGATTGTCAAATGCAATTACGCGTTGTCCTGCGAGTAGTACTGGGACTATAGTGTAATAGGTGTGTAACAGTAAAGTCAGCACTGAATAAGATGTGCTGAGGTTTTGCTTGAGATGTAACAAGGTTCCCGTCCAGCAGGACTGCACTGTTCGCAGTAATAGGTCATCCTGAGGCTGTTAGGTCTCTGTCTCCCCCCAACTGAGAACCTGTCAGACATCTCAGCCAGCAGCTCAAAATACAAGCACACATATACACAAAACATAAACACACTGAAGCGGACATGAATACTAAGGTAAACATGCCCACAGACAGTAACATACTAAAATGGAAGGCTTAATTTGTATCTGGAGATTTTACTTTAATAATCCATTAATGCCTCTGTGCAGCCTTTTCACACAGACATGATGCTTCTTCAGCACATTAGGACGTGACATGTGACCAGATATGGTTTCCCATACTAGGAATTTGTGCTCTGCGTTTAACCCATCCAAGTGCACACACACAGCAGTGAGAAGTGAACAACCACACACACACACACCGTGAACACACACCTGGAGCAGTGGGTCTCACCTCAGTCGTGATATTGAAGGTGGAGAGAGCGCCTTCAATCGAGTTCACTCCGACATTACATATGGGATGTAACGTCTCCGTTTCTTCCTTTAGGGAAGGTGGGTTACCTATGTAACCTTAGACGTTATTCACTCACCCCACCCACAATCCCTGCCAGACCTGGGACTTGACCCCGCGACCCTTTGTGTTACAAGTCCAACTCCATATCCATTAGGCCATGACTGCCCTCATTATGAGCGAGAATGCCATCATTATTATTATTATTATACCGTAATGTTTTCTCACTGGTTATCCTGTACATGTTCATGTCTTTTGGAGGAGGTGTGGCTTTGCCGAGTGATTATACAGAGAGGATGCAATCTTACTTTCAAAGCTAGCATGCTATCACTAGCCTCTCCGAAATCGCCTACCTACTTTTAAATACCACCACAAAACATTATCCCTGAAGGCTGTTTAAATCTCTCCCAAAGGTTGTCCAATTGTAAGCCAGTTGTTTTTAAAACAACAAGCGTCAAACCTCCTGTATAGAAAAAGAGCGGGAGAGATGCCCGAGGCCTTAGAGCGCTGGCATATTAGTTATGAGAATTTCCCATGTACAGTAAAGGACATTCCTACTGTACTCCTGCTGTGAGGGGAATTCTGGGCTTCTGTTCTTACGTAAGCGGTCAAAGTCTGGAACACCTCATTACTCTCTATGCTCAGAACGAGGACCCCTCCTCGAGGATCCCTGAAGTGGGCCAAAGCATCCATCATGAAGGCCCAGAACTGAGACAAGCTCAGAGGCTCACAGGGGCCGTCTCAGGAGACCGGGCATCATTCCCTAGGGGTTCATGGGGAGATCCAAAACCCAGCATGGAGGACGATGCTAGCTTTTTTTGCCCAGGATAGCACAAAGTGCATTTGTTTCACGATTGGATTTCATTAATTCCTGAGGTGTTTCTACAGTGTTACACAGGGTGCTACTAAATGCATTTTAAACAAGTAAATGAAATTAAACAAAACTGTCCCAGTACAACTGATCATAGTTTAATGGCACAATAATTATATTCCCTCTTTCATATCAATAAACTATCTGTTGGAAAATAAAGCATGCACAGACAGAATGCAATCTCACTGAACTGTGACCACGTATGCATGAATTTCCTGTTCTTTCATCTTGGGATGACACTGGAATGGTTGCAAATACTACATCCCCCGCAGCAAAGACATGTAAAGTCAGAGAGTAACTGTGAGGCTAAGTGGTTTGGGAAATGGACCGCCGATAGGCCCAAGCTGCCTTAGTGCCCTTGAGCAAAGCACTCCAACTAAATTGCATCAATACATGTTCAATCACTCAAGTACAGAGTCCACAGAAAATAACTGTCAGTTCTAAATAATAGGGTGCCAGGGGAAAAAAAATTGCATTTAAAAGCAGTCTTTCATTATGTTTATCATATGTGTTAAAACATAACCTTTCTGCAAAGCATAGTTTTTTTTGCATTTTTGCTCAGCCTAGCCAGCAGCTGGTCAGTAGATGAAATTATGCATATAACTCAGTGCAAGTGGGGACAAAATCAATATTGTATTATTCGGTGTCATTTCGTAACTATATCAAATCAATATATACTAAAGCCAAGAGCTTACAGATTCTTTTTTTGGCATTCATAGCAAAACACACTGGTTATAAAATCCATTACATATCATAATGAAACCTTTCTTTTAGTTAAAAGCATAGGCTGCAGAATATAGAGTAATTTAATGTATCCCAAATGCACAGATTGAAATGGCCTGTCTTTATTCAAATCAATTCACTTTAGTTTTACAGCATTAACGGGAAGAGCCTGCTGGATAAGGATCATGCGATTTACAAGCGGTGTCACGTAAAAGTCTTACTCCGTTACAATATATTGCAATACTTAGTGAATCGCATCCCTAATGTAAAGAATTAGAATGTATTGCATCTCTCACTGGATCCCTGGTGATTCCCACCTCCATAACTCTCTTCCATAACTTGGATCAGAACAGAAATCCGCACACGAGACTTCAGATAATAAATAGTCTCTTTTCACTGCTCCCTGTTTCTGTGCGTCTCTCTCTGCTGCTGTACTGGCAGGCTACAGAAGTGATATGTGAGAGCACTCAAAAAAAACGAAAAACTGACTGAGAGGTTTTATTCCCTGCTGGCCGCCGGCATGGGCACTTTCTGTGCGGCAGCACTCTAAAGACAGAGAGAAAAAAATGAAGGGGTAGAGTGCTGTCTGTTCACAGATATGCAAAATAAAACTGTGCGAGAGGGATCTGGACGGTAAAGTTTCTAGGTGATTCATATTTTCAGTTCAATTCTGAATGTGTGCAGCCATTTCTGTTATTTTTTTACAGCTCCTGATACATATAACTTTAATGTGCTGTGTGCAGACACAGAGCTGTTAAGATCATCTAATTATGATCAGATTAAGATGTCTAGAGAGAGAAGAGATTGTATATATATTTTCTAATGAAAATGTATTAAAAAAATTTTATTAATGCCATATGCTTCATTAAAATGGCAGAATTCTTGAAAATAAACCTTAATAAACAGACTGGGATTAAATTTTAGTATAATATCGTTGGTGGGAAAAAAACCCTGCATGCTTATTAATATTTGTCAAATCATTCATACTAAAAAAATGTATATGCAAGAGAGATTATATCAGAGAAGCCCTGCAAACCCTCTTGACCTTGTGTGGAGGTCCATTTGTTTCTTAAAATATCACAATTTTACCTTATTGTGATGAGGAAATTTTAAATGAAACATTTTGTGACTCCAAAAAATTAATGAAAGTTGTGCATTGATCAATATTGATTAATATCAAAATATTGATGATTAAGATGTGCACACTCACTTAAAGTGTACAGAAAATGTTATCACTTTCCTTAGTTACACCATATGACATTTTTGAGAGTCATCAAATTTAAACAGCACATACTGTATGCTAATGAGTTCACAGTGAGCATGAAACCTCATGCTGTGTTGAATACTTCCACATTTTCAACCAGTTATACATTCAAGCAAATCACAGACTTCACACCGTAGATAAACCAATCCACAACAGGTTATAGAACCATTAGAACTAAATCACTGGCATGCTGTCATTACATAAAGTGTGACCGTCTGTGACCTCATAAACCTACAAGAAACCAAAAAAAACCCACACCATAGATCAGTTATTCATAGCTACTTCTCAGCGATCTTATATACTTCACTGGAAAAGAGAATGGATCTGAATTCAACACTTAATCATTAATTGGGCTATGGTGAAAAATGGAAGGAGACAGCTTGAACTCAAGTGACTGACATGCCTTCAGCCCTTGGACAGCAGCCCAGATGTTCAGCACATCAATGAGAATCACAATTAACAACCGTTCAAGAACTCACAGATAATGAAGTCAATTTCTCATTTCAAACCCCTACTCTTTCGTAGCGCTCAGTCTGTCGTGAGAGATTCCTATATGATTCACAGAGCTGCTAATTAGTAGTCAGTGAGTCTCATCTAAGATTCAAACTCCTTAACGCCAGGATTACTGACGGACCTGGGAATGGAAGAGATTAAGGAATATGGAGAAATGTGGATTGATTTAAGGTATTGATGATTAATTCATAACTATGGTGGCTTAGAGATGTTAAGATGGGTTTTTGGATATGACTCAAGATTTCAGATTTTTCATGTTTTCAGTAGGATAAATATTTAGTTGGTGACTGCATGGGAATGAGCTACACACACAAAATAGATTCAAAGTTGTAAATAAGAGAGAATCTCTTAAATATAAAGCTGACTAAAAGATGCTACCCTGCACGTCTTTAACTCTCTTCAATCTCTCTTTCTCTTCTTCTCTCGCTGTCTACTTCTCTTTCAGCTGATAGCACAATGGCATGACCCAAATAGACAGCAGCTCTCCTCTGATTGGCTGAGATTACTCAAAGAAGCTCCTTCGCATCATCAGCTTTAATAATTTACTCATTTACGCACATGACTCCCCATTACCACAAGTCCTGCCTGATGAAAGTCGAAAACTAACTTCCGCTTCTCACAAAGAAGTCCTAGAGACATCTGCATAGAGATAAATGCATGTACATTGCATTACATAATCATAGATTGTATATCGCTGAATGTGATTTCATTTGTCTTTCACAGAAATACAGCAGCACAATATTTTTAATTACACTTATACAGTGTATACACACAATATATCAAATATACAGTATAGCTATTAAACACATGCACAGAGAAGTAAAAATAGTAATGAATATTTTACGTATTAATATGGCATATTTATAACCATGGTATTGACCATTCAAAAGTCTGGGGTCAGTAGTTTTTTTGAAAACAATGAATACTTTTATTTCTGCAAGGATGTATTAAATTGATCAAAAGTGACAGTAAAGGCATTTATATTATTCCTAATTTTAAATAAATGCTTTTCTTTCGGTTCATCAATCACACTTTCCACAAAAATGATGCAGTATGTTTTCCACACATTTAATAGGAAATGTTTCTTGAGCAGCAAATCGGCATATTATTATGACTTCTGAAAGATCACATGACACTGAAGACACTGAAATAATGACTGGTGAAAATTCAGCTTTACCGTCGCCAGAATAAAATATATTTAAATTGTAATAATAAATGTAAATAGTAAGCTTATTTCACAACATCATTGTATTTTTGATCAAACACATGCTAAATAAATTGGAAGTGCATTCTTAAAGCTGGTAGGTTATTTCATTTTCTGATAGATCTATTCCTACACATACCCACCTCTAGGCAGAATAAATGAATCTTTATGTCCTTGTGTGTATGTGTAAGTATCACACAGCAGTAATGGCTCTTTCCCACAGGCTAGCAGTGATGCTATCGGCTATCAGTCGCTCTCCAGCAGCATACACGGTAAGAAACCCACCTCAAACCCTCACCCTGACAGACCCTCACGCTGGTGCAGGAGGGGGAGATGGAGCGAGGGAGAAGCTGTGAGGGGTGCCTGACTGACAGATCTGTGAATGAATGCATGAAGCAGTCACCTCATTTCCCTCCAACAGCGACATGCCTTTATCCGTTCAATTAGACAGCATGGTCAGTCTGAAGAGTGGGGGAACAGACATGAGGGAAGAAATGGAAAAGATAGAACGGGCCCTTTTCAACTGTGATGTCATGTTTTCACAGTTAACAGATGTTTATTTTATTTTAAGTCTCTTTTTGAATGGTTATACAGTCATATTATTGTGAAATGTTACAATTTATAATAACTGTTGATTCATTCAATTCATTCATTTTAAAATATAATTTATTTCTGTGATGACAAAGCTGAATTTTAGCAGCCATTGCTCTAGTCTTCAGTGTTACATGATCCATTAAAAAGTCATTTTAATATCATAATTTGCTGCTTGAGAAACATTTCTCATTAATATTGAAAATTGTGCTGCTTAATATTTTTGCAGAAACTGATCATTTTCATTTTTTAATGCATGCAAAATTACAAACACAATTAATTTAGTAACATTTTTAATTGAATGCATCTCTGCTCAATAATGTAACAACAAAACACTAAATATTTTTGAATGAATAATTTTTAATAATGTCAGAATTGAGGACTGTCTTGCTTGCCTCATTGTAATGTCTTGTATAGACTAAGGAATACATTGTTCTTTAAATATTGAAAAAGGAAATTTGTGTGTTCGATGAAAACGTTAATCAGTGCAAATCAATAAATCGATATTATGTTGCAAAACTAATTGTGATACATTGTTTAACGTGTTGTTAGAATGTCATGAAAAGCAAACCCTTTATCAAATCCTGATTTATTTTATTCCTTCCTTCCCTGTAAAATACTATCACAACAATCACACACACAGATGGCATGTGTAATGTAGACGCAGCCCCATGGACCCCAAGGGCATGCTTTACAATGCAGCTGTGGTGACACAGAGTGATGCAGATGACAACAGTGTGTGTGTGTAGCTGTTGTGGATTTCATTGATATAACATGCAGCGCTGCATGTCGACTGAGCTTAACCACCCTGAGTACGAGGCGTATACAAGAGCTCAGAGATCAATACAACACAGACAGACCGAAGAGAAGAGCTTTGATTAGGAGGATTCACTTACAGCCCTGATTCACTCCGCACTTCACACACACAGAAAATGACTACAGCAATTTAACGTGACACATGCAACTGTGAGTTACTCGTCTCTAACACTAACGCCGGGCAGGTAATCATGATCTCATATTACCGCAAATGATCTGTTCAATTTTACATGCTGCAGTAACATAAACATTTATGGTGCACATAGTATCCTTATTACCGGTCTAGACTACGGCTTTGAACCACTAGACATACCCCCACTGCTGAGACACACACACACTGTATAGGGCCAAGGTACCACTAGCCCACGGCGGTGTGTCATGTATTATAAATGCAGCATCTCTAAATGCCTCCGCTCTTCTCCCTCTCTTCCTCGTTCTCATTTCTCATCTTTCTAATACACAGAAATACATAAAGACTGCCACATGACCTAAATGCCCTTTGCTCCCATGAACCACTCTGCTCCTGATTATCTTCCCTTTATCAGAACAGAAATGAGAGATAGAGAACGATGAAAAAGCAGCTGAAGAGGCTTAAATTAAAGGAAAAGGAAGACTTCCCCCTATATGCACCCACTCAGAGAGGAGAAATGTCAAACTGAAATGCAGAAAGGTTTCGTATGTATTTTAACTGTGACACAAACTATATACACGTGCACAGTACCGTTCAAAAGTTTAAGGTTTGTAAGATTTGAAAAGGATTTTGAAAGACTTCTCCTATCCTCACAAATGCTGCATTTATTTAATTCAAACTACTGTGAAAACAGTAAGATTGTGAAATATTAGTTCTTGAAATAACATTTTCTGCATATCAAAAATACTGTTGTGAAATAATTATACAATTTACAATATTATTGTCAAAAGACACGGTACTTCGGTACCAAGTTGGTACCAAAAAAATGAAAACATCACGGTACCAGTGTTTTTAAAGTACTGGTGGTACCGAGTAAGCTATCTGGTTAACCTGCTTCTTGACATGTAACGTTACGCCCTCACGATTTTCGTAATGCAGAAACGCGGACGGAATCTCAGAATCCAGTTTCAAAACTGAATGTAACCTACAGTTTGCTGTATGGACTAGTATCTGTACATATTAAGCCGAAAAAAAGTAAATGAAAACATGAATCCTGTGTGTTCTGTGCGCCATGGATGGTAGAGATGCGTGGTTTTGTTTACTACATACACTGAAGCATGTGGCGCTCATGGTGATTTCAGCATCTGCCGTCTCAATGAGGACATAAATACATAAACAACATCTTCAGAAATGCTCTGAGAGTTACTTTACGTGCAATTTAACATTTCACTTGAGAAAAACCAGCTTTATATCATATGCACACTGAAATGTAAAAGTATTCACAACACGTCAAAATAAAAGTTCGGATTTTACATTGTGCCAGTATTATTTGGAATAATGCTTGTGATAGGCTACTAACTAAATTTTTTAAAGAAATAATCAAAACAATTGTCTTTTTAATTTGAATTAATTGATTAATTTAATTTGGATTAAACTTTGTTCCATACTTTTATTATTTGTGGAAAAACGTGAAACGCATTTTAAATGGCACTGATTTTTTTACATTTTATTTTAGTTTGACTTTATTAATAAAAGTAGTGTTTGGTACTGAAATTGGTACAGAGAACCGTGGATTTTCACTGGTATCAGTACCGAATACAGACATTTTGGCAACATGACTATTCCAATTTTCTATATTTTTAAATGTAATTTATTCCTGTGATGGTAAAGCTAGTTTTCCATTCTCAGGGTCACAAGATCCTTCAGAAATCATTCTAATAGACTAAATTAATTATTATTATCTTATTATTAGGTGCGCGTTTAAGTGAAAAGAATTTATTTTAAAAAAAATTGTGTTTTTTGCAACAATGTTAAAGTCTTACCATTTAAAGTATCTATTTAACATACCATCGTGGAATAAACACACTGCTTTCTTTCTAACCCCAAATGTCTAAACAATAGTGTACGCAAGCCAACACATTTCAACACTGACTTTGTAGAAAAAAACACAAATACAAAGTTACTTATTATGAGCACCCTGAGCAGCCCGGCAACAGCAGCACTAGCCTGACCAATAGTGTCAGTTTGGGGAAGGATTAATTGTTTGTTCAACCAACAGCAAACAGCAGACCTCTTTGAAACAATCACCATTTTTGGATGATGCCAACGGTGTTGAAATGACACACTTTAAATATTGTAAAACAGAGCAGGGAATACTACACTTCTACTAGTATCTAAAAACATTAGCTTTAGGCATTTGGCTAACTATCCTAAACACACCATGCCTCCACCTGCCACTGCTCAGACAAACAGAGCTAAGCTAATATTCCCATTTAACTACAGAAATGCACTACAGTCACACTGTTTAGGAACAAGAAATGCTTAAATAGTTTCTATTTTGCACATAAAGGGAAAAAGTAACACAGCACGACACTTTAACAACATGAACAGTAACTTCATAAAGTACGGCGAGTTTGAATTCGGCGAAATCTGCAAAGCTTTTGTGCGCCAATTCTGTGTGGACCAGACTGTAAGTAATCATCTGTTCTTTATCTGGTATTATAGAGGAGTTTCCTCCTCTCATCTGCAGAGAGCACAGCACACAAGCAAAGAAAGAAGGTGCTATTTATAGATGGCCGTCTCTCTCTGTCTCTCATTCAAAACACATAGACAAACCCACAACAGCTCCCATTAGCTCTAGCAACACTGTCACAGGACTAATTCTCCGCTCTAAACAATCTCACGCACCTACGCAGGCACATGTGCGCAAACGTGCACAGACACGGGCGTGGGTTTCTGCAAAACACTCATATCAGAAGCCACTCTGCTCTTTCATCTCATGGAGAAGACTGTCTTCATAAAAGCTCTCATCCAATAAGAGAAGCGATTCTTAAAATAGACTCCACTCACAATGAGATGGAGAGAGTAGCCCCAAGGCAGAAATATAGAGGAGAAGACATACGAACACATGCGCTCAAAAGCCTGATGTAACTCTATCTCCAATAACATCCATCATTCCCTGAATGAGAGCTAATAAACTCAGTTTTAAAGGGGAAATGCATTCAGGGCTTACACTGCAGTGACACTAACTGAGCACCGAATTGTCCGCTATGAACTTCACTAAAATACGTGGTGTCTGGGCATGAGCTCACTCAAATAATCGAGAATTTTTACCACACAGCCTACATCCTGTACTTACTGTAAACTGACCAAGCTAAAAGCCTACGCTGGCATTTTGCACAACATCATTAATGTCTTGCCTTTGTAACAATTTTCTGTTTGCATACACATTAAACACTTTTAGAAATGTTCAAATAAAATAAAATAATCATCACTCAACTCAACTCAGTTTAATAATTATCACAAGTTTGGGGTGACAAAGGTTTTTAAAATGTTTCTGAAAGTCTTTTATACTCATCAAAGCTGCATTTATTAATATGTATTAATCAATAAAGTAATCAGTAATAGTGTAAAATATTATAATAATTAAAAACAATTGTGTCATATTTTAATATATTTTAAGAACTGTATTTATTCCTATAATTGCCAAGCTGAATATTTAGCAGCCGTTACTCCAATCTTCAGTGAATCACGATCAAGAAACATTTCTTATTTGTATTAATGCTGAAAACACTTATGCTGCTTAATATTGTTGTGGAAAGTGGAAAATATTTGCTTTCAGGATAATCTGATCAATACAAAGTTCAAAAGAACAGAGTTTATTTTAAATAAAAAATGTTCTGTACATATAATTATACAATTATATATATATATATTTTTTAGTAATCTGTTTTTATCCTCACAATATTTTAGTTTTCAATAAACAGCACATCAATATGCACTCAGGGATGGGTGTGGGGTGTGTGTGTCAGTTATGTGGGAGGCAGCCCCGCGTGCAATGAAGCAAGGCCAAGCAACACCTGGTGCCACCTGACAGTGCCCTGCACCGCATCCACACACCACAGACACCCACACCCAGCACAGCAGATGGGCACGCAGCCAAGTGGAGAGAATCTGTGTGAGGACCTCATGGCCAGACACATGCTGTCAACAAAAGAAAGACAGAAAAACTGAAAACGGAAAAAGACAAGGCAAACTTTTCAAATGAACAAAACTGCCTCTCCGTTTTTCTATACCTTCTCTTATTGTCTCAAACCACCCACCCCTCCCCCTCCCCCTCCTCCTCTCTCAGCGAGGACGTGTGTTATTAGGCAGAGGTCTTGCCTGCAGTCAGTCTGTCAGAACATTCTGGAAGCTGGCCTGAGTGTGTGCGGGTGACTTCACCTTGCTATTGCCTGTCACAACGCACCTCCAGCAGTCCACCACACCCGTCCAAAAACAAAACACCACACAGGGCTGATGTACGTGTGTGTGAGTGTGTGGGTGGGTGAAACCTCAAATCACCAACACTGAGTTGGAAAACAGCTTAAAGCTGGTATAAAAATGTAAATTCGCTGTCTATTTTCTGAATGTATGAAATTAATCCTATTGTAAACCATTTATTCGTACATTAATTTCAATGAGAAAAAAAAAAAACGTTTTAAATTATATCAAAATGGAAAACTACAGACTTTTCTCTGGTTACGTTTACCACACCTTTCCAATCTTAAAGTTCATTTAAGACCTTAAGCTCGCATTCAGATCTGCCTTCATACAGTCAACAACCAATGAATGATTGAACCAAGTCCCTGCTCTACATTTTGCTCAATAGTTTTCACTAACCTGATTCACTTTGATGTGTTAAAACAGAAAAAAAAGTATGGACAATATTTCCTCTTCACTAAATAATGTGTTCATGAAAACGCACAAATTCAAACAGGTTTGTGCATAGATTGGGTTTTAAGGGGATTGTCCACCCCCAAGAAAATCTAACATTTTGTCATCATATACCTACTCTCATTTGATTACTCCTTCTTTTGAGAAATACAGATGATATGACATTTTCAAAAAAACATTTGGATACCAACATTCTTTGAAATACCTACTTTTGTTTATAAAAAGAAAAAAATGCCTACAGGTTTAAAGCAGCTGGTATTTATCACCTTATGGGAACCAATTGTCCCCCAAGGGTAAGCAATACCAATAAATTTTGACCTTGTGGGGACAGTTT
>JAUMHI010000043.1:18985416-19017054 GCA_032359435.1 Enteromius unitaeniatus
ATTTATCACCTTATGGGAACCAATTGTCCCCCAAGGGTAAGCAATACCAATAAATTTTGACCTTGTGGGGACAGTTTCCACATACAGTCTGTACAGTAATAACACCATTACACCTATGCAGAGTCCCCATAAAACATGTAAACCCAACACATGCAACTTGAGGGAGAGAAGATAGAATTGCCATTTTTATGTGGACTAGCCCTTAAAGTTCAGATAATTGAAAATACCACAAGCTCTGGATAAAACAATGAAAGTCAATGGATAGTCACCATGCTGATTGTGTTTGTGTGTGTTGGTGGGTGTGTGGGTGTCAGACTCAGTCCCTGTACTCCTTTCACTGGACTTTATATAACACCACCACCTTACTAATTACTGTGAGTGCTCCGAGCACAGATGAAGTCTGAACATCAGTCTGGTGATATAAGCAGCCCTTTGTCTTCTTACTACAGCCAGGGGACAAAGGGAGAGAAAGGAAGTGAGAGGAAAGATAAAACTGTGTGACACAAAATGCTTAAGGGATGTAGAGAGAGTGATGTAAGGGATATAGAAGAGTTGTGTGTGTGTGTGTGTGGATGTGTGAAAGAGCTCCATCTCCCATCAGCAGAATGATCAATAATAATGTTATTGTGTTGTAGCGTGTGAGAAGAGAGTGGAGGCTAAATGGAATGAATGACACACAGACCATTACAGTAAGACTCTCTCTCACACACTACTGTATACAGATACTGCTTCAGTCCAACAAAGCCTGATCCCAAATTCACTTTTCCAGCTATTTTTGTCCTTCTCCAGGTATGATAACAGATTTATTTTTAAATTGTTCCAACAATAAAAAAGCTAATGGTGTAGACATGTATGATTCATTATGAGTAATATTCTCTCCATTTTAAGGCAGTTTCCATATTAAGAATACAAGACACCTTGTGGTTTACTGTGATTCTGTGCTTTTTTAAATGAACACAAAATCTTTTTTAAACACTTTAAAAAAAATATATATATATATATATGGTTATTAAATCAGCATATCAGAATGATTTCTAAAGAATCATGTGACGCTGAAGACTAAAGTCTTTGTGTACGGTGTGTATTTATTATGTATTAGTCCACACGCATGCATGTATATAAAATTTTACTATGAAACTACATGTCAACTGCATGTTAACTAATTCTCATTAATTCCCAACTACATGTCTACTAACTCTCAGAGTGAACTGTTGTAGTGGGCTTATTTAAGGGGACAGCCTATGAATATGATTGGACGAGACGTGATTGGATTGATTAGAGAATGCGGAGCTAGACATAGCTAATCATGCGTTTGCGCTTCTCCTGAAACTTGAATGAATGAATGAATGAATGAATGACGCATTTTTATAGCGCTTTATAGCGTATTGCCATACACTCAAAGCGCTTTACAATCATGTGGGGGGGGGGGGTCTCTCCTCAACCACCACCAATGTGCAGCATCCACTTGGATGATGCGACGGCTGACAACGGCGCCAGTGCGCTCACCACACACCAGCTACAGGTGGAGAGGAGAGAGAGATAAATGGATGGGGATTATTGGGAGGCTATGATAGACAAGGGCCAGTGGGAATTTGGCCAGGACACCGGGGTTACACCCCTACTCTTTTACGATGAGTGTCATGGGATTTTTAATGACCACAGAGAGTCAGGACCTCGGTTTAATGTCTCATCCAAAAGACAGAAACTTGTTTATCAACTTCACATATATATATATATATATATATATATATATTATGTAAACAAAAACTTTTCTTTTGTATATGATTAATCATAAATTTTTTGTATAGAGTATATCGATATTTCTGAAGATAAAAATGCAATAAATGCTAAAATGACTCCCCCTGAATAAGTTTGATCTGTGTATCTAATGATTAAATATTTAATATTTAATGAACAGTTACAGTAAGCCTTATATAATGTAACAATGTAATATCTATAATGTAAGAATATTTGTTAATGCAATTATGAAAGAGAAATAAAAATAACCATTATGTCTACATCTAGAAATCTCCTTTGCATATTCTAAAAACTACATATATGTAGACGGAAAATGTGGAATTTTTTGGAAGTTGAATCAATCTTCCACCATCCTAAAGGAAGTGGACAGATAGAAGAGAGGCTTTTCCTACAACAAATTGATGAGGACTTCTTATGATGTCCACACTTCGCTCTAGAGCAGGGCCACCCCTGCAGGTCTCATATTTCCATGACCCCCTAATGGAGACAGATGACTTCAATCCTCTATAGTGAGGGCTGGCGGGAAGAGCAGAGCTTGAGAGAGAGACAGAAATTCCAGGGTTTCCTCGCTGATTGTCTTATTCTCTCTCTCTCTCTCTCTCTCTATTCGCTCTCATGGGAAATGGCGACACTGTGCCCCATTTTGTCACTCTGAAAAGAAACCTTATTGGCTGTAAATTAAAGCTCTGCCATGTTTGAAGGCTTTAAAGTGGAGAGCTTAGAGATGATCTGGGACACACTGAGAGAAAAGGAGAGAGACTGGGAGGAGAAGTCCACAAAATTCAAAACATTTGGAGTAAAGCTGCTCTGTATAATTCCCCTACGATCAGTCTCCTTTAACAAAAATATCATTCACAAGAAAGACTCCTCCCTCATGCTGGTTTTACTGGGATGAGTGACATTCACTAGCTCATCTCAAACATTCAATGTGCATTCAATATTAACCTACAAAACGCAAAAATCATTCATCATTATTCACAGTCTCACCACTGGAAGAAACCAACAGTAGAACAACAACAGTTGTCTAACACTGAAGGATGGTCACCTACTGTACAACTAACCCATTAACCGTAAGTGGTACTAGATTTTTTCATTTAATTAGATACATTTTTACAACTTAATATTATTATAAATTCCTAATGTTGTTAAAAAATTTTTTATTGAATAGTACTATTATTCATATTACAATTATTGTTTTGTTTTTAATTAGTACTACGTCTAGTACTAAATTAGTAATAAAAATAATAAATATTATTTTTAATTATGTTAATCATTTTAATATGTGACCCTGGACAACAAAAAGTAAGTTTTAATTTTCTGAAATTGAGATTTATACATGACCTGAAAGCTATAAATAATTAAGCTTCCCATTGATGTATGATATTGATGGATAGGGCAACATTTGACCGAGATACAGCTATATGAATATCTGGAATCTGGGGGTACAGAAAAATCTAAATGCTGAGAAAATCATCTTTAAAGTTGTCCAAATTAGATCTTATCAATGCATATTACTAATCAAAAATTAAGCTTTAATATACTTTCGATAAGAAATTGACTAAATACCTTCATGAAACATCATCTTTACTCACTATCCTAAGGATTTTTGGCAAAAAAGAAAAATCATAATTTTGACCCATACAATGTATTTTTGGCTATTGCTACAAATATACCCCAGCGACTTAAGACTGGTTTTGTGCCCAGGGTCACATATGTTATTAATATATTATTAGCTTTATAATATTATTGTACTTTAAAATACTTTTATTTTTTATATTATTTTCAAAATTGCTATTAGAGTTTTCCCCCTTAATTATATTGAAGGTAATTTAAATATAAACCAGTATGGTTTATAAGCCCAAAATAAATATGTATAAATAAATAAAATCAGACGGAAGGGAGAAAAACACGGTTGGAGTATATATGCCGAGAATCAAAAATAGAAATTACAACTGAAGTTCCATCACAACAAGAACTGGTGCGCCAACGTAAACAGCTCAGGTGATTATAATAAGAGTGAACTGCTTGTCACATTGCAATGTGACGCATCCACTCATCCAGTATAGAAGTCAAATCTCAAGAAATATCAAGAAGGTTCTCTGTATTGTTTTCTGTTTTGATATCTCTCCATTAGCACTGTAAGAAGAGTGCATCTGTGTGTGTGTGTGTGTTTGTGCTTATGCCTGTTAAACTGTGATGTGCAGTGTTGTGATGAGAGACAGTGAGGATGGACGAGACCTGACAAGTTAGTAAAAGGTCAGAGACGCGTTTCTCTCCACTGCAAGCATTCTCCGTTACATCTTATCATCACATGAAGAATGCTCCTCCTCCAAATGCCTGTCATTTCTGTACAGCTTTCCCTTATATTTCCTTATAATGTCAAATTCTAAGGAGGAAAAACAAATCTGATAACAGGATGCATGTTCGTGGGCGTACGCAGTCAATAGTGGATTTCTGTGAAGGGCGTTTCATGACTTTCATGACAAATGCTTCTCTCGTCAACAAAAAAAAAAGTGGTTTTTACTATCAGACTTTTTAATCTTCACACACATTTCATTATTTCTCTCACCCGACCTTCAAAATGTGAGCGTTATTCACACATACAAATATCCATGGCCTGATTTATCAGCACCAAATCCTCTTTGCTGTCGCTATCAGAGGATGGTAATGGTGTTTGTATCGGTCCATGGTGGTGGCATTCATCTTAACCCACTTTTAGGCAATAATCTACATAAACTCCACCATCTCCTGGGAGACTGATGGCACAAGACAAATTACACCTTCAGGGCAAATGTGATTGCGTGGTCCTCCCACATTGGTGTGTGTGTGTGTGTGTGTGTGTGCAGATATTATCCTCTGACAGCGTTTTACAACTCTACACGGTGCCCGGCCTCCATGTAATCCAGTGGAGTTTAACACAATAGGAGTTGGCTACAAATATCAGCTTTTCAAACTGAAATTTGAAAGGCAGTATCAAAAATAGGATTTGTGAATCCCACGCACACTGGCTCTCTCGCACAACCCTTCTCAGGAGGTGTGATAATGACAGTTTGATTAGCTTTTAAGTGAAGACCTCTCTGGCATGTCTCCTGTGGGGCTTTTACACCTCATCGCCTATTAGCATGATGCACAACATCTGACCACAGCTGAACACATACATTAGTCACATGATTAGAGAGGAAAAACACTGGTGAGAGAGCATGTGTTAAGCTACTTTACAGTCAGTATTCCCATGCTAAGAATGCATCACAACCCTCGACGGGAAAAGGAATAGAGCAAATCAATTTAGTCAACCAGCAGAGAGTTAAAATGAAAAAACAATTTTAGCTGGCAAACTACACTGCATCATGTTGGTAGCTGTATTACAACAAATTGTGATTAAAAAGATGTAAATACATGTGCACAGAGAGTGCGAAGGATGCAGTCAGATGTAGCCATTCAGAATCAGGACCATGGACAGCTACGCAACTCTGATATCACATACGCTAAAAAAAGCATTTCAAATCTTTTCCAGCTCATCTTGAAAATGACAAGTTAACAGTTTCCTTCCAGGCCTATTATTATCTTCTGATGTCAGATTTGCATATTTATTTCTTTCCTTTTGTCGGCAGTACTACCATGACCAGAATTATTATTTATATATAATTATTAACTTAGAAATTGAAGTGGTTGAAATGGAAAAATGTGTGAGGCCCTATATACATTTACTGTTGTCTAATGTCTAATGTTGTTAATAACTAGAACTTAACATATTAAAATATATTAATATATTTTAATAGGTAAGTTTATAAATATATATATATATATATATAAAATATTCATGTTCATATAATTATCAAATAAAAAATTCAACTTAAATAAGAAATGTTTCTTTAGCAACTAAAAGTTAATGTTATTAGTTAGAGTACAAAATCTGCAAAAAATATATATACATATATATATATATATATATATATGCAAACACACACACAGCATTTAGCTGTCATTTTATTAACAGATAAAAGTAACAAAAACATAGAAGATTACGCATATTTAAACAAAAAATCTAATAAAAACAATGCATATATATATAAAAGTAAAAGCTAATTCAAAATAAATAAATAAAACAGTTGTTTTTCTGTTTCTAACAGGCCCATCAAACAAGCATGTTAATAACAGATGCAAATAGAGTTTAATAGTCAGTAATTGTAGCGTATTCTATTACAGTGTTTGCAAGGCAACAATACAGTTCTTTACTACAGAATAACAGTCATTTTATTGGTGTGCTGTCATTTTATTAAATGTCATACTGTTGGTATCATTAATATAATATGTTAAATCCCCAATTAATAGAATGTTCTGGTTCAAAAATGTAAGCCAGAGTAATGATGTAATCAAAATGTTTGCATACTGAATTCTGATTGATTACAAACGTTATGACAATGGCAAATCAGCTCTAATACAGCATTTCTTTAAGCAGAAGCTACCAAACCATTGTATTCCTCTTTGTGAAAAGCAAATCCATTTCTATTCCACATTTAGCATCAGATTCTACAACAGCACACAGACAAAAATCCTTTAATTGACCTTACTCTTACAACCATTTACATATTGAACTGTAAATGTTCTAATTCCCTTGCATATATTTAACCACTCATAGGCACCTTTGCACAGCACGGTGGCCATGCATCACATGCAGCTGACTGACATTTAATTTACGCAGATCCAAAGCCTAAAAGCAAAGTGACCTAAAACTGCACCACTTTTGTTCTTTTGTTCCCTTGCACGCACTGCTATTTCCTTCAGGAAATGCAAATATAGTACTTCTTCAAACCACATTTAAAGTGTGATTACACAACAGCACACACACATACACACATCTTTCTACTGACCTCAAAATGCAGCTTCATGCCACAAAACTTCTCAGAAATCAACTGAGAAGCGGATGCACGACACCAATGCAGGCGGCGAAAGTGGCTTAATAGGCGGAAATTATGAATACATGCAAGGGGAAGTGTTTCTGTCCGTTCACGGTAGCATTTCCATCCCTCACCGAAGCCCGTTCTCCAAACACAGGGACCTCGCAGTCAGATAAATGATGTAGCCGTGGAAAGAAGCATTCAGGTGGAACATATTGCATTCCAGGCGACATGAAGCGCCATCACTTCCCTCTCTCCCCTGGCCTTCTCTTCTTCACGGTCACAAAAGTGTGCTGATGATAATCAACAACACATCAAGAGTCTTCAACAAACCACATAACTTGACGTTTAAGTATTGGATGCAACACAGCGACTTCCTTAGTTTATGGCACTTCGTATGTTTGGGTCTTATGCATATATGCTTATGCATATAAGCAGTTAGTACATTTAGATTTAAATGATGAAATTATGTTAAGAACAAGAGTCTTAGAGCACTTAATGCTGTACAAATGAAAAATCCAGCTGTGTTTGTTATTTAGAATTCTAATGAATGCCAGTTGCACGAAACCAAAACTCAAACTGAGTCTAAACAAGCACCATCAAGATTTGCTAAACCTCTGAAGGCTAATTTAGTATAAAGCTTATTTAAGATAGTTTAAAACATAAGTAAACATAGAATTATGGTACTGTTGGTGCACAGAAAGTGCATAGGAGAATTCAATTTCTTTTTGTGTCCATCAGGTGTGGCCAGTGATGAGCAATAATGTATTTTGGTTTGTATTTCTGGTTATTCCTTGTTGTATTTCTCATATTTGTACCATCTTCAGGTTAGCTCTGCCCAAAACAAAAAACCTTTGGACCAAAGTACAGCTCCTCATGAATATTATATTGCTCAAATGTGGACTTTTAAGCATAAAAGTTGCGAAATATTGTGTAATATATTAAAAATAATATACGATTTTTCTCAAATGTATTTATGGTCAACTTGTCCACAATCTAGCAAGCTTTTATTTTCAATAAACTCACTGCAATGTATATAGACTCAGGATTTAATTCCTACTTTTATTCAGCAAAAATGCATGAAATTATGTAAAAACATTATTTCAAATAAATGCTGATCTTTTGGGTTTTACTTAAAAAGAAATCCTAAAAAAATATTTTCAACATTGTTAAAAGTAACAAGAAATGTTTCTGGAGCAATGAATCAGTATATTAGAAACAATGATTTCTAAAAAAAAGGTTTTTTTTCTGTAAATTTTTCTGTTAAGTCTCACCAAGTCCAAAATTGGAGTGGTAGTGTACGTGCAATACTATCCTTATATTAGGCTAAAAAATAAAAACGATAGTAGCGTAAGTACATTGTTAGCAATTTGGTAAACACCACACCTGGAGAGCACCTGTAATGCTTTAAACTGCTGCCTAAATAGGCAGCCCACTAGGATTGGGCAGAGAGCTACAGTGTCTCAGTTACTGAGGTGGTTAAAGTCAGTGTAAGGTCACAGGTTGGAGATTTCAGAGTGCGTCTATCGCACAGCAGCCCTTCTCTTGCTCTCAGCGTGGCTCTCTGCTCCAATCACAGTTCTCCCTGCTGTGGGAGATAATGAAGGCGGGCGGACCCCTCTCGTCAGACGGCCTATCAGCATCACAGAGGTATAATCAGCACAGGCAACCCCCTCCTAGCTCGCACACAAATTATTCATCCCATGTCTCGCATTCCACCGCTAACCTCTCTCATTCGTCTCCCCACTTCTCCATCATTGATTACTTCAGCTGTTTTCCCCATCCGCCTCCACGTTTGCGGCTGCTACATGATGCGCTTGTGATTTCTACAGCAGGTCGGTCGCTCGGGTGAAAAAGTACCACGTTTTGTGTGTCCACTTGCCATTTGTTGGTCCTTTGAAGAATATTCGCACGGCGTCAGTGGGACATAAAAAATAACTGGCCATTTTTGAGTCGGTGATGTTTTTATCACACGCTACGTGTCAGTCCTCAGTCGGGACTTTCGCATGAAGTAACCGTGAGCAATGCTAAAATCATAGACTGCAGTCCAATAGGATGTTCGCGTTTGAACATTTGCATAAATGCCTCTGAGACATCACGGTGCCTCAGATGTAAACTATGCTTGAGTTCCTCCCACTCAGAAGAGGGAATCGATTCATGAGTGATGCTTAACGATGTGCAGCCGCAGAGGTACAGAGCGAACCAGACTGCATCAGGAGTAGGAGGAGGAGGAGAAGGTCTGGGATTGCGTGTCTTCCTGTCTGTGCAGCCCACTCAGACAACCTCTCACTTGTTCTCTGCGCAACGCAGCTGAGATACACCACCACACTGCTCAACTGAGGAGAATATCTCCTCCATAATGCCCCAAAATGCTAACATCTGTTTTGCTATGGAAACATGAAAGGTCAATTTTGAATGTTCGTTGCCACACTTTGCTCCAGAATCAAAAAGTATGACATCCCTGGCTCCCCAGTGCCATAAAAACCAATAAACAAAAGCATTCTGTATTATTTGTGTAGAAAATTTCAAATCTTCAGAATCAGAAGTAATACAGTATGTTAAATTTGTGTGAGAAAAAAGCAGTTGAGAGAATCAGAGTTGAGAACCAAATCAGTTTAATTTGTAAATCATTCAAGCTAGATTTGAGAACTGAATAAGCTCTCACACACACACACACACACACACACACACACACATATACATACATGATCGCATCCAAAATAAACATTTATGTATACATAATGTGTGTGTGTGTGTGTGTGTGTGCGGGTTCATGTGGTTTATGAGGACACAAATTTCTATAATGACATGGGTATGACATAGGTATTACAATATGTAGGTGATTAACATATTGTTTGTAAATATATATGCATGTGTGTGTGTTTATATATACTTTATAAATAATAAATATACACAGTACAAAGCCTACACACAAATATATTATGTACAGTAAACATAATATATATATATATATATATATATATTTATATATATATATGCAAACACACACTTTATTGCCAAAAGTATTGGGACAACCCTTTCTAATAAACACGTTTGACTACTTTAGTCATTTCCATGAGTACAAATCTTAATGTTTAAGCATGTAATGATATTCTGGATTTTTGTTTGTGCACTTCAGTTTTTTAAAATTATGGTGGCCCAGTAGTGCACAATACAATGGAATCATAATCAAAAACGGAAGCATAACAAAATTGCCACAACACAACACATAATTTTGTTGTGTTGTGGCTTGTTTCCATTGGGTTGTGGAGATTTCATTGTGCACTACTGGGTCATCATATAAAACAACATGAAGGTTAGTCAATAATGACAGAAAACTCATTTTTAAGGTCACCACAAATGAAGATGCCAATTTTAAAGATGCATTATTACATAAGGTCCTTCTGTAGCTGTGCTGAGCTCCTGTTCTATTAGAAAACATAGAAGTGTTCAGCGCACATGACAGAGGATACCCTTGTGTTTAGTGGCTACAGAGGCCAAGGCACTGTTTCCCCTCCGTAAGCAAAACACACCGATTGCATTGCAGTGGAATGCCAATGCAAACCTATTTGGTGAAACACGAGTCTAATGACAACAAACACTGCATACATATGCGATCGTCTGGGCCCTAAAGACAAGCCTCATGCATACTGCATGACTAAACTCATAATACACACATATAATGAGGTGAGCGTGAGTATGTGGAAGACTGGGGTGGACAGACTGTTCCAGCGTATGCAGTCCTCTCAGGGAAACACATAAAAAAAGTATCTTTGGACTACATCAAGAGCAAAGAGGAGGCAGTGAGATGGTAGGGGTTAAGTCCTCATTGCTCTACATATTGGAGCTCAAATATGGAAAGCAGAAGCACGGCAGAGGGAGAGAAGGGGGGCTTAATCCATTTTGATCCCCTCCCCTCCGCCAAGCAAACCCCACAAACAAAGGCAAGCCCAAAAAATATCACATCCACCTCTGCTACAGAGAACTCAAATGCAGGCACAGGGTGGGCTCCTCAGCATGGTAATCTCCATAAAGCAAACTACGCCAAAAGTCGTGAGATTATTCTAAATGTCATCATTTTAATAAGCATTTCAAACATCTTTTCCAGCATTCCTCACAGATAACATATCTTTCCTCTGGAATAAGGGTGGGGGAGAAGGTGCACAGGTGGGAAAAAAACTGCAATGTTACCGTGTGACCCTTTGTGTGACAAAAACATCTCAAATGTCCCTTAATATTAAGTAACTGTTACAATACTATAAATACATCTTTTATCAAAATGTATTCTTACACTTCTAGCTGTCATGCCAAAACCTTTTAATCACCTGCTGTAGATTACATCTTTAATTTGTGTTAAATGTAAAATAACAATAAAAACAGTATATATAGAAAATATAGAAATATATATAGTTAGTTAAGATTTACAATTAAATGAATACACTAGACTGCATTTTTTAATGAATGCCTCAAAATCTATAACAATAATATCTCATGATGCAATCTTGATACAAATTACAAATCCATTATAGTGGACACATGCTGATTACAAGACACATTTTGATTATAAACAATAATAATGCAACACCAAAAAAATAAATGGATAATAATTGGAAACAATTAAAAACTGCTTTATCAACTTCTTATATATTAAGATATTTAGAACTCTATAGAAAGGTAGATATAGAACAGGAAAGGCAGATCAAGAGGTAGAATGAAAGACAGACAGATAGATAGATAGATAGATAGATATATAAAGGCTCACTTACATATAAAACAAAGAGTAAAATATTCTTTGGGGATCCTTTGAAGAAAGAAAATGGGTCTAATCTTTTGCCAACAATGCTTTGAGAAAGTCATCTGGGGACTCAGTGTGCGTCAGTGATGGCACGACGGTTCCTTTTATTACTGCAAGAATGGGGCTTTACTCTTATTAAGTGGCTCATGGTCTTTCTCTGCAAACTCTGGAAGTTTGGAGGCCACATGTGTCTGCAGAGCCACTCAGATGGACTCAGACAGACAGTTCAGGTCCTTGGCTCATTACAGCAATAAAACCGCAGAGCAACGAAATCCTCTTTTGGCCCTTTGTAATCCTCCACAATCACACCAAATTATATCTGCAGAACGCTATATGACAAATACCCAAGAGGGCTGAGGAAAAAGAAAAGAGGACGAACAGAGACACAGAGGGATGAAGGAGCTGAATAACGCTCGGGTCATGTGACCTTTACATCTCATGGCACGGTCATCTCGTCAGACATGCTTCGAGGAGAAGGGTGCTGGGATTGGCACAACACCCACCGACGTGTGCACCTGAGTGTGCTCTACATGGGACGATACATCAGAGAGCCTAGTGTGAGGGGGGGAGCCCCAAAAACCTTGACATGACAGTCTTCACACAAGTCAGCGTGAGCACTTCTATACTACAGGAGACTGAGCCATTACTCAAATAATGACAGAGAAAGTGAACTCCTATAAGGATGTCAAAATAAGAGAAAAATATCCTCAAGATTTTCAATCTGGCTTAATCTATCAATGGGACCGAAATATTCTCTAACCTAATTTAATGGGATAAATGGAATGGAAACAGAAAAGGTCCAGGCCGTGAGAAGACACAATTGAGCGTAAATGAATATGAATAGAGAGAGCAGTCAAATTCTAAAGGACTTATCTTACCCACTCAAAACTGCTGAAAAGGACATTTTCAAAGAAAATTATTATATAGAATATCCGATATTGAACTATATCCAATTGAAATAACAGCCAATTTTGTCCTTTTCATGAAGACACTGTTGTGAAAATCACGTTTTTAACGTTGATCACATGTCAGTCTGACATTTTTGATATAATTGCACATGAATTTGCACATACAGCTTGTATAAAGGACAAACCATTATCCAAATTCATGAGTCACTGCTGAGCATTAAAATTGTGGTTTAAAAAATCTCAAACATGTAACCAATGCCAACTTGTAGAGTGGCTTTTTCATATCATTAGCAAAGTGATTCAACATAAGGATGTCAATTTGTAGAAGGTAGCTGTCTGAGATGCAAGCAGCTACATGGTTTGAATAACATTAGCAAGCATTATTAGTCTAGTCAAAGACTTAAGTTATCAATTACCATTATGTGTACAATACATAAAAACATAGCAATTGACTTCTGCTTCTGTACAACTCTAACAATGTCCTTTATAATAATGCATGCCATTGTATGAACAAAGAATGCTTAAATATTTCATTTTGATTATCAAAGATGAGTCTTGAAAGACCAAACTGAAAGTGACTGCTGGGGGACCTCAATACAAAAGGCCAGCTTTTCACCCTCACAGCTCTAGTGTACATACAGACAGAAGTGGGTCAGTAAGAAATCTTTATGCAAGGCTTTATGTTGTCAGTGAGATGCAGAACTCGCTGCAGAGACAAACTGGAGGGGAGGGGTTATGCCAAAAGTCAAATACACTGGCACTTATATTTATAGACAACCACACACTTGCCAAGATGTAACCTTACAGCAGAGCAGCCGTAATGTCCTCCCAGTGATATAGCGAGAGGTGAAAGTGCTAAAGGGGGAGGGTTTGTTTTGAAATCGCTCAGTATTCTTTTCTCTAGAAGATTAATTTGCTCTATTGAGAGCAGAGAGGTCCAGCCTTCTTTTGTCTGTAGAAAGTGAAGCAATGGACAAGTGTGGCAGGGGAGTCAGCTCTGAAACACAACCTCTAACACAATACAAGCCACTGCTCATAACAACACATGGCTTCATGCCAGGAACAGTTGTTATTGATCCAAGGCCTGAGGTTTCTTTTCTTCAACACCATATATGCATGAATATGTATAAATCAACCTGAGTGTTGATATAAACCTATAATATTCTTGTCTAACAAGCTCAATTGAATTATCTGAATGACTTTGTGACAAAAAAAGGAACAAAAACAATAATGAACTGTCATAAATATTATATTTCTAAACTCAATAATAAACTAATAAAATATATTATATTTGTCTGCAGTGTCCGGTTAAAATTGACTCTAAATAACCAAAATATTGACGGAAATATTGAAAGGCACTGCCTTTGGCATAGCTTCATGAAATTTTAATATTCTCTTCTTTTTTTTGGTCCTTACAGCACAAGATCTGATAAAAGAAAAAAAAAAGAAAAAGAAAAACTCATCCAGCAATTATTTCATGGGTGTCTGCATTTGGCAAAGAAAATGAAAAAGCGAAAATAATTAAGAAAATCTCAGAGTACTTATCAACAAGAAAGAGCGGATAGGCATCAGCAGAAAAGTAATTTCACCGTTCCTGATTGTGTCCCAGGCCTTATGGGGGGTGGCAGAGTGTTAAATACTTCCTCTTGTGCAGTCAGCAATTTCCTGTGTGAGTGGAGCCATGGGCTCTCCGTTGACCTTGCATTTGGGAATGGGTGACTGTGTGCAAGCTGGGATCAAAGACTGCCGAACATCTAGCGTGGCGTCAAATGTTAATCACGTTTTAAATGTTTTGACTTGTGTTTTGCTTAGACAAGACTAAGTGTCTAATGTTTATGGCTGGTTCAAGAGCCTTCTGGTGCTTTAAAAACTACATTAGTAAAACTATAAAACAATAATATATTAGTATTTGAGTGTCAACAATTTCCATTGGTAAGTTACTTACAGAAGGAACCTCAAAAGGGCCATGTTCACATCTGGCAAGTTGACAGGGTGAAAATTGTTCATTTTAAAGTATATTAGATATCAGATATACAAAGCCTTTGCTATATGACATTCATAATTCTACTTCAGCTCTGAGCGAGTCCCCACTTCAGAAAGTCCCCAAACACCTGATGCTTTTGATTTCATTGAATATACATTTTGGTTTAGATTAAAACAAGAGTGTCCTGTCAGGGCCAACAGCCTCATGGGCAGCGTGCTGACATATAGCAGCGTGGAATTTCGGGTATTCAGAGTTTGAGTCCAACTCAACATGGACTTTTCCCACCTCCTCTCTCTCCCACTTCGCTTATACAAAAAACAAGCATGTGCAAGAGATATGACTAGTCTCTTTTCATCTATAGCTAGAGCTATATAATGCTTAGATTACGTCAAACTGACACAGACATGTTGCTGTGAGGATGTAAGAAATCCTCGGCCAGTCACCTCACAGACCACTAGAAATCCTCCACGGACCATCAATGGTTTGAGAAACAGTGATCTTCAGCAACGAAACTGAGATTGAAGGGGTGGAAATCCAAAATGTCAAAGCATACAAAGTATTACAAAAGCAGCATCCCACATCTCACACAACACACACTTTTCAATGTGTCAGCGCATGAGCTCCGAGCATCACAGGGTTTGAACAGCACTACTATTATACTGGGAGTGATGGTACACTTTGTATAAGGGATCACACTTCACGAACAGGCTTCCATTGTTACTGCACTGCTGTAATCATTACACATGCGTAAAGTGTCAAGCCAACGGCAGCGTTGAGAAGCACCATGACATCATACATTAGAGATGAATGAAACGCAGCTACTGTGGTGTGCCAATAATTGCATGCCATGCTGGTACGTTTCCTCGCAGTGGATGTCTGCGCTACCACCCCCCATCTATAAAACCAACCTAGGGGATTCACAAAGGAAACCACGGTTCCTGGAGGCAGACGTGAAAAAAATATTACGACTGCACAAGCCGCAAGAAGTCAGACGCTAATACTCTTACTGGATAGCCACAGACAAAGCCACAGACAGCGCAGCGTTCCTGATTCCCCGGTGCAGCAGACAGCAGCGGGTTAAGTCCATAAGCTCCAAAAAAGAAAAAGAAAAATCCATATTCACGGGTCTTTTGATCACGATACTGCCTAATATCGTCCAAAAATCTACGAGTCCCTGAAGGCACGATTTTAAGTATTTAGATTTTACTTTTCCATTTTTATTTCCATATGCCTGCCAAGCTAAAACCCACTATTATTAACCTGCAGGGCACATAATCAATTCAGTGCGTCTTAATTGACTAGCCCGAGTAAAAGGGCCAAAATGGCTTTTTAGATGTTTTTTTTTAAGCAGTAAATGAATTTCATTCCCATTTTTAAGACATGTTCAATCACCAGAAGTTTCTTCAAGCTAATGCTATAACGGCATCCCCCGTCTGAGGAAATATGCCCTGCGATCCAACGTCTCTCTCCAGCTCAGTCTCTCATAGTCAGGGCTAAATGGCTTTGTGATAAGCCTGTTGTTGATGTTTTTCACTCTCTTGAAAATCAATGAATCCTGACAGTCTCCCTCCTTATTCCTGCCATAGCCATGCATTCACCATGAAATGGCTTTATTCTTCACAGACACTGACAGAGGCGTTAACATACGACCATGAATGATATTTGTAAAGAACGCTCATTCTTCAGCAAGCTCTCACTCTGGGGCGTCCTGTCCTCTTTTCTTTCTCAGAGGCGTCGCTTCAGAGTGTTTTTTACATTTCTTTTACATTTGCTTGGATGAGTTTTGATCTGCAAGACAGGTGTATAACAGAAGAAAGCTGAGGCGAGAATCTATCATAAGGCAACCATCAAACACAGAGAATCAGGCAGAAAATATTCTTTATTTCAATGAAACAGTGTGGTATTACATCTCATTGTGTCGCACAGCATGTTCTAAATACTTAAAATAATTACATATTGTGTGATTTAAAGCCTATAGTTAAAAAAAACTATAATGTGCTTGTATAGACTAAAAATGCTAACTTAAAATTCAACCGAAAAAGTTTATCTTGACAAAGATATAGTTTGAAAAAATTTTGCAAGTATTAAAGAATCCACATTCCAACTTTTTCCAACTGATGTGCCATACACACATTGACAACCAATCAGAATCCGTCCATCCACTCAGAATAAACAGACAATATCGTCCACTGATGTGGATGCTGATTTCATTAACTTTATTGGTATTTTTATAGTTATCGTTCTTGGTGTGAACGAGGCTTAACTTAATTAAACAAGTTCCAAAAAGTGGCCCTTAATTTCAGGAAAACATTATCTGCAAGTACAATTGTTGTTGTTATTTGCTTAATACACTATTAGCATTTGAAACACTATAACACATTGAATAAAATTAAGCGTACTTCTTTTTCACAAGTTCAAGTATCTACTAAAAGTTCTCTTTATTATTCACATATTTACCATATTGTCTAATTTTGAGCATAAGAAGTATTACGCAACGTTTGTGTAGGGCCTAGTGTTTTAATATGTTTTGTGAAATGTCTATAGCTCTTTGGCAAGAGAGCAATTCAAAGCATACTCTACTTAGAGTATATTCATACAAACAGCTTTGTGGAAATCCACCATAAGCAATTTATGACTGACCGGCCACAAGGGGAATTAAACATCAATGGTACTTCTGGCTCTCCATTTGCTTAAATTGAGGCCACTCTCACTCCAGGGGCTGACAGTCAGAGGAGGGCCTAACTGGGTGTACAGCAGGTGGTAAAAACTCCTAATGGCTAAAAACAGCAGCTTCATCATTGTCCAGATTGTGTTGATTGTTGCATATCCATGCATAAAATTTGCCCCATTTTTTTTTGCTAAATCTACTTACGCTGCATTTTTTCCACACTATTTTGGGAGGTGCAAGACGGCAGCACAAAGAAAGATGGGGGAGGGCGGCACAGCACGCCGCAATCAGAGCCTATGCTAATCGGCTTTAATCCAAAACCGAGTTTAGCCGAACAATGAAAGAAGGAAGTAGAGAGAGTAAGAGAGAGTGAAGAACGAGAGCCAAACCGCATCAAAAGTGAAAGGGTCAAAAAGCAAGTCGTTTGTGTCAAAACATCAGCGTCCTTTTTCAGTTTCTCCTCAGTGCAATAGCAAAAAAAGATGGAATGAATCACAAAGTTGTTTCTAAAACCGTCCTAGATGTAAAACACCAAAGTTGAAGCATCCTGACATTTATTCCCATGCTCCCCCTCTGTGTTCTATAAATGTGCGGCTAGCACCTGTTAAATGATGCTTGATAATGGACCAACGAGAAATGCGCTTCATGGGTTTTCATATTCCTCACAGGAAGCACCATGGCAAGGGGTGAATCAGTGCTAAAAATACAGTCCTGCTCTACTATGAGTCATAGACCCCCTCCAGCAGGCATGCTCTCCAGCCAAACACAAAGGAAGCGCTGGGAGAAAGATAGAGAGAGAACGAGAAACAGACAAAGAGGGAGATGGAAAGCTGGGGGGTGGGAGTGCTTTTACACAGGGGTCTTCGGAAATCTGGGATGTCATCCAAAAAAATGACGTAATCTGCGATTGTTACCTCGTTAGCCTTTGATTATTCTGGAAATATGGCCAATCATCCATCAAGTGCTGGTGATGTGATGCTTGCTCAGCAAGAGAGGTCAAATACATACCGCCAGTTCAGTTTCAACACTGCAGGCCATTTCTGAGATATGCACGGCATATACATGCAATTCATTGGCGAAGGGAAAAAATGAATAACATTTCATTACGCTCTCATCATTACAGAACATCCAATACGTTCTGTGTATGATTTGCTAAACACGATCTGCTAAATTATGGGATAATATCATTCACCATTTTCCCAATTCAATTCGCGGGGCCATGTTCTGCATGTTTTGTGCAACAAAAAGATCATTATGACTTGCCAGAGCCTTATTGTGGCATATGATGAATATTACAGAGATGGTTCACACAAAACAACACCTTTTTTGTATTTCAAATTCAAGATGTTTCAAAGCAAACACATCAAATGTGCGAGTGAATCTGACTCCTCACCTCATCCAACACTCTGACCGTATCCAGCAAAGGAGCATTACGCCCTTGAATCTGTTTGCCATTGAGCCACAGGCAAAGTGACACTGCCCAGCTCAGAGCGTCTGCTGAATGTCTCCGAGTGCCGGCCGTGGATCAGTCAACACCAGGATGTACAATCAAATCATTACATAATCATGCAACATGAATAATGCAGATAATAGTTGTGTATAGCACAGTGTCACAACAATGTCTCCGGTCATATGTTGTGTGTTTGTACATGTGTGTTGTGGTGGTGGGGGTGACTGCCTTAACATGCAGACGGCCATCTGTTCTACTCAGGGCTGTGGCTGCAGCTGTGGGGGGCCTGACTAATCCCCAAACCCCCTCATCTGGTCAGCCGGTTACACAGTGGGGCAACATGACCTGCTTCTGCCAGCTATCCAACCAAACATGCCTAATACCTCACCCACTTTAAATCTCCATCAACATTATTGCAATCTATGATTGACCACGTTTCCGTGTCTTTCATTTTCAGGTTGGACAACTACTGAAATATTCCTGTAATCAGAATAATCTGGACATTATTTTCCCACTCTACTTGTGAAAATACTGGACATGCTCATTCTTGCTCTGTATTTCAATATTTTTAAGAAACTCATTCATGTTACAGTGTGTACATTTTTAATGTTTGCTACAATAATCTGTTTTCTCTTTGATCCAAGAAGTGTTTCTTTATTAATGAGATGTTTTTGAGTTTATTCGTGTGCAAATTAATAAATCCGGGGTCGGTAAGATTTAGATTTAGTGCTAAATTTATTTGATCTATCATTATTACATGAGCCTAATCTAAAATTAATCTAAACATTTGGTGCTCAAAATTTTTATCAGTGTTGAATTCAGTTGTGTTGCTTATTATTTTTGTGGAAAACAGGACACGTTTTTCAGGATTCTTTGATGAACAGAAAGTTCAAAAGAACAGCATTTATTTGAAATGGAAGTCTTTTGTAACATCCTAAATCCTAAAGTCTGTCACTTTTGATTTATTTATTGATTTTGCTAGATAAAACAAAAAAATAGTATCATTGGCACAAGTTAGCAGATCTACATGAGACGTGCATAATCAAAATATTCCCAAATTCTGATTTGAGCTGAAATTTTCGGAAAATTTCATTTGCTTTGTTTAACATGTTACTTTATTGCTGTCATTCGCTGACAATCCCGATCCATTAAACATATAAAATCAAAACATACACACAGACATGTAGTCAAACACTGCTGTAACCATAGTGACGGGGCTAAAAGCAGAGGAAGATGTCCACATGTAATGTACGGAAATAAAGGGTTTCTCTTCCTCAGCATAAACCGTACAGCTGAAAATAATATCTCTCATAAAGCACTCTGTGGCTAATGCAAGGAGAAAATAATACCGGACTGCATGAGCGTAATATGGGTAATATAAAACCACGCCAAAAAGCAATAATGCACTTGCATTCGAACACAGGCCAGAGATGTGCACCCTTATGAAACTACATATCAGCAACACTCGCAGCGGACAATAAGAAACACTATGCCCCAATGTAATCACAACAGTCGTCAATTATATAGGTAGGATAGGATACAATTCAGAGTTTCAGTCGACAATAAAACAGCACAGTAATGGCCTAAATTAGATCAGCATATCAATCACTGCTTGACTCTCAGCTCAAAAAAGAATCCAGGAGAGGCAGCAGATCGGCATTCAGTGTGAAGGGTACGATCTGAGCTCAGAGCAGGCCCTGACCCCTCCTTGTGACGGTCTGCAGGGCTGTGTGATGCTGTTGCCATGCTGAACCAGGCAGCACTCGCCCAAGCCAGATGTGCTCAGCATGTGTGCCGCACCATCTCCACAGAGACACGTCTGGCAACAGTTGCTGTGCTGTAATGCAGTAACACAGCCTCACTCCTTGAGCCGCCTCAGTCCAAAGCACAACTAAATTAGAAAGACCCCGGTGCACGCACACACACACACACAGAGAGGAATTAGCTCGCAACCAAACCGTCTCTCTCTCAATGTGCCTGTGGCAGCACCTGTCATCATTGCAGTCAAAGTGAAAATAATGTCTGTGCACCCTCTCCCCACCTCCCTAATCTGATTATGCCACTTGATCAGAAGCCTGTGCAGAGGCTAAAAGCTGCGGAGAATCTCACGCGCGGACACGAGACCAGTGCACAAGCCGTCGTGAGGCCATCTGTGTGTGTGTCCTACGGGGTGTGAGGGGTCCTGACATCGTGGAGAGATCACAACACTGATGTAGCCGGAGGCGCTGCTATCTCTTGTAGTTTTTAAAATATTTTGAACAGATGCAGAATGACCAATTTTCTTAGTGTGTGTGTGTGTGACTATAATATGTGGGTGTATTTCTAGTTATGCCATGCCTAGATTATATTAGTATCTAATGGGGTTAAATGGGACAAAAAAAAAAGAGTAACTGCATGCCCGGCCTGGTATGATGTGCAAGGATTTATCAATAACAATGATTCATGTTGACATAGTTATCTAGTTAGCTGGACCTCTCATTGGCTGTGTCCAGGTCATATGGACATGAAGGGCTGGTCACATGATGTCATTTACAACACAAAACTCATTCAGGCATGAGAAAAGTCATTCGAAGAGCAAGGCTACTTGAAATGGAAACGGATGAATAATTTCTTGTCAATTGCACAAATTATTGCAGGCCATTAGCTTTCATAGCTCAAATAAAGCAAGTCTGGTGACATATTACTGTGTCCGTGTTACACATAACACTTGTAAAGTGTAATTAATTTCAGTAGTAGTAACACACCCGAAGACACCGAAGCTCTGTGACTTCTATCCTAGGATAGTTCAGCTGTGGAGGCAACCAACGCTTGACTCCAGTGTCCTCAAAAACACATGCTGGCTGATTTTCCTTTATGCCCATACCTCAGCAGTGATCATGTGAAAACATGCCTGTAAACCCATTTAATTGCTACATTCAAATTTGTAATAAAAGTAGAAAATGACCATGCTGTCAGAACTATGTGTGTGATAGATCCCTGTAGAGCAACAAACCACATACATTCCTCATGGAGAAACGGCTGAATATTTCATTACAACTATATTAACACAAGCTACATTGAAAGGCAGAGAATTAATGAGGCAGTGCCACAGGCAAACTAATGAAAGCACTGAAAAATAACGTGCGTAACCTGCGTTTGCTCGGAGAGACATTCAAAGAAATGTTGGAGAGGAACGCTTACATTATAAATAACTCTTCTATCTTTCTCTGTCTCCCTCTCCCTGTATTGTGTTGGTGTCAGAATAAGCAGCCTTTGTTCTGATTTCCCACTGATTTCTAAATTTAATCTCTGAAAACACTTTCGCCATTAATTTCAGTGCTTCTTAAGCCTCCTCAGTAGCAATAATGTGCTCATTTTTCTTTCAGGTTTCATCTCCTTAAAAGCGCACTCAAGTTGTTTTAGGTTTATGTTGCGCTGGCCAATATCAGTGGTCTTGGGCCTATGCAGTGATATACACACTTTTATTGTTTTTGCGGCATAGCCTCAGACTCAGTTCCCCTATCCCCATGTCATTCCAAACCTGTATGATGTTCTCTCTTTGTGTAACACAAAAGCAGATATTTAGGTCCAAACACTACATTTTACTATATAGAGTAAAAAAAAAAAACTTAAATGTATTTTTTCAAAATATCTTCTTTTATGTTCAACAGAATTATCGGAATGACACAATATCATTCATTTCTAAATGAACTCTTTAAGGCCTCACAGACCTGACAGATACAGACTGAATAAACGGCATGATTCATTCATTTCTTAAGTGAACATATCCAATAAACAAGCAGTTAGCAACATAAAGCGAATAATATTTGGCTGATCTTGTGATCTCTACACAGCATTCCCAAGAGATGGCCAGAAACATGCAAAACAAAACAGCTATTATTAGACCACTGATATGACAGATGAACATGAAAATTACAGCGTGACAAAGTGTGAACGTGCCCGGACACTTCATAGACAAGATTTCCAGGTCTTCCAACCACTCTCTGCACACAGAGATTAAACTGTATGTTCAGTTATACAGGAACCTTTGGCCATTGGAAAAGTCCCACCAGTACAGATCCAGCCATTATGTGTGAAATTATGAGCTTACAGATAATATCAGACAAGGTCCAAACTCAAATTTAGCTTTCAAAGGCATTATTCAGCCCACATTAAGAGATGGTGGAGATCCTCATTCACATTCTAATAGCTCAGGCAGCGAAGCTACAATCAATAGCTGGACCCTCCAGGCAAGGCCGAGGAACCATGCGGCACAGCCGTCCAGAAAACATATGTATAAAAATTGCACAGAGCCTCCCCCGGTTTCCATAGAAACCCTCAACTTGTCTTAGACAGAAGGAAAAAGATGCGTGTAGCTATTATTCTATTGCTGGGTTTGCGCTGCGCAGGCAGTGATTGGCTGAAAAGATGCCACACTATTAATACTCTGTAAAAGTATAAAACAGCTAGTCTATAAGCTGGATGCACATACACACATTCTCTCAAACCCTGTTCATTTTCACATGTTCATTCTCCCCTCTAATTTACTCTTGAGTAAAAGCAAGCTGAAACCATTCGGTTACGAATAAAGGGGCCATCAAGCATCAGCAACCACCTGACTAATGACACAGCCTGACCAAACCCCACCATCTGGACAGGATATTCACCCCTTGTGGGTTCTTTACCAATCAATCATGCATACAAAATGACATGGCCCCTCATTTCATTCATACAGTACTAGCACAATGGCACCCAAAGAAAATAATGAATGAATAATTTTGTATTGTAACGCAGTATTGCAATTTTTATTGGGTTTATTTACAGTATAGTAAATGAGGTCTGGGACTCTCAGGTTCCAAAATGCACCATAAAAATGATTCATATTCAATTCGCTGTATAATATTTGAGTCATGGACTAAAAAACAAGAAAACAAATGGATAAATGAAAGTGTCCATGTTTGTTTCATGAATGTATCATTCTTGGTATTAATTATACAACCGGTTCTCAAAATCTTCACAAATTGGATTCATCTGGTTCTGTACTCAATGACCCAGACCTGACTGTTAACAGCTCACTGGAGTGGAAGATTATCAGTGAATGAAATTTTGATCTGTTGTGATTCTGTCTTCAACACTGGTCAACACTGTGCTTCTGTTGACCATATCTGTTGTGCTCTAACAGGCTTGTTTGATGTGCAAAGAGCCAATGAGGTCTGTTGTCATGCGATGCATCAGATATGCATTTTGTGCTGCAGATAACCTTATGTGATGAGCTCTATACTGTATATGAATGTTGATCAATGTCTTATGTGAAAAGAAAGTCTAAATTTAATCTGATCAGCCTATAAAGTGACTGTCTTTTGGGAAGACTTGGATTGAACTGCCTAAATCATATGAATAACACCTACAATGCCTTCTCAAAGTTTTGGTTGCATGGACCTTCATTGGAGAGAAATATCTTTATTTGTGTTAGTTTGCAATGACATGACAGAGAATGACTGCTAAATGCTTTTTGGGGTGTTTTTTTCTCCCTCTCGTATACTGTGTGTTAATCTTCCCTCTTCTTCCAGTTCTCTACAATCTATTCCACTCAAAATCTCTCTCGTGCTGCTCTCTCCCTCCACATCTATTTCTGCACCTTTCACTTATTCTTACTTCCGCTTCCTCTCTCTCCCTGCCCATGTACTATCCGTATATTCCCATTAATCTGTGCTTGCAGTCTCTGTTTTGACTTAAACTCGCACATAGGCACGAGAGTGCTTTACATGAGCTACAGGCTAAACGTCTATCCTAATTAAACCCAGAATTAGTCCATCTGTTGAGCGGTTGCCCACTGTTTGGACTTCTGTGTCACTGAAGATAGCGTTTCAGGATACTTACATATACAAGAGTCTACAGTGAGGTTGGCATTTGCCTAAATTTTTTTCTCCTTGCTGTCCCATTTCTGATCAGATGAATTCGCAAATCAAGTGAATTCAAGTGGGTCTTGTGACCCCAGCCTTGGGATTGTCAATACCCTCCAGCTTAAACCTTCAGAGGGTGTGTAAAGAGCAGATACCGGTCATTCACGGTAAGGCAGCAAAGGTAAAAGATGCTGCTGACAGAGGTGGTGTGATGGAGATAGAGAGAGGAACACGGAAGGGACAACACCAGGAGTTAAGGGTCTCTGCTGTGTTTCTCTGATAAAAGGCCTCACAGCTGCATCAGGCACTAGGGAGCAATTTTCTGCAGTGGGGAAGGGGGAGGGGACTACTAAAACTACACAATGCGATGTACAGCACCATGCCACAGAGCAGCATAAATGAAACAGCTTAATTTCTGTCTGCACATATGACCACAAAAAAAAGAAGAGAAACTAGCTTTAAAGACATTTAGAGACCAGACTCACTCTATAAATCTAGTATTTAATACCATGAAATGAAAACTTGAGTCTGCTTTGCGACCTTAAGCTAGCGTACTACAAAACATGGACAAAATTCACTTGCAATTATTTAAAATTTATAGCCTTTCCATTCTGGAGATCTTACTGATGACTCATCCTGCATTACTCAAATTTTTAGTCCAATCTATTGCTCTCTAGAAAGTGAATGCCCCTCCCCCAACACCACCTGCCACAGACTATTAACTATCAAACGCAATAGGAAATACATCAACACAGGAGACAAAATAGCGCTTGTCATGCAATTTCATTATGTTGCAGGTCAAACTGTCCCATTTTCATTTCTCAGTTGCTGGAAATACTGGTCAACCTATGATATTTTTCTTGACTTTTCTCAGTGTAGGCTCATTTATCCAAAGAAACGTAATTGCATTTAAGCTGCAATTTTTAATCAGTCCATGCATGTTCAGTTTGCTGTGAAATCTTGGCACTGATATCACACTAATCTACTGTTTCCGGCTTTTTCACACTTCATGCTTTTGTGCAAAATGTAATATAATATTTGGTGTTAAAATGTATGATGTACACAATTTATTTCTTTTTTTTAAATGCTACAATACTTTTTATAGGCTGGGTTAAGGTGTAGGGGATAGGTCAACACCTTGATAATAAATGTAATTACTGAAATTAATAACAGATGTGATTACAAGCAGGTATATAAACATATGATATAATTACAATGTAAAGCAAAGGTAAAGTGCATTGTATCAACTCATCAACTAAAACCTAAGTACATACTGTAGTAGTTAATGCCACCTAATATAAGGTGGGATCTTAACTGGTGTATAATGTTAAATCTGCCAGATAAGACGTTTGCCCATCTGTTCTACCTTGAAGGCTATGGATGACCTTATGCTATTGGGTTAATGCTATGTAGGTTCAGCAGTTACTTAAAAACTTTTGTTTGTGGTCTCAGTATACTTTACATTCTCAATCTCACAAATACAATAACCCACAACAACACTACTAGCACATCTAAATGTATCTTTCTCATCGTGTTTGGCCACAACGCTCGCAGGGAAAACAGGGAATCTCTCAGAAATGTTTCCGAGACCCAAGAAGAAGGAGTGAATATGATATGAAGAGTGACAAGAATGAGCAATTAATCACTAAATATACAATATAATTATATAATTGCTAGCCAACAAGGAACAACATGTGGGCAGTTCATTCAAGCCTTAAATGAGAAATACATCTAACCCCACATAAGAGCCCATCAGTGTAATCAGCTCCGCTTTACCAATCATTCCTGCGCACATTCCTTCAACATTGTTCTGAAGGATTCATTTATTGCGTATGACGCAAAGACTGCGTATTCCTCCATAGATTCCTGTGTACATCTTCCAGTGTTAATAGCGGAGACTGAATGTAATCTACATAAATCAAGGGTGGGAAAGAGGGGCTACGAGGACTGTTGCTGTCTGCCTCTGATCTCTAAGATGGAAAGCATGGCCATTGTGAGAAAAGGCTTGTGGGAAGGGGGCGCAGCCATGACAACCAAACACTGCTATCCAGCACTTACTAAATGAGAGCCAACTGAAGGCTAGAATATGTCTGGGAGACTGCAACCCCCTCAGACAGAAACACACTGACAAATTGTTCGCAAAGTCAGCCCAGCAAGACAGTCAACAGCTGACATTTCAAACAGGCTTTTCAGGCTAAAAACAAAACATTCTTTGTGCCGATGAAGATGTTGTTTCTTTGAGCTTAATTTAATTTTCCCCTCCTAACTATATTATTTTAAACAATAACCGCACTCCATGAATCAAAGAAACCAATTAGATAATACAGGTCCATTTTGATATTATAGGCCACTGTGTTTAAACTGAGAGATCAGAAATGATCACGCACACATGTGACATTTCATAAATCATGTATGGCTTTCTTGTAACACTTTAGAATACCCAACACTTATTTACTATTAGCTATGACTTTTCCCTCAGGAAATTCCTAGTTTGCTGCTTATTAATAGTTAGCAAGTTAGTTGTTAGGTTTAGGTATTGTAGGATTAGGGATGCAGAATAAGGTCATGTACAATAAGGCATTAATTTGTGCTTATTAACCACTAAATAAATGGCTAATATTCTAGTAATATATGCTAATAAGCAAAGAGACTTAAAAACGTTTCAGTTCTTTTTATCAGTACACTGAAAGTCAATGAAAACTAATGTTCTTATGGACACCTATAATTTTACAGACAAAATCAGTTTAAATATTTATATTATTTCAGTTTTAGTGTTCTGCATATGAAAGTCAGTCATATACAGGTTTGGAATGACATGAAGGTTAGCAAATAATAACAGGACATACATTTTTTGGGTTAACTATGCCTTTAAATATTTTCATATCTTCACAATATTAAATATGCGATTGCATATGTAATCTTGTGTTGATATGTACATATTTCAGTTCTGTTTAGTGCTGTTAACAGTTAAATAAGTGCTTTTCTATGCTACATTCTAGAGGAGCAATGGCGTCCCATATATGCAGAAGCACTACCTTGGATTGAAATGAACCCTACGTGCACTGCAGCAAAATGACCACACTTTATGTGGTTCTGCCAGCAGCACTTCATATCCGCCTTGCACCAGCGCCTCTGCAGTAACGGACACTCACTGGCCCTGAGGTAGTGTGTATATATAGCTTGATTATCTCCATGCTGGAAGTGCAGTGGAGGCCTGGGGCTCTAACACCCCTCTGCATGGAGCCTGCCCATTCAAGCCATCTAACCCTGACCCAGCGAGAGGGCTCCGTTTCTGCCCGTGACACTGTGTGTGATTCAGGTACTTCGCCGCTTCATTAACAGGCCTCCTCTGGGACACCCTGACAGAGTGAGGGAAGGAGACAAGGAGGGTATAAGTAGAGTAGTGGGGATACGACCAGAACAAATTAGTGGAAGAAAACACACAGTAACTGCATGAGTCTCATAAAGCAGTTATTGTTGCAACGTTATTGTTTTTCGCTAGCACTACCACAGTCCAATCTGTCTCAGCCAGTGATCTCCTGTAATCTTCCTCTGCCTGCTTTCAACTGACTCGAGCAGCGAGGATGCTACGTGCGATGGCTGAAGCATCACAAAGAAACAGCGGAGGCAAAAATACAGGCACGTACATCCGTTTTGATTTGGGGAGGTGAGGGAGGGGGTAAATTAAACTAGAGCGTCCTTTTTACTGTTTCCCATGGGGGTCCCACTTTAGCTCTGAGAACTCTCTCTCTCTCTCTTCCTCATCCCCAAATCCACCCCCTTCCCATCTATCCCTACCCCTCCCCCAAGCTACTCTTTCTCTGTGCGAGTCTCTCTCATGACATATGGGCTCTCCTCTGCAGCGGCAGCACTGGAAGCGGCGTTTATTGTGCAGCATTCTCTCAGCAGCCATGCCAACGGCGGCAGAACAAGCAGGAATACCCTCCGCTTACCAGTCAGATGCAGCCCGCTCTTCTAACCCAGGGCTACATGAGGATTTATTTTAAATGTGGCGCCAATAGTTTAATTGCCGACAGAAGGTTCTATTCGCAAATGAACAGTGTGGGCCGTCTCTACTGTTGAGCAACAAGCAATGCATGTATGTACAGTCATCACGTCATATAAACACACTGTTAGCACCGGTCGCGTATTCTTGGGTTAACTGAGAAATCTGACCATAATTCAGGCAAAAATTTAAATTCTCATGTCATTCCAAAAAACTTTTTGTTTCTTTTGAGGAACACGACAGAAGATATTTTGACGAATGCTGGTAATCAAACCATTTTGGTGACTTAAAGACGCACTGAGAGATTTTTCTAACTAACTTTTTTGTGTTTCACAGATGATTAGTAAACTGTAGAGTTGTTAGATGATGTGAGGGTGAGCAAATAATGACAGAATTGTCATTGGCTATGCCAACCCTATAGAATGACTTTGTGATTGCATTCTATTTTCATGTAACAACGAATTTTCTCAGTTGGAGCAAGACATATTCAGGAGTTGATTATCTGACCATTTTTAAACAGCTAAAACCTTTTAGTCGCCATTACAGCTATGAACCGTGATCTTCTAACAGCTGTTGCTAGGCAGAAGCAGGTGGTCATGGAGATTCTCACTGGACAAAAATATTGAGACTACCATGAGTGCAAGGTGAGTCATCAATATGTTTGGCCTATTTTCTCACAAGCAAGAATCTCTGTCAGAGCATGGACTGAATTAAGGTAATAAACGTAGTTCTCAAGCCTTAATGAATTGTGTTCTTTTATGGTTGCAGGTCTAGATATACAACACCCACCCTTTGGCACTCTCTCTTGACATGTATTCTAGTTGATTCGGAACATACTATCAGCAATCACCAAAAATGATTTACTCTGGTTTTATCAACAGTAATTTAAACACAAGTAACAACCTTTCTGGTATTCATAGCACTTGAAAAAGTCCACCTATCCCACAGTTCTCATTTTTTAAATCTGATGGCCTTTACTTACAGCATAGCAAAGTGTCTATACTTCAGAATCTCTGTACTAACAGTACACCATTCCCATACTATTTATAACACTGTATATTCAACCATCCTGCTTACACAATTTACTGCTGCTCATGTATGTTTAGACTCAGAAAGAGTCTGCCATTTTTTGCTGTTAACAAGTAAATGTAAACATGTTAAGAACATTAGCGAAACAAAAGGCCACAAAACTGAAATGACAATTTCATGAGCTAATAATATATCATTAATTGTCAATAATTCATCTATACGCCTAGTGCATCCTTACTGGATACTTTTAATGGAGACATAACTACGAACTCTGGCCCCCGTGTTCTTCAAAACACAGCCAATCTATACTTTAACAGTTGCAGTTCATGTGTTGCATAACAGCTGCAGGCACTTGGATACGTCTGGCCAGGGATATCGACTCAGTAACTGTTCTCTACCAAAGCCACACCAGAAGAAGCCACTGGCCACAGAACGCTGAGCACCAAAAATTGCCGCCAGATCAATACTTCTTCCACACTCCCATGTCATACAGCAATTCGCAGCAATAAGCAGACACGAACATAAGAATAATCTTTGTGTGGTCATATAAAACCTAGATGATTATTGATTATTGCAGCAGCTCAAATCAACCAAACAACCTTTCAGTGGCCTGTAGCAAAACTAAATCAAGCCTGGTTTCTCAAACTTCAGCACCACCAGACTGCAGAGGGAACCAGGGTGAACACATGGTGCACCACGGATGCAGCAAAACTGTCCCATCAGCATCAGCAGCATCCAGGGGCCACCTGTACCCTGATGTCAAACGTTCAATTCTAGCTCTTCATAAAGGCAAATGCGTTCAGCAGTGAGACCTGCAAGCGCAACCACATCCCCTTCTCTGACAAATCGGGATTAACGGCATTATCTAGAAGCAGTCTTTGCGAAGACAAGTTCCTTTTATAGAACGAAAATACAAGCGTTCGCCAACTTGTACCACCCCAAAAAGCATTCTCCAACTGCTAAGATCTCACCGGATGGCCAGAAAAGTAGGCTAAGGTCTTTAATCTGCGGAAAACCCTCTCTACACAATGACATGTGAGCGCACGCAAACACTCACGCATGATATTTAGTCATCGCGCGAGCGGCGGTGATAGCGCGTGTCTCCATCCCTGATCTCAAGCACACAAAAGGACAAACCTGTCTGTCCTTTGCCAAGCGTCTTTTCCAGGCGGTACGGTCCCACGTAATTCGCATGTTGGGAGCTGTTGTCTTTTCCCGACGATGACATTTTGCTTTACACGGACGAAGTTGCGATGCCGACAAACTGCTGCAGTTCGGCAATGAAGTATTTCTTGAGTACCGCAGTTATTTCCCCGCCCAGCTCTTGCTCCAGACGCTGCCTCTCTCTCTCGCTTGAGGATCGGTGGGGCTGCTGCTCTCCTCCGCGTCTCCCTCTTTCTCTCTCTGCCGCCGAGCGCTCTGATAATCTCACAGCAGCGCGAGTGTGTGTGTGTGTGTGAGAGAGAGAGTGTGTGTGTGTGTGTGAGAGAGAGAGTGTGTGTGTGTGTGTGTGTGTGTGTGTGTGTGTGCGTGCGATGCTCAGCCTGCGCCTGCGTGCGCACATAACACATATCTCTCATCATAGATGCTGAAGAGCGCAGACTGAATGATCAGTGTCATAATACCGCATCCTATGAGACATTCTAAACCTGTTTTATTTCGATGCATGCGTTGTGGCGATTATTTAAAAGTTGAATTGATAATTATCTATATACTTGCAATTTACAATTTAGCAGATGTTCTGCAGGGTGCGAAGAACCCCATGTTTACGAGACATATTTATCTAGCAGTAGCTAGTCTTAAACACATGTCGCGTAAATAGGCTTTTCCATCCCCCACCTATGGTTCAAAGGTCAAATCACAGAGGTCTTGACCTTCTTGACTGTATTTAACAATTTAAATAATACGACGATCAATAATTGGGACACAATCTTTTGAATCATTAAAAACCAAATAAAAATGGGCACATCTATTTATATACCATTTATCCACGTGCCATATTTTACATGCAACTCTGTTGATTACCTCGATATTACAATAAATAAATGAAAATATAATTTGGATCCCTTCCATAGCATTTGGGGGAGGGGGGGGGGGATCTAAATAACCTCATTACATTTTCTCAATGTTTACACAAATTAAGTTGACTGTGTTAGCCATTCAATCAGTTTTATTGATTTTGTCTTTTTTAATGTCTATTTAATGTTTACTGCTATAAATTTGCAAAAGCACACAAGCAAAGACCCAACAGGGTGACAAA
>JAUMHI010000043.1:19017154-19045090 GCA_032359435.1 Enteromius unitaeniatus
AAAATCTAAACAGTCACACTTTGTGACGAGCAAACATTATGAAGGGTAAACTGTTTTGTTTCAGGGTCCATTTTCTGGAAAGTGCCTTATATACACTTTATAATTCTATATTTTTTTAACATCATCTGTAAATTATTAATGTTATTACTTTCAAAACTCATAGATAACACACACACACACACACAAATGCGTGTTTTTGCTTTGACCTAGTCACGTGACTCCTACCTACTCTTTGAGAATCAGGTGCCGCAGAGATTTTGGCCATGTTTCAATATATTCCCAGGTAACTTACTTCAGAGCTTCTTAAAGACTTTGAAGTCACTCAGAACATCTGGCCAGGTTGTATCTTATCATCTCATCCTCTCACCCTCCCTTTCTCCTTCCTTTCCCTTTTAACTCTCTTGTTGAGAGTATGTCTTGTAAACAAGCATCTGTCTCTCTGAATACGGATAAGAGCTATGCAGAACTTAGAGTTCTTTTTTTTTGTTATTCCAAAACATCATGTCACTTGTGTGATTTTGTGAATGTTTTAGTGATTGTTACAGCAATAAATATCTGCAGTCTGAGGCTCAAAGTAGTAGAGGACACTGATGTGATTAAATCAGAGGTCAAATGTGGTTGTGACCATCTGCCTTTATTTTTTTATCAGAGAGCTGGAGATGTAGTGAAAAGGCAGATGAGGCTGACCTTTAAATATCTCTCTCACACATAGACAGACACTTACTGCAATGATTGACAGGTCACTGGTCTATACCGGTTGACCTGTAGAGTCCAAAACACCAGGGGTTAGCACAAATTCCCATTAATTAAATGCATCCCCTTCCCCCATTTAATTTAACTCATTGTCTAAGCTGCTAAAGCCATATAACCAGACAGCTAAATCAATCATAATTTTCTTTTGCCATTTAGCAATGGCTCATACAATAGGAACTCTGTTCAGGGTAAACCATTACATAAACTACCCCACTTCTGTGGAATCTCATCATTCTCCAGTCCGTTCACTGAAAATATTCTGAAGTTTAAGTTCGTTTTAAAGGGCGAAATGGAAATGGCATGGTGGGCAGGTCTCTTTGCTCAGTCTAAAATGAAGGCTGGACACACTCAGCGCTCAAAGAAAATCAAATATATTAAAGAACTGGAAGAGATTGTGTACAATAAAGCTCCATCTCTATGAATAAGTGCCTGCTTGAAGTTTAATTAGTTTGGCACTTTTTCAAATATAAGTTAAAGGAATCTGAAAAAGAGCTATATCAAATAGTTTTATGTTTTGAATGATGAAATATGATGTGATTAAAGTAACATCCTATTCCTTAAACAGTGGTGAGAGTCCCAAAATACAGCTTTAAGGGCTGCATTAAGTAATAGCCTTGGAACGTGCCTCTTAATTACAGATGGCTGTCCTTCCCCAGATAGCAAAATTCATGGGGCCCATATCTGGCCCACACCAGACGTTTACATCCGGCCCACATACCACATGGAATGATGGCACTTGGAATGATAACCATAAAATTACAGGTATACCCTTCTGGTATACCTGTAATTTTATGGTTATTGTTCCATGCGGTATGTGGGCCAGATGTAAGTGTCTGGTGGCCCACAAGAGGGTCAGTTCTGGTTCGTTTGGTTGAATTCTGGCTGATATGTGGTATTGCTATGTGGCTCAGATCTGGCAAACAGGAGTGGACCGCCCAAGTGCCTTCATTCCATGCGGTATGTGGGCCAGATGTAACCGTCTGATGTGGGTTGGAGATGGGCCGCATGAATTTTGCTATCTGGGTCAGCATAATTTGTTTTTAGAAATTGTCACCATTGGGTTCATTAATGCAAATAAAAGTCCAAATTTAGTGGTGTGTGAATGTTTCCCTTCTTGTCCTATTGGCATAGAATTACTGACCCCTGCATTTCATTCACTCACTCAAATGACAGGGATGATAGAAAGAATATTAGGTTAATGCTCTTCTATAAATATTTGCTAAATATATTCCCATGGAAGCAGATTTGTACCAAGCAAGGGCCATTAATGATGAATTAGCTCTGCCTCAGCAAACACAACTCATTTAGCATTTCTTTATGTTCTGTACTATGCATATTTTGGAAATCATACAGCACCATTATATTAAAGATGAATTTCAGCATGAACAGGAAACTATACAGAGAGCAGAAAGCTTTTCTGTCTCTCTTTCACTGTTCCACTCTGTTTCTTTAGCTTCATTCACCTTCCATTTGGATGATTAACCTTTATTTCAGCTAAGGTGACTTTCACTAGAAGCTGGGTCATTTTTGCTATGTACGAGACCCAAATCAGAGAAAGTCTACTGGGAAATATAATAAAGGTGTACAAAACTTCTCTTATGAAAAGAAATCAGACTGATTGAGTGGATTTGTAAGTCCTGCGTTTGAAAACTCCTCATGCAGGATCTAGTCAGGCTGTGCTGCCGAGCTTGTGACACTGCTGCAATGCCCTCTTCAGGACACCTCGGAAACAGGGCACTCACCACTGCAAGCCGCACTCATGGATAATGCTTTTTTATCTGATATGCTGAGCAATAGAAGACAGAAGCAATATCAGCCAAGATATTGTTATTAGATTTTTGTTGCTTTTAGCCACACAATAACAGAAATTTCCTGTTGTGGACAAAAAAATGGCATTTTGAAATATTATGTGCCTTGATGTTTATGTTTCTCACAGATATTCTGCTCACCCCTCTAAAACCAGCCTGCTGACCAGCTTAAACTAGCTAAGACCAGGTTGGGAGACCAGCTAAAATGAGCCAAACAGCTTTTTTTTCAGTATAAATCACATCTTGCCAAAATATGAGTCCAGAATCCATAGGTAGTTCCTCCAGTAAAAAAGTCTATCACCTGTTGTCACATTAAAATCAACCATCATATAACTGTTCAAATATCTGTTTTTACCTATAAATATTGCTTGGCCTGTGCATATTTCTCTCCTGATTTAGACAATGCCACTGAAGAACATTTTAGCCTGAAGCAACATTTTAAAATTAAAAGACTTTTTTTTCTTTGTATTGTCTCTATGTTCATTGAAGATGGCCTAAGGATGAGTAAATTTTCAACAAATTAGTAGTTAACAAATTAACAATTTTTGGTGAACTAATCCTATAAGTTTGACAGTCCTAAAATTAATTTACATGTTCTTGTTTTAATCAGTGTTATGGAGTGTTTGCTACAACGACATGCAAACAGATTTCTCCATTAAAAATAACATATTAGATCTTGCTCATACACTACATTTAAATATTCATGAACTTGCAATCTACCCGCTCGCCTTTTCTATCTGCACTCTAGACTGCTTCACTTTGTCGGACGAAGTGTGGTAAACTTTCATTAGAGGTTGTCACAAAATCCTACTTTCTCAAATCAGATGGTTGCCAAGCAGCAGTATATGAATCTATCATAAGTTACATCGCTCTAATTCAAGAGAGAGAACCTTTTCAACAGCTCATTAAGATACCACTATATAAAGTAGGCTTAGGAGAGAATAAATATATACTGCTCTTCCTTAATTATAATTAGAGAGAGATGTTTCTGGGGTAAATAATTACTACATAAGGCACAAATTGTTAGTAATTAGAAGGAGACTCTGGTACAAGCAGAGATAATTAAGTCTGCACTGCTTAAATAATTGCACAGTGGCTAACAGAGAATGCTGCGTTGCAATTGTAGTTCCTTCAAATCAATGCAATTACATTAACCCAAGCTACATAGTTAACCCCTAACTTAATGTGGAACAACTCCTCTACCCTTTATTATCTGCCTGTTCTTGAAGCATTTGATTGTTTTTACCATTCCTTATTACAAAATTGCATTATCTGGGTAAGTAAAATAAATGATATGACTTATTCCTGACCATTCAGTGCATATAGTATTATTGTATCTGTATCTGAAACTGCTGTCTACACCTTCATTCTCTATTCCCTATGTTAGTCTACCACTTTAAAGAGTGACTAAAACAAGTGACAAACTGAAATACTGAGTTCTCCATAAAATGCATTATGGTTTCAGACACAACTACAAATGGCTATACCCTTAAATATTGCACCATTAAGCTTAGGTTTATGGTCAGGTGTGAGTTCACATCCGATCACATCAAGGATTTGGCATATTTTAAATAATAATATTTTAAACAAGTGTAACTGTAAGTGAAAATGAGTATTGTTGCAGTGTTTGTCTTTATTCCAGGCCGAATGTTTTATATGTTGTAATAGTAAAATTATTTCTGACAATTCTCAGAGTGGTTACATGGTAATGTACATGACAACATTAGTGTGTTTGGTCTTGGTGGAATAGGTCTTTTACGCTGGTGCTGAGACTTGCTACTGCCAATACATCCACTACATTCTGCTGTGAGCATGTAAGTAATTCGCTGCTGCACATATACATGAAATAACCAACATATGTGTATCACCCCTTAGCAGATCCACACAGGTGGAGGGTTTCTGAAGCACACTGTAAAATGCTAAAGCAGACACTACTCATATATTTAAATGTAGTATTATGTTGTTACCTCAGATTTAGTTAGACCTATCAGACTAGAATTTCATGCCAGGGCTTTGTATAATAACTGACCATCCACGCAGGATCATTTCTCACCTGCGGCCCGTGAAGCTGGGATAATATCCAGCAACCCTGCTATCCTATAAAATATTAAGCAGTTCGGAGAATAATAAATGGATTGTACAATCATTAAAACTTAAATCAACATTTTACGTGCAGGTATTTACACTTCATGACTCTAATTCATCTTGTCAAGACTATATTTTGGAATTAAGTGTACTTTATCAACTTTGTGTATACAATTTCCAATAAATGAAATACATCTCAGTTATAAGACTGAAACTCAAAAATTAAAAAGAATTAAAATTTTTAACAAATATGACCTTCAACCGTAAGTATGAGCAAATTTCACTGGCTTTCTGAACAGTCTTTCATTATTTAAAGGGTGGATTTCAAATCCTGAGGCTTTCACTTTGTGATATTTTCACTCTGTTACCAGATATACAGATCCTTTTGGGACCGACATTGGTCACTTCAATAAAACTCTTGTGCCCTGGGTCTTGCCCAGAGAGCTTTCCTAAACTAAGGTCAACAGACTATCTGAAAGAACAAAACCTGTAACATTTCCCATACAATGGGGCTTCCGCCAGAGACCATCAACATCTCAGCTTTGTCTTGTCACTGCAGGCTACGACCGCCACTCCAGCTGAGAGCAACGGCAATGACCTGACAGCCAATAAACACTTTCTCCAGTTTCCTCCGTCTCACATGCACAGGCCAGTAAAAATCGACAATGCCAAGGTGACACATTAAGCCCCATAAAAATATTTGTAGGCTCTGTGTGCCTTTTTTACGAGCATTTTGTCGAGTGTTTACGGGCCTGATCTGAGACACTACATCAAATACATGGTACACTAAATCAAATGTGACTTTCGTCACCTTTCAGATAAAAGACACTGAGAAGGGTTGTAATCTGTTCAGTTCAAAAAGCACACAAGGTTATCAGTCAGTGCAGTACCACCTCAAGCAATCGAGAAAAAGAAATATGGCAAAAATCAGAATTTTGACCAAGATTGTGAAAAGGCAGAGAAAGGTGGGTTGAAAAGAGCTCAGGCTGTTATGAAGGTTAGTGATTGAGGTTAGCAACTATGACAGGCCTATTAGCTCTAACATCTCCACCTGCTGACACATCACTGCCTAGCAGCAATGATTGAATTAGATTTAACATCACATCCAGCCGCCACACATCTCCTGTCCCCCTCAACCCAAACCAGAATCGCGAAAAGCACCGGTTCCAGCGGCGGAGGGCTGTTTCTTTCTCTCGTGTGCAATAAAAGCTGATTAGAGTTGAAACAGTTGACCGGTCCTACCCTCCTTCACAGCTGCTGGATTAGAGGCTGAAGCCCATCATCTGTGAAATGAAATTTCAAATGGTCGAACAGGGACAGTCTGGGGTGCAGACACTATGTATGCAAGTGTTAGAGGAAAGAAAGGGGCACAAGCCACTATATGCAAGGTCACACATCACAGCTAAAAGATTCACGTGAAGCGGATGATAAACATTTATCAGTCATGTGGTAACAGGACACACTCTTCATTGAAAGGTATGAAACCCAGTTGTTAGTGGCGATAGACATGGGTTTGAATCAGTCGTGTCTCACAAAATATCATGTAAAGATCCCTGTTTGTTGAGTTTAGAGCATCAGACAGAACAGATTTACATTTAGAACTAAATTTTAAAAATAAAAAATAGCTTTGAAAATGGTATAAAAATGATTTTCAAAGAAATTACTAGTAAACTTCAAACAGTTACAAAGAAACAGCAAGTAGCATTGAATCAAACGTGAAATTTTACAGTAGGATAACTAAAAATAGTTTTATTTGCAACTCGTGTATAACAGAAGACTTTCATGGCACACAAAAATACAGTAAATCTTTCATTTCAATATATTTCAAATCTAAAGCTACATCAGCTGACAAGAGTGATGAACCGCGAATGGCAGTTGCAGGGTTGCCAGATCTGCATACATCCAAAATTGACCAATGACCAATTAAACCATTCTAAATGCAGAAACTTAACCTGACATTCTGTGAAATGCATATTTTCCTGTCACTGTAACACATTATACACAATTACAACTAATGTGTAGTTGTATACGGTCCGTTTTCCTTTATTATGTCTTGATTGTAAACATAGGGTTTTTTTTTTTGGTGGGGGATATCTTTTATGACTATTTGAAAATGATTTACAGATTGCAAACTAAAATTAAGACTTCAGGATATTCCTAACAGGTAGGAAATTCAATAGAAGTGTCTGTAGAATGGATGTCATAGTTTATTAAATAACTAGCAGCAATCCAGGAGAGACCAGTAACAACTGTTACCATGGAAATGGAAATCCCTACCAGTGCCCCTCCTTTACAAAAATCTCTTTACTATGTCTCATCATTCAATACAGTGTTATCATTGGTAGAATTAAATTGAAATTTACTGAATAAAATATTTAAATTCAGGCATTTCTGTCAAATACAATTTAGACATTTAACCTATTGAATCAAATCAACCCTGGCAAGAGTTTAAAGGTAACCCATTTTCATAGCAAATCAGCAAATCTGGCATCCCTGGCCAGATGTTCAAAGCAGCCCTTGTTATATTCTCCAGTGTACCACCAAATAAAACTACATTTGTCTTCTGAGTGACACCAAGTATCACAGACTGTATTATGATGTATTATATGCGGTTTGTGATACTGTGATAACAAATTTGAGAACAAAAAAATTAAAACTGAATAATTACACATTTGACATTTTTAAAGTCCTTAAGCAAATGTTAAACATCCAGTGTGACGGTGTAAGACATTTAGATAAGCACACCCAGATTTAATAGCTTTTCTTGGTTTATTTCAGATTTTTATTTTTAAATACACCTTATACCTCCAACAGATGCGAAATCATTTTATTATTCCCTTGTTTCCTTTGATTGTAAGCAAAATACTTAATCCACGATTAAACCAGCTATCTTAACAATACTCCAAGTATCTTTGCAAAGAATACGTTCATACTTTGTGGGCTTATGCGTCACATCTCAAACAGATATACGATCAATCTCAAAATGTCTGTCATTAAATCTGCAAGAATACCAAGCACATTCTTGTAAACTGACTGCATAAGAACTGTAAATAAAAATGTTACGATTGACAACAAATGTATAAATCACAAGCAGGACTGCAAAGGTGCGTTAGGTAGTGGACAATAATGATGCTAAAGTATAAAGATATAATCAGATTCTGAGATGTTAAGAAGATTGATTTACTCAAAATAAAACAAAGTGCTGATTTTAAGAGAATTGTTCAATACAGGTACATATTAGAAGATTAAACAATATAAAAATAAGAGCATATCGAATGTAATTCTCAAACCGCTTTCCCTTTACCCTATTTCTGTAAAGACACTTTAGAAGAATATGAGGCACAAGTTACAAAAAGTGCATTGTTTGGATTTGCTAAACTCCATAGCTGAGCAAAAATATCTCTTGCAAATGTTTGATTTCCTTCCATTGTTTTCCTCTCTGCACACATCAAAGGTCACTTCATTTTTTACGTAATAAAGATATATTCTAAGCAATTATTGTCTTTAATAATGATGATATGAATGTAAACGTGGATATTTTGGTCCTGGGTATATTAGTTACCTTTCACATGTTTCTGTACTTAGAAAGACTGTGATCTATAAAAAGGAGGGTCCAGAACCTCCTGTTCTTAGATAAAATGTAGGGTCTTTGCCTTATAGTGCATGTGTTACAGCTGAAAGAGGGGGAATGATTTATTTGGACAGGTCAGTACAGGTCACTGAGGCCTGCTATTTTCCGGGCTTTCTGCATCAGAGCTCTCAGTTGGAACTGTTTCCTGGAGAGTAGACGCACATGCTGCACACAAACACACACAACAGTACACTCAGAGTGAATATATATTCAAATATTGTGTTTTAGAGCTTAGACAACAGTAGAAAAAAAAAAAAAAACTAACCTTAAGAAAGACATCCAAGTCAATGACATCTCTGCGCAACGCTTCACCCAAGTAGAAGATCGTGTCTTCTATGGCGTTTTCTTCAGCGTAGAGGTTCAGAATCTGCTTATACAGAGGAGCGGTGGGCACAATCACATCATCAATATCATTGTTCTCAGACTGGTTCTCCATTTGTCCCAGAGCAGCAGTCAGCTCAACATCTTTCTTCTTAAGGAGATCAATGTTTTTGTCCACATCAGCCTGCAATTCAATGGAAAGAACATTCTTACTTGGTATTTTATAATATATATAAAACATTGTTTTCATGCCAATATCTTGTTAAAAGGATTTGCTAGAAAGTATATCTAAAGTAGAGGTAAAAGCATAAGTCCCTATTAGCTCAAGTAAGATAACAAGGTACCATTCAAAATTCACAAAATATCTCATGTACCATCTCCAGGTCGAGTTTGGTCACCATCTCCTCCAGCTTCTGGTGGCCTCTCTTTAGGTCCTCCTCTGTCCTTTTCAGCGCGTCCAGCTCTGCCTGTGCTCGATCCATCTCTTCTTTCATCCTCCTGCGCAACTTGTCACTGACTGCAGACACCAAAGACGCACGGATCGTGTCCTCACCAATGGTACCGTCACGAGTGGGTCCTGGAACACAGCAAAGAACAAAAATGTTTGCAAGTAATGTTGAACGTTATCGGCATTAACGCAAGACTCTTATCGTGCGATAAAAAAATGATCGCCGTTAATCTATTCACAAAGTTGTGTTAGGAGCTGGGTCTGTACTACGCAAGCTATGATGACTTTCACCTTGATATTGTAGCGTGGATGTTTACCTAGCCAAATTGCACTGTAGCCCTATTCGGACGAGACTGGTTGTCTAAACTACCGTACATGTGTTTTTCGATTCTTATCACCTGTCGTTCGTGATTTTCATGTAGCGTTTCAGAAGAGACTAACACCTCCGTGTTTATTACAGAGGGGAGATCTAGGCGTCACAGAGATGCATTGCTATATTTATTCAGATTGATTACAATTAGTATAATCACAAATACCATGGTGAAGCTAAATGGCTAGTATAGCAAAACCGTGTTAATGTGTGGTTATTTTCGGGTTTTACGAGACAGTCGACGGAAAGGCACTGGATAAAGACTATGCAATCTGCAAGAACTGCTTTGCAAAGCTAAAATATAACAGCAACACTACGAATCTGCAAGTGAAGTACTCTCAGGTGATAATGAGGGCAAACCAAGTCAGCAGGCAATCACTACTGCATGTTTTTTAATGTTCATGTACTTTTATCTGTCTATCTGTACAGTGTTTACATTTAAGACCAGGAGGAAGTGAGTTATTATGCAAATGCATATTTCTTTGCACAATGCTGGTATTAATAAATGCATATTATTTCCTTATTTTTCTTTTTCAGTCACATATATCGTGATATATCGTTGATGAAATTCTTCCGATATACTGAATATCGTAGATATTGCGAATCGTGATATTCTAATTATCGTGGGCCACATATCGCCACAGAATTGAATCGTGAGTTACCTGTATCGTCCCACCCCTATATGTAACGCGGGCAATCTTACCTGATACAGATATTAAAATAGTCAGTCTTAACCATTCATGTGATCTGGCTCTTTATTTGTATTTATTTATTTTATATATCAAAACATATTAAACGTGCGTGTAGTAAGAGGCTCTACGGCTATCTTCGCGTTGGCTAAAACACACTTGGAAACACGTTGTGAAAAAAATTATCATAGACATTGCATTCGGACTCTAGAATTATCACAGAGGTTGTGAGAGAAAAACACAGACATGGCAGATTCGGATGGGATTGAAATCACCAAGTACGTCTGTGAAACGAAACATTCTCTAACTAAAACTAGTAAAACCTGTAAAACTAGTCCCGTCCGAATAGGGCTTTACTTTTAGTCATGATGCGGTAGCACACATATTCTGAATGCCTGTGGCAGAATTCAAATGAGCTATTTTAATCTAGATTCATCTAAATTAATTTCAAAATTAATCTATATTTAAAAATATTCATCTATGCCCACTCATACATAATATATATAGTAACAAATAAACAACTTATTGTTCTGAAATATATACATGAGTGTTTATCTACACAATAAACATGCACAGCAAATATATTATTTAAACAAATTATTTTATTTTGGATGTGATTAATCATTTTTCTGACAGCAGGAATGGGTTTGTGTACACTACCATTGAAAAGCTGGTTCATTTGTTTTATGTTTTTGAAAGGAACCTCTAACGCTCACAAGGCTGTATTTACTCTGTCAAGAATACAGAAATAATTTTGTGAATATTATTACAATTTAAAACAACTGTTTTCTTTTTTAATATTTACATGCAAACTTATAACAAAGTTATTATTCCTTTGATGGCAAACCATTGTGAATGTTCAGGATCAATCCAGCCTTCAGTGTCACATAATCCTTCAGAAATTATTCTAATATGTGGATTTGCGTCTCAAGAAATATTTATTTTTACAGTTGAAATCAGCTGTGCTGCTTAATATTTATCTGGAAACTGAATTGTATTTTTTTTTCGAGTTCTTTGATGAAGAGAAAGTACAAAAGAACAGCATTTATTTGAAGTGCTCAACTTGATTTTGAGTGATGCAAGTTTAGAAATAAATGATATAGTAGTGTCTTACTGGTTTCTTGATTTCACTACTAATTTAATAAGATGTAAGATGCATGCTCACCCACTGTAGTGACAGAAGACCCTGGGGTGTAGAGAGAGGAACTTGAGGTAGTAGGGTATCCAGGGCCTGCAGCAGGATAAGGGTAGCCCTGAAATCCACTGGCAGACAGAAAGAAAGAATATATATATATATATATAAATATAAATACCCCCCTTGCTTATTAATGAATTAGTAAGGTAGTCTTTAATTTTAGATATTGGGTAGGATTAGGAATGAAGAATAAGGGCATGTAAAATAATAATTAGCACTAATAAATGGCTAAAATTCTAGTGAGAAGCATGCTTATATTTAACTAATCATTCATTTCAGGAACTCTAATATATCCCCCACCATTGCATCAACAGAATTTGGATTTCAAACCAGATATACTCTGATTATATTTTGGTTAAGCCAAAAGATTGAATACATGAGTGTACATCAGTTTTGAAAATGTATTGAGAATGAAAGACACTTTTGTTCTTTTCCTGCTATTCTCTTCTGGAAATATTGGAGATGTTCACTCACGCCATGTATTATACAGGAGTTTGCTAATTCAGCTAAATAATAAATTCCTTCACATTGCTTCATGTGTGCACAAAACTTGCTTTTGAGTGTATTGCAATTTCCCAGAGTCTGTCAGTAACTTGTGGCGCTTTTACTCGTGTGTATTTTGAATTACAGTGTGCAGCTTGGCATGAAAAATAAATGTATTTTGCCGAAAGATGCATGCTTGACATTTCTCAGCTGCTTTTTTTTTTTTCTAAGAGCTTCAGTATTACATGCACAGATATAAAAGAACAACAGTGAAGAGATATTGTGCAATAAGAGAAGAATTGGATAATTTAGGCATAGGACAGATGACTAGATATCAGATAAGTATTGGAAATGCCAAACTCCTGATCCAAGCTCAAAGATCTGATCTGTGACGGATGTCTGACAAAATACACTACTTTTCAAAAGTGCAGTCTTAAAGAAAGAGTTCACCCAAAAATGAAAATTCTGTCATAATTTTCTCACTCTTAAGTGGTTTCAAATCTGTATGAATTTATATTTAAATGTATTTTATATTGCAATATATTTTAAAATCTATTCCTCTGTTGGCTACATTTTAAGCAGTTATTACTTAAGTCTTTAGTATCACATGATCCCTCAGAAAACATTCGAAGTCGATTTGCTGCTCAAGAAACATTTCTTCATATTATCAATGCTGAAAATGATTGTATGCAATATATAGAAAATATGCTGATTAATGTTTTTCTGAAAACAGTGATACATCGTTTTTCAGGATTCTTTAACGAATACAAAAAGTCCAAAAACTTTGTTTAAAAAAAACTTATTTTAACTATAAATATCAAAAACACTATGAATAAAACATTATAAATGATAAAAGTATTAAAGCGTCCTTATTGCGGATTTCTGAAAATGAATAAAAACATCCTCCAAAAGGTTTCAATGTTAAATATGCTAATGTTTCATAATGAAATATTAACATATTGCCCGCCCACCTGTTGATCTTTTGGTCTTTTGGTCTGAATGAAAATGCTAATTCATTCTTTGCCAGTAGGTTCTGCTTTTGGAACGGTAAAATTGTGTTTTCCCTGGTAACACTGTACACAAAGCAGCACTGCTCTCACAAACATCTTTACTTCACAAACTAACCAGCCCCCGTCACACAAAGGAGGGATTTGAAAAAAATAATCACTGAGCAGATGCTTTGGGAGTTGTTGAGTAATAAAGGTAAAAAAAGTGCATGTTATAAGACAATGAAAGTGTTTTTTGACCTTGAAACCAAAACCAAAATTTGAAACTTTCATTACCAATAATAGGGGCACTTTAATTTCTTTTAGAGAGAGAGAGAGAGAGAGAAAAAAAACATACTGCTTTTAAATGTTAGTGTATATATAGAGATTAGTTGATTGGCACATTGCAAACACTTACCCTGGATTAGCTGAGTGACCTTGACCATAAGGCAACCCTGGTGTGCTTGGCATGTAAGAAGCTGAAAAAAAACATTAAATTATATGATTACTGCTAATTACCAAAGTCAAACTTCAAAATGTTACATAAAGGAAAATGCATTTTAAGGTTTAGGTCAAACATAAGTCTACACTCACTGTTAGGTGGGCCTGCTGCTGGGAATGCTGGGTAAGATGCCTGAGTGGCGGGCCGTGAGAAAACAGGTGGTTCATCCCCAAACACTACAATCATCACCTGGATCAATCCGAACAATTCAGACTGGGGCTAAAAAACAATGAAACAAACAAAAAATAAGCTTATGACCTCAAAAATTAAACATAAAGGGGAAAAAAGATACTCACAGGTTTCCATTCATGCAGGTAAGGGAGGTAAATCTTTCCATTGGCATCAACATGTTTCCCTGTTTTTATCATCATGGCACTTGTGGGTTTGACAAAACAGATGGGAGGGTTGTAGGGATATGTGTCTAGCAGCCACAGGCAGATGGGGATATTGTACACGTTTCCTATAGAAGAAGAATAGATCAAATAGAGAAAAGGGTCCAACATAAAGAAATGACTCATCTAGGAGCAGCTGGATTGCTAAATAGGTCTGACGAGTGGAGAAACTCAAATGCTTCTTTGAAAGCAGTGCTCTCGAATACCTCGGTAGTTTACTGGCACCGTTCCTGTGAGGCTCAACAGCTCTTTGGTGGAGCCATCATTGAACACTGGAATAAAGAAGAGAAAATGAGTGCAGGGCAACACATAATACAAACCTTCTAGAATTACTAATTGAACTGGTGTCAGTCTGAAAACATTACACAACAATTATAACACAAAAATACATTCTGACAGCACTCGTTCACTGCAGAGGATCTGCTGCTGATGTAATGCAAACCTGCATTGACCTAAGAGTAAATACATGAAGCATTTTTTTTTTCATCTTCGGGTAAACTATGGCGTTAAGTGAAGCATGCATGTTTAAAATGAATAAATAAAATAATTTATTAATAAAAGCAATTAGCAGATGCTTTTATCCAAAGCGACTCACATGTGAGGACCAAAGATGCTATAAAAACAGTAGTCTAGTGCAGCACAGCCAGTTTCTCCAGATTTATAAACCAGCCATAATACTTCAAAGCAATGCAATATATATTTATATACATTTTTGTAAGGAAATCTTAAATACTATTTCATCTTTGAAGTTTTACAAGCGTCTTTAATACGTAATGTTATGGTAAAAAAAACATTGATCGTTTGTTTTGAAAGGTTCTTTTTGACAGCACTCAATGAGATTCAATGAAACTTTACTTCCTTTCTAAATCATCTGCCACACATTACTCTACAGCTACTGCTATGCTGGATTTAATAATTCATGACTAATATCTCATTTAATATCTAACACAAGATGGGTCCTGTCTACATAAAGCTATAAAGCAAACATCAGAAAGACACAAAAAGTAGTTACACCAAAGCGTCACAAAAACAATTACAAAACATCAAACCCAGAGGTGTGTTCAAAACAACTTATGATAGCCACAGAGTGTCCAAATGCGTTCGTTTTTATGTTTAGAAATATAGTTGCTAAAACAAAAAGCATATATTATTTTATTAGTTTTATCCTCATGGAAATCCTATCCTACTTTCTTTAAAATAAACCCAACACAAAGACATTCAATCATTGTAGGTCTCACCGTAGTTGTCCATCACAGGTTTCAGATCTTTGTAGTGAGTCGTCACGTTTGTTATGTCGCGTGTAGTCAGATCCCTGTATTTATAAATCTGCGTACAACGAAAAAACGTATTACGACAAGCACACTTTGTAAATAACTTTACGCATGTGTTTACATACCTTCGCCAGCATTTTCCGCATGGAACTATCGTTAATTCCCGTCATGCTTAAAACGACTATGAACTAATGTACTACTTAAAACGAACGTACAGAGACTTTTACTGAAACTATGTAGTTGTTGTTATGGACATAAACTAAAGATCAAACCATCGCATCCATAACTAACAAGGAAATCACGGCTGCGATGCATTAGCTCACTTCCGGTCAGATGACTGATGACGCACAGCTGACGTACACAACTACAGTAACCTACCAGAATATAATATATTGCATTTTATAAACTCATGTTTCGGATATAGCAACCAAGTCATATGTGACTTAATGCAAATGTAAAAAAAGATGCTCAGGAAATCAAAACAAGCCACTTTATTTGATATTCTTTCTCAATATAATAATAACGGTAGGCACACGTCTATAACATATTATTATTAAAAGGAAATTCAATGTTGTCTTCACACACTATAGACGCAAAATAAGAGCAAGTTCTTAAAAATACTCATATTTTTAAATATTAATAGTCTGATTATTTAATGCCAGAACCGATATGGGCTTTTCTTTAGTGGGAACGCTACCATAACGCTTTGTACTACCCTTTCCCCCCAGACAAAAAAAATAACTAAACAAAAAGACATACAAATTATTTATCAGCAGCGTTTGGCTTAAAACAAGTTCAAACTGGATACAGAGTATAGGTCACGTGTTTGAGATTAGTTTACATTAAATGTAAATAATTGCCTTTAATCAGCATTAGGCTATTAAATGAAAATAATATCCAGTAAGTGGCAGCAATGACGTCACGCCCACGTTATTGTGCTGCACCATGAATCCATCAAAAAGAGCTGGATGTACACAGCATTCAGACAGAAATCGTTGAAGGTCATATCCATAGCTACTGACATGTGATTTAAAGGGAGAATCATATCCACCCATGTGTGTCCTTGAGAACAATCAATAGACTGTCAGGGAATAAAACACACTATCATCAAATTTCAACCAGAGAGAGAAGACACTCAAATCAACTATAAAGATCTTTGTTGAGATTTAAAATATGTACTTTGCAGAGACGCCAGCTACTTTTAAGCAATCAAGAAAAAGAAAGTCAAGACTGTTGCTTCCCCTGCATATCCAAGGCCGTATGTTGCCCGTATGAATAAATATAGCGCACATAAATTAAGTTTCCCTCATATGATCATTTACAGTAAGAGTACACTAACGATCTGTCGTATTCGTTGTTTCATTTGAATTTCACATTTAAACCTTAATATTCACTCCCTAATGACACAATCGAGGAAAATGCCCTTTAGAAAGGCATAAAGGGGAAATGCAGTTGAAGATTAGACGATATGATACACATGTAAAAGTTTCAAGCTTATGCCCTGAACATGGGTATAGCACAGTGCTTGGCAAAAATATCAACAAGGCTTTTCAGTCCAAGCTCTTTTAAGTTTATAGTAGCTTTGCATTCATGATTATTATTTGAAGAGATGTTCATTAATCTGTCGTCTTCAGCCAATGCAATTATCTGCAATGCATTTGTCTAATATCATAAATAAAAAGCATCACATCTGGATACCTAATCAAGCCACAATTCATCTACCCTGAGGGCCATTCAAAACCAGAAGCAAAATCGTCCACTTTAAAATGTCCTAAACCTTGTGCAGATCAAAGTATTACCGGAGGTGTACCCTCTAATCGCAATCTATTGCACAACAACCTGTGATAAACACACTGCATATGACTAAAAGTCCTCTTTGCGAGAGAACGCCATGAATTATGTACATTTTATTAGGTTAGACTTGCTCTAAGCAAATGACAATACAAATCTTTCTCACATCCAGACATATGCTAATATAACTGATGTAGTTTTTCTCCTCTCCATCTCGTAAAGTGTTTTTCTAACATCCACCATCTGACAAAGCAATATGAGAGGTTATTTTCTGAGCTATTACTTCCAGTTAAGAGTAGATAGCTTGTTTAATGTAAATATATTTAAGTGTGACAGCTTCATCCAGTCGTAGCAACTCCAGTGTTGAGACCGTTAAAATGAGGTACAACGTATTTCATCTCCAGGGAAGGAGCGAGATGGGAACATCCCTAAGAAGACCGCAGGGCTGCCAGATGAAAGATTTCCCGTTTGCACAGTCTGCTCTAAACGTCCAGCATCTGTGTAGGTGTTGCAGTGTTTGTGGTCTGGAAGGCTGCGCCGCTCTAAAAGCCACGTCATGCACATTCACTGCAAAGACATGAGAGAGTACACATGAGCAGTGGTACACTAATCCAGGAATACTTGCGTGTTTCATTTATTGGGAATCATATGTTTAACTGATTGCGAATCACATGAACATATATTGTACGGTATAGGAGCTTACAGAATGAAAATGTTTACCAGGATCATGACACCACACAGCGGCAGTTCATACAGCCTTGGCCGTTGTCATCTGGTGGATTCAGTTTTCTCAGCTTATGCTGCCTGATTTCACGAACAAGAGTGTAAAAGGCATCTTCCACCCCCTTAAAAAGAAACACACACTAATTAGGGCTTTTCTGATCCTAAGCTACACACGCTGCCACACTCTAATAAATTGAGGCTCCAAAATGTTTTTTTATGTATAGTGATGCAATCATTTCAAGAACCTTTGTGACACATCTCTTTACTAGCTGCTTATTAGCATGCATTACTAGAATATTAGCTATTTCTTAGTAGCAATTAAGCACATATGAATGCCTTATTCAGCATGACCTTATTCTACAACCCTATTCATACCTTTACTAACTATTCATAAGCAGCAAATTGGGAATTTACTGAGGGAAACATTGTAGGTAATAGTGAAAAAGTGGTAAAATGGTACCCACTTCTTAAAAGTACCATTTTGTCTTAGCGTGAAGAACATTTGAATACATTTTAGAAGAACCTTTTCAACAAAGGTTCTTCATGGAACCACAGATAAAGCATAAAGAACTTTCAGTTTTAAGAGTGCATGGTACAAAATTAAATTACAGCAGCTTCATATTTGACAGAATTTTCTAATAACATTTTATCGAATGTGTTTGGTCAAAGTGTTTCTAACCTGTCTTGTCTTGGCTGAGGTTTCAATGTAGGGAATACCGTAGCTGCGGGCGAGTTCCTGGGCTTGTCTTGTGTCCACAGTGCGTGCTGGTAAGTCACATTTATTACCCACAAGCACCATGGGCACGTCATCTGAGTCTTTAACTCTCTTAATCTGTTCCCTTTCAAAAGCAATGAAAACAAATAAACATTCCGAATATTTTTTTTAATAAGAAACAAAGAAACGTATTATTATACTTGGTTTCTTTTATTTAACCTGTACTGATGAATGTCTTCAAAAGACTTGGTATTGTTGATGGCAAAGACACAGAGAAAGCCCTCTCCAGTCCTCATGTACTGGTCTCTCATTGCACTGTACTCTTCCTGACCTGCAGTATCCAGGATGTCCAACAGACACGTCTCTCCATCAATCACAACCTGTTTTCTATATGAGTCCTGTGAAGAAGAGCAATGCATCAATATCCAGTGTACGATGTTCAGTGTTTCTAAATTCTCCTGCTGCTTAATTATTATTGCGATATACAGTGAAATGTGACATCAGATGACATTTTGATGTCTCATATTCATATAATATTCTATTTTAAATTTGGTAGCTCTATTCTGAATTGAGGTTTAATAAATAAATAGATAAAGAGACAAAGGAAAATGACTGAAAATACCAGCCTGACTCTACCTCGATGGTTGGGTCGTATTCATCGACAAAGTGGTTCTGAATGAGCTGGATGGTCAGAGCACTTTTGCCCACACCACCTGCACCGACCACCACTAACTTATATTCCGTCATTCTCACTGCTGCTGTGTCAGAAGCTGAGGGGAAAGAAGGAACAAGAAAATGTGAGAAGACAAAAATTTGGGAAAGTTTATAAGCTGACAAGGAAATAAAACTTAAAGTGAAAAGAGTAAAAAAGGGAAGCACGTCTATATATATATATATAAGTTCATCCTGCTGACAGTATCTAATACAGATGATGTAATGATTGTGTCGTGTGACGTAACACTAGACAAATAGAAAAGCTATTTTAGATTGCCAGGGAAAACTTCTACAGGACTTTCCCTGACAGTGATCTGTTTGTGTTATTAGTTAAAATAAGAATCCATTTCACTCACAAACTGTTTGATTTCATTCCTTTCAAACTTATTCTGACAACCTAGTCAATAAAAATATGGATCCTATAACATATAACAGTACACCATCTCTGGTATGTACGTGACATTTAATTGGACAAAGGTTATTATTAAACAAATCTGTTATTTTCTAAGAAGATCAAAAGAAATGATGGATCATCTGAATCGTTGTGTGCTATTAAAATATATATATATGAGTCAAGCCATCAGGTTCAGCTGTGCTCAGTGGATAAAGCATCAAGTATTCTATCTGAAAATCTATTTTTAGCTCTTCCACCTGTCATGTAGCCTTACCTGTAAAAATTATTTTCTTTTTTTCCTTGCTGGAAGTTTGTAGAACTTTTATATTACTTTTAGCCTCTGGATCATGGTAAAGCATCGGATCAGGCTTGGAATTCCAATTTTTGTGCCCATAGTATTAGTTATCATGCTATACCAAGGGTGTCACCCTTTAAAGAACATGACAACGCATGCACACACAAATTCACATACATGCATACAGAGGTATACACATGTGTGGCTATGTGTTTGTGAAGCATACAGAAACAAAAGCCCCATTATTGCTAGAACACAATGACATCACCTTTATTGATTTCTCAGACGATGGGCAAATGTAAACAACGTGGTCATTTGGGTGAGCCTCGCAATACATATAATGGTAACCAATCTTTGTTTCAATAACGTCCCTAAACAAAACCCATCAGAGTACAAACACTATTCTTAGCCAAACGTCTCTGGCTCCGTTGGTTTAAATGAACCAGCTCATCCTTCAGCGACCCTTATTTCCAGGCAGAACAGCGCTGTGTTATTCGAGGATTTAGTCGCTACACTGTAACACACTGGAGGTGAATGGGATTCAGTCGCGCTCACTGATTTGACGCATTTGTTTCGTTTTTTCGTGTTCACTAGGAGTAGTTCTCCAGTTTCGAGATGCTGATGAAATGATTTATGTCCTGACGCCAACAAAATGTTCCGTCCAGCGTCTGCAAGGAACATTTTGTTGCTGCTGTTCTTCCTGCGCGACACACAGCATAGAAAGACTGTTACTTACAAAACACACGGCGCTGCTCGCTCGTCTCGACGACACTCAACACAAGTCAATAATATGTCGACATCCTTCCCGCTGCTCCCCTCAAAGCTCTGCTGCTCTTCTCTGTTTTCGTCATGAGACAGCGCAGCTTCTTCAGATTCACTGAAGCAGATGCGATCAACACAAACACTGAACAACGGGCTGCCGGTGTGCGTCGACTGAGAGGCGAGCAGTGTGTGTGAGTGTGTGTGTGTGTGTGTGTGTGTGTGTGTGAGTGAGTGTGAGTGTGTGTGTGTGTGTGTGTGTGTGAGTGTGTGTGTGTGTGTGTGTGTGTAGGGGGAAGAAGAAGAGGGCGCTTAGAGCCACAGCACACGCCCAAACCCTGTGTGTCTCAATACACACACACACACACACACACACTGGCTTACTTACAATACAGGTGGGCTGTCTTATGTTGAAAAAACACAAAAACAACATCTGCTTCTCTCCTTCTTTCTTTTTTCTTTTTCTTTTTTTTTTACAGAACAATTTTAAGTTGTTTTTTCTGTTTATGTTTTCGTACAAACACACAAACAATTAAAAAACACGGACAATTAAAAGGGATTTTTAGATGATACAACACATTTAATAAGTCAACTCTAAAAAAATAAATAGGTACATGAATAAATACTGCAATTCCTTCTTTTATTTAGTTTCTTCCCCCCATTATTGCCTATATTAATATTCTCATGCTCGTATAAAAAAACACCAAAACACTGAAATTATAGGGAATTTTCAGATGATTAAAACATTAAACTTTTCCATTTTTTTCTTTCTTAAAAAATTACAATGAATTTTGCAGACAATGAAGCTCTTTTATTTTCAAATCTGTAATTTATCTTATTATTATTAGTAGTAGTAGTATTACTAAAGGTACTACTAGCCTACTACAGAAAAATAATGAAAATAAGTATTTATCATGGTTAAGTCACTGAGTGGTTTATTATTTCAAAATACTTATATTTGAAAATAAAGGTCCACTATGGTAATTCTCGGATGGTCCACATGGTGGCAATCTTTTATCTCCATAGCCTTGAGACTCACACTTCCAGTCCCTATTTAACCTTACATATATTCCAGACATCTGCTTTAGTTACGGGACTGCGGTCATCATAAAAACAGAGTCAAAAGAGTATAAAGAAAAATCGTACCGCCGTCATTCCCACGTAAACAATCCTCGTCTCCTGCTGCTGAAAGGCTCATGGAGTCACATGGCCCTTTGTATGAAGACCAGTGCGCGTTTCATTGGCTGATTTGCTTGAAAAAGCATCCGTCGTCAAGACAACCAAGAGCCGCAGTCCCACTTCACTTGTCTGGTGAGACCTTGACAAAGTCACACAGATCCTGTTGCTTATTGCCCTCTCCTCTCCCGTGCATCTCAAGACTCTATAAGAGGTAAGTCAATAGAACAAATAGTGTGCTGTTTAATCATATATATTTGTTTGAAATGAAGATCAGGATCTCACACGATGAGGGGTCCTGAAAGGAAATGCATGACATTTTATACTTATTTTACATGTTGCATCACGTAAGTTACTTTTTTCTCCGTTTGCTTGTGGTTGATAGGCTAAACGAAGCATGCCATCATCTAAATGGAAGAGTTTAGCTGAATAACGCGGGCTGAGTTATCCTCTTCTTTATCTCTTGAGAGGTTTGGTTTGTTAAGAGCATTGTGCTTTGAGCTATTCGTCTCCTCATTTGTTTCATCCCGGCATTCATCACTTTCAGACTTTATTCGTGCCTTGTCTAACAAGTGCAAGATGTTCCATTGTAGATAACGGTGGCTGGAGCCTCAGGAGGGATGTGAGATGTTCCCCTCTCTGTCATGTAAATTAAGATCAAACATCAAGTCATCAAGGTGGCCATGTTGATAGTGAAGCATAAAATATAGGCAAATGTATCTCTGCAGGTCTTCTCTATCGCCTGTGCAACAAGTAGGTGTGATATTTTAAAATGATGAAAAACAGAAAGTTTGCTTGTGTGGCATATGAAGAAAAATGTTTGCATGTAAATGATTTCTGTAAGTTCTGTCATAGGTACAAATATGTCCCAAGAGCCCATGTAGGTCTTGGATATAATAGGTCGAAGCTTAAGTGAGTGACTACAGAAATGCTATTCAGTTATTTAATGCTTTTACCTGTTTATTTAGGGAGTTTCCATTGATGTTGAAGGTAGCTGGACTTTATTCATGTGCTATTGTTGTAGTTTAAGGGGTCATTTAGTGCAACAAGTGTTTCAAACATTCCTGGCATAAATGTAATATTACTATTAGTCAAGTCAAGTCCCCTTTATTTATACAGCGCTTTTAAAAATACAGATTGTGTCAAAGCACTTAACAGTAAGAGTATAGAGGGTCAGTAATGTATAATGACAAGATTAAACACTTTATTTGAACTTTTCAGATTGCATCCATATGGATTGGAGATTTGGGGTTTAAACTTTTGTATTAGCATAAATAGTGTTACAGACATTGGTTGAATTGTTTGACTTGTTGAGGAAAGCTGTTACTTTTCTATATGATCAGACGATTTGTAATGAATACTTTTATTCAGCAAGTATGCATTCAATTGATCAGAAGTGAAAGTAAAGACGTTTGTAAAGTTATGAAAGATTTCTATTTCGTACTGTATATGGATGAGGCATTTATATATATATATATATATATATATATAGTAATAAGAAATGTAATAATACATTAATACATAATAATGGACAACGAATGAACATATTTCAGGATACTGTTTATATTGTATTTTTGAGCACATAAATGGGGCAAATTAAAAAAAAACATAAATAAATAAACCATACAGACCCTAAACATTTGAATGGTATTAGTGCAAGTTGTGTTTTTTGCCCAGACGAAAATAAAAGCAAACACTCCCAGAGATTGTCCCGAGACATTTCAGTTTATCATCCGGGTTTAGGGAAGGGCTCTTTTGACTTGGGTCTGTAAGCAATTGCCTAGCAACCAGCCAAAACACCTTATCAACCTCATAGCAACGTGTTACAAAACAATCAGAAGACCTTAGCGACCACATACTGTAGCACAATTCTGGAAATCACACACAACACCCTAATATAATAACAGCTATCTCTGCATGGCAAAGCACCACCAATGTTTTGTTCTGAACGCCACAGTTTTGCAATGTTTTCCAAAGTGGAAGAGCCTAGCAGTGGAAGAGAGTTAGCATCCACTCCTATATGACATAGCCTACCAACACCTATAACTGCCCAAACACCTTTTTACAGGCATGTATTGTATCTGGAAAGTTATCAGGAGGAAGTTGTTGAGTTTATAGAGGAAGTCAAAGCATTTGATCTACTGTACATATAATGAGCACAATTATGACACATACATGCAAATACAATGACAGGCCGTTCAACTTAAAAAGAAGTAAGAATAAAGTACTAGCTAAGTCCTAGCTAACTTAGTCAAACTAAAGAAAACTCTCTGTCTTTGAAAAACGAAAGACAGAGAACAAGAGCAGGACAGAGAGAGATATTACCTGTGGAGGGGGAGGAGCATGGGAAGGCTGTGGTATGTGTCAGCATAGTGGAGAGCGGAAAGAGAGAGTCACTTTCAAGCGACGAAGCGAGTAGTGCGCCATTAACCCTGCTCCTGTAGGGACAGGAAAAACAACACCTGTTGGACTCCGACATCTGTGTTATAGGTTAACTCTTTCATTTTTTGTTAGATACGTTTGGGGACCGTATGTTTTAAAATATGTTCAACATGGTAACCAGGAAGGAGGACTTACAGAAGCAAGATTTCAACTCTAAGGTAAATATAGCCTTCCGTCTAAACATCAGGTCTGTCTAGTTAAGCTACGGACTTGACAATAAAATGGGCCAAATTTTACACAGGTATTTCCATCCTGTCTGGAAAGGAAAGCTGCTTTAACAAAGGAAAAGTAGATGAAATTATGTTTGGATTATGCACTTGATTTTAATCAGTAGCAAGGAAATAGTTTAGAAAAGAGGAAGAAATTGTGGAAAATGGTACATATAGGCCAACTTTGTTTCTGTGGAAGAAGTCTGTTAAAGTAAAAATTAAATAAGTAATTGAGGTTGCCAGGTTTTGCAAAACCTGCTTTTATTCATGAAAAGGAAAATGCCTGAAGGGAATTAGTCATAAGTATACTGTGTGTTATCCATGGATAATGTACTGTAGATCATGTATTTTGCTTGATAGTTGGATTGTGTGGATTGTCCGATATAAGCAGTGGTCAAGTCCTTCGACTTATTCCTTCACTTGTGTACATGTAGACCTGCATAATGCCTGAGCAAATTATTACTTTTTTAATAACAAGTTTTTCTGATCAACTGTTCCTTGAAAATGTAAGATCAAAGTGTGAGACTGGACTGTTACAAAACAAGGCATTGTATGAACTTCTTGAATAGTTTAATTCCATAAATAAATAAATAGTATAGAATAGAAATAAAGTCTGGAATCCAGATTAAAAACGATCATTTTCTCTTTTTGATACTTTGTTGACAGGTTAAACTGTCATGCATCTTTGCGATATGCTTTTATAATATGCCCCACATAAACATGGCCATAAATAGTTTACCTTGATGTTTTGAAGATTCTTATTATCGCGGTGATCAACTGCTAATCTATGAGTAGATTTTTACTCCACCATCTTTCACCTAAAACTTGTAAATATCAGGAAATATCTCATTACGGAAATTTCCATTTATATACTTCTGCGTTTCATTCGCCTAATGAAATGATGTCACCTTATTTGGATATGCAAACAATCCACACTCCGACTGCTGCTGGTCACAAGCTACGTCAGTGAGGGCAAATACTAGATTTCGTATAACTGACCACCTGCAGGTGAGGAATGAGAATTTTAATCGTTTAAATTCTGGATCTCGAAACACGTTTGAAAAGCATTAGTGATAAAATCAATGTGCGTAAAAAAAGAGAAAGAACAGTCTATATGATTTATGTTCCTGCAGCTCAAGGCTACGAAACATGTTGTAAATTTTGTGCAGCGGTTGTTTGGCTCTGAGGATGGGTTGAAGGAGAGGACTACTCCCAACATACATTTTGTGGTTATTTTTTGTGGAAATTCCAGTAAATCAGAGATTCCCAACACATAACCCAATGGGGATTTTTGTTAAACCTATACAATATTGCATCTTATCTAAAAAGTGAGGGATCTGTAATACACAGTAGTAACATTTATTATCAGTGAAATACTGTTATAGTTTTTGTTAACATTTAATTTTTTTTCTTTGCTTTCATGTTACATTTTTTTGTGTTTTTGTAATTTTTATATTAGTTTTATTGTTCCTAGTTTTAAGATATTATTAACAAAATGAAAAGTTTACATTTATTTCAAGTAGTACCATTTATATTTATGTTTTTAAGTTTTGTCAACTGTGATAACCCTCTTACCTGAACTTCTATTCTTTTTAAGTATTACAGTTACTTTTTACACTTTCCTCTTTCTTTTTCATAAAATTGAGCTGGAATTCTTTAGCAGGAAAAGCAAGTTGATGCACCTGTAATGCTGCATACCAAAGGTATCTGACTTTGTTTGACGATACTATTTACCTGTAGTCGTCAATGAACTCAGTCGAGAGGGAGAGAGTACACTCCTCCTTTTGCACACAATGGGGAAGGTTTAGATATGCTGTTCTACGTAAGCAGGCCAGTTTCACCCCTTTGGACAAGAAACCTAATGCCTGTGAGACACATCCCTGAGTCTGGTTCTGGCTGGTTCACATAACAAATGGAATTTGAATGGTTTTAACATATTTCTTGGTTCCCATGGTTCACTCAGCGAGAACACCATCAACATACGGTCTCTTATTTAGTGTATGTGAACTCTCAGATGACAGTTCAGGCCGAAAAAGACAGTCTCCTATAGGTCCTTCAGCTGTCTTATGACCAAAATAGAACATCTGTCATCATCAGACGGAAGAAAGAGCGTGAAACCTGTATTTCTAGTTTGCCATATGTTTCTAGTAGCATGAGCACCTCCTGGGTACTCCTGTAAGCTCATGTTGACAGGGAAATCTGAGAAAATGGATGTTTTCCCCAAGTATATTTGCATTTCACATGTTCAAAAACATTCTATTCAAACAACCGAATTCAAACTTGAAATAGAAATTGAAGTTGATGTTTCGATTATGATTTAAGGTGTAATTGCTGATGCCGGTTTGTTTCATCACATACTGTAATGTGCTACTCTAGATAGCCAAGTCAGTTAGAACTACTGAATCTTTGATGTTCCTGCTCATGGAGCTGGTTTTGGGTTAATGGTGTTACATTTCAGGAGTGGATTGTTTCAAACTAGGCTGATTTCATGGCTGCCTCCACACTTCATGGCAGATTTGTGTTTAAAAGACAATGGGAGAACAGAGACTGGTATCTACTGCTGGTCTGCTAACGGAGGTGGATGGTGTATGATTACAGTCACCTCATCAGATCTGCTAGAGACAGCTAGGAAGTTCACAAAGCTTACTGATGAAACACTTTTTAATAGTTTTCAAATGTAGAAATGAGGTAAGATGTTATATTGTTAATATCAATTTTTTAGATAGTGAAGAAGAAATCTTTAGCTGTTTTAATGGCATTGTGCGAGGAACTCCCTATTTTTCACTTTACCTGTGTAGTTTTTAGAATAACATTGCTTAGAGATATTACCTTACAACATACATTATGCACGGCTATAACATAAATGTGAATTCTGAAGCTACTGTACAATAAGGACTACTGTTTCCACAAGGAAGCAGGTTTACATGCTTGATGAATCAAATGACCATTGTGTTCAGCAGTAATAAAAACGGAACTAAAAGCTACCATTACATTAAAGCACTGTGTTTACTGTAGCAAGTATTTTACGCTAATGATAAGGCCGTACATGATAATATAATAATAATACTAACCCTGTGAGAACGTAACATCTCCTTACTCAAAAACGTAATGTTTTTAACTACTGTTAATGACACATACAATAAAAGCAGTCATATCATTTTGACAAAGATAACACAGTTAATTTCACTATGTTTATGTTCAGTTATGTTTCACTCCCTTTTTAATTTGTTTTCTATGTAAAGCCAACCGTTGTGGTGTGTCTTGCTTTTAAAGAATGCACAACTTCATCTAATGAAAAAAATGACACTATTTACGAGGCGGCAATTTCCTGAGAATTTCTTTGGAAACATACAAATATTTGAAGAAAAGTAAGCCTGAAGGCCCGCCTAAAACTCCACCCTAAACTTAACGTCAGAGCAAATTATACACAAGCATATGAACGAGATTGACAAAATGTACACAAATTAGTCACCAATTTGCCAAAATGTACAATTGCTATAAATTGCCATGAGTGTGTTGGTTGCACAGTCACATTTTAAAGGAGTCATACAAAGCCTTTAATGGAAAGTTTGTAATATAGTTTGTTTTCAAATTTCTGAAAGATAGTTTTAAAAAACGCTCATTTTACCCTGTCAAAAACAGCTCTTTTGAAATCACTCTGTTCTGTGTACATCCCCAATCTTCATGAGCTCATGAGCTACATGATCTTTTTTAGCCGTATTCATAGTGAAACTTGCTAATTAGCACATTATTATGAAAGGCGATTTGCAAAGATTCATTAAAA
>JAUMHI010000043.1:19045190-19071530 GCA_032359435.1 Enteromius unitaeniatus
GTGGTTGTGTACACACACTCCCAACACACACTTCAGTCCAAACAGCTTGAAAAAGTGCATGTGGCACCGGATGACCCTTTTAAAAGCAAAGATTACAAAAACTATAATGTACTTTTTCATAAGCGAGTAGATAAATAGAGTCATATCTGACATCACCATTTACTAATTTTTAATAGCTGATGTGTGAAGCTATCTTAAAAATAATCATTGAGCTAAAATCTGTCATGGTCATTATGCTGAAATAAGTCACTGATTACATTTAGTATAGGTGTGGCTTAATCAAGCCAAAAACATGATATCTTTGTCATAGTAAAGCAGTATGAAATACAAGCCCTGAAACCTGAACCATGTTCTGGGCTGACACCAATGACAGACAACATATTTGTCTTGACTTTTCCCCTTAGCTCTTATGGTTATTGCCGTTTTGTCAGAGTAAATGATCTGGTCTGACAGGCAGAAGTGTTGTGACTGTGAGTACAGTACACACATTCTTTGAGCATGTGAGCACAGTTTCAAGGTTTGTAGGAATGTGAAGGTTGGTTAATGATTGCCTCAGGAGTCAATGTGCAGCTTGACGACGTGAGACGCTCTCTAACTCACCTCACAGAGCATATTAAAAAACAAACAGAAAGTTTAAGAGTGTCTTAACCTGTTCATTTGCCAGAAGCAGCTTGAATATCAGCACTTCCTTAAAAGGTGCATCTCAAAAATCTGGATGACATGCTCAAGGGTGGATATCATTAAAAAAACATTGATGACATTTTTTGATCAGTGACTTCTCATTAACATGTTGGCTAAAGAATTGTATTGGCTTGCATTGCTGAGGTTTTCTGAAAAATACGCCTGGTTCATTTACAGACTGGATGAAGTTGAGAACTAAATAAAAACCTCATGTTCCTCATTTTACCATGCATGCATACTTCTAGGGAAATGTGGTGTCAGGTTAAAAGTGATTATGCTCTTTTGAACCATGTTCTTACAGTTGCATGACATGAATGTTCATAACAACACATCTCTTTGATGCACTCTAACAGTTAACAATGTTTTTAACACATTATGGCATTCCTTGGTTTAATCCAAGGCACACTTTGCCAATATCTTACTTGTAAAAGCAGCATTCCTTATAATCAAATGCCAAAACATTTTGTGTGTTTTAGGCCTCTTATTACAGTTTCGGTTAGTTTAGTTAGTTTAATCTGATAGTAAGTAAAAGTTAGAAGTTAGAAAAGAAAGTTCCCAGTTCAGCCTGAGGTGCTTGGCCACTTCATAAAAAAATCAGTTTTCACTAAGCCCTTCAACAATCAGTTCCTGACAGTTCGTATTTGTGTAAGTGCAGTTATTCTCTATTCTGTAATTAATTGTTCAGTATTTGAATTGTTTTATCTATACAGCAGAGCCTTGTCATGTAGAGCCGCTCGTTACTGACTTTCTCACAGTCATGGAGCTGAAGGTGTGGGTGGATGGTATTCCACGTGTCGTCTGCGGCCTATCAGAACAGACATCTTGTCAGGATGTAGTCATTGCCCTTGCCCAGGCTATAGGTAAGTCACTGAGCCTCTCTCTCTGTTTTGGTCTTTGAACAGTGCATTTGTATTTTAACGTTCGCTCTTAATGTGCTCTCCAGGGCAAACCGGTCGTTATGTTCTTATCCAGAAACTGCGGGATAAAGAGCGGCAGCTTGTGGCCAATGAGCGTCCTTTGGAGTCCCTGGCTAAACTGGGCCAATTAGGCAATGAGGTGCAATTCATTCTACGGCGCACCGGTCCCACAAGCAGCGACGCCTCAGACCAAGGTCGAGCCCCGCAATTACACAGGCCTCCAGATCCCGAGCCCCTCAGACTCAAAGAGCCAAAAAAAGCTCTAACTTTCAATCTGGGACCCTCCACATCACCCCAAACTCATGTAAGGCAGGTTGAAAAACCACCCAGAGACTCTCAAGCACGAGGGGTGTCCCCATCTCCGCCTTCGTCTCTTGCCCAAGCTGCTCCGTCCAAAGACACGCTTTATCAGCAGATACTACGACAACAAGGGCAGCTTCAGTCTCTGCAGGGACAGGTGGATTCTCTAGAGAGGGAATTGAGCATTTGGGAGCGGGCTCCTCCTCCAACCCTTTCCCCTGACCACCTTGAGGAAATGGACCACCTACAGCAGCTTTTAAGGCGTAACGAGACAGAGTTAGCCCAGGCATTGCACTGGGAAAATGAATTTCAGTCTGAGGTTCAAAGAGAAAAAGACATTCTACAGCAAAAAAATGAACTCCGTTTAGCTCTAGACAAACACAATCGAAGGTTGCATGACACAGACAACCAATCAGAGCAGCTAGAGCGAGATATCAAGCTGCTTTTTGAGACCAAGAGAAACAATGTGCTTCAAGCCAGACCCAGTGTTGAAGAATCTGTAGTTAAAGCAATAGAACAATTGGACAACCATCAGCGTCAAGGGGCTGATCTGCAGGCATCAGTTGAAGAGATAGAAAAGGAGTTAAGGCTGACAGAACAACAACTGCAGGTCTGCATTTCTGTTTTTATTACTCATAATGTCATCCACTTGTCATATCGTTATTGTTTCACTATAATGATTTATTTAATTTCACGGGCTGTAGCACGACACTTGACTTTAAAGTGTAAATATAGGTCGTAATAAGTTTCTTGCACAAATTACTCTACCTATAGGGTGGTTTTTTTGTTGAAGGACAGGCTCGCTGACAACAGGCAATATGGGCTCACTGGGTGGGCAAGTACTAGAGTCTCCAAAAAAGACTAATAAATGAAGTTCCAAAACGTAGGTTTGGGAGGAGCCCAATCATTCTGTTAATCATCAATACAAACCTGTTTAAAAAGCACTTATTGGGCCGCCCTAGCGCCAATTCATCTGGCATACCTCCACCTCCCTATGTCCTCCACTATTTTACTATTTTATTTTACTTTACTATCCAGAGAGGAATGACAGGGAAATGGTGCAACTGACTTGGTTGGCCACATGCCATGACCACGGCTGATATAGTACGCCTAGATTTATTTCATTCTAAATGCATTAATACAATATATCCACCTTATTTTGCAACATGGAGGTAAAGCCAGTTTCTGCTCATTTCCTGAGAATTTGTAATGATCCCAAAGTACGTTCTCAATCAAATCTAGCACCTACTGAGTATGCAGTTTTAGATGCAATGCAAACTACTTATATTCTGCTTTATGGCTTGACTGGTCAATTTTTGTATTCGGTGGTCTGATATTTTGTCAAATTTGCCACTGTCATGGAAACTTTGTTTATCAGCCCAGTCACCCATTTACTCACACCGGTGCTACTTTCATGTCTTGCGCTCAGACTGCATCTCTTGGTGATAATTACTTCAGAAGACCTTTGGTGTTACTATTACTATAATAATGTGTTTGTCTTGTTGCTATGTACATTTTATATTTGCTGAAGGTTTTATTATAAACAGGTAAGACTGTAACACCATTTCAACTTAACATTTTATGTCCACCTATTTTGGATGACCCTGTCAGTCTTAAATTTGCAGTAATGACTTGCTGACTGTACAGTATACCTTTAATAAAACATCTTTGTACTAGCTGAATCACACCAGTACATTAATTGCAGTCACACAAAAGCATGTTGTGTGCTCACCATGACTAACTAAACCTCAGGGCACCGTACACACCACCTCACCATTGCTTCATGTTGTCTCACTCCCATCAGCAAGGGCAGTACAATATTCATTCATCCTACAGGTTGTTGTCATTGCCAACAATACTAGTCGCACCTTTAAAGGTTGAAATAACAATGAGCAAGTTTATGGAAAACAAAATAAGACTGATGCTAGTAGTGCAAAGGCAGCATCTTTAAGAGATCATTTGTGATGATTAAGCAGGAGCCACGGTAGATAGCAATCATCGCTGTTCATGGTAGGAGTGTACTGCATGAAAAAGACATTTAAGACACATCACAAGGACATTTGATCTCACTGTTGAGGTTAAGTCTGTGTGGGTGTTTCATTAAAAAGAAAAGAGAACTGTGTGATAAAGGAACATTGCCATTTTTAAAGTCACTGCTTCAGCTGTTTACTCCAACCCAACATTAAATCTCTCTTATGTTCCCCTGTAGGCTAAAAGCGTGGAACTGGACGATCTGAATAAAGAGCTACGCCAGTGTAACCTGCAACAATTCATCCAGCAAACAGGAGTCACTCCAGCACAATCCAATCAGCAAACCGAAGAGATTGATTTTGCTCTCCTCAAGCCTGATGGACAGAGCGATGAAGGTGTTTAAAATTACATAGTGTAAAAAGATACTGGTTTCAAAGGGACATTATCTATATCTCACTAAATAACCCCTTATCCAAAGAAAATCTATTTCCTAATATATGAATGATCAATACATTAAATGACATAACAGTATATTATAAATTGTACAGAATAATATATTGTTTAAATATATTGAATAATACATAAGGAATTGCTGCTTTCATTTATTTATTTAATATATATTTATTAATATTCTATCATTAAACACTAACAGATCTTCACAAAATAACACTTACTTTTAACATGTTACTCTCCTTTAACAGTCAATGAATGTATTTATATATATATATATATATGTGTGTGTGCATATATACTCATTTATATGGGAACATCTATGAGCGATATACTGTATACCCAATAAAGTGTCAAACATTATGAATATGTCCTCATTTCTAATATATTTGTATGCATCAGTATATAGCCATATTTGCCAATGCATATATTGCTGTATATTGAAAAAATATAAGCACTTTTAATATATGGAAATGCATTTTGTATCACAATATATTTTGTTGTAAATTCCCACATTTTTTTGTTTGTAAGGGACCAGTGCTGGCAAAGCTTAACAGAAGGCTTTTTTTTTTGACAGATTCCAATTCGTCCATCCTGGAGTTTAACCCTCGCACCACTGCCAAGCAAATCTTGGGGAATCCTCGCAGCCTCCAGAACCCACTCATCTCGAGCCATCATCCAGAGGGTGTGTATGTGTGACACACCGCTGCCCTCTGCTGGCCTAAATCTTCTGCTTGTCCACCTCTACCTCTTCCTGCTTCCCAGAATGCACAATATTTTACTTGCATGACTCCTGTCCTCACTGTTGGCTCTTTGTCCTGTAAAAATGCACTATAATGGGCATGTTTCTGATTAGACGATTCAACTGTACTGCCAACAAGACTGACTTCCTGACTTTTATATTTATTATTTTCTTATTTTTTGAGCCAGAAAACAAAAAAAAAACACTTTACTCACTGTGTTTCTGTGGTTTTCTACAACAAGATAGCTGCATCTTGCTGTGTGTTAATAGTGACTGTCAAACGGCCAAAAAAGAAAAAAAAAAGGTCGGCTTCCCACTTTGCTGAAACCTGCACAGCCTTGGGGTTCTTTCAAGCTCACGTGAATCTACCGGTGTGCTCCATGGTTGCTTGCTGGAACAAATGTTTGAAGTAGAAATAAATTAAGTAATTATTAATTTTCACATGCTTCTATGGAACTGTCTCCAGTGTATGCTCTTCAGAGTAATCACGTGGGTGCACAGAAATGTCGCAACAGACTCAAGGTCAGGCTGTCTGACTGTAAATGGAGCGTTTTTATGTTTGATTCTGAGCTTTTATGCTGCTGTTTTTTAGGCTAGAGCTTTTTTCTTTGTCTTTGTTTACATTTCTTCCATTGTCAGTCTTCCCTGTATGTGTTATGCGAAACCTTACCCCCGCCAGTGTGTTGAACAACATATAGCATTCTCCATGAAGCCCAGAACCTCATTCCATTTTGTGTGTGTCTTGCAGTCCTGTCATCAAGAGAGACATCATGGCGATAAAGTCTGGAGTACCACCTCGAGGAATTATTCACTGTTCACTTTATATTATGTCTACTGTTAATTATATTTTCTTTTGTATGATATTCTGTGAAATGTATTTGTAAACACAATAGTAAGTCTATGTAAATACAGTGCTGTCTTTGTAATTATGAAACATTAAGATTTTTTAATGTATTTTAACAATTTGCATATATTTCATTAACTAAAAACACACCAAAATAAAAAGAAATTATTACAAGATTTTAAGCTTTTTATTATCCCCACTGTACAGTTTGGAGAGTCAAACACACAGAAATGTTCTATTTTATGATTAAGACTTTGAGATTTGAAATCCTTGAACAGCATCATCATGTTGTGTCATGGTGAATCTCAAGTAAAACCAGTGAACTCACCCTGGGGTTTCCTGAAGATAATCATTACCAGTGGCAGATGGTTGTGGCTTAAGTGAATTTAGTGATACACTAAAAGTCAAGTAATCAAATCATAAAATAAAATGTTCCTTAGCTGCTTATACAGTAATCACCCACTGTTGCAGTCTTGCTTGATCTATATAGACTCCGCTGTAAGGACTCTATTACAGGATTCTATGGTTTTAATGCAGGTTTGTCATCTCAAGGTCCAGTTTAGCTCAAAGCTTGATCAAATTTCCCTGCCTCAAACTCACTAACTATGATTAGCCTGTTTAGGTGAGTTTGGCTTTTGGAACTGATTGTAAAGGAAAGTGGGTTCAAGAGCCCCTGATTTTAAAGTGATATTTAAGTCTAGTCTAGTGCAGAATGAGTATTTTGGACTGTTTTTCTAAAAGAGAAAGTCTGTCAATTTAATTGATTAATACTATTGTTGTTGTTCACTGTTTAGGCGTACGACATGTCTTAAGGATAATAGGTGCAGCTAATCAAAAGTATTTTGTAAATGCATAATTGTTGCATCACGCCTTGTTTGCATTACATTACAATACATTACATTTTTCGGGGTCAAAATATTCTGCTAAACAGAGGATGTAGCCAGGATTTTTCCATACTTCCTAGCTCCACCCCTGCTGCTAAGAGTTCATAATGAGAGCATTTCCAAAAAAAACATTGTTCTCTTTGCTAACATAAAGATATTGTGTTTTGGTTTAGCCTACTTCTAGTGCTTCTCTACCTGTTTCCTTTGTTCTCATTTTCCCGCCAATAGTTTATAGTTCCTAATTTAACCGTTCTATTGAGAAAAAAAAACATTCAAAAGAATCAGCTGGGCAAATAAACTGAATGAGTCTGTGGAAACCTACAGTAAAGAGAAAACAATAGCAGTGGGGAAAATACAGCAAACAAAAAAAAGACAAACAAACCAACCAAAATCATGGTCAGAGCTATATTGGCATCCTTAGAAAATATGATCAAAGAAGGTTGTGAAAATAGAACTGTAATTTTTGACCTTTTGATCTTAAATGAACTAATATATAAGTAGCTTTTCAACAAAATCCCATTATGATTCTTTTCATCAAATACACATTGTCAACAATTATCTGTAGTTCTAGAAATTATTATGAATAAAATCTAAATTCCCATTTGTATTTTTCTATTAATCCATCAGATTTGTAATTCAAAGTTGGTCTGAGTCTCACTAGCGGCAGGGATTTGTTGAGAGTTAATGTACAGCACCACTCCACCCTCGGTACCTCGTGACTGAGGTGAAACACCAAACCCACAACAGGTCCCCAGGTGCCACAGCAAAAATGGCTGCCGACGGCTCGGGTGTGTGTTTGTGCATTACTCGCTGCTGTGTGTGTACACTTGGATGGGCCCAGCACACCATAATTCACACATCACATCCTTTCCTTTCAACCAATTTAATCTGCAAATGGAACAAATTATTATTTTATTTTTGTTATGTTTTCATGCATTCTTTGCATTTTACCAGGTAGAGTGCAAAGTTTCAGCTGTGTTTAAAAATGTCTCACCTTGTACCTTAATGTGACGCAGGAATGTGTGTGACCAAAATATAGATTTTGCTGCATATATCAATTTAAACATTTCTTGGTTCATTCCATCTCTGTACATTATTTCACATTTTAGCCAGATGATGGCAGTACCGCCTCGTTTTTAGATGACTGTGTAAGTCACATGACAGAAACTAAAGTTGCCTAGACAATCCGTTTTCCAGAAAATGAAAGTAAATACCAGTTAAAAGTCCTTCCGTACGAGACATACGAGAAGTAGAACACCTAGCTATCTGACACATAGACGAGCGAAAGAGTTCCTTTAGCATCTCATCAACATGCCTATTGTAAATGGTATGTTCACACTTTTTCTTCATCTTGATCTTTAAGAAAGGCTACAAAGTTGCTTAAATTTAAGAAATGTGAATACATTAGTTAGGAGGTCTCGAGGTTTTGCTGAATCATTGTGATGGATATAATTGTTAATCCTAACCAACGGACACATAGTTTCAGTTATTTTTGCTGCAAACATTCAGTTGTCAGGTTGAAATATACCTTACTTCGTGTCATCTACGAAAAGGTTAAGAATAAGACGTTAGGAGTTTGTTGGTTATAAAGTTTGTGTAAGAATGATTTTATTATTACTACTATTATTATTATTATTGCATTAACAATAATATCTCCATAGGAAACCAAAATGGCAAAAAAGAAGAAGACTTTGCTGGAAAGAAACTTAGAACACTTCCTGATGAGCTTCTCCAGAGGGGTGGAGATACAGTAAAGGTGGACCTACAGCGGAACAGACTCAAACAAATCGGTGGCATCGCTCAACTGAGAAACCTGACGGAGCTCAACCTGAGCAGGAATGAGTTCACTGATTTCCCCGCCGACATTAGAGGGTTACGCCAGCTGGAGAAACTTTATGTCAATCAGAACAATATAAAAACCATTCCAGAAAATGTCTTTCCATCCTTGGAGAAACTTCAATTCCTAAAGCTGAGTACCAATAAACTTGTAATGCTACCCCAGGACATAAACAGGTGCCAACATCTCACTTACCTGAACCTGTCCAACAACTGCCTGAAGAATTTGGATCCTCTTGTGGGTCTGTCACATCTAGAAGAACTTTATGTTGAGAGGAACCAGTTAACTGACCTTCCAGACCTGCTCTTTCAAAACAGTAGCTTAACTCTTTTCAAAGCTAATGGTAACCCTCTTAGAAAGCCCCCTCGGGAAGTCTGTGCAGGGGGACTGAAAGATATCAAGAATTATTTTGCGATGCTTGAGGCGAACGCCCCGAATGAGAAAACTGTGAAGACTATGTTTCTGGGGACCTCCATGGCAGGAAAATCCACCCTCTCCCTCAGTCTGAAGCAGGGTTGCCCTGTACCAGTGGCTGAGGAGGATCGTACTATAGGGATTGAAATCAGTGAAGTTGATAATGAGGGAATCCGTTTTATCTTTTGGGACTTTGCTGGACAACAGGAATACTACATCACTCATCATGTGTTTATAACATCTCAAGCCTTTGTCATACTTGCCATCAACCTCTCCAGGTAAAGCCCTTTTCTGCTTCTGCTTGATCTCACATTGTAATATACTCTAACCACTAAACATATACAACTTGTTGAGAATTTTATTATTTTATTAGCAACCATTACTATTACAAAATAGTTAAATGTGTACTTTTTGCAGTGTGGACTATGAAATGGGGAAAACCAGAGTATTACACAGATATTATACAGACTTTTCCACTATTGGGCCAGTTGGCATAACACCCAAGCCACCAAATAGAAATTAATTTAACTTTTCCCTTTTTTTCAGTTACAACATGAATGCCCAGAGTTTTGAGGATAATGTGGGATTCTGGATCAAAAATCTTCAGCTTAAGATACCAGATTCAGTAGTTTTGCCTGTGGGCACTCATGTCGACCAATGCACAGATGAGAATGATGTGGACAAAAAGAAAAAACACATTAAAGACCAGGTGGACAAAATGCTTGAAACACATAGTACTAATTTACAGCGGCGCAAGAAGAACTTGGAGGAAAAGGACGACCCGTCTTTGTACCGTGACCAGATAAATCAGATAGAATGGCTGACCGAGAACAAACTACAGGTAATTTGGCTTTTTAGCTGCTGTTTTATAATCTAATAGAATTTAAAATGATGTAATCTCCTTTTATTTTCAGGTACTTGACTTGGTACCTATAGACTGCACTAAAAAGGAGGACATTGTCAAGCTACGTACTTACATCAAAAACGTTTTGAACGAAGCAAAATTTCTCAGCATAGAACAGACATTACCTAGGTGCTACAATGAAGTTGAGAAGGATATCAAAGAACTTAAGCAAAACGGTGACATTGCTGAGCATGGTCAGTTTTTTTTTAAGATTACAATATTTGTTCTTAGTGTGTTTGTTCTTAAGAATCGTAATACTAAAAATTGGCATCTATTATCAGGAATTGTGAGTCAAAGCACCCTCTTGAATGAACTGAAGAACAGACATGCTAGCCTGGACGATGACAAGATTAACTTAATTCTTCAGTATCTTCACCGAATTGGAGTCATTATGTGGTACAAGGAAATCCCAGAATTGGCTGGTTCTTTGTTTGTAGAACCATCATTCCTCATCTCACTGTTCAAGGTTCACACATTTAAACCACATCCATTTTATGTATTTCAATAGCCATAAAATAATCAATGTATACAATTCTTCATATTTTCTTTTCTTTTAATGCTGTTACAGACTATTGTGAGACATGACCTAGTTCAGGAACTGAGCAAGATTTCCACTGAGCTCCTGAAGTCAGAAAATGCACATGATGTACAGAGGAAAAGATGGATCAGGGACTATAAACAAAGAGCATCCTTAAACAATGTGGCTATCAGAATCCTGGTGCGGACTGAGCTCCAGAAGAAGTACAAAACAGAAGAAGATCTAATTGACGAAGTGGTTGGGTCCAGGAAGAAGGAAGGAAGTCTCCTTTCACTACTGAAATACTTTGACGTATGCTTGTCGACCAAACAAAACAGTCCTCTCAATCCAAAAGCCAACGAATTCTGTCCAAAGAAAAATTGGGTGCCCTCAAATCCTGTCGTGTATGAGCCAGATGCTTGTCTGTTTCCAAGTTACCTGCTAGACAACAAACAAGTAGAGGAAAAGTGGGAATCAGACAATCCAGAGGACCTAAATATCCGTGTTTACTTCTCACCTGAGATACCACATGGTTTCTTTCACAGGTGAATGCTTATGCTCTCGTTTAAGGAAAATAAAGAAATACAGTTCATTAAGGGATGTTTTAACATAGTGTTGGGAAGAGCGCGCTGAGTATCTGCACAGCCGGTACCCAATGACGCTCATCAGTATTTTCGCCCATTAGCTATTAATTATTTCTAATTTCATTTATCTGCCACGGCATAAATACCATCGTCTCCCTCCTCTCAATATCTAGTTACACGCCATCCCTCCTTCCTCCCCTTCTCCGCCTTTTTTCTTCGCACCGTCAAGGGGCCCCGGCTCTGCCCTCGCCAGGGTTACAGCACGCCAAATGTGCTTATTTAAATTCATGAAGAAGTGCAAATTCGTGAAAGAACATTAATAACTGTTGTATGATTTGACTCTAAGTAGCTGGAAAACTAGTAATGACATGTAAAACTGATGCTTGGTTTACAGGCTTGTCATCCGAGCGTGCTCCTTTTACTCTCCGTACTGGATGGGAAAAAACCAGTGTGTTCTGTGCTGTGGTGACAGACGGTTTCTGCTCAGAGAATGCTGTGAGGACCAGTTCATTGAGATCCGCTGCAAAGAGACTGAGCGCAAGTCCCCTGTTTTATTACATTTTGTTTAACAATTATTTACATTTGTATCCTCAAATAGATACTTTGAATATACATACACTGCTCTTGGAAAATCTGGTAAGATTTTCTAATGGTTTGCGTTAACATTTTTAATTAAATAATTAAATCTATAGTTTCTTAGTTTGTTGGGGCTAGTTGGATTTTTTATTTTTTTGTCTACTTTCAAATAAATTCAAGTTTATTTGTATCGCGGTTCTCACAATACAAATCATTGCAAAGCAGATGAAACAGAATTCTCTTCACAGAAATTTCTACATTTTATTTAGGAGTAGCTTGTCAGTGGTGACTATGTCAATTTGATGTCCATTGCCCATACGGCAGAAAAATACAGTAAAAATCACTGTTAAGTGCAATTATTATATGTTGCGATCAAACTAGAACGTAACGCAATTGGGTAGTTTTGTATGTTGGTTCATATTTATCTAACCTATACTTAAATAAACGTATTTAATAATTTTCCTTCCTGTAGTTGAAACTCCAGCAGACTTCCAGAAAGCCTGGGAGGTGATAAGAGAGATTATGATACGGCTGAACAGACTGAGAGAGCAGTGGCAAGGGCTCATTCTGACTGTCCACAGTCCTTGTAAAACCATTGACTGTGATGACTACTTTGAATGGAATGACTGGCAAGAATGGCTAGAAGATTCAGGAACAAGTCAATTTAATATGTAAGTTGTCATGAGATTTGCCCTCTTGTTGTGCGTTCTCATCAGAACATTACATATTCGTTTTATTAAAGTATGTGTTTTGTCTTCTAGAGGACTTGAGGAAAAACTAACTTGCCTTAATGGACACCAGCGAAAGACAGAGTTCCTTTTCCCTAGAAGTAAGTGCATTTATTTACAGAGAAACACAACATGCATTTAGTCTCCTGCCTTTTATAATTTTTACAAATTTTTGTTTTCAGCTCCTGATGCTCACTTGACTTGATGGGAAAGGCTGCCCACAAATGTGTCATTCCGTCAATATTGTGAAACACAAATTGAACATATCTTTACGTACGGTAATTAATCAAAATACCAAGTTGCGCAGACAATGGCATTGTCATGTTTTCAACACATTATTACATAAATTGAAATAGCTCTAAAACATTAAGTTGCCTTTTTAATATATACCACTGTAATGTATATTTCTTGATTTAGCATGAAATAGAGGAATCTAACATTATTTTGGGGAACAAACAGGATGAAATGAGGATGAAATTGTTCTTTGGGTATGATGTCCTGTAGAAACATATTGTCGCCGTTAGGGGGGGATATTTATACATTTACGTTTCACAAGTTGTTTGAGGACTGTAAAGTATTGCTGCTGTGGATTCCAGGCTTGAACGGGTAATGAATTGTTCAATAAAGTTGGATTTACCCAAGTCTCTTTCTGTCTGTCATATGCTATGAATTAGCTAAAAAGTCAAATGCAGGCCTACATATTTCTCTTTAACATATACACATTCTAACAAAGCATATCAAATATAAAGTTTAAAGTGTAAATTATTTGATTACACTTTATTTTGATGGTCCCCTTTGGATATTCTGTTAACTGTAAGCAACTTTGCAACTACACATCATCTAACTATTAGTGGACTGTTATGGTTAATAATTCGATATTGTACATGCAGAGTTACCTAGTTTAGTTTAAGTTGAAGAATCATAAAAATAACATTAAATATCTAAAGAGCAGATATTAAGCAGAAAGCTAACTAACTACTCTAATGACTTGTAGTTGTCATTTAGTTACTTATAGCCACCTGGATGTCTTACCAACTATTTCTATTGTGCTTTATTGTATTTTTTAACTCACAAAGTATTTAAAAGCCTCAATGAGGGTCATTCACCCAATTTCCATCTGTTCATTCATGTTCAGATTTTGACTTCATTGTAAAGTATAGCAAGCTGGCATTATCTTGTTGATAGAGTTTTAATATATACCAATAACAGTTCACTTGCAGCAGTCTGAAATCAGGAGCACAAACACATTGTAGAGACTTTCCATTGACTTCTGTTGTGTTTATATTCCGCTAATGATTTCTATCCCTAAACAGAACCTTCAGACAAACTACATTGCTAAATATTTATTAAGAAAACATTATTATTATTATTATTATTTCCATATAATGATCAAATGATCCACACAGATGTTGCTATTCTAATGGAGAATCCCTGGTTATAAATGAAACTCTAAATGATCAAAAACAAGTTTTTAAATCCATATATGCATTCAAAACTTGCATTTACCTACCCCTAATAAAAATGAAATTCTTGTATTTAGAAAGAAAAAAAAACGTTTGTAACAAACAGTAGTGACTTTATCATGTCAGTCTTGTTTTGTGATAATGCTGTTGAACCCATGTCTATTCAGCAGGTTCTCCAGTGCACACCGCAGACTCACAGACAACAGGTGAGTTATAGTAATCTGAACGTTACTCCATAGTTTTCTTTGATATCAATGGTCATCACGCGTTTTAAGTTCCATAACGCGGAACATACGCGTGCGCCGGTGGAGCATGGTTTCCCAGAGGTAGGCAGCCCCTCATACGCGTGGCGCACTGAGCGCACAGAATAGTCCCTTTGAGTTTGTCAAAGCCACGCGCCCGGCGCACGAAGACCGAGCAGGGGATTCATGCAGGGGGCGGGTCTTCCTTTGGGAGCGTGCGGTCCGAAAGGGGGTGGAGGTGCGGTGCACGTGTAGAAAAGGGAGAGCAAGTTGCTTTACCCTCAAATCATCCGCGGAACAGGTGAATCGCGTCTTGCGCACGAGGCACGAGAGCGGCGCATTCCTCGAAAACTCCCCATCTATTTATCTATTTATTTCCCACGACATGGAGGCAACTGTCATCGCTACGACGCAAATGACTCAAGATGCGTTTTACCAGGCTTTTTCGGAGAGCCTTGCACCTCAAGCGAAGCAGGACAGGGAGTGTAAAGTGCTGAAGAGACAGCGCTCGAGCAGCCCAGAGCTGCTCAGGTGCAAGAGGAGACTGACCTTCAACGGACTGAGCTACAGCATCCCTCAGCAGCAGCCCATGGCGGTGGCCAGACGCAACGAGCGCGAAAGAAACCGCGTCAAGCAGGTGAACATGGGCTTCCAGACTCTGCGCCAGCATGTGCCCAACGGAGCGGCCAACAAGAAGATGAGCAAAGTGGAGACGCTGCGCTCGGCGGTGGAGTACATCCGAGCGCTTCAGCAGCTGCTGGACGAGCACGACGCCGTGTCTGCCGTGTTGCAGTGCGGCGTTCCGTCTCCGTCGGTCTCCAATGCGTACTCGGCGGGCTCGGAGTCTCCTCATTCGGCTTATTCCTCTGATGAGGGCAGCTACGAGCACCTCAGCTCCGAGGAACAAGAGCTACTGGACTTCACCACATGGTTTGACAGATATGAATCAGGTAGGGACAGGTTTTAAGCAATTTACACTTGTACAGAGCTCAGGGGCCCTCAACTATAGTGGCCCCCGAGTTTAAAAAGCTATTTTTCTCTCTAACACGTCATTATAACAACATAACATAATCACAAGAGTGTTCGGAATCCTGCTGAATGAACTGAATTGCAGTCATTTTGGATATGCATGTGACTTATAGCTGTTATTATTCTATTACAGGTGCTTCACTCTCTACTAAAGATTGGTGCTGAAGGAAGGTGCAGGACCGGTCCAGGTCGGTGATACGCTGCCTGCTGGTGCCCATAAAGGACTTGAGTTCATTGATTGAGCACTGGACACACAGAGGGCATTTTCCAGCAATGCACACAGATGCAACACTTGCAAGTTTCCAAATGTTAGAACTGCGCGGGATTTGAGGCGTATGAGGATGTCTGTACTGCTGACTTGTGTCTTGTCACCCTGCGTTCAGCGTTTTGCCCTGTTGATGCAATAATGTGTAAATTCAACTGAATGAGCCAGTTTGTTCCTTCCATATTGTACAAAGAACGAGGTGACCAGTCGTAGTTAAATGAATGAGGAAAAATAGTATCAGGTCCCATATACAGCGTCTGTTAGGGGATACACTAACGTTACACTAGGAAGCCCACAGGCAACCTGTATATTATAATATTTTGTGCTAGATGTGCGGCAACATTTTTGTACTGGATGAATAACTTTTGTATCAAAGTGTGCACTTGTGTGTTTTTATACAAACATGTGTATATGCAATTTTTTTATGAAGAGAAACCCTATTTTATGTAAAATAAAGACTTTATTTATTCATTTAATTGTCTTGTGTGCTTAAAATCAACTGACTGATAACTTGTAATAACTATAAATATACTTTTAAAAAGCTTGTAAGTTAAGAGTGCAATTTACACACACGTCAATACTTATGTACTGTATAAATAAGCACTGATTTAATTTGAAATGAATCACTACACACACTGAAAAAACTGTACAAATAAGTTTTACGTAGACATTGTGAGACAGTGAATTTCACAATTGATTACAAATAAGTAAAACACATGAAACAAAATGCGAAATTTCAAAGCAGAAATCTGACACAGCATTTTTTTTGTAAAACATATTCCGATAGTTTTTCTTTCATTTACAGCTGCTTTATCTTTCATAAAAGAAGTGGCTTTGAGAAGTGTCAACATGGTTTAATTAATGAAGTCATTTACTGTATAACCACAAAGGAAAGTGACAGGCAGCTGTAGACGGGAAACAACCTTGGGATACAGTATGTGAACAGTTAATTTTTAAGCAACAACAAAACGTTCAAGAGTAAAGCAATTTATAACCCCTGAATACCTTTGTGGTGTAACCAATGTGTCCGTCCCAACCTATGGAGGCTGTGAATAGACGTCAACAGAAGACTAATGGTGATGAACTAACTGTCCTGGAGGGCATCCAAAATTTCCTACCAATGTCGGTTTTCCTGTTCACTTTTTTCTTTTGCTTTTATAACTTATATATAAAGGGGTCTTATCAGCAGAGATAAGGAGATCGGTTTAGGTTTGTGCAATTCTAATTTTCCCCATTTAAACCAGGCGAAAATAACCCCATTCTTGCTTCAAATGACATCCTTCAAAGTGCTCCAAATGTGAGTCAACCAAGCACTAAGGTTCTGAGTGCATGAAAATTAGCATTTTCTATTGTGCTTGTGAAGTTTGGATGCGCTGTAAGGCCTTTCGCCATCATCCAATCAGACAGACCCGTGCTGATTTTGAATGGCCTCTGATTTAAGTGACACAAAAGCACTTTTGTGTGAGGGCTACACCATATTCATCACATAGTGCCTTTAACATAAATCTGATTGGATGTCTTGGGCACTTTGATGTCGCTCCAGTGTACGAGTGGCATTGTGATGTCTAACTTCAGTCTGTATTGCCTTTTTTTCAGCACTTAGAGCAGGAGGTCCTTTTAATTTGTGAAGAGTAAATTCATAAAATATTCTCCTCTCTAATAAAACACCAGCAGAATGATTGACACTACTTTACAGAGTCCCACACAAAAGGCTGATTTGGGTCCAGTGACAAATGAAAGGGGCCGGGTGCGGGCTTCATTCAGACTAATTTTAATCTTTCGGTCAATCTGTTTTTCTCTATCTCTTTTTTCAATTCTTATTTTGGAGATCATACACTTTTAAACACAAAGCGACTTTACAGTGATTCCCCAGTAAACAGTCCCTGTAAACAATTATAGTATTCTTAACATCACTATAAAAAACATTCTGAGCAATGAAACTGTTCCATGAATGTTCTTAGATGCCAATAAATATAAGGAAAGTTCTCAAAGAAGGAATCTGTCCATCCCAGTGTTATTTGTGCATTTTACAGTAAATTTAAAACAACAACCTATTATCCAAAAATAAATAATGCAACAATATTCTGACATACAATTTTTTACTCTTGGATTTCATGCCTCACTTTGACAAGATTCTCTTTATTCTTTACAAAAAGGCCTTTTTTTTTTTTTGGTTGTTTATCTCTCTCTCTCGGCTCATGATTGTGTGCAGTCAGGTTGATTTAGCCTGTCTGGCTCTGCATGCTAAACGCTGTCTTAAATTGCCCAGCACCCTCCACACACACTTCTTGCACACACAATAGTCATCCGTTTCGGCAGAGGGCCAAACCCCCCTCAAACTTCATCACACAAACCCAAAACAAACCCAGCTCTGAGCACTGTATACCCCTCAGTCCTGCAGCCCATCTAAGAGAGAGAGTTTTATTCCACACTCACGCTCTGACTCCCTTTTTGAGAAAATTCATTAGTGATGTTTAAAAATAGGAGATAAGACAAAGATTAGTCCTGTAACGTACGACGATTAAACAAACAGTGGTTTGGTGAACCTGTGTGTGGTCAGTGAGTATTTTCTGTGCACTGGTGCTGGCCAGGGGCCTTGTAAGCAAATACGCTCCTGAAGTTCTTATATCTCTCAGCCACACTTCCATTGTTGTGAGGCGTCTCATATCTCCATGGCTTCTGCTTGTTTGAGGAGCTGGTCTGATGGAGGCCCTCTTTGTGGGTGGCTTTCTGAATTTATTCAGGCCCCCCAAATGTAATCTAAATAATCAACTCGCTTTCTCAACTGGGATGGAGGCTGGTGGCTGATTAGATGTTTGTGTTTCCATGTTTATTTCCTGCTGATCAGCTGTGTTGTCTCATTATCTTATGAGGTTTGTTATCAGAATGGCCAGTTATGACCTCACCATTTGGCTGCATTTCAGATTGTCCACTGCCCACTTTGTCTGTTTAGTTAGGGTGTCATTTCCATTTAAAACTTTCCAAAATGGCAGTTAAGACCATTAGTGTTTATGATGTTCATAAGTGATATTAATGTATTTATATTAGAGTTTTATATTCTACATTATCAGTGAAGTTCCACTTTAATATTCTTTTAGTTTACTTTTATTTATATATTGTATTTTGTTGTAAATTATTGATGAGAAAAAACCTGTAAATCAGCATTTCAACATGTTTACAGTTTTTATTTACACTACCATTTAAATGTATTGGGCTTGTAAGATTTTTTTAATGTTTTGGAAAGAAGTTTCTTATGCTCACCAAGGCTGCATTCATTTGATCAAAAATACATGAAAAACATAAATGTCTTCAGAGTCACATGATCCATCAGAAATGATTCTAATATGCCGATTTGGAGCTTTGTTATCAATGCTGAAACAACTGTGCTGCTTAATATTTTTTGGGGAAACTGTGAAACTTTTTCCCCTTCTTTTTTCAGGATTCTTTGATGTACAGAAACTTTAAAAGTGCTGCTAGCAAAAAGAAAAAAAATGTGTTTGAAATGTATTTATTTAAGTAGAGCCTACTACAAATACATATAGATATTTATGTACATAATCAAATTAAACAACTGTATTATATTATTATTATATTAGTGCTGAGCAACAATTAATTGTCATTATTACATCCAAAAGAAAAGGGTTTTATGTACATAATATATGTGTGTGCATGCGTATATTTATTATGTATTTAGAAATACACACACATGCATGTATATATTTAAGAAACATAGGATATGTTTATATATTAAATATATTTCTATAGAATATAAATTATATTAACATAAATATATACATATAAATGTAGATATTTTCAAAATATATACTGTATGTTTATACACATATATTGTAATAAACTTATTTTTGGATACCATTAATCATGATCAATCATTGCCCAGCACTAATTTTTATATTAGTAAGTCTATATATCTATATGTATAATAAGCAATATATCTATAAATATTTTTTATAGATTTGAACTAAACTGATATGAAATAAACCAAGAAGAGCTGTGGCCATGTCTCCAAGATGCTTAAAAAGAAGTATATTACTTTTTTGCTCAGTGTTACATTGATCAAAAATGCAGAAGAAATCTGGTAGTGTACACACTATTTTTATTTTGTGATCTTCCCCAAATTATTGCTGGAGTCATTTTGTAAATGCACCTTAAATCTACTCCAGTTTCTCCAAAACCACAGGTACAGTTAGTTTGAGGGCAACACAGAGTGACAGCACACGACCCTCTGAAAGAGGTCACACAAAAGCTAGGGTGTCACTCCAGATTCCATCCCTGCCATTTTAGGCCTGCCCGCTGTATGCCATTCTTCAGCTGTCCCCTCGGGCCACCATGCTTCACCAGACAAATAATGATAAGACTCTCCTCCTGATAAGCTTCACATGCTTCAAAGAATGATGGCTGTGGTACCCTAAAAGAAGGTTAAAGCATTTTTTTAACTATATTAGTCCACATTTGCATACACATCTTTGCTTGATATCACACAAGATTAAAAGCTTGTGGCTTCAGTTGGGTCTCCAGCGTTCAGTGCCTTTAATTTCCAAGTTTAATAATTTGCCTGGTGCTCTCACCTCTCCTTATCACCATGTGATTAACAATCTGTATGCTTAGTGTGACACTATAGTTACAAAAAGGCATGGATGTGAGACCTAAGCTCATTTATCAAAGCCTGATGATAAGGTACATGCTCCAAACACTATTTATGTCAATAACTAAGCAGGTGCTAAAAGCCAGTGAAAGGGTAGTGACTCCCAACCGGGGGTATAGGGTACTTGACAAGTTTGTTTTGCTTTGTTTCCATAAAACTAAAATTACAACTACATTTTATTTATACATTAAATAAAAACATGCAAAGTACTGTCAATATGTGTTTATGGCACTGACAGAACATGTGCATTCCAACTGTTGTTGTCCCAACAAACCTCTCAGTCGATCAAACCAGTATTAAACTAAATATGCTTCAGTTGGACAAGCTAAATCTGTGTTTTACCCACAGAATATGCAATTTTAAATATATTTATAAAATTACTTACAAGGAATACATTAATTGATTTTGGTCATGGAAAAAGGAGAAACACTGGACTAATGTGTTAAAGTAATAAGTAATAAAGCAGTCACAATCATATACTACTATGATTTTATGGCCAGTAGCCTACTTTTTTTTCTTGAGCACCAAATCATTATAATAGAATGATTTCTAAAGGACACCAAAGACTGGAGCAATGGGTACTTTGTTATTACAGGAATAAACTGCATTTTAAAAACATTAAAATAGGAAATAGTAATTATAAGTATGTTTTACAGTATTACTGTTTTAATGTATTTTTGTATAGATGCAGCCTGTGAGGATTGACTAGGCAGAGCGGGATCCATATGCAGCAGTTTTAATAGCAGTGTCGTACAGGCGAAGTAAACGGGAGCAACTGGGACATAGAAGGGCAGGCAAAAATAGAGTAAAAGTCGAGGTACACAGGCTGGCTTCGAGGCAGGCAGATAACAACCACAGTCCAGGAACAGAAAATACAGGGTCAAGGGCAACAGGGAAACAATCACAAGAGAAGAAACAGTACGAGGTTGGCAACAGATAACAATAACTAGAGAGAAAAGGCTTGTAATTGTTAGCCGAAGCAGATCAAGACTTTGCGTAGTCCTGTTGTGGAAGTCTGGTATTTATACTTGTGATAGTGAGTAACAAGCAACAGATGTGCTCAGTCCCAGGTGAAGGGCCTGATAGGAATTTGAGCTGGTTAATACTCCGGCAATATCTCCCTCTGATGGTCCGGAGGATGTGGTGGGGAACCCTCCATTATGACAGAGCCCCCACCCCCCACGAGCGGCTCCAGAAGGGAGGATGTGGGAGACGCCGGGGTCTACCGCGTGGTCTGGGTGCTGGTCGATCTGGGGGCAATCTATGAAAAGTCTCCATAAGACTGGGGTACAGGATATCCCCTGCAGCGACCCAAGAGCGTTCCTCTGATCCGAAACCTTCCCAATCGACCAGGTACTGGAACGTTCTGCCCTGGCGCTGTGAGTCCAGTAACTCACGTACTTGATACATCTTCCCGCCATTGAGCAAGATGGGTTGAGGGGTCTGTTCTGAGGTGCCTCCTCCAATTCTTCTCCCAAGCCATCATCCGGTTTCGGAAACAAAACATTAAACATAGGAGATTTATTATAATGAGATGGAATTTCCAAGCGGAATGATACTGTCACACGGTCATTGTCTACTGATCCCAGTACAGCCGTCAGAGCACGCTCAATCACCAGCCTACTAACCACTTACACCTGGATCTCATTAGACGCACTGCATATAAGCCATGCTCACCATTTGCTTGAGGGCTGAGATCGAGGTAACAACCCTTCATACTCACCTTAAGCCATCACCTCTGAATGCTGTTTCCAGTTTGTCAGAGAACCAAAGACTATATCATTGAACTCAGTGTTTCAACTGTACCTGCCACAGCGCTTACTTGCCTACGTGATCAGAGAGTGCTAAGGATCTATCTCACGTCAAGCTTACCTGACTGCTACCTGCACAAATCCAGTCAACCACGCAGCGATCGGAGATCACCACCTTCACGTGAGAAATCTCTGCACATTTTCCAGTTATCACTCACCTTGTTGTCTCCTCAGAGCACTGCCCGCACACCTAAGTCAAGTTCACATTACCTAACTGCAAAGAGAGAAGCAAGGATTAAAGTGAAAGCAATCTGGAGATCGCTACTCACCTTTATGACTGCTAAGTCTTCACCTGCTGAATTAACTATTCACTTTTGAATAAATATTATTAATCTTTACCTTCGTTGTCCTGAACCCTTCTTGGCTGAGCGTTACAGAATCTCAGCCCCTCAAACTGAGTGCCTCAAGCCGAGCCCCTCAGAACAGAGCACATCAAAACCACACGCTCAGCATGGACAGTGAACCAAGAATAGATTTGGCTCTCCTCCAGACCCTTACCCAGGATGAAGCTGCAGCACTCCTTCAGACCTGCACACAGAACGGCCGCCCTTTAGCAGAGTATGTATAAGAGTTTGTTGATGTCACCCGCCTGGTGCCCTGGAATGATAGAACCCTTAAAACTTTATTTTGGTTAGGTCTTGATCGTCACCTTGCCAAACAAGTTTCCATCTCCAACCACCAGGGTTCCCTCACTCAACTGATAGCAGAAGTATTGTGGCTGGGAGGTTCTTCTTTCACTGTTAAAGAAAATATCACATAACTCCAGTAACTCCAACCACCCCGCCAATTTGTTTCAGAACCAAGATTCTCGTCCCAGCAATGCAATCATAAGAGCGGCAAAAGGAGTCATGATCAATGTTCCAGGGTCACAGCCAGTAAAGCTGATCCAAGGTCCAGTTCCAGAGTCACAGCCAGTAGAGCCGATCCCGAATCCTGTTCACAGTTTACGGCCAAGAGAGCCGTTTCATAGTCCAGAGTCTGCTGTGCTGCAAGAGCGCCCTCCAGAGTCTGCTGTGCCTCCAGAGCGCCCTCCAGAGTCTGTCATGCTGCCAGAGCCACAGCCCGAGTTCACACTGCCAGAGCCACAGCCCGAGTTCACACTGCCAGAGCCAGAGCCACAGCCAGAATTCACGCTGCCAGAGTCAGAGATCACGGTAGGAAAGAAGTCTAGTGGAGTTTAACCCTCCCACCCACTGGAACCAGAATGGCCGGGTCGTCCCTCAACCTTACCTCAGGCCTCCGAAGCCAGAGATCCACCTCGGTCCTCCGACCCATCGGCTGCACTGTGGGCCCTAGCTAGGGCCCGTCAGTCCCCTAGCTACGCTGGGCTCGATCACCCCCCCGACTCTGCCTGGGTCGGTCGGAGTCCATCCCTCGCCTGGGGACTCCACTCCTACGGCTGCGCCTCGTCCCTCCTTTCCTGCTGCTTGGTCAGGCGCCTCCCTCCCTATGGCCTCGCCTTGGTCCTCTCTCGCTCCAGCTCCACCGTGGCCTTCCAGATCCCCTCATCCGTGTTGGTCGCGGGCACCACCCGTTCCGCCTTGGCCCTCCGGAGCCTCACTGTCCACCTGGTTCTTTGGCTCCCTGTCACCGCCTACTGCTCCGCCCCACTTACCAGGACGCCCACCCCCCTCCCCTTGAGGATGGATTTAGGTGTGAGGACGCACCTTCCGGGAGGGGAGGTAATGTCACATGGTCATTGTCTACTGATCCCAGTACAGCCGTCAGACCACCCTCAATCACCAGCCTACTAACCACTTACACCTGGATCTCATTAGACGCGCTGCATATAAGCCATACATATACAAGCCATACACGTCAAGCTTACCTGACTGCTACCTGCACAAATCCAGTCGAAAATCACCAACTTCACGTGAGAAGTTATCACTCACCTTGTTGTACTCACCTGTCTCCTCAGAGCACTGCCCGCACACCAACAGTCAAGTTCACGAGAGAGAAAAAGGATTGAAGTGAAAGCGATCTGGAGATCGCTACTCACTTTTATGACTGCTAAGTCTTCACCTGTTGAATTAACTATTCACCTTTCATCAAATATTGTAGATACAAGATACCAGCTCCACTGATGAGGTTGGTTCTGGCACTGTGACCGTAAGAATCGAATGGTTTCCTGATTTAGTCGTTCAGATTGACCATTAGACTGAGGATGACAACCAGAGGTTAAACTGATGTTAATGTTTAGCTGCTGGCAGAAAGCTTTCCATACACTGGAGGTGAATTGGGGACCCCAATCTGATTCAATGTCCTCGGGTAAGCCGTAGAGTCAGAATACTTGATTGCATAAGACCTCAGCTGTCTCTAGCGCAGTGGGTAGTTTGGCAAGGGGAATGAGGCGACAGGCCTTGGAGAATCGTTCGATGATGGTTAATATAGTGGTGAATCCCTGAGAGTTTTGTAGATTTTTGATGAAATCGAGGGTGATGTGAGACCAGGGACGATGTGGTATCAGTAAGAGATGAAGCAATCCAGCAGGTGATGTCCAAGGTGACAGCGCTGGATGAATTGAATAATGTCTTGTAGTAAATTTGGCCACCAGTACCATCCACTCACGAGTTCTTGGGTAGCAGTAATACCAGGGTGTCTTGAGCTGGGAGTGTCATGGATTAGCTGGAGTAGTGTTTGGCGTAGAGCTGCTGGGATGAAAGTTCGGTCGGGAGGACAATTTGAAGAATTTGAGGCCAGCTCAGAACTGCCAAGACCTTGTTGTCCTCCATCGCCACTCTTTCCACGCTAATCACATAGCTTAAAAAATTTCTCCATTTTGGCATACAGCCTGTTTGTTATGAGTCGTTGGAATACAGCTCTGATGTGTTGAACATGTCCTTGCAGTGTACTGGAGTAAATTAGAATGTCATTTGATATAGACAATTACCCACCGGTCCAACATATCTCTAAATACATCAATTTTGAAAGGCTGAAAAACTAAAGGACTATTAGCCAGGCTGAAGGGCACCACCAGGTACTCATAGTGCCCACTAGTGGTAGAGAACTAGTGGCCGTATTCCATTCATCTCCTTCTTTAATATGAATCAAGTTGTATGCACTGCGTTTAGTGAAGTATTTACAGAGTTGTTCTAAAGCAGATGGTACCAGGGGAAGTGGATAATGAAATTTGACTGTTACATAATTTCAACCCGCAATAATCTATGCAGGGACGAAGACCACCGTCCTTCTTCTTGACAAAGAAGAATCCGACTGATGCTGGAGAAGTTGAGGGATGGATGAACCCCTTAGCCAGTTCTTCTTCAATATAGGTCTTCATGGCCAATGATTTGGGTTTTGATTGGGGAAATGCCTATCCCTTGGGTGGTGCAGTGCCTGGTAGTAATTCAATAGCACAATCGGTGCTGTGATGAACAGGTAACTGAGAGGCCTTTTCTTTGCTGAATGCTTCTTGGAGATCGCTATACTCACTGGGCAGATCAGGGTAGTTTGTGATGGGAGCTGAAACAAGTATCAAAATGTGAGAGGCTTGCTTAGACAATTATCGTGACACTGAGATGTGAGCTCTCTTCTGTTCTCCATGCAATATGGGGTTCATGAGAGCACAGCCAAGGAAGGCCTAAGATGATTCGATGAAGTGGTGAGTGGATAAAACTGAATGGTCTCTGAATGTAGTCCGCCCACTTCCAGATGTAATTCCTCTGTGATTTGTAGAGGGCAGTCCTTTGCCAGCGGCCGGCCATCTAGCGCCTTCACTGTCAAGGAGGAGTGACGGTGTTAGTTTAATCCTGTTTCGCTCAACAAACGTACAAGAAATAAAGTTCCCGGCAGCCCCAGAGTCTAACAAAGCAGTAGCTGTGATGAGTTTGCCTCTAATTATTACTTGTACTGAGATTTGACAAATAGAACCCTTTAGGGGATAAATAGAGCTGCAGCATTATCGAGGACAGGAGGAAGAGGAGAAGGAGTGTTTATCTGGGCAGCAGGTACGTGAAGCGCTTGTAATGCATGAACCAGTTCCTCTGTTAATCCGGTTAATCGTAATCTGGTCAATCAAGAGAGGAAACAGTCCGAGGTTGGTAACAGATACCAATAACTAGAGAGAAAACACTTGGAATTGATAGCCGAGGCATATCAAATCTTTGCGTCGTCCTGTTGCGGAAGTCTGGTATTTATACTTGTGATAATGAGTGACAAGCGACAGGTGTGCTCAGTCCCAGTTGAAGGGCCTGATTGGAATTTGAATCTGAAAAGCTGGTTAATACTCCGGCGATATCTCCCTCTGATGGTCCGGAGGATGTGGTGGGGAACCCTCCGTTATGACACAGCCTTGGTGAATATAAGAGGATAATTTTTTTTCCAACCCCAAACTTATAAACAGTAGAATAAATTTTTTATGATAAAAAAAGAAAAACCCATTGCATTGCATTTCAAATTTTGTTTGAATTATATATTTTCTCTTTGAAATAACTGTTTCTTCTTAGTTATGGTTATTAGGGCTGAAAGTTACATGCAGCGTTGTTAGATTAATGTTTATTGCATATTTTCATTTAATTA
>JAUMHI010000043.1:19071630-19092380 GCA_032359435.1 Enteromius unitaeniatus
TTAGTTATGGTTATTAGGGCTGAAAGTTACATGCAGCGTTGTTAGATTAATGTTTATTGCATATTTTCATTTAATTAGTCTCGCCATGGTGTTTAGTGTTTGTGTGAGTGAGACTGAGCACCTTCTGTATATGTTTATATATAAAAGCTGCTTGTGATGGTTTTGGTTCATCAGGTGACTTTCTCATCACCACCTGCATTTGGTAGTAATCATTGTATTTTTAAAGATGCAAAACAGATTTTATTATTTTAATAGGTTGGTATATTAAAATTATATGAGTTAAAGCGCGGTATTTAACTGTCAATTTTTCTTAAAACCATAAAACATAAAAAGTTATATATATATATATATTTTTTTTTATTATTATTTTTTTTTTTGTCAAATTTCGGCAACCACTCCCCTCAATGGCCAATAAGAAAACAATGCCTAAAGACTTGCAGGCCTGATCGTTGTTCTACATTCTGTATCTGAACTTTCAGATATACACCCAGATGACTTTCATGATAACTCCATGGTGCCTATCTCAAGAAAGTTTTCAAGCTTGATCAAACATTTGCTTAGTTGATTATCATTCAGCACTCTTCTCCAAACAAATACAAAGACTGTTTACACTAGTCCAGTTATTTTGAAAGTTTTTTTGAAAGTATTTTCAGCGCATCACGTTGGCTAGTGTAAATTCCAAAGAAAATTATTTACACAATCTCCATAATGAGAATACGATGGGATGGATTTGATGACGGCCCCCTAAACACACACACACACACACACACACACACCAACTCATTGTCAAATCTCCTAATGCAATTACAACGAGTATGTACTGTGCACTTGTGAATGGCACACAACATACAAATCTGCCCTTCCAATAAATACGCCAGTTCCTTTTCCTGTTGTTTTGGATGTTGTCTCTTTCACCGAAGACAAAAAGAGCTCACATGTACACCAAGAGCAATATTTACTTCTCGCCATAGATGCGTATTTGCATTGCAATGTCTGTGTGTAGACAGTTTAGTGTATTTTTAAATATTTAACCGTCCAGACCTATCCTCTTGTGAACATTCAACTGCATCTCTGCGAGGGGCTTTTGTGTTGCCAATGCCTCACCCCATGCTTTTCTCATTGAGTGTATTTGTCCATCATTGCCGAAAGACATAATGGAATTCAGGCTCTAATCACATCTACGCTTTGCGCAGTGTTTTTGTACGCTTTCTCTCCCGCTCATTATATCAATACTCATCTTCTAGCCTTCCCAAGCCGCCCTCTGTGAGCGGAGGACAGGAACGGAGGGTGCGGGTGGGGTGGAGAGGAGTCTGAATGGGTTTATGAGGGGGGTTGGGGTTTGTTGAAGGGGTCTGAGGACTAAAGGTTTGGGGTTGTTGCTGCCCCTTCAAAAGAGCCAAACGTACCATTAAGTCTTTGTCGGAGAGCTCTTGTACTATGCAGATTTTCCCTAATTCTATGCACAGCTCTCTTCTCCCCTAGACGTTAAATAAAATTGCTGGTTTGGCATGTTCTATCGAGCCACCAAAAATTTGCTTGCGTTTTGTGGTTACACAGATATGTTATTTTTCAACTTTGTATCATTAAAGAGTTACTCTCAGCCGCTTTTCATCAGCTAAGCTGTTTGATGGGATGCTTAAATGCATCACTGGTGACATCCATATATTTGTCTCCATCCTGTTTTCAAGGTCAGCTCCTCTATAGAGCACTGTTTCTAGGTTAGTTCTTCTTTTACTGCCCCATTCTCTTTCTTTCTTTCTCTCTTGATGTATATTCCTCTTGTTCAATTAGATTTCTTCGGTCTGGAGTGAAATTTGGGCAACTTCAGGCCCCACCCCTCTTGAATCTGAGAAATAAGTCTACTGTTATGCAAATAGTTGTATTTAAAACGATTAGTTTGTTTGTTGCTGACATCGAAGGCCATTTTACATGCACTGAATGTTTATTTGGTTGAGGCTGTTTTGAAGGAATAGTTCTCACCCTCAGGCCATCCAACATGTAGATGAGTTTGTTTTTCATCAGAACCGATTTGGAGAAATTTCACATCACATCAATTGCTCACCAATGGATCCTCTGCAGTGAATGGGTGCCATCAGAAAAAAAAACAGCTGATAAAAATATCACAACATCTTTTCCATCTGTAAATGTCTTGTGGAGGGAATTTTGCATGCTTGTAATAAACAAAATCACCATTAAGATGTTTTTCTTAAACATTTCTCACTAAATACTCATACTCTCACTAAATACTCACTAAGTCCTCTATCCATAACATTGCTTTCTCTAGTAGAAAAGTCATCTTGTCTGGATCAGGAGAGAAATTTTCACAGATCAAGCACTGTTTACAAGTGAAAACAGTTCTAAACAAATATGTTGGTGGATTTTAATGTGAAAGGACAACAGGGGATGCACTTTTTCACTGGAGGATGTGTTATTATAAATGATTGTATTTTGGCTGGTCCATAAGTGCTTACATTTAATGACAGGTTTGTTTCTTACAAACACGCAACTGTTTGCTCCAAAATAAGCTGGGCAGGAATCATACGGATTAGGTGTGGATTATTGTGATGTTTTTATCGCCTATATCGCCTTATCGTTTATCGAAAAAGAATGATCTTGATGCTGATATCAGGACAGCTGTTACTCACTATTACTGTACTTTTTGCTTTTAAAATAGCATGCGTTTGAATTTAGAAATAAAAAAATGTGATCAATATAGAAAAAGTGTATTAAAATCATTGTATTTAAACTGCTTTTCAGGTTTGTAAGATTTTTTAAAACTATTATTACAAAAACAGTTTGAATATATTTTATATTATAATTTAGTCCTTTGGTCAAACTGTTACAGTCGGCAGATCAATACAATGGTGATTAATCCCAAGTTCAGTGGGGAAACAGATATGGCAAAAGCCTTTACATGCAAAAACCACAAATATGACAAGCAACGGTGATTCTATGGAATGCATGTTGAGACATTTGCCCCTGGCTCTGTTGATACTTGAGACAAAAAGTAAACCGTCAAGTAACTGCCCCTTAACATGTTGTCAGTCACATTTATATGAGGGTTGGTAATGGCGCAGACCCAACAGAGATGACTAACTATGCCGTAGGTGAAAAATATACATTGCGATGGAGCGCTCACACTGGAAAATAAGGTCACGTTAAGGAGTTTTTTTTATATTAAAACAAATTTGTTGATTATGCACAGTCATTTAAAGATTTGCGATCTCTACTTACTCAAGTCACATGATAAAATAAAACAAAGCTAAACTAAATAATGCATTACTATTAGTATTTAAAAGTTTAAGTTTAAAATATTTTGAAATCTAATTTATTCCTGTGATGCAAAGCTGAATTTACTCCAGTCTTCAATGTCACATGATCCTTCAGAAATCATTCTAATATGCTGATTTGGTGCTCAAGAAGCATTTCTTAATATTATCATTATTAAGAACAGCTTTTGCTTTTCGACAAAAATCTTACTGACAACCAAACATTTTTAATGGTAATGCAGATGCGAACAGATCGAAGGAAAAAGAGTTTTGGATTCTCTTTTTAAAACTCCCTTAGAATCAGGTTGAGTGTGAATTGTCAGAAAGTGTGTGCCGTTCAGCATACCATCATTCTTCTGGTGAGACTGAAATGCGGAATGACAGATCCGGAGGCAGTCTTCTGTGTGTGTGTGTGTGTCTCAAAAGCGAACTTGATTCAAGACGAATACTGAGCCTGCCAGGCACAGCTGTGCCAACCTCATCTCACACTCACAGAACCAAAGAAAGAAAGGGGAAGACTGGCATGATGAAATTATGTCCTATGTGAGAACGGTATCATTTGATTTATCATTTTCATTCATTTTGAAATAATTCATACAATCTAGAAACGATCAGCAAATAAATCAGCAAATGTTAGTGAATAAATGCTGTGAAATCATCAGCATCCATGTTATTTACTTTACAAAATTCCATGACCACAAAAGTCACTTAAACATGACCCAACTTGTCCTAAACAACGTTTTCCTATTTGTCAACTGATGTGTCCTGAATAATGTCCCATCAGTAGAATGGTAGACAGCATTTAGGTGAGAGTTTGGCATCGCAGTACCTTGTTCCTTTCATTGAGGTCAAAATATTTAGATTCATGCTATCTGTATGCAAACCCCTCATGCAAACGTCCTGCAGTGGCGACAGTTCACTAACTGAAATACAACTGTAATTGCCCCAGAACAAGAATTTAAAGCTTTATTAAGCAGCACTATTTTTTTCACTGTTTATATAGATATTGATCTCAAACAAACATAGCAGCACAGTTGAGGTAGGTGTCTGCACTTGTTCCCTAGGCTTTTTTCTTTGAATTGCATTTTTCTCAACTACAACCACATTTATTGAGATATGAAATATTCATTATATTTTCATTTTTGACACTTTATTTTAAGGTGTCCTTGTTACATGTTATAACTACATGCAAGTATAAGACAAACCCTAACCATATAGTAAGTACATTATAGCAGTATAGTAATTAGACCTATCAATTGTAGATAATTAATATTACTCAGTACTTAACTGTATAATTACACTGTAACAAGGACACACTCAAATAAAGTGTAACCTAATACTTTATTTAATGGAAACTCATGATACACAAAACTTGAACTGTTAAATTGACTTCAACTGGCAACTTATCTGTACTATTCATTGAAAGAAAGAGCTCAAAGTAGCTACTATAGGCTTCTAGACTATAGGTGAAATATTTGTGTTTGATTCACTTAAAAAGTGGTCTTGAATACAGCCTACAGTGGACCAGACTACAGTGGAAGCGCTAAAGGGTTTTTATTCAGTATAAAGAACTTACTCACAAGAGTCATTTGTTTGTGAATGGGACCACATTGATACCACTGCAAAAATCAGGTTTTTGATTCAGTAAAGAACCAGCTTATAATGATCAATCTTCTGTAAATTTTTGATTCACTATAAAAGATTATTCATTTATTCTTGAACCGTACTACACTGCTCTGGCTGTAAGTTTTCGAGTCACTATATAAACAACCAATAAGGGTCACTTGTTCATGAATCAGACTACATTGGTCCTTATATATGTTTTTGATTCAGTAGATATTAAGTATTAGGTATCAGACTACATTGCTTGTGCTGTAGGTTTGTGATTCACTTTAAAAAAAAAAAAAAACAATCACCCATAATGGTAATTTGTTTTAATAAATCAGAAAATGTTGGTCCTGCCGTATGTCCTTGATTTAGTAGACTATAAAGAACGGACTCATAGTACTCATCTATTTTTGCATTTGACTACATTGGTCTCTGTACATTTTTAATTCACTTTAATTAATAAACAAACAAAACTAAATCAGAATGATAAGACTTCAAGAACCGGACTCAATTTACCTAATACTGTTCGGGAAGCGGGCACACTCTGTCAAAGTTTAAATCTAGATTAAAGACACATCTTTTTACTCTGGCTTACACTTAACACACTAATACACATTTAGAAATCCTTTAAAGTATTGTTAGGCTGCATTAGTTAGATCAGCCGGAACCGGGAATGCTCTCCGTAACACACGGTGTACTCGCCACATCGTAAAAAGAATGGCTTCTACGCTAATATAAGTCTGTCTCTCTTTTATTCTGTTCCTCACTCCGTATCCAGATCAGATGGTGTACCAGCACAAACAGATGATCTTCACTGGAGACCACAACACCTAGATGAGGTCCGTGGACAGATCGCCGGAACCAGATGCACACAAACATACACACACTATAAGTCCTTTACACAATCTGATGTGTTTAAATTGAACTGGAATTTAATGAATAAATAGTTTAATCTCGTCATTGTAATGTTCAGCTGGATGTTCCAGCACAGCTATGGATGGCACTCCAGCATCTATTTTATAATCTGTGTTTTATGTGTCTCTGTTTATACTGGACTTTCATTAATGAACTCATGTCTCCGCCCATCTTGTATGTGAATTGTAAGTGCTCATTCATGTTTCCGCCCTGCTTGTTGGTTGTCATGGTGTTTCATTGTTGTCTCCGCCCAGTCTGACGTGTATAAATGCCCCGGATGTCTTTGCGTAAACCGCTCGTCATTGTGGATGTAACTTGTGTTTTCCCCCTTTGTCAAGCCATCCATGTTTCCCTATGTTCCCCGTGTTTCTGTGTATTGGATTTTCCGTTGCCAACCTACGCTCTATCTGGATTACTCTTTTGCCTTTGTCTTGGAAATACCCGTTAGCTGTTGTCGACCCTGTCCGTGTATACTCTGACTCTGTTTATTAAACTCTTTGCATTTGAATCCGAACGTCTCTCTGCCTCTGCTCCGCACCCATTCGTGACAGTCATTATACATTACCATCACTCTGTTCTCCTATTTGATAATGTTCAGTGCTTTGCTACAATCTGTATTGTTAAAAGCGCTATATAAATAAAAGTGACTTGACTTGACAACACTGTCGCTATCTGTTTAGGCAGCTTAACAGAAAGTTTCTTATCATTATTCTATGAGACGCAACTTTCTATTGAATCACGTTTAGTATAGAACGCAGGCAAAGCATACTTTTACTCATAGTCTTGCATGTGAGTGCGCCGTTTCTGTGTGTCATTTATCACATCTGTCTAGCGCACTTATATTGCCGGGCCCCTCCACACTCAGCAGTTGCAGATGGGCTTGGACTGCGAGGAAAAGGGCTTCCTGCTGCGTGTCCATTCTCATAGTTGAGTCGTGGGGTGGCAGAAAGCATGCTGCCTAAAAAGCCTCACGTCGCAGCATAGGGCGGAGGACTAAGCGTACAAAGTCCAGATCCTGCTGACCAGGGGCCAGTTATTCTCGTTCACCGTAAAATGCATTCCTTCACCACCTCCTTCTCCTCCTCCTTCTTCATGCTGTCTCCCTGCACTGGTTCTCCATTTTGAGACTCCATTCATGCTCTAATCGCTCGGACAATGGACTTGGGCTAGGCCTCTTGCTGTCTTTGATTGAGCTAAGAAATCACATCCTGTCAAATGTAAACCAAAGACCAGCTCAATCTGTGATAGTATGTGGGGAATGGAGGACCATCTGTCCCACACAGAGAAGTAAAGGACCTGCATCGAAAGAAAGAGATTACACAATAAGCAGTGTCTAATGTTGGTATCGCATGTTTTTTATTTTTATGCTACATTCAAGTAAAATGAACTTTATGAACCTGATTAGTATAAAGTACAGATATGTCAGTTCTTTGGTCTTCTGTCCAAGTTCAGTTCAAAACAATCTCACGTGCCACAACCCCTCTTCCTCTTCCATTGACATGTTTTCTCTTCCTACTCTTTACGTCACTCCATTTGTGCCTAGTGTGGCCAGACACCATGCGGTCTGGATGCTGTCTGCTTTGCGCCTTCTTTAAAGGCCCAGTGAATCTGCAGAGTAACGGCTATTGTGCTTCCCTATTGATCCCTGACTGGCCATATTGAGGCCCAGCAGGATTTCAAAGGGACAAAAGCAGTGTACTGCATTGTCCTGTCTTCTAAATGAAGAAGTCCGTCCTCCTACGGAGCGCAGTCCCTGGAAATGTCAGCAGAGAGAGGGTCTATGGGGGAGGAAGAAAAGGGGGAAATGGTTAATTATTAATACACCAATACAGCTCTTCAACAATTGCTTTACTCCCTGCTAATTTCTACAATGAAGATAGAATCCCTATAGATGTGCACAGATGTTTGTCCTCCTTCTGTATCGGGTAATACAACATATGCTGAGCAAAATGTGTGGGGATTCCCCCAGTCTTGTGAGCAATATGACAATGACAGTGTGTTTTTACCTTTTAACCTATTTTAGGTATTATGCTAAATACTATTTGTGGTTAACTTAAGTCAGGGGGACTCGGAATGGTTGCACTTTTTGATTTAACATGAAACATAAAAATGCGTAAAACATGGGTTAACAATTAAAAAAGAAATGTGTGTGAGTTTGTCATTTTCTCAACAGTGTTAAATGTCAGCTTATATACATGGTTGTATTTTGAGTAATCTTGAAAGAGTATAAATCTTGGATGTTACAACCCTCCCTGTCCACACCCCTGGCCTATTTCTAGTTTATACATTACAGAGGCTTGGGGTTTGTCAGCAAGCAAGCAAGAATGAAAATAAGTTTAAATAAATAAATAACTATGTATGTCTGTACGTATGTATACACATACCTCTAATAAATTGAGCGTTTTATCCATTTAAGAATCCTGAAAAAAAGTATCATGGTTTCCACAAAATAGTTTTATTTAAATAATTGGCAGTGTTTTCAACATTGATAATAATTAAAAATGTTTCTTGAACACCAAATCATATTAGAATAATTTCTGAATGATCATGTGACACTGATGACAAAATGTTAATACTATATGCATTAAAATAGAAAGCATTACTTTAAACCTATAATTTAACATTTTCATAATATTACTGTTTCTGTGGGGGTTTTAAAGGGGTCATATGATGTGATTTAAAATGTTCCTTTCTCTGTAGTGTTACAAGTCGTTAGTGCATTGATACGTCCCTAAATTTGCAAAAGATTAACGTTTCATAACCAAAGAGATATTGTTCATAAAAGTTATTACTTCCAGAACCGTTCAACCCAAATACAAGCATGTGTTCAGCACATTTATAGAGGAACGGACTGGTGCTTCTGACTCACAACCTTTAAGTTATGTTTTCTTATTAAAAGAACCTGCTACTTAAAAGACAGTATAAGTCATAATAATCAGTAATTATATTCCCACTGGATGCAACAAATGCCACGTTTGTAATGTGTTGGATTGTCATAATGGCATCGTGACGTGGCATCACGTTATGGTAAGAGGCGTAACATTTCCATCAGATGCTTGTGTTATTCGGCTAATCACAGCACACTGAATAGCTGGCCAATCAGAGCTCACCTGGCTTTTTTAGAATCATGAGCTTTGTACCAATCGCCCACGTTTCGGGGCTTAGAGGAGAAACAATAATGTACAGTATTAGGAAAATATTGTGTTTTTGCACTTTAAACACATTGCATTACACCAAATACACAAAATAAAGTTCTTTTTAGCAACATCACATGACCACTTTTATTCAAATAAATTAGCCTTTGGGAAAGAACTTATCAATATACCAAACTAACAATTTTACATACAAGTTTACCAACTAATTTAGGTATTTCTCAATGTTTGTTAAATCTGTCTCCTCCTAAAACGTTTCTACTAAAAATAAATATTTTTCTCTCTAGTCATAATTAGCATGTGTGTAAGCGAATGCCTATAGTTGCAATTACACTGGCGGCCTTCTCTCATAAGTGCTATTCCTGTGCTCCTCTAATGAACTTGCTCTCTCTCCACCGGCCTAATCCCTCTTTTCAGCTGGAGGGTCATTTGGTGCAGATGCACTTCCAAGCCTTTCCAAAGTTTAATTAAACATTCCCCAGTTTCAGCCGGACTGGCCTTCTCCCCGCTGGCCCATTCAGAGTATCGTGAAGAGTAATTGCGTCCTTGTTTGGTTTAAACCGGTACCCCAGGCCCTGTGGCTCTTTGGTAAAGAGGATGCTGTGCTTCCTTGTAGTCAGAGGTGGTGGGGAGGTTTAATGAGTCTACGAGGCAATGATCTGCCAGGACAATGCAGGTTCATTTATGCGCTGGTGTCACATAACCACACGTGCACTCCTTCTAGAGGTTCATTTAAAACTGCACTCTGACTGAGCTGCACTGGGCAGCATTTCAGTGTCAAATACAGATTGCCCTGGTAGAAGCAGGCCTCGGCCCGTTTGGCTATAAAGGGAGGTTTTCCCTTTCAGCCTTCAATGCGATTCACATTTCTAATTCATTATCATCTTTAGGAAGCAGTTCCTTATATATATATTCAAATGACAGTAATCTTCTTGCCATCTGCCCGTCTTAGTTCAGCGCCTGACTATTATGGAGGTGATAAGACAAAAGTCAAGCTTTAGTTGAAATTCTTTGTTTTTCCTTTTTTCAATTCAATTTCTTATCTCCCTTCACCAGCCCTCTTGTGCAGAACAGATACAGCCTTTCCCTGGCCGTTTGAAGGCCGGTTGTGTTTGAGGGCCTTTTTTTGCGGGTCAGTTGATTCCCCTCTTTGTGTTTGTTTGCCTCATTCTCTCTTTAACTAGATTCAATGTGTTTGCTTTTACTTTTTTGATTTGGGACTGGGGGGCTGACAGTTTGCAAGGGTTGAGTGAAACAACCCGACTGGGTCTCTGGGGGCTTTGGTTGACCGCACAGGTCTGCAAGCATATGGAAAGGGTCTGGCAATCAAATTACCTTTGTCTTCTTTGGGGTAAAGAAATAAAAATGGCCTTTAACACAGACTGACTTTCAAGGGGTCGGGCAGGGCAGGCCAACGCTGGGGTGAGATTCCATGGGTGCTAATTAGTAAATTAAATAATTAGATCATCTTTCTCACATCTTTCACAAGCTGCTCTGTGAAAGCTTGAAGGCAAAGAGTGATGGTATGTATAAGGGTTACAGGGGCATTTTCAAAAGAAATGCATAATCCAATAATTTCTCTGCATTATACAGAAACTTTAAATAGTGTCAAAAGTGTTTGATCCTTTTGAAACACTGAAAATAAGGTTGTAACATCCGTATCAGGTTCCTGATTGTATAAAAGAAACAAAAAATAGTTAAAAAAATAGAAAAAAGTCAGATGTGTTTGTAAATAATATTTTAGTTAGTAGCCTCAGCATAGAAATACCTTCTTTTTCCTTCTGGCTTTTGGTTGAAAATGTGAAAGGTGAATAGTAAAAGGCCATGGGTGGCCAATTAGAAACGGTAAAGGGAAAGGTCTCTTTGTGTAGTTGTCCCCCTACCTAACTCCTCCTTCACACTTTGTCTATGCATCTTTATAATGCTCATACACCAATAACCCAATTACTACACAAAGAGAGAAGCAGGCAAAAAGCCTACAGAGTGTTCTATGTTTAGAAAAGTAATATAGTCTTTGACACCGCAAGACCACAAAAATCCAGTTAATGCTCCTGTTATTGTCCTTTGGTAGCTCTCATTCACTGCTTGTATGGGAAGAAAAAACTTTGTGTTATACAGTTTGTTATATATCCTTCCTTTCTCCAAATGTGTTTACGGATGTTTTTTCCTCACTACATTTTTTCATAGTTCATTTAGGAGGTTGCAAATGTTTTGAGGTAAGGTATATGAAATTCAGCAACACTTCTGAAAGAAAGGAGATATGCTAGTTTGGGAAAGTGCATTAGTGTTTTTTTAGGGGGTTTTGAGGGGTGCGCTCAGTATGAATAGAGTTGGGGACGTGCTCCCCAAAACTACGAATCTTTGTGTCAGCATGGCAGTGGGCTTGACTTTGGGGGGGCTCTTTGTTGGACTGTGGACAAAGCTTCCACAGAGCAAATCCCTTCAACTACAAAGAACCTGATTAGCATGAGAAAACGTTCAGTTGAGGAACCACAGCCAGGCACGGGATGATGAAGGACTGTGGTTTTTAGCAGCTCTTGTGAGATGGCATGATGCATTGGAACTTCAACATTCCTGAATGTTTTATGTAAGTTACGGAAACACTTTTTCAGTTCTGTGAGCACAAAAACGGCTTTTTTTAAATGTTCAAGAAGGTTTTTCTTGGTTATACAAACGTTCTAGAAATGTTAGAAAAGTGATATGCTATGACTGAGGACAAAACTTCATTATGAACACTGTATATGTGCAGTACAGTGACAGAACATGACAGAACAAGCGCTTATTTTGAGTATACACATAGCCCTAGAGAAACTACCAGGGATTTGATCTAGATTGCAAACAAACTTGTTTTACTTTCCTTAGAATCTCTCATCTACTTCAAATAAAATTCCTGAACAGGATGTTGATTTTTACTGTTTTGGTTTACAACAGAACAGAACCTGATGAAGAACACAGGCTAGTGAAGTCTGTTAATATACAACCAAAATGTGCTGAATAACAGGACTTTTCACTTTATTCCTTCTCTCAGCCATTTTAAGGTTTAGACTCTCAACCTGCCAGCCAAAACAAATTTTGTGTCCCATAGGTTAAAAGGAAGTGTCCCAGTGAGGCCTAACAAGTTTTTCTTCCCACACTCAATGAATCCTGTGGTCTAGATGCAGTCGCCCAGCAAGTGCTCAGTCAGTAGTGGCTATTGGGGAGTACATTATCCCTAAAGTCCACTGTGACTCCAATAAGAGGATTCTAAACACCGCTGAGAGTAGCCACTGCTCTAAGTCCCTGAGAGGAGGATTTCAGTCCACAAGTCATGTCCCTATACCGTAGTCCTGGGATTAAGCTGGAATATGCCCTGCTGTTCCACCTCCTGGCCTGGCCTGTCCTCCAGTCAGGGACTAAGGGATTCCCTTTTGTCCCTGATGAAGCCCTTCTCAGCTGGGGGAGCGGAGGCTCTTTGTGTGCCTATGGGCTGGAGAGAGAGGGGCCACAACTAATGAGAGATGAGAATTACGCGTCTAAAGCCTCTCATCTTTGACAAGCCCTCTTGAAACTCTCTCTCATCAGGCCTCAGCGCTCCTGCAATAAGGAGATAATTACACCGCTGTTTGGAGTGAAAGGCACCTTAGGTTCGGCTGGAGGCAAGGAGGTCACGGGCTGACCCTAGCGTGCGGCCAGTGTGACCCCTGACAGTAGGCCGCAGAGATTAGTCTATGGTTTACAGCACTCAGGAGGGCTGACTTTTCCCCCTGAGGACGACAATGCCCAGATACCGTTAAAATCAACCATGCCAGGGGCTACAAGATTGGCCCTGAGAGATCCAACTATGTCAACTGTTCTAGAGTCAGTTCACACATTTAGAGTCTTGGCCTTTTCTGGTACAGCCCAATGGTGAAACTGTTCAAGAAATGGAAAAAAAATTATAAACGTACAGTATGGGTTAAAATATACACTATATATTTATTTCAAGCTATGCTTATTTGAGTTGTTCTGAGACTTAGATGCATAGTTGTACTCACACTCTCAGTCACACTTGTTACTTTGGTATATTTTACCAAATAATTCCTGCCAAAAAACAGTCCTTACATCTATCTGGAATAAAACACATTTACAATGATCTCACTAAATGAAGAAATATCTGGTAATTTCAAATGACAATTCCATTGTTTGCAACTCCCTGAAGTAATAAAAGCCTGACTTCTAATGAATAAAATTCATAATGGCAGACGGCGTGGACGGCGTTAAGCTCTCTGAGCTCTGGAACACCACAGATGCACTGGCACCTCATTTATTATCATCAGGACCAATGGGCCTTACTGCATTGTGCGTACAACTCCAACTGAGCCAGTGCACTTTGCCTAGCAACATGTATCCCTGCAGGCCATTCCAGTTCAATGCTTGCCCTGGACTATGACCTCCATCACACACACACACATGCACAGAGACACCGCATACAAATATCGTTTCTCAACATGCACTACAAATGTTATTCATTTTAGCTACAAAACGCACACAACCAGTCTGAACAATACGACTAAAAGATCTCCCCATTGAGTCATTTATTATAAAACGGATAGTTCCAGTCTTGGATTTTTCAATGCAATATCCAAAACACAATAACGTATAGCAAAATACTGATTGTAATGATGCAAAGCTGAATTTAAGCACTTAATTTAAAGCTGAATTTAGGCAGTGCCTAAGGTCAAAATATTAATGAACACAATATTTAAAATATATCTGAAATTTTTGTGTGTAAAACAAAACAAACAAAAAGATACAAGTTTAATACATATAATATATGTGTGTGCTTATTTTTTGTGTATATATGAATACACACACATGCATGTATATATTTCAGAAAAATAAGTTATGTTTATATTTATTTATAACATGTTAATATTTTCATATATATATAAATATATATATAAACAGAAATATTATATACATATATTATGCAAACAAAAACTTTTATTTTGAGTGCAATTACATAATTATTATTTGATTAATTATTTGACAACACACTCAAATAATGACACACACACACACACACACACACACACATATATATATATATATATATTACTGCTTTTCTAGCAGAGCTAGGATTCATTTCTGATATGTAAAATGAGTCTGTCCACACTTACTCACTCAATCATTTTTATTAAAAAAAATCTGACAACAAAAAGAGAGAAGGAGAAAAAAGAAAAATATTACCCCTTCTCCTCCTTTCACTCCCTCTTTTCTTCTTTATGCATTCATCACAACTGAAATCACTTTATCTTTTGCGCTCGCTCCACTAAATAATATTAGTTAATGAGAGGCGTCATGCTCTACAATACTGAATAATATAAGCCCATCAACCCTGCTTTACCTCTGGTCCCTCAAGGCCAGTTCTTTTCACAGCGCTGGCTGTCTCCTAAAGGACAGCTGCAGCAGGACAAGACAACCATAGCAAATCCTGAAGAAAGCTTTATCAGAGTGGTCATGAAAGAGGCCAAGCTAGATTTCCCTAGCAGCCAATCATACGGCCTCTCAGTTTTTACCCTCACACAAACACTGAATTACAAACAGTCCCGCTAATGCGAGTGTGTGCCACTATTCTATCTGCACTCCTCCCTGCACAGCAGGGTTCTTGTATTGGGATGCAGCGTAATTTGAGGTTGTGGCCCCTGCTGTCTGAGTGGCACATGCCCGCTCAGGAAAGGGCATGGGGCTGGCGGAATCCCTGCATTCCTCGCTGCTGCCTTTCAATGGTTCTTTAGCAACAGGGAGCTCTGTGTCACTAAATTAGGGGGGACTAAAATAATTTAAAACTACAGCAGAGGTTCCAGAGTGTGGAGTGATAAAATAACAGCTCAATTGTGCATTATTGTACGTGCGTCAGTGAGGCCAACATAGTGCATACTGCTGTTATATTATATATTAAATATAAAAGCATGTTTGTTGTATTATATATTGCAATTATTATCCGACAAGGGTGCATTAAATAACATTATTACAAAAAAAATCTATTTAAAATGATGTTCTTTTGACCTTTCCGTTCATCAAAGAATCCTTCCAAAATTCATCACGGTTGGCAAAAATATTACGCAGCACTACTGTTTTCAAAATGTTTCTTAAGCAGAAAATCAACATATTGGCATGATTTCTGAAAGATCATGTGACACTGAAGACTTGACTAATGATGTTGAAAATAAAGCTTTGCCATCACATGAATACATTTTTAAGTTTATTAATATAGAATATATTTATTTGAAATTTCAATAAAACTTTACAATATTACTGCAAATGTATGCTGAGCATACGTGATTTCTTTCAGAAAAAAATCACCAACCCCAAACTTTTTTAATGGAATATTAAATATTATATTTTTAATATGATCAAATCAGCCTGCCTTCACTATGTTGCAATAAAAAGTCACTTTGAGGGTTGAGATAACATACCCGCATTAAAGAGTTGTCCTAAATAATGCTTGCAGGGTTTCACTTATTGTGTGCTTAAATCTCAAAAAAGGAACTAGAAGCTAGAATCCTGTTGAATAGCCATCTTACCTTGTCTATGTCTTAAATTTCAATAGTAATCATGAATTTGATAGAGTGCCGAAAAAGCACTGGCTCAAGAGGGACAGCAGCACAATAACTTTCACACCGTGGTGAGAAAAGTACTTTTCATCTACGTCTAAGACACTGTCAAAAGAAGCCCAAACTAAGACTCTTCAACATCAATGCATCACTTTTGTGGACATTTTGGATGCAGCAAAGGACAGCCACTCTGACTGTGAATGGACACCAGTTTATTGTTGTGGTATCAGCGCAATGGGGGGCAGGCCTTACCAACCCCTCTGAGAGCCCCACACAAGAGATGCTGCTGGTGACCGGAGAGAAGAGGGCTGGTGAGGGCGGGTCCAGTGCCTCAGCCCAGACACTCCCTTTTTTCTCTGTTCCTGCCCGGTCACATTGTGCAGGGGGCCTGGCCGGGACGAGACAAAAGGGAGCCGCGGGCCGGGCGGTTCGGATTCTATGTGAAGGTGTTTGGAGTGTGTGCTACCCCGAAACCCTCTCTTGTTTTAGGGAGAGGGTGGCCGAGGACTGGGGAGCTGGGGAGGAGGAGGGTGGGTGTCACTGTGACGGATGGGTTGCGGGTTGTTGGTGCTTTTGTGGATGGCGGTGTGTGTCTGAATAGGGACGTGCTGCCTCCCGCTCTGTACGTTTCTGCAGCCTGAGGCTGGGTGTGTGGCGGGTGTAACGGGGGATTTGATTAAAGAATAGAGAAGCAAAGAAAAAAAAAAACTTTCAAGCTTTTGGATGAGAACGAGAACACAATGAGTGAGACTGAGTGAGCATGCCTGCCTAATATTAGAGTGAGGCACCGCATTAACAGCCTGCTGTGACGGGAATATAAAGACACTGGTTTCAAACTTAAACTCAAGTATGTTTCAAACAAAAACTGAGAACATAAAATAGAGTTCAGAAAATACGATATAGATCACCTTAGTCTCATATCTTGTTTTCTGGTGTCAGAAACTAATAAGACTTTTTGTTAAATGAAAAGAGGCTGAAAAATGTTTTATAAAATGTTGTCAAATTATAAAATGACTAAAAATGACTCAAAAGAAAATACTATTCAGAACTATTCAGAAATAATGAAATACATAAATAAATTGACAAGAGCACATAGCAAAATTATCAAAGAGAAAAAAAACAAAACAACATATTTACATAAAAACCAAAATTCCACCATCATTTATTTATCCTTATGTCATTCCAAAACTGCATGACTGACTTTCTTCTGTGAAACATAAAAGAAGATATTTTTTGTCCAATCAATGAAAGTCAGTGGGGTTCAGTGTTGTTTTGAACCCCACTGATTTTCATTGTACAGACAAAAACAGTTGAAACATCCTTCAAAATATCTTCTTTCATGCATTCAACACAAGAAAAAAGGCTCATGCATACAACATGAAGATGAGTAAATGATGCCAACATTTTCATTCTGTGGTGAACTGTCCCTTTAAGACTCACCTTTATTTGATATTTTGAATATACACAATGCCATAATCTAAATTTCCATCTCAACACGGACCGTATCACATTCTACTCGTTTGATGCATGGACAGGCAGCAGTAATGAGATAAGATTCGTCTGCCCGCATAATGGAGCGGTTCGCAGATGAATAAGATAAGCTCCCCATTGCTTAATAAAAGAGTGCTTCTCTGGCCTTGTCCTTAGTGCAAAAGTCAATGGGAGAACACAACGGCATGCATACTAATAATGAGCCCACATCCCTGGAGCCTGGGACTGTTTTTGTTCTGCGAGCCTGAGCCACTGTTTGAGCCTCCGTGGATGTCTCTTTCTGAGGGCAGATGAAACCATCAGTAGCCCAGCGGCTCTGCAGGGATGACAGTTAACAGAGCAGCTCACCTCAGACTTGTGATAGTTTGACGGGCGGACGATTAGCATTTCCTGCTTGTAATCTTTTGTGTGGCAATGAAGGGAAGGTATGTTTGCTGTTTTGCCAAGTGAAAGTGTGGCACTCACTCACTGAACCCCTGCGGGGGATCTTTAAGAGTCCCGCATGAGCTCGCAGACTGCGCTGAGTTTGGAATGGAGCTACGTGTTTGATGAGAGGAAGTGTCTGTTTTTAAACTAGCAGGGAACTGAATAAACAGAATAAGTGGCCCTCAGAACATTAGTAAAGTGCATGGCTTAGTAAAGGAGTCAAGGGTGCGTTTGAGAAACTCCAGGCCTGCAAGCTCCCAAAAGAGCAGAATCAAGCTTTTGGATACACGGGGGCTATATTTTTGTCTGTACTGTATATTTTACAGCTATATAATTAACTGATATAATGTTACTATACAAAAATCCGCTTTTTTTAACCTGAAATAGATGGCCACACAATGAATCAGGATTCAATTTAAGTGGCCTGTCCTTAAAAAGATGTTACAGTGTACATGGTCAAACACACACCACAACATGTAACATGTATTTATCATCCCTAATTTGTTACTGTTAACACAAAATAAGGAGAAACGGAAAAAAACAACAACATTATTTAAATATAATCATTGTGTCATGCAGGCATGTGCTTCATTGTTATAGAGTAATTCATAATTTGGCACTTCCAATAACCATACGTTTCTTGGCATTTTACTGTAAAATGGCTGTATTCTCGAAAACCTATTATACCCTGCTCATCTAAAAATGCAAACATGGCCAAACATTTGACTAACGTGTCTTTCCGTTTTAGGCCCTGACAGCCCACTGAACGTGGTGGTTTGATGGGCAGGTGATTTGCATTCCTTCCTTGTTCTCCTTTGTGTAAAGGGAAAGTATGTTTGCTGTTTGGGAGAGTGAAAATGTGGTCCATACTGTCTGTCCCTCGGTGGGGGGTCTAACCCATTACAATAAGCCCTGACTGAGCATATAGACTGCGCTGACCACTCTTGGCACAGGGAAAACAAAATATTTGCATCACCTGGTGCTCCAAGGCATTTCATGCGGGAGGAAGTATCAGCGCTCCTGAGGGAATTACTGAGGCATTCCCTTGTCTGGAGATTCCTGAGAGCAAGGTGCAAGGGGGAAAGAGAGAAAAGGGGGATGAGGGAAACACAAAATTAGACATGATATTATTGGATTCACATTTCCAAAATATTGTGCACTTTGATAGAATCATACCTATGATCTATTTTTATCTTTCATATTTAAAATGCATAAAGATTAGAAGCTTCTTCTAAAACCTCTTTGGTTTTATTGTTTGTTTACTGTCTGACAGAGTGGTACACGGGTACACAAATGATAGTCTGCAGCAGGAGTCCATTTTGTTATTACACACCGCCACCTGGTGGCTGAAAATGCACAGTTTGTCTGTTTGTGTGTGTGTTTTTAAAAACTTAAAGAACGTCTAATAAATTAAACCCAAATTACTATTCGTGCCTCTTATAAGGACAGGTAATAATTCAATTAAATTATTTAATCAATACTATTATTATTATTATTATTATTAATACTACTACTTTTATTGTTATTGTTATTACATAATTAACATCATATTGCTACTTCAGGCACTTTTTTAAAAAAATGTGAAGAAAGATCAGACAACAATTGATTTTCGGTGGGGGATTAAATGAAATTAATTTGTATGCATAAATTAAAAAAATCTAAATTACAAATTGTTCATGTATATGCATAGTACTTAAACTCTCTCTCTCTCTCTCTCTCTCTCTCTATATATATATAAATTAATGTAAACTTTTTTCAGGATTCTTTAATAAATTACATTTTAAAACATTAAAATAGAAAGGTGTTATTTTAAATGGTAATGATATTACAATTTTATACACAGAAAATGCATCCTTGGTGAGGAGAATATACTTATTTCAAAAGCACGAAAACATTTTTAAAGACTCCAAACTTTAAAATGGTAGTGTAAACATATACTATAGATGAGAAATCTCTTTCAGTACAAAAAAGAAATCCCTCTTTATAGTAAGAACATATTATGAAAGAGGACCAGGGCTTATGCGTAGTGCTTTGTGAGTGAGACTATGTGGATGAGGCCATTACTTTACTTTTGACAAAAGGGATGACTTCATCTTTTCTGAGCCATTAGGATGTAGTAGGAAGTGGTGTCTTGGGGCTGGTAGGGGTTCATGAAAGAGCCATTTTTCCTCAGCGCTCAGTGTGCTTTGAGATCAGTAGAGGGAAACACAGGGGAGGGAATGCGCTGTGTGCCACTCTCCTATTTATTTTTATGGCTCTTCCGTTTTCCTCAGTGTGGTAGCAAAATAGGGCCTGGGGAGAGAGAGGGAGAAATGCCAATTACTGCCAGTCTGCTACAGAGTGCTTTGGCCTCGCCTCGGTTCTTCCATAGCAACTCATGAATAGCATGTGTGTACATGTGTTTGTGTGCATGAGTAGGAGATTTACTACAACAAACACTGCATTCATGAGCACATATTTCTCTTGAAATCTTTACTATAACAGGCAAGAGATGCAAAAATATTGTTGTCTGGCAAAATAATGAAGAAAAAATACATTTTATGTACAGTTTTCCACAAATGCACAATGCATTTGTGTGCCAAGGTTGGAAAAACAGAGTCATTAAATTCTCTATAAGTTCACGCTTACGCCCACCTTTGCCATTCTGCAACTCCCACGTCTGTTCTGATAGATGGTGATCCAACTCAAACTTCTCACTTGCACTCGGCTTCATGTATTTGTCATTATTATAGATGGATTCTATTTGGTTCCATCAGTGTTGGTGGTGCACAGAGAGGGAAAAGCCTTTCGTGTGGAGGCAGAGTCAATTATTTGTGTTCCACAGAGGGGGGAAATGGGTTAATATTTTAAACATACTTGACACCTTCACAACAGGGAATTGGTCTCATTTTTGTTGAAGTTTGGAAAATGTTAAAAAACCCATATAGTCTACAAGGCGCTCCATATATCACTGTAAAATAAAAAGCTACAGCAGTACACAAAACCACAGACCTTTGAAAAGTAGAATAAGGCCTTGTCTCTGGGGCCATTACGTAACGCCTATGGCCTTGCTTCAAATACAGAAAAACTTACTTTGACTCAACTTTTTGAGCTTCAGGTTTTGGAAAACAAAAGTTTGAGGTTAGTAGATACTTTAATGTTTTTAAAAGACATTTTTTATACATAATCAAAAAGACAACAAAAACAATATTTATTTTATACTGTGCCATTCAGAGTTTCATGACAGAACTTTGGATACATTGTTCGTTTGGTGCAAAATTGTTATGCTGATTAACATTTTTCTTCAGGATTCTGAATATGAATAGAAAGTTCAG
>JAUMHI010000043.1:19092480-19156356 GCA_032359435.1 Enteromius unitaeniatus
CATTGTTCGTTTGGTGCAAAATTGTTATGCTGATTAACATTTTTCTTCAGGATTCTGAATATGAATAGAAAGTTCAGGAGAACAGTATTTATTGGAAAAATCAACGCAGTCTTATTTTACAGTCTTTTGTAGGGTTTTACTAAAACCCTGTGACGGGTAGGTTTAGGGGCGGGTTAGGTTTAGGTCATTCGTACAAAATCCGACAAATTGGCAACTTGTAAAATTTGTACCATTTAGCAAAAATCGTATGAATTCGTTAAGAGTGAGGTCATACGAATTAGCCACCTTAGAAAATAAGTATGAATTGTCGTGAGGTTGATTTGGAAAAATAAATCTTTTGTAGTGGCATGTCTTTACTCTCACTTTTGATCAGTTTAATGCACCCAGTATTAACCCTAAACTTTCAAACAATAGTGCATATTTACAAAATTAAGTTTCTTTTTTTATTATTATTTTAACAAACCAATTCATTCAAAAGCTTGTTGTCCATGTTAAACACAACACCAGCATCCTACAGTTAGAGTTTCATTAAAGTAGACTTACTGATATAGTTTATGATCAGCAAACTGTAAGAGTAAACATATTTAGCTGCGGTGTGGGATGTGTTTGACATGGACTGTGACTGATCTGGTATAAACATTCCCCTCTGCTTAACCTCTGACCTCCACTTAATCACTTCTGCTGCTCCCTCTACGGAATGCAAGCCATAGAACTCCAAATCATGCCAACATGAAATATTTAAAATATATGAGGCAGAGCAAAGTATTTGAAAAGTTCACTTTGTTGATAGTGTTCCTGATCCCTAAGCAGTCAAGATAAAATAGCTTAAAGAGGTTATGAGTGATGTTGATGAAAGCTGCAAATGTCTTTGAAACTGAATCCCCCTCAACGAAGCCTATGAAAGGACTGAGAGCCTGTAGGGAAATGCAGGAATGAGGTCCTCTGTTCTACCACATTTGTTTCATTCAAGTCCCTCTCCCAATACTAACGAAATGGCCTTTTTTTACACATGACTATGAGCATTTCTGCAACTTTTGACGAGATGCCACAAAGTCATGCTCTCATGAAAATGTGCTATAAAATTTGACTTTAATATTTAGTGACAGCCTCCATTAAATCTGATTTATGAAACCAAACACAATTGACAGATATAATAATATAAATAAAAACATTAGAATTGCAATTTCAAAGTCAGAATGCTGACACTACTCCACCAATATAAATGTGGGAAATATACAGTAATAAAGCATATTTCTAGAAAAAGTGCACGTAATTGTCTTTCAGGAGGGGTTTTGTAGAGTAAATCAATCATGTAGATCGATATTACTGATAAAGATGATGGCATAGAAACGCATTGCTGTCTCAGCATTCATAATAAGCTACACTGAACAGTCATACATCATTCTGTCAAGCCTATTCACATTCAACCAATGCTAAGATGATCTCATCTAAATGTTATAGAAATGAGAAGTATCATGGTTGTACAGATGGGGGAGGGTTGCCACACTTCCTTGAAATTCGATTCTGTTGGAGCTACAAATATTGAACAAAGTGAAAAGATATGAAACCTCCAAAGTTTAGGAAACATGAAAATATGAGACGTGATAGACTGTAAGATCTTTATTACTTATTTATTTGAACCCTTATGAAAACAGAACATCTTAAACCAGCTTGCTGCCGAGATTGGTCTCCAAGCCCAACCCCCAAAAATGTCCCAAATTCTTCTAAACCCAGCCAAAAGAGCATCCTAGGAAACCAGTACATTTGCTTAAGATGGCTTACGATCTTTCTTTCCTTTTTTCAGCAGGAGAGGGGGGACGTTTCAACCCATAGTCTAAACAATAGCAGCCTTTTGTTAATATCCATATCCTGTCACGTTATTCATGAATTCTACTAAGCACTGTAAGTTCACACTGGAATGACACTGTACCAGACGGCAACGTATTGATTGCACCAACAAACAGAAACACCTGAGCTCGCAAATGTCTACGTGATTTCCGTGCACTGCTTAATGTGCTTGTAAACCACATCAATCCTCCTCTGCAACGTAAGAGCGTGCTCCTCAGACAAAGAGCCCAGCTCGCGAGCCAAAGGTTCCCTCGCGCGGTACAGTTCACACAGCAGCCTCGCGCCTCTTCCGGAGCGCTTCAACTCAGAAACACGCCGGACTGTACTCCTGCGAAATATGCACCACGAACTCAGCAGCAATCTGTGATACTGTTCCCACAGGTCCAGCACTCTGTATCCGTGAACAAGCCCTGCCTCGTTATCGATAAAAAGCAAATGTCCGTTGATTGTTTTGAGAAGGTTATTAGTGCTCCTCTCCATCACGCGTGCGTCCCACTGGAGACTGAAAATGTGACTGACAATGCGATCAAAGTTGGCTGTTAAATAGTCGAATATGATTAGGTCGCTCCATTGCATTAATTCAACCAGATACGTTATAGTCATGTTAGATAAAGCCTCAGCAGAGAGTTGCAGACCTCCTCCTCCTCGCTGTTTCCGCAAATGCAACGGAATAAACACTCCAGTGACATTTGGGATGAACTCGGTGAGAGACACGATGGCATTTGGCGACCACTCTAACGCCTCGATGTTTCCTCGCACACTTGCCCACTGCTCGCTGGACAGGTTCAGTTTGGAAAGCGCCAAGGGCGGAAGGTTGGAGATCCCAAGCAGTTCGGCGAGATAATAGGAGAGCGTTTCTCCCAGCACTTGATCCGCGTCGATGCCATACCGCACGCATGCTCTCGTGCCGTCGGCGAAGGTCGCCAGGCGGTTTGTGGGTCTGCCGCAGCCCGCTTCCAGCACAACCACCCGAGCGTCCCGAACCTGCTCTCTCCACTCCCTCTCGTGCTCCACGCCAAAGACACGGGTGGAGAGACCGTCCAGCCGCGCGCTCCAGAAGACCCGGTTTTCCAGAAGATCCACAGTTTTAAAAGTTTTTCCATCGCGCGATCCTGCGTTCACCAGCGCGTGTCTTTTAGAAACATTCACCTGCTCGGGTGCAAATGCAGCGTCCCGTGCCGTGGATTGTTGGACAAATACGAACCAAAGATGCAACTTCACATTCCCAATCCAGGCAACTATTCCAAGCCACATGCAAAGTGACAAGCATAATTTCACCTTGCCGGCGTTCATGATTTCAAACCGCATTTTAGTCCATTTCGCTGTTCTTACACGAGACTTCTAAGGCTAAGCATGATCATTATGAATTCTCCTCTCCTGTGCGATGTTCCCTGCATCTCCTCCCAAACTCTTCCAGCCTTCGGTACAGCTACGATCGCATGGACGCGAATCATGTGACGAAGATCAGCTCGTGACAAATGTGGTTTCGTATTTCTCCAGGGGTAATGCTAATGACGAAAAGGTTAGACGAGGATGGTAAGAGTTCTCTGGTAGAATTCAGATTTGAGTTAACGACCGAGAGGTCTATGTGTGACCTATCAGTTACGTGGCGTGATTACTTGGCGGGTTGTTACTTAAAGGAACACTCAGTAACTTTTGCTTATTAAAAAGGTTTTAGACAGAGAAAAATGACATGAGCTAAAGGCTCCTATCATCATTGCTTATCAAAATAAAGTAAATCACTTAGCCTTTCACAGTTTGCTTTATGTAACCAAGCTATTAAGTTCTTATGTATAAATAAGTGATAAAAGTAGACATTTTTCATCATATTGAATTAAGAGAGTTGTTTAAGTTTATGGTACAAAAAAAATTATTGATTGTGAGACATATCATAATAACAAGGTAAACGTTTCCCAGGTGCATTTGAATGCAACATTATTACTACTTATAATGATGCTCTCTCTACATACTGCTTTCAGCTTGTGCTTAAGACATTTTAACAGGCTCAAGCATGAGATACATCTAAATCAAGCAAATTAGAAAATGTGATAAATGTTTACAATGTACACAGAACAGGCCCTCCAGACAGCCCAAACACAATAAGTCTGAAAGGAAAAATTATATTTCCAAACAAGACAACGAGACAAACTGCAATGATTTTCAGCTCTCACACCACAGATTGGGAATAAACGTGGGGACATCATGCGCCAATCACAAACACATCATGGTCACAGCTGCCATACCGCAAAAGGCATCCATGATAGCTACCGCAGAGAGAAAACTCACGACCAGTGACATAACATTTCTTCATATAGCACATTTAAAAAGTCACCTTTAAACAACGCGTTGTTTTCAGCAATTGCACTTTCAACATTCATTTTGGTGTGGTACTGTTCGGTCATAACACTCTGGGTTGTTTAGCATGTGTGAGCTGATCCTGCTGTCATTCTGTTTTGACTTACTTATTACTTGAATGCACTTCCAGACATACAGCTGGTCAGACCATGTTCCCAAAATGTCTGGCCAGGAGCATGAAAAAGCTGCAGGTGTTGTTGCCTAAATCCTCCCCCTGCCACCATTCTGTCACTCTTCACATGATTGCACACACACTGATCTTGGAGCTTTGCACCTGCTTAGAAAACTAGAATATGTTGTGGTTTGGAAACCTGTTTGCAGGGCCCCAAAATGGAGGAACAAAGCCAGACCTGGACCATTGTTAGCCAACTGGTGGCAAGTTTTTGTGTTACCAACATAGTTAAACTATTTTTTTTCTCCAAAAAACATTTCCAAACAGCATCTCAGAGATCTCAAATTGATTAATTTACAAAAGTTATTACTCATTTGTAAATTGTTGAATCAACATGGCATCACTCTACGATTTTTAGGCAATGTTTAAGCAATCACAGAATCACAATCACTGTTACTATAGTTCTGTAAAGTTCTGCAATGTATAAAAACACTGGGTTTTCAAAGTACACACAAAATAGTTTAGAACATAGGAATATTATGCATGAAGTTTATGCAACTGGCCCCGGGTATTTTTCTTTCATCCTGGCTAATTTGTCTGAAAGGAGATTGGTGCAGAGACTGTGAGTTGGTCTTTAAGAACATGTTTGGTCACGTTGTATGAGCTCATTAGCTTGAAATGCATGAGACAAGTCCAGTAGTCCAGGTGGCAGCTTCGTTCCGCTGCAGGATTTCATTGAGATCGGTGCAGCCAAAGACTACACCCAATACAAGTCAGTCGTATAGTTTGGAATGGGGGAAAATGCAATGCTTAACATGGCTGATCAATCATAGAAACCCCAGCTTCTGAATAAAACAACAAAACGCTGATTTGCAAAGTCAGCGCATCAACGCATCTGATGTTAGAAGTTCCGCTTGCTATAGAAACATTTAGCATTCTGAGACGTGCGCCTAGGACTGCGCATGTGCACTGACTGATCTCACCTGAGAAATAAGCTTTTTATAACGCTATTTGAGCAAAAAAAAAGTTATTACACAGCTGTTGATTTCATTATTGATTTCAAATGTAAAATTTAATTGTAAGCTTATAGTGAACAGTTTTGGAGAATTTTAATGTTTCCCCATTCAAAGAGATGGGAGCTGCACTTGGATGACGGAGAGGCGTTTCAAAGATGGCCGTCGAGTGACATGACTTGTCTTAAAGAGACTTTGGTGCAGTCTATGTGGTATGTCTACTTTTGAAGCCAGGTGCAGTTGTTTTGTGGTAGAAATGTAGAGACCTGACTGACAACAACTCAAAAATAAACCTTAATAAAATATTAGAAAACACTGTTTGTCTGCTAAAGATTGCTTCATCACTGGGCTGGCTCCAACATAGCAAGAATCATATTAATATTAATCACTTAGACTTGTAATTTAGCAAAGCAAATAATAAATGTAAGAAACTTTACTGTGGGTGATTTTGGCAATTAATCTAAAAAATCTATACTTTCATCAAGGTTCCTATACAACAAGGGATATTTTAGGGGTAGTTTGTCAAAGTTGAAAATGATTACTGTATGTATATTTTTTGTGCAAAAAACTCTCGTAATACAGACACTTCACTCCATTTCTCATTCCACTTTATTCAAATGCATTTAATGGTTCATTAATCTTTTAGTTTGTGAATGCATCTTAGAATAATTATGCAAGTGGTATAAAAAGGACCAACATTAAGTGACAAAAATGATGCAGAGCTGAGCACAGTGTGTGCCAAAGTGGCAAAGTACCGAAGTGTCGGTTCCCTCGGTGCTCCTTCTCATTGCAAATGCACGTTTTAGCGAACTTTGTCCAGAATGTTTATGAATATTTTAGAGAGAAGTCTTTTTCCCTTCAGAGTGCCCTCGAGCAAGAGATGCTAAGTAGAACACACCATCAGCAACGCTTCTTGAATCTTTCTTATTTGGTAGTTGACACTAACTCAAAATATCCAGAGGCAAGTCTAGTGTAAGATATATAACTGTGCAAGGATATAGTCCAATATTGTTTAGACAATGATGGATTGTGACTGCCCCTGAACAGAAGTAAAAAGTTTGCGATATTTGAAACAATCATTCAAATATCCCTTTAAAACTGCCACTCAGTCAACTGAGTCATTAATATCTGTCCAAGATAAATGCTGCGTTTGGAAGAAGATGTTTATTTGAAAATAAACACTGAAAAGACTCTGTTCTTAGCTGCCACAGCTGAAACCAATGAAATGTCAGAGTTGCATGTAAAATATCTCTGACAACCCCCTCAAAAGCATGTAGATGATTTTAGTAAATGTATTGTACGCATATGTTGTTTGCCTGCTGTTGGACACATTGACATCTGACTTCAATAGCCATAAAATGCTAAACGTTCTGGAGAGATAAGCATCGTAGAATTCGTTTTCAATAAGCACACAATAATAAACATGCAAAGCTGTATGGTGTATGCATTCGGGTACAGATTTTATTGTTTGAAAAGAATTTGAGGAGGGTTTATATGGAAAATGAATACTGTATGGTGTAGAGAGGGTAGGAACAGGCAGTAATAAAAAATAAACTGGAAAGCAGTTAAAGCTTTTGGCAGAGATCCTATTTTGAACAAAGGTACCATTAGACTATGCTTGTGTAATAATACATATTGATAGTTATGATCAACTGTTGTTTACCAGCAGGATCATGTTTTGCAGTGTGTTTGTGCTTCGTGTCGTGTGACACATTTGTTAATCATCACAGTCATAAGAGCTGGGGGTTTCCTTTATTCAGACAGAAGGAGTGTATTTGGGAACAGTTAAGAACATGGAAACTCGGTTTCCATGGGAACTCAAAACAAACGGGGAAATGTTTTCCTCTTTAGACTGTCCTGCTGTATCGTTCTACCAAACTAGAAAATAACTCACATCTGTCTTTGTGCCAGCCTTAGAGAATCACAAATATTTTTCTCACATCAAAAGTGAAAGTTGCAGCAGAAGGTACAAGTAATGTAATGTAAAATCCAAATGGATCAGTCAAACGGAGCAAAAGATGGGGGAGGGGTTAGAGAGGGAGGCAATGAAAGAGAATTCTCAAAGTCAGCCATTTGTAGAATACATTTCCACATCCTATTATCTGCTTGACTAGACAAATGGTGCCAGTTTACTATATTTATTTAAATATGCAATATGTATTTTCTCTCAAAGGTGCGTTGTCAGTACATAAACAATTATCTCCTCTAAACTATACATTTACAGCTATTTGCATTTACAACTTTTGTTCCACGCTGCAACAACAATTTGGTTCGCTGGCAGAGGAATTACTTAGAAGTAACTTAGTAACTTTGTCTAACAAATATACAAACATGACATTGGTAAGAGAATGGGTTAAAGGTTTCCCCTTGCTGTGTATCACACGTCTTACGTCACAGCAACAGTTGAGCAGTGAAACTGCAACAGACTGTAAATTGAGGGAGAGAGTGAACCAAGAGGAACTGTCTGAGAGAGAAGAGAGAGAGACTGGGGGGGTTCTAATCACTGGCCTCATGTTGCAGGAGCTCATTTGACACAACAGAAGTCTTGGCAGAAGAATGCTCTTTCCCTCAGGCCAGCTGGCTGTGAGCGCAGGGATATGGATGTCCCCTAAGTGTGGATACAATGCTGGTTCACTCCATATCGTTCTTTATCTTCTTCAGCTTTTAGGCACTGGAGCATCTTGGCCCAATGGTAAGAGTATTGTAAAAAGCTGTAACATTTGCTTTCAAGAATAATGGCTGTGTTTTTCTGACACAGACACCGTTATTGCAATGCTCTGTGTAATTTAAATACCACAGCCACTGGAAAGTGTGTTTATCTGACTGTATGTTTAGTCCTTTAACAGCGGTTAATGTTATTCTGCAGGTTACATTCCATTAAAATGTGCTTTACAGATCAGCTTTAGATGAGTGTTCCTTAAGTCCCAGCTGACTTTTGTCATATGAGACTTGATGAAAATTGTAAATCTGTTTAAATATTCATCGGATGTCCTTGTGTTGCTTGCAAATTTGATATATTTGCCAATGTCCAAAACATATAGAGGTCCAGTAAACCTGGATGCATGTCCTTGATGTGCGTATATCTCTTTGGACATTTTCTCACAAATGAGAAAAACAGACATGCATTAAATGTGCCAGGAAATGATTATAGGAACCTTTTTTTTTTTGCTAACTCAAAGATAGCAAGACACAGACAGGAATCTTGCTCCCGCAAAAACAGAAGCAGTGTTATAATTATAGCACTGTTGCACAATTATCATAGTGACTCATCTTTTATGTATATAAAAGCTAAATGTCTGAGGGGCGATGAAAGACCACAGACTATAATTACAAGTCTGGTAATCAAATCTATGACAAAAGCATGACTTGAACCTGCTAAGACATGATTGAGAACTTTAACGAAAAGGTCACCTAAAATGCAAATTTGGTGAAGATCATCTAATCCTCCAAGATATTTTTTCCTTAATCTGAACAGGTGTGGAGAAATAAAGTATTACATCACTTGCTGACCAATGGAACCTCTGCTCTGAATGGGTGCTGTCAAAATGTCTGAACAGCTCATTAAAAACTTGACTCCAGTCCATCAGTCTTGTGAATAAACATATTAATCGTCAGCACGTCTAAACTTTAAACCATTATGAGTCCATAACCCATAAGAACTTCCTCAAGTGAGTCTTTTCACATCAACAAACATGTGTGTTTTTATTTGTAAACAGTGCTTGGATCTGTTTACAAGTAAAGTAAGGAGTTTTTCACTGGAGAATTCAATATTATGAATTATGGACACAGAGACAAGGGTATAAAGGTTTAAAAACATCTTTATAGATTTGTTTACAAACGCAATTGGTGAACTAGAGTCATGTGGATTACTCTGATGTTTTAATCGGTGTTTGGACTCATTTTGATGGCACCCATTCACTGCAGAGGATTCATTGGTGATGCCAAATTTCAAATCTGTTCAATGAAGAAACAAAATCATCTACATCTTCAATGGACGGTTGAGTACAATGTCGGAATAGGAAGATATAAATTGACTTACTTTTTTACCTCTAACATGCCAAATAAAACTTATTACAGTAAACACTACATTTGAAGAAGACACAATTCACTTAACATCTGTCACATGAATTCTAGACAAGCATGCAAGACATTATGTTTCTGACTTGTGGTCTGCTTGATTTAGTTTTTAGGTCGCAGGAGGATAAATGTCCCGGCCCACAGTGGAACGCCATGTGCCGTACCTGCTGTGAGTATGAGCAGATTTCATGTAAGTGCCCATCTCAGGGAACGAAAGTGGGCTATGCTGTACCCTGCTGTCGAAACGTTTTGGATGAGTGTGACCCCTGCATCCTTCACCAGGGTAAGAGGAAACACAACTTTCTAGAAGTGGTGAACTTTAGATAACCTGGAAGTGTCATTTTTAACTTAATCAGTTTTATGGATTTGTATTGCATACGCATCTGCGCAAAATAGATTTTTTTTTAAATATGTGAGCTTCAGCATATAGTACTTCATTTGTGTATTATTTATTTATGCTTTCTATTTGCTGTTTTCATAAACTTTGTTTATTTATTAAATATATAATTTCCTATAAGGTTGCAGCATTTTTGATAACTGCAAGACTTGCAACAATGGCACGTGGCAGGCCAAGGATGACTTCTACATCAGAGGCAGGTACTGCATATCGTGTCGTCGAGGCTGGTCTGGTGGAGACTGTCTCAGTGAGTGATCTGATCCTTTATAGAATCCTTCTAATACATTATATTTTCGTTTATTGCTTTTTATTGTCAAATATACAAACATAATTTTACATACACACTCTTTTCACCAATTTTAGCATGTGGAGAAGTTATACAAAGACCGCATGGACATGTGATTTTAGAAAGCTATCCAATCAATGCCAAATGTGAATGGACACTACAAGTCGGAAAAGGAGCAACAATGGAACTCAGGTATAGGCTAATCATTTGTGATTTAAACATTGCTCAGCTGAATCTCAACTGCAACGATATTGCAAATGTGCACAGTATGTTTTCTTAATTCAGTTTTTTCAATATTCACATGTGTTTAGGTTTTCAATGATTAGCCTGGAATCTGACCATAGTTGTCAATATGACTATGTAGAGGTGCGGGATGGAGACAGTCCGAAGTCACCTGTGATTGGCAGATACTGTGGGGATGAAAGCCCTTTACCAATCAGAAGTTCTGGAAACAGTCTGCATATTCGTTTTGTGTCAGATGGCTACAATAATTATGATGGTTTTTTTGCAACTTTCCAGGAAGTCTCAGGTACAAAATTTATATAAATGTTTTAATTTTATTTTTTTTTACATTTTATTAGTTTATTTATTTAGCTGTTATTAGTTAGTTACTTAGTTACTTAATTACTCTTGAGTATATTTTATTAGCAATTTAATTTAATATTTTATATAAAGCATATATATATATATATGCTATATAGCACACACAAATGTACACGCATTGCTGCAAAAGGTTGTTAAAAGTAAAGATATTACAGTTAAAAGTAAAGATAAAAATACTACAATATTACTATGATATTTGTGGTGCTCAGAGCAACCATCTGCATGTTTCATGAACAATATTAAATTAAATCAAGTTTTGAAGGCAAACCCCCCCAAAAAACAATATTTTCAGATCTGTCAGGTGTGTGTGTGTGTGTGTGTGTGTGTGTGTGTGTATGTATATATATTTAATTAAAACATTTTTATAATTTGTTTACACATACTACAGAATATAGTTCCTGTCATTTCCTCAGTGTAGGTGAATGTTTTCCCTAATTTTATGGACCTCTTTGTGGCTGAGTGGGCTCCATGGATTCATGCTTGTTTAAAATGTTGTTTAATTTTTAATGCTTACATATTGCATCATAATGTTTTACTACTTTCCACAAGGACAAGCACCACCTCTCTGTGCAACCCCCAAGAAGCCTGCACATGGCGATCTCTTCCTGCGGTACAAGGAAGGTGACATCCTCACCTCAGTTCAGTATCTGTGCTATAAACCGTACAAGCTCAAGGGAGCATCTCAGCGGGCATGCCTTCCCAATGGCACTTGGAGTGGCAGTGCTCCAGTATGCATAAAGGGTACGCTGACACTTATGTAGTTATGACAACTGTTTTCTGTATAACACCCTTTGAGACTGACAAAGCAGCTTACAGTCAAAGTCAGGCATGCATGTAATGCCTGGGAGTCCTTCTTCTTTGAATTTGAGATCACAGAACATCAGCTTCTATTGAGCAGCATCAGTATTTTACAATTTTTGTTGTTTTGTTGTTGGATCACTCATCTGCTATTTGAATTACAGAAGTTACCATAAAAGACTGTCCACCTCCACCACAGCTCCACAATGGATACTACACTGAGGTGCCAGGCTCTGATGGCAGAATAAAATATATTGAATATATCTGCAACAATACATATTTTCTCAGTGGAGACTCAAAAAGAACATGCCAGAAGAATGGGACCTGGAGCGGCAGTCAGCCCCTGTGTGTCAGAGGTACCATCTCTAATTCAAGTTGCAAAGCAATTATGAAATAACTTTTGCAAACACCCTGTCAAGTTGAACATCTAAACTGATTCACAGCTTGTAAAGAACCTAAAGTTTCTAAACTTGTGCGACAGAAGGTCTTGAAAAACCAACCCCCTTACAGGTAAACCTTTTGAATATTTTTTTTTTACACAGTATTAAACTCATAAAGTTGGATCTTCATTTTATACCTTTTAATTCTAGGAAAAGTCCAGTCCACAAGCTGTACTCTGCTTCTAGTCAGGGAGGGCCTGAAGCAGAACCACTGGAGAAAGCCTTTTCTGCTTTTGGAGATTTGCCACCAACGTTCCATCATGTTTACACCAGCATAGAATATGACTGTGTTTCAGCACTTTACAAGCACTCTGGCAGCGCACGCCGCACATGCCTAAAGACTGGAAAGTGGAGTGGTCGCCATTTCTCTTGCTCACCAGGTGAGGGAAGCACTAACACGTTTACAGCATGTCATGGTTTCCCTATTTACAAATATTGTCTATGTACTAATAACCCTGGCAACTGTTACCCTGACAACTGTAGGCTACTAAAGCAGAATTATATATTTGTCCAGTAATCAATAATATGATTTTTATTTACTACTATATTTTATCCAATGCCCTACTTGCCATTTTTTGGACTATTATTCCACTAATTGCTAATGCTTGTTTTTGCTCTTATTTATGTATTTATTTTTTCACATCTGGCACTCACTAATAATCACTCTGTCACTCTGGCATTCATTCTCTTCCAGTGTGTGGTAAATTACCAGCTGCCAGTCCCCAGAATTTCACAGAGATCCACTGGCCGTGGCATGCTGCCATATATACCAGTCTGTACAATGCCAGCCCTCTTATGGCAAGGACCAAAAGACGGGGCGACACGTTTGCCATAGATGAGGAAGAGGATGGAGAGGAAGATAAAGAACGGATTAAGAAGGACCAGAGATGGCAGCTGGCCTGCAGCGGGACTCTGGTCAACCAGCACTGGGTCGTGGTGGCTGCTCATTGTGTGACAGAGCCTGGGCAGACCGAAGCGCTCAATACAGTTGATCTAAATGTAGTGATGGGGAAACATTACCTCAGTGACCTTAAAGAGAACATGAGACAACAGCACATACAGGTAAGAGCTTTCACACTACAATACATCTTGCAGAAGTTCCTCTATCAGTTTCTCTAAATTACCAATGCAACTTAAACATGTATCATTTAAGATTTACATAAAAATTGCATTTAATGATTCATCTTAAAACACTAAATAACTCCTGATATTAACAGAACGAGTCCTTTCCATAAAGCCAACGGCATTTTCATATTTTATGTCTTGAAAAGTTCTTGGAAAGCCCAAAGCCATACCGAGGATACTGCAGACTAAATATACACATTAAAACTCAAGGCACATTCTTATCGATAATCTATGATTAGACTTTGCCAGGTAGTCTGTAGGATTATTTGCTTCTCAAACCGACCAGCCTCTTTCAGTTCAAGTGTTTCATCATCTCTGTTCCCACACAGATCTCTCAGATCTTGATCCATCCGAACTACGATCCACACGTCTTAGACTCCGACCTGGCCATACTGAAGCTGGTGGACAAAGCTCGAATCAGTGAGTATGTGTCCCCTGTGTGCCTGCCGCGTCTGCAGGGTGGAGAGGTCACTGCAAAGCAGGCCTTCCTCACCGGCTGGCTCGTAGCAGGCCAACACAAGGCACACGCAGACTCCGAGGCCGTCCGGACTGCATTGATAGAATTAGCCGATGTGGTGAAATGCGAAAGGCAATTCAGCAAACATGGCGTACTAATCAGTATGACTGACAACATGCTGTGTGGACGCCAACATGCACTCAGCCCGTCCATGACCTGCCCTTCTGAAACCGGAGGAGTTATTCTTTCACCCTCTGCTGATTTCCAACCCACTTTACGGCTGGAGCCTTCCCCCCCCAGCAGATCAGAAGATTCTGATTCTCAGCATACTTGGGAACTGCTGGGGCTAGTGAGCTTCGGATATGATCTGCAGGGATGCAATCCAGATTTGTACACCATCTACACACGGGTAGCAAACTTTAAGAACTGGATTGAAAAGAACATAACATAGAGCTTCAATTCAAATATTATATAGCATGATTGTCTGTATAGCATTTTTGTTCATACCTTATTTTAAGGTCCAATTCTCACCATAAACCATTTTAGGTATTGGCTTAGGGATGTAAAAAATGGCCATGCAGGAAATGTGCTTTACAAGTACTAATGAACAGTCAATGTGTTAATAATAAGCATCTAGTAAGTAGTGAGAATTGGTCCCTAAACTAAAGTATTACCACATTTTCCATGTTGCAGATCATTAAAACTAAATGGAGATGATACATGCTGCATTATCTTTTCAGATTTCTCATTCATTGACAGAGAACTTCTCTGTTTTTTTGTAATCAGTCAAATCTTTTCGTATTTAAAAACACATTCAAAAAAATCAAAAGTTAATTGATGAGAAAAGGTGTGAAACTTGAGATTTCCCAATCACTTTATGGCCTTGCGTGTGTATGAGCATATGTTTTTGCATGGTAAAATGAAGAGGAAGCGTTCCATCTGAATTCAGTCACTGGGTTTGCAGGCCTTAGCTTGTCTTTGCTCTGTCTTCGAGATGTTTCACAATCCAATTTGTTCATACTTTTTACTCCATCATTATGTATTTACCAGTACAGACATATATACAGTAAGTATTTGTGCCTTTAGTTCAGCACTTGTCGAATAAAACTGGGAGAGTGTATTTATTTTTTAAATGCCTTTAAATAAATACAATTCTGGAAATAAATGTTGTATTTAGTGTTTCACAAATGATCCTTATTTTTCTAGTAATTTTATGTACTTTATCCAAATATTGTTGTACACTAGCCAAGGACACATGGGTGGTAACTCATGGTCCATTCCTTACTGGGATCAAGCCAGCTACCAAACTAGTGTTGACCACTGATGCTATTATAATGTTGGAGTTTCTCAAATCCATCAAAATCCTCACTATTCTGTTAAAACTCTTGGGTTAATTACAATTTGGTTTTGTTTTTTTCTTATGCTCACTTGATGCTAAATTTGATTCAAAAACTGATGTGATGAATTATTATTACAATTCATAATATCTGCTTTCTATTATTCCTGTGATGGCAAAGCTGTATTTTTAGCAGCCATTTGATTTCTGAAGGATCATGGGACACCAAAGACTTAAGGAATGTATAGGAGTAATTAGCTAATATACTTTATGTGCTGCTCAAGAAACATTTCTTGCTATTATCAATACTGGAAACACTTAATTGACACTTCTTTTCAGGATTTTTAAATTAATGGGTTTATTGAATAGAACAGCATTTATTTGAATTATATTATGATAATATTTTGTAACATAATGCATGATTTTACTGTCGCATGTGAATACATCCTTGCTAAATAAAAGTATTAAGTTATTATGTATATACTATATGTGTATATGTACACACATATACAGCACATATACATATCGTACAGATAAAGACAGAATGAACTTTTAGCAGTGCACTATTTAGGATATTACTTTTTTATTGTAATTTGTTTTGCAATATATTAAATAAATAAATAAATGTCATCCTAGAGAAGTGTAGAAACATGATATTGGATATCCCTGGGGGTTGTTCTCTGTTTTCCCTGCTCGTCTGTGATGTTGTGTGTCTGAAAATAGAGGGTGTAGAAGCTAATCTGTTACAGCCTATAAACTGCAAGGTAGGATCCTGACCTTCTGCTTGTGCATGTGTCTGCTTGTGTGTGTGTGTGTGAGTGTGTGCGTGTGTGTGTTTGTTGGTGTGTAATGAATGCTGACAATCTGTTGGTTGTTAATAGTGAAAGGGGGGCTCAGTGTGTTTCTTGAAGTTGGGCAAGTCTAGGCAGAGCTGTATGTTTATATGTATGGTTTCTGGGATTGTCTGTTTATCTAACTTATTTTGCAAGATAATCTGAGGAACAATGATTGATATTGCCCTTCATCCAAAGATTCAATTATAAAGTCTTTCTCCTTTGGAAACATGTGCTTCATTTATGTGCTTAGTTGACTCATACTTTGTAAATAGTCTTTAAATGCATTCACTGAGAATTGTGAAAAGCATGTTAAAGTATTAAAGCCGTCCTCTCAGTAATGACAAACATTGCAGAATTTATTTATGCTGACTAAGCATCACGTGTGAAACTATTGCATTGTGGGAGGTTGTGAGAGTGGATGCACTTAAATCCTAAAACATGTTTTAAATGAAAGATTAAGATTAAGCAGAAAACAATACATACAAATTGTCTTTAGTTAAGAATATCAAAAATGCACCAGAACTTTAAATGTATAACTACAAAGTAGTTTGCAATGAGGTTTTACTCTCATGACAAAAAAGGCTGTTAGGCACCTTTGCTCCTTTTTAAAGGCTGCATTTTGGTACCTTAAATGTACATTTTAGTGCCTGCAGTGTACATATTAGTATCTAAAAGGTGGAGTACATATTAGTACCTTTTTTAAGGTTACTACCCCAGTGACAGGTTGTGTATCTTTTTTGAAAGAAGAGGCAATACTCAAAACCTATCCAACTAGTTGACAGTAATATGGATGTGAACAAAGTTTCAAAGGATAAAATGTATTTTAATTGTGTATACAGTAATTTGAGGTAACTATTTCTATTATATTGATTACATTTTAATTACGTTATCGATTATTTTACCACTTTTAAAACATTTTAGTTTGTTGAAGTTGTTTAGTTGCATATTATATACAGTACATCTGTGAATAATTCATTCATGTGTAAGCTTAATTTATAACTTGATCTTCTGGTGAAAACAGTCTTCTCTCTGATGTTGTTGTACATTGGACTATTTAGTTAGTTTGCTTAAACCATACCCTTTTATAACTGACTGCAAGGATTTGTGTTTGAGTGTGATGGCTACACCTCAAAATCTATTCTATTTTAAAAACAATGTCATATCAGAGCCTGGCACAATGTCAACTACGTATGCCCACATCCACGTATACCTGTAATAATTTAGGCTTCTTGTAGCATGTTCGGTCCTCATTCAATGACATTTATTTTATTTTGAAATTGACTTGTTATTTATTCCCACTGATGCATGATTCATGAGTAACACAGATCACAGACCTCAGTGTGGTTGTCGAGGCTGGTTCAGACCTGTCGGTTTTCTGACGTGATCCTCCATTATCTTACGTCTGAAACCTGTGACTGAGGAAAGTCTGCACTTGAGTCTAATTGAAGACTCGATTAACCGAATCAGTAACTTGAATCATAATTTTTGGGGGTTAAACTTTATTTCAAAGTATCTTCCTAAAGTGTAATTATATATTTATATAATTGTAGTGTACTGAGTAATGTTAATTAACATCATAACCTACTTATGGGTTACGGTTAAACATATAGTTTAGTTTATGGTTAGCTGTATGTAATAATGCATAATTATCTGCTATTACCATAGTATACACCAAAATGAAAAATAATTCAAGGGGCTCTATTTTAAATACAGTAAATCATTCATTATACAGATACATAAAAAAACATTGGTAACACTTTAATGAAAAGTGTCCTTGTTACATGTACTTACTATTATAATAACAATAAATTATGCATAATTGCATGCAAGCAACCCTGACCCTACGTCAGGTGGACAACACGAAGACAACACACATGTGATGCGCCACATGCTGGCGTTACTTATCCAAGTGCATGACCCTTGAGGACTGTAGTAATTGTAGTAAACCTTTCCTAATAGACAGAGCCATTGACACATAAAATACTGAGAGAAAATCAGATTTTGGCAATAGATTGTTTGTTAGTCATGTTCAATATGAATTTCATATTCCTAAAGATGCATATTATTGCACATTGACATAAGACCACATAATAAAGGTGATTTTAAAGCCTTTTATTTCCATTGCAATTATGTATAGCAATATACCTGTGTAATACATACATGTGAAGCTTTAGAAGTGTACATGCAGTACTTTCACCTGAGAATGTGTGTGTTCGTGTGATCCATGTCTATGGATGAGGGATTAGAGAGGTTTGGAACAGATTAGTTAATTATAGACACCTGTCTGCTAAGCATGGAGACTGGAGTCAGGTGGATGAGCTCGAAGAGTGTGCTGGACAGCATTCAGCGTGGTGCAGCACAGGTGGGGGCAGACAACAGATGTGAGACCATGTGCCTGTGCACATTCCTTGCATGTGGCCTCAGTCCAACCTCTGCCCTTGTCCAAAATGAGTTTCAGTCTCAAGTAGGACTTGCAGACTGACTATAGACAGATTAAAGCAGTGTCAGTGTTTTAAAGGACACATTTTACAGTACTACAGTATGTGTTTAGTCATTATTTTGCCTTTTTTAATTCACTGTAATAAAATCAGTTTTTTTTAAATGATTAATTTATTAGTACTATAAGATATATATATATATATATATATAGACTGTAATATATACTATAAGACACTCCAATAATATTTGTCTTAATTACAACTTAATTACAATCCTCTTTACAGTGTATCATAGGTGATAAAAAGAAAGTTACACAATGTAAATTTCAATAGTGTACACTCTAAACATTTATTTGAAGAATATTTATAAGCAAGCAGAAGTTTTTCTTCATTTTTCTGTCAATAAAAGAGGCTCTCAGAGAGGGCCACTGTTCTCACTACTAATTGTTTGATCTGTTAGCGTCTGTGCTTAGATGTCATGAGAAGCCCCTGCCTATTACTGTCATTTTAGGCCTGCAAGCAACTGAGCAGTCATCATGGGACAAGAATTTTTTATATTGTGGTAACAGAGTTGATGTTATTACAATATGATGAGATTGCAATTGATGAGATTACAATATTTACTCAGAGAGAGCAAAGATACTTTTCAGGGCTTCAGATATTATCAGTCAGTGAAAGTGACATAATTTCCTGTAACTTACACAACTCTTCATTTCACCAACTTAAAAGCAAAACATGTTACTGTATGGTAACATTTGTTACCACATGAGTTGATGCGTGATTTGGGCACTCACATTTTTCAAGAAAAGATTATTTTAAATAACTGAATGTTGTAGACTGGCTCCCAATTGCAGCGTGCATCAAATTCAAGACATTGATGCTTGCATATGGAACAAACATTCTCTCACACTGTTCCTGGCTGGTGGAATGATCTTCCCAGCACCATTCAACACCAAATGCCAACTCCCTTACTACTTTTAAACAATCTCTTTAAACACTACTTGGCATCATAAAAAAAAAAAACTACTTAACAAACCACTTTCTTTCCCTTTCTAGCTTGCACTTATCTGAGGATTCCCTGTTATACTGTATTATGAGCACTTCCTAAGTTGTTTTTTGCTTCTTTAGGACTACTTGCTTGCTGTTTTCCGCACTTGTAAGTCGCTTTGGATAAAAGCATCTGCAAAATTAATACATGTAAATGTAAATGTGAATGTAGAAATAAGTAGTGATTTCTTAGAAATCTTGATTTTCAGCTATTTAAGAAACTTTTAAAATAAATTATTATATTTTTATGGACTGTAACATCTTGTAATTCATAACAATTGGTAAAGAAAAAAAAAAGCTAAAAAATATGATGACTATTTTCGCAGGGACATCAAATGTATCCGCAATTATAAAATCACCCATATATATTATGCACATCCTGACTTTGCTGAGTCAGATGTGTTCCTAGGTCAACCATATCTCTACACCTAAACCTAACTTTTATCATGAGTAAAATCAGAGGAAATGATCGATGAATGATACTGATGTACAAGCACCTAGCTACGCCTAAACAAGAAAACTGGTTCTTCAGATCTGATTGGTTAATCACAACGGTCATCAAAGATGTTGATGCAGGGACACGTCAGACTTCAGGTTTTGCTATAGAGTACTGAAGTAATGATTTTGTCCCATTATTAGATTTGGGTTCCCGTTCATGATATTTTGAAGCCGTTTTGCATGAAAGTTATAGTTTGATAACTCGTCTGAATCTGTATCCATATATCACTCTTTGATTCCATTCATTCGTTTCAGAGCTGATTAGAGAAGATCAGACCTTGGGAGTGAGATGGAGGAGGTGAAACAATGAGAGAGAGAGGACGAGGAGTCTCAAGCATATTAACTGGTACTTACATGTAATCTGGGTGCTAGACTCCTCCTCTGTGTTGCCCCACGGAGCCCTTAGCAGCACCTCTTCGCCCATTTCTCTAGTACTAATGGTGGGATAAGATCAATTCAAAGATAGAAGATTGTGCATGGAATCTCCTATCCATCAATTTAATTGATCTTGCAAGGAAGTTTTGCGGATTGCATCAGAGCAATCACTTGTTATACTGCTGTTCACCTGGTGCTTGGAGTTTTGACTGACATTTCTAATGACCTGGACCGGATTTCCTGATGGATAAACTGTAGATTGACAGCGTTTAATTCAGAGCCCTTTCTATAGCCCATGGCTGTCTAGAAAACTGCTGTAAAACTCTTCCTTTTCAGTAACTGCACTACAACAGGTAAGATGGGTGATGAAACCCTCTCAGGATATTCTGGCGTATCTGTATTTTCATATAGCAATTGATGAATATTTTAATAGTTTCATTACATTTAGTCTGCAAAGCTAGCATTTTGCTTACTTTTATACTCTAGGTATTTGCAGCAATCAAAATGAGATGTCGACAAAGTCTGTAAGAAATGTCTGTGCAATAATATTGTTGCTTCGTCTAATGAACTGCCTTAAATGAACTGATTCCTGTAAAGATCCCAAGGACAAGCACTTAATCTGTAAATAACCTGCAGACAACCTCTTGTCGTTCACCTCAGACTTCATGTTAGTGAGATGGAGCTACTGTAATGTAGTCACTAATGAGATTCAACTGTTTTTACTTAAATGGACAATTAGTTCTCAGAATCAATAATTACAGATAAAATCGTCTGGCCTTCGTTGCCTCATTTCAATTAGCTATTATTTACTAACACTCATTCGCACCTTGACTTTTCCTACATGCTCTCAAATATTGTGCAACACAATTACTGCTGTGCTCAGTGGCTAAAATTAACAAGTTAGTTAGCAGGCTTTTATCTCATTAGGACAGGAGCTGTGTGTATCAGACAGTCTCTGATTTGCTTGGCATCTTTCAGTGCAGCTACTCTGAGAGTTCACAATGTACACAAACACTGAAAGGTTTCTGTTGTGTTGAGTATTTCATTGGTTGTTTTTTATTGCATGTGTTGCAATGTTTTTTTCCTTGCATTTCATGCAGATAATGATTAATGGATAGTGCTGGTCCTACAAAAAGGCCTTTGAGATACATATCACACATCAGTTGTCATCCTGTTGCACTAATGCAAGAATGACATGCAACTTGATTTAAACTTATCTGGGCACAATAATACACACTGTTGCATTCATGTGACTAATTACTGCAAGGAAACAGGTTATGTAACCACACAAGGTTATCTCTGTTGGGCAGGGGGGGTTGACTTTTAAGAACCTTTTAATCCAGGCCGCAGTAAAGCTAAACAACCCTTGTGTCATGTGACACGACATGACCGCTGGTAGTTGGTATACAGCTGGTAAACGAAAGCAAACAATGTTAAAGTTATTGGCATTCCTTAAAAGCATATTCCCAGTACCACTGATGTGATCTGTACACATTTTTGACCATCCTTAGACTTCTATATATTCAGGCAAAACCATTAAAATGAAACTAGTTTGATATTTTAATGCAATATTAAAAATCCACCACAAGTCATTGTACGAAATATGTGTCATGTTGCTTTTTACCTTGTGATTACAGTGTTGGATTAAATATACCTGGACAGACAAGCCAAAACATACGTCTTTTTGCACGTTGGGTTCAGTTTTGAAATATGTATTTGCATTCCATCTGCAGTCCACAGGCTTTGATTGCATCTTTGCAAAACATGCAGATAAAAACGTTAGATGTAAATGCAAACACAGCATTGTCATTCGGTGTCATTGCATTTTCAGCATATCACACACAAACATATCTTTGTCACAGTCTTGACACCAAAGGCGATTTGCATTTATGACATGAATACATTTTTCATAAAGTGGTAATTTTTGGAAGTATGTGAAATGACCAGCATAACCAGTACCGTTCCTTGATTAGATCATTTATATTGACATACTTTACTTCATTCTCCACTTCTTCTATCCACTAGTGCCAACAATATGCAGAAACAAGTGGAGATAAGAATGCACGAGAGTCATCTGGATCCTCCTCCATCACCTGAAGAGTCCATGTGTGGAGGCTTCTGTGACAAAATCATGAAGAATCTGTTACTCACGCTCACAATTCTTGGCAAGTTACTTCAGCAATTTTGTTTGTTTGTGCTTTAGTTTTTATAGATGAATGTAGCTACAATGTATAAATTTACTAATGAAAGATCAAATTGTAAAATATTGTCAAATATTCATGCGTATGATAATTATAATTATCTGAAAGCTTTTACATGATAATGCAACACAGTGAAGCCATCGGTCAACAGCATGTACATCTACGCCTTAGGAAGTGTTTCTGTGGAGGGCCAAATTATTCAAAATTAAATACATTTTGAAATATATAAATAAATTGTTAAATACATAATTAAATAATTAAATGTATAACATAAATGCATAAATAAATACAGAAATGCAAGTGCTCACACTAAAAGTGCTCACAATTATTAGAGTACATTCAAACTTTTTGGAACTGTTCTGTGTTATACATCACAAAAGGTTTATTTAGTATTATTTCTCAGTGAAATGTTACATGTTCTCTGTCTCAGGTGTGATCACTGGGTCAGTAGCTGGTATTTTGCTTCGTTACGCATCACCACTCCCCGCTGATGTCATTATGGTCATTGCCTTCCCGGGTGATATTCTCATGAGGATGTTAAAAATGGTGATTTTACCTCTGATTGTCTCCAGTTTGATCACAGGTAATATTATATGCTTTGCTAAACACGTCCAAAACAATGCTATCTACACCATACTACATTTTTTTCTTCAACAATGCCAGACAATAAATAAATTAAATAAACAAAAATCAGAGGCAGAAATAATACCTGCAATGATCTATAGAATTATAAGTGTTATAACCACATTGTTATAGCTGTGGGACAACTACAGAAATGATGAAGCCATTGTTTGGCCTTTTCTTCAGCCTTTTCTTTGTAATCCAGTACAAGGTTTAAAAAAAACATACCTTTCAAATTTAGGGTGGATCAGTTTCAGAAACTCATCAGCAGAACATGTCTAAACGTGCCCCCCCCCCCCCAATAATAATAATAATACGCAATTAGAATTTTAAAACGTTCCAAATGCATTACTCATTCACTAATCACAGCAATAATTATTCAACTTAACCCTGGGAAATACCTTTTGTGTGTAACTTTCAGTGCACAGTGTAAAAGTTTGAGAAAACAAAAAGAGTAATGCTGCTTTGAGAAAATTCTGTGATAGTTAATAAAGTTTAAATGCTGTTTTGTTTGTTATGTTTTAGGATTAGCAGGGTTGGATGCCAAATCCAGTGGTCGTCTGGGTACAAGGGCCATGATCTATTACATGTCTACCACCATCATCGCAGCGGTATTGGGGGTGATCTTAGTGCTCCTCATCCACCCTGGTAACCCCAAACTGAAGGCAAATCTGGGCGAGGGCAAAAAGAACGATGAAGTGTCCAGTTTAGATGCCTTCTTTGATCTCATCCGAAATCTGTTTCCAGAAAATCTCGTTCAGGCCTGTTTTCAGCAGGTGTGTGTGTCCAAAGTGCTTTTAATTTCAGATAATTTTATCTATTTAATCTCAACCATAACTTAATTTCTGTTGATCTTTCATCTGCTTATTTTAAATAGTTTTCATTTCATTAACAGTTCTTATATCTCTTTATGTAGATCCAGACCATTTCAAGCAAGGTGGAAATAGCTCCTCCTCCTCCTCCAAATCCAACTCGGTTTGGACGAAATGCTACCAAGGGGGCAGCAAAATATGTAATCAAGAAGACTCTTCAATTTAAGAGTGGCATGAATGTTTTGGGTAATAAATGGTTTTGATCATGTAGTATATGCACAAAGCTGTCATTTTTGTTCTTTAAATTAACATGGCGGCAATGTTTGTCTCTGTAGGTCTCATTGGGTTCTTTGTGGCTTTCGGGATTTGCATGGGAAAGATGGGAGAAAGGGCCAAGCTGATGCTTGAGTTCTTCAATGTACTCAACGAGATTGTTATGAGGCTTGTCGGCATGATCATGTGGTCAGCTGTTATTACTGATTATTAATAAGTAGTTTAACATTTTTGGTTATACTTCATTTTGCCAGTCCACTTTAGACATTCTACTAACTATAAGTAACTTTCTAACTTTATATAAACTACATGTCAATTAATGCTCATTCATTTGCAACTACATGTCTACTACATCTCAGAGTAGACTGTTAGGGCTATACTCTAATGACTGCTAGCTGACATGTAGTTGCAAACTTACTTAACGTTAGCAGAATGTCTGAAGTGGACTATTACAATAACGTGCTACCAAGTTTTCATGATTTCCATTCACAGCACTAGTAATCTGTTTGTTAAATGATTTGTTTACTGTGATAAATATAATGTCTGCGCACTGTTTTAAAGTTTGGGTTGGTAAAAGATAGAAATAAAAAATGCTCACCAAGATTGCATTTAGTTGATACAGTAAAAATGTGAATATTGTAACAAATATTTAAATGTATTTCATACCTGTGATGGCAGCTAAAAAAAACTTTTTTTGGTAACTGTGACACCTAGAAAGTACAAAATAACTATAAATATAAACATAAATGATTTCTAATTGTATAAATGTATTGTCATTTTTGTTTAGTTTGGCTATTTAATTTAATGTGCTGAATGAAAGTATTACTATCCCTAACTGAACCCAGACTTTTCAACAGTAGTATAATGATGATGAGTTTAACAGTTTACCTGACTTTAACTGCACTGAACTGTCTGATTAACCTGTTGGTTGACTTTGCTGCATGTCTGTGTCCTGTAACAGGTATTCCCCCGTTGGTATTGCGTGTCTGATCTGTGGAAAGATCATTTCAATTAACGATTTGGAAGTGGTGGCCAAGCAGCTGGGAATGTACATGGTCACTGTTATCATTGGACTCATTATTCACGGAGCCATCTTCCTTCCTTTAATATATTTTGTTATTGTTCGGAAAAACCCATTCACATTCTTCATGGGAGTTTTCCAGGCATGGGTCACTGCTCTAGGAACAGCATCTAGGTAAAAACAAAAAAAAAAGCGGCCTTGATTTGGCTTGACCTTGATTTTTGTAAACCTTAGGACACATACTGTACTGAGTAAAATAAAGGGCGGGAATGATTTCACTTGGCCTGAAATTAAGTTATGAATAATGACAGAATGGGTTCTGAAATCTTAATATGTATCTTTTGTAGTGCTGGGACATTACCAGTTACTTTCCGCTGTCTGGAGGAAAATTTGGGCATTGACAAGAGAGTGACTCGTTTTGTGTTACCTGTTGGAGCGACAATCAACATGGACGGTACAGCGCTTTATGAGGCCGTAGCAGCCATCTTTATTGCCCAGATGAACGGAATAGAACTTGATCCTGGTCAGATCGTCACAGTCAGGTAAGACCAATGTCTGAATACAGGAATGAACATATACTTTACAAAAAGTTTATTCTGTTATGCTCATTCACTGCAGGCGGTTGCCTGGTAAGTATATCAGATTAAAGGAATAGTTTATCCAAAAAAGAAAATTCAGTAATTTCCCCAACTTCTCACATTGTTCCAAACTTGTTTAGTTATATTATTTGTTTTTTTCTGTTTAACAAAAAAAGAGGAATCTTGGTGGAAAAAATTTTGCCACACAATGACAGCTCATAGTTATCATGACTTCAAACTTTTATAATGATATAAAAAAAAAAGCTCCAGAGAGGTTGTCCATAGGATTGTGCTCTGTATTCCTGGGTACATCTGGATCACTGAGTCAAGAAAGAACAGTACAATCTGATTTATGAATTTTATGGTTCACTGAAAAGTGGTCTCTTTTAATAAGTGGACTGATCTGGTCCTCCTGTTCAACTCTTTGACTCTGTAGATCAAGTAGCATCTGCTAACAACCAATTAGCTTGAATGAATATCAGTAAAAGTACATTTCATTGTGTTTGTCATATAAAACTGTCATATATTGTTTTAGACGACTTAAAATATGGTATTATTTCTAGCTTGATAGATCTGGTAACTATGAACTGTTAATAGGTTAACTTTCAACGTTCTACAGAAAAAACAATCACAGCATACGGTATGATTAGGGTAAATAAATAATAACAAATTTGATTTTTTTTTTTCCTGTTTCATCATCAGAACTACTATTGTGTGAAACAAAATATTGCTAAAATCACATTATACTTTTTTCAGAGGTAGGAGAGTCATGTGATCAAATCTAATAATTAGGTTTTGCTTGTAGCCTTACAGCGACTCTGGCTAGCGTAGGAGCTGCCAGTATTCCCAGTGCTGGTCTGGTGACGATGCTCCTGATCTTGACAGCTGTGGGACTGCCAACTCAAGACATCAGTTTACTGGTAGCAGTCGACTGGCTCCTGTAAGTCTAACCAATCTCTCTCTCTCTGCTCTTTTAGTGGTACAAACATTCTCATGAAATCAAGGATTCAATCAGTAGGGTTATATTTTATGATTGAGATATGAAATATATTATTCAAATTTCTTAAAGTAAATCTCATGGCATGTTTCTGCATTTGCTTTGCATGTTAGAACAAGCCCTTTTGGCATTTGAAGTCATTTAGCCTTGAGAGATGTGGCACCTTTCTTTGTTTCTTTATGCTTTATCAAACAGGGACCGTTTCCGAACATCAGTCAATGTCGTTGGTGACTCGTACGGTGCTGGAATCGTGTACCACCTCTCCAAAGATGAGCTTGACATGTTTGATGCTCAGCAGATAAGGCCAGATGACTTTGAGATGGCCAAGACACAATCCTTTTTTGAGAATAACACTAACCACGGTGTATATGCATCTCACAACTCCTGTCAGCCGGTCCAAATAGATGACTGCAAGGTACATTTTACTCTCACAGACATAGAAACCTGTATGTAGATGCTTTTATTTATTTCCCCCACATTATATGTACCATTGTGATTTTTTTTATTTGACACTTTTTGTATTTTTTCGGTCATTCCTGATGCGAATGCCTAAGACGTTAAACAGAATGAAGGAATAAATAAATATGGTTTATTTATTTGTTCTGGTACTTGGTGAAATAGCAGTTTCTGTACAGATTTTATATATCCATATCGGTATCTGAACGTCATCCATTTGGCAACCATACACATGTGCACAGTAAATCCTTCAAATGTTTGTATAGTACTAATGCCAAGATGCCTTTGGCTGCTCTCAAATGAAAAAAAAAAAAAAATGAAAGTAAAACAAAGCAGCGCAAAAAAGGCACACCTCATTTTTTCCACCTATATTTTGAGACAACAAAGGCTGCTATTTCATTTCTTTCAACCTCAGTGTTTATAAGCTTGACAGAAAAGTGTTCCATCAGTAAGAAAACAGCCGTTGTGTTCTTTCTTTTTTGTAAATTTTATGCCTCTTTTTGACCCTGTGTTTCACAAATGCATAGGTCTGTGTGGTAGCACGCGTCACACTTCTTCACAACCCCTTTAGAAGATTAGCTTTGGGCAGAGATTCACTGTAATTAGTAAAAAAATGCAAGTTTGTATTCACAAAATATAACAAATCAAATGATTCTATCTGTATTCAGTCTTTCAGCATTCTGTAAGGAATCCTGCTGCAGCTAATTATTATCTCTATTGTGGTGGGTACATTTCTCTGAATTTGGACATAAATTGTGCTGTTAACATATTAAACTACCTGGATTCTCTGCTCCAAACCATAAACAGTTTAGTTAGCAGCGGTTAATGCATTTTGACTGTGCCTTGGTCCAACAGTTAGTTGTCCCTGATAATTGCTTTCAGGTAACCTTGGCCTCAAATGGCTCCCCTGCAGAGTTCTCACTTGTTGAGGAGGAACCATGGATTCGCGAGTAACACAGCACACAGATCCAGCTTCGCCTTATCCTGAATCCCGCAAACTTATCCTTTCTGGTGAAAACCAAAAATGTTTTACATATAAACAGTCAGAAGTTACCACAGAATGTTTCACTTGCACAAGCATTGACTTTTGTATAGCAATCTCAAGACATCGGTTACACAAAAGGGAAGAGAACGTAGTTTGAAGTAGCGGGTGGTTCAGTCAGACTGCGTAATATTTACACTCAAGGATCACGATAGTTAGAATTCTAGGGCTTGGGTTGGAGGACCAGTCTGAAACCTGCTGCCTTAAGGCTACCGCAATGGTTTGATTTATTATACAGCGCTACTAGTGGAAGGAGGAGAGAAGTGCAGCTTGTTTGCTGGAGATACCTTTGACTGGCTTGGCTTAGATGGATTAACCCTTGGTGGCGGTACTCCAGATCAGCCTCTTATAAGAGCTTACCAATGTACTTAGAGGTTCTGAAATAGTGGTTTGCCTCCAAATGCTGCCACTTATTTTTATTTTTATACGTTAAAGCCACGTCAGCAATTACAGAGCAATCAGACATGAAGTATGACATCAAGTCGATTGACGTTATCTGCAAGGGCTGTTGCGATGGTTAATATCCTGTTTAGTGGACCGAATAGTTCAGACATTAATAAGTCTCCATGGATGTTTATGTTTGAGGGAAGGAACTTGCATGTGTGTAGGTTTTGTATGTATCTGTGTGCTTTGTTAAGTTATCGATTTATTTGTGTGTTTATTTGCTAAGTTACAATCTTGCCTTGAAGATATCAACTGCAAACTGCAGACAGAAGACGTTTTGACATTAATATTAAATGCAATCCCGTTTTCTTGGATCTTAGACCACTAATAGTGTTTGATTCTCTGGGGAGCCTTCTTGGATACTCAGATATTAAGTCCAGTTGAATGGATTCTATATTCACGCTGATAAGAGAGGCCCTCAAGTTATTTGGTGCTCAGGTTGTTAGCATGTAACAGAAAAGAGATGACAGAATTGAGATCTATCATTACATATCCACCATTTATTTGGTAGTCTGTAATAGCAACACGATCAGCATTCCTCTTTTGCACCAGAATCTTAAAACGCTCTCATTAAAGTGCCTCCTTGCACTTTCTGTACAAATATATATATATATATGTATATATAAATACACACATGTATGCTGTCATATTTTAGATGTATTTTTCATGCAAATTAAAGTGTAGTATTAATGTCATGACTTTTTGCCTATTGTTTTCAAAAAAACAATGGCAATTTGTGTATTGAATATTTCACTAAGTAGATTAAAGTGTAACAGGTTGTTTTATGTAGATATTCCTATTATATACTGTACAAGTCACATGGAACAGGTGGCTGTGAAACTGACTGATAAGTAAAAATGCATGTACAATATATAAATGTAAGCATATTTTTCACTGTCATGATGATATTGTGTCTCAAATATTGTTAAACATTTTGGTAGGAATAGTGACACTAGGGGAAAAAGTCAAATTACTAATCATTATAAACCAGGCTTGCTACGGAATTAACAGCCTTGTAGAGTGCAGAGATCTTGAGTATGTTCAGGAAATTGTACACAACCTAGATACACTATCTATGAAGTAAAAGTTTGCACTGTTCGAATATCTGTTCAGGCAGGGCCTGACACATCTGTAGAGGTACAGTGATGTACGTTAACAAATATTGTATCTTTTTATTTGTGCAGCCCTGTTTGGTTTCAAAGACATTGTTTTACTTGTCTACCAAACTTGATTTTGCATTCACTTTTTAAATTTGTCTTTTTCCTCTATTTTTCTATGAAACACGTATAACACAATGTAAATAAAGGCAATGCTTCTTGTTTCAGTGGTGTAACTCTTTCTTTCATTTTCCAAGTCTTTAGGATGTGATGATAGATTTGACATGCATTTTACATCCAGCTCTAACTGGACTTATAACAACAACAACAACAAATTCGATACTTTGTTCAAAATTCATCTTTTATTGAAAGACTCATCCCACGTAAATGTGCTCTAAGAGCTGGCAAAAATACATCTTTATGAGTACTTTAATAAATGGAAAGATTTATATTTGCTTTATTACATTACAAACTGCATAGGGTTTAAATTCAAACTTTGTATTAAAAAATGCATTATATCTCACATAGTACATAGTACTTACGAACAGATGAAAACCAGTATAAAAATGTTTTCTCACCATATCATTATTAACCATCAGTCATTAAGAGATAATAGGCATTTTCTATTACTGGAGGAAAAATAATACTTTACATTAGAAAAGAAATGTGAAATACAAGAATGTTTTTTTAAAATCTGAAGCAAAAACAGAAGCGACTCTGGGCATCACTAGTGCAAATAAAAAGTATAGAAGAGTTCATAACCTGTTTAAAACATTACATTAAATACTCTTTCTCATGCTTTTCCAGACTGGTAGCAGTAATGTCATCCGTTTTGCCATTCAGCTTCGTGACGCTCATCAGTGCCACTACCTCCTGCTCTTTATCTGATAGTGGCAGTGTCTCTGTTTTACTGTAGTCTTTGTTGTGCACTTCAGTTGTGATGTTTCTGCTCTCTCTCGGTCCGTACCACCTAGGTAAAGAGTTACAAATGGTAAACTGAAGCTAATGAATGTGATGAATTCGCTTAATGAAATAAAAAAAGCTAAAAAAGCAAACTTACTTGTCTCTAGTAGCTATAGCAGCAAGAATGCATACTATGGCTCCAACAACAACACAGAATGCGAAGATTATCAGCCAAGCTGAAGAAGGGAGAAAATGGTAAATTGACAGATTTACATTATGTTATTTAAATAAAAAGTAGAGAAATTGATGTTATCTGCAGTGCTGTCATGAGAACTTACTAGAGGGTCGATCCTCTTTGACTTTTTTGGCATTCGGTTTGTTTTCTGAAGATTCATTTGGACCGAAACCTAATGACATAACATACTGTATTATGTATTAACACCAAAAGTTTAATCAACAGATTAATACTTTATGTATCACATGGCATTCAGTGTTTGGGAGTAACTTACATGTACAGACTTTATGTAATTTAAGCACAAAATAAATACAATTTTAATTATTTGCGGTTATACTGAGAAAAATGTGTAATTTAATTAAGGTTACTTATGAAAATTACAAAGGGGGTTATAGTTTTCACACACACACTAACAAACTGGTAGAATTATAAAACAGTTTCATCTTGAAAAATATCTTTTATCGCCTTAATTATTTCTGTGGAGAAATGTGTAAGAAGTGGTATGACGTGACCATATACCTTACATTTCTGTCTAGTTTGAACTTGCCTCTTGATAGCAATTACTTTCAAAGCTTTGCGCTCAAATATTTCAACTGAATCATTTTCTATGCCTAATTATTATTTTGTGGTAAGCAACCATAAATGTCATAAGTGACATACATCCAGTCGGTTGTTATTGCAAAACAAAGATGTATCACATACTTATTTAAATTTTAAATCGAAAAGAATAAAAAAAAAGATTTTGTAAGTCTAACATTATTCAGTGTTGAGTGCTACTGTAAAGTTCACCTTGTCTGCTTTAAATGTTTTAAAATGATTAACAGTTGAAAACTAGTAATTATGTAATCAGTTACACTATTTTAAAGTAATTGAAAGTTACACCACTTACTAGATTTTAAGTAGGGTAACTTTAAATAAGGTAAATCTGTAATCTATTACATTTCCAAAGTGTCTTTCCCAACACTGATGCTATTAAACAATAATATTAATTAAAATGTAGCTTGTTTATGTACTGTAACTATCATCAACTATCCCATGGAAGCAAGTTTTTAAGTCTAAAAAAGGTAATTATGAGATTAAGTTGAAGTATAGGTGTACTGTGAGATACGAAGTTAAACTGTGAAATATAAAGTAAGAATTAGGAGAAATTTAAGCTCTTTTTAAGTGGAACTGGCTTCAGTAGAAACCAGGCACCTGTCTGCCATACAGTCGTCTCACTGACACCATGTTAGCCTACTGTACCTCAACATCATCTAATATAAGGGTCACGATTTGTACCTTCATCCACTTTGAGCCTCTTGCTTTCTTTAATTGGTACCTCCTCAAAGTTTGAGGCTATTTTTATTGTTGTGAATTGCCTAGGCTCAGGATCTGTTTCGAATGCTGATCCACTGCCCTCTGTATCAAAAAATAAAACACTGGGGGTAACAGAGCTCTTCCCAAAACGAGGCTTGTTTGTAGGGTGTTGACTGTCTTCATTGTGTGTTGTTTTAGAGAGTTCCTCCAAGGCTGGTACAGTTGAAGGTTTCATGATGGCCATGTCAGTTTTGGGGATGTCATTCTGAACAGAAGTGTCTCTTTTCACCCTTCCCAAGATCTCCTCCAAATCTACTAGAAAGCCTTCAGTCTCGACCTCCGTAAGAATGTCATCATGACTTTTTTCACCTTTGTGAGAAAACAGATAAAGGATGACAAAGGATGGCAAAAAACGAAAATATGTTAATGAAACATCAGTGTTTTGCATTTCTGAGCTCATACCAAAGCAAAATAAAAGAGTGGAACATCAAGTTAAACCACACAGATAGTATGCTGGTTCAGAGTAAATGGTTAATCGAGAAACAATAATCACTTCCTGAGTATTCAAATACAATCAGCAACTTTTTTGTTCATCCTTCATTGTGGTACTGCAGGTGCGTAAAAAAGCATGAGGTCACAGAGATATGACTAATGCTTTGGATTAGGTGTGGTTGGATAATGAACAATGAAGTGTATGTCTGCTGCATGTCTTGCTTCTTCACAGTACACACCCCTCAACTCAAAAGGTAAAATTAATGCACCAATAGTCTAAGCCATTAATGGCAAAAACAAAGAGTCTGCATTGATATCCAAATTCAATTTTAGGGAACAATAAAGGGAACTTGCTTGCTGAGGCTGTGTTTCCATTGGTTAAGTCCTCAGAGTTAGATTTATCAGTATCATCACGGTTTAATGATGCATCTTTGTAGGAGGGAAATAAAAAGGTCAACAAGCAAAACTTGTTTGTTTTGTCATAATGTTTTCCAGTAAGACACCCCAGTTTTTTATACAGTGTTCTCACCTGACTGGATAAAGCAATAGACATCAGAAAGATAATCTGTTGCTTCGGGACGGAAGGTGATTAACCATTAACGTATGGGAGGAACATGACATTTTGTCCATCTATCCAGCCACGTCTAACCAAAAGTGTGGGATTTATTTAAATACTGCCATTAGTTAATATCAAAAGAAGTGCATTTATGTCTGAACAATAAGAGAGTAACGGTTGGTTCCCTCAACATAGAAAACACCGGCAAAGCTGCATCTGCCACTGAAACCTGTCTAGAAGTGAATATAATGTAAATATTCAAAGTCAGATATCGTAATTTAATTTATTAATTGTTTCTCATGTACAATCACACTAATGATCAGTCTGTAAATGAGGGCCAGATGTGTGTGTGATGGATGAGCAATTTAGCATTAGGTATCATTAGATAAATCTCTTAATGATTCATTGCATGCGCAGACGTGAGCACATCTGTAACACATCTAGGCCATCTGTAATTCACTGACTTTGTAAATGACCTCTCGTTTTTGTCTGAAAATAACATGTTGAGACCAGCATATGGTTTTAAGGACATCAATTAGTGGAACAAGTGATAAATAGTACGCAGAAGAGGGAATAAGTGAATTTAACGGGACTAGAAACCTGGCGAATTGATGTCCAGACTGTCTTGAAACCCAAATACATTACTAAAGAAGCAAAATGAAAAACAAGACAAAAGAACTGAGCAAGAAAACACTTTTTGCATTGAAGTTAAAGTCTGAGATAGGAAGCATAGGAGATGAAATAACTCTTGAGAGAGGGAGAGAAACAAAATTATATGTACAATAAATGTAACAATCCATGGGCTGTATTATAGAAAGATCATTACTCTTGAATGCTATCTTATCTGTAGCCACACTGATAACAGCCAAAACCTGATCGTAATTTCGTTCATAAAGATATAAAGTTTACGTGATACAGCATCAGGCCTTTATCTTAAACCATAACGTATGAAATTTATCTACAAAGGACATCATCAACACGCTAAAAGTAAACGAGAAAGCCTGCAAAAGAACTTTATTCACATTCAGCTTATCTAAGAGCCACGTAAAATTAATCTGTAAAAACACCAATAATTTAATAACACTATTAAATGTCATTTTTATATACATTTTCTTAATGTACTTTATAAATAATGTGATGTGCAAATCCATTTGTAGCATTTACATTGATTAAAATGATTACAGTGATTAGCTACTATTGGAAATGTGTGGGTCTTTTCCTCAATGGTTGACGTCTTTTAAAGTCTTAAAAAAAAGTTACAGTCTCACTACTGCAGTATTATCAGTATCTCAAATGTGACCTCATCTTGTAATTGTAAATGCGCCTTGACCAAGACGATACAGTATTTGAGCCACCCATCACCAAAGACACCTCTTAGATAAAAAAGTAACACATTGACCATCACTCACCCTGAACCGGGGCTGCTTGAAGTAGAGCTGGTGATCCAGTAGCAAATACTACAAGTAGCAAAGTCCACATGTTCAGTGCTGTGTCATGTGCTAGACAAAGGGAAGTACTGGAAACCTGTTTGTTGGCCCTTAACCGGTATGGTTCTTACAATGCTATGATTCTCTCCCAGTCTTTGTAATTTCTGAACCCTCTAGAGATGTACCTGGCCTCTTTTATGCACTCAGATTGAAGTACTTAGTGACACACTCTGAGCAATGATGGGTGGTGCTATGAAGAACACACCCTCGTCATTGTCTCCCACACTTCCTCTTGATCTGCGTCTGTGCAACCAGCATTAACATGCCAGACACCTTTGCATAATCCACTTCAGAGAAAACCACGGTTCTGGTGAATCTCATGGAGTTACAGAGCTCAGTTTGTTTATGTTTGCTGCAATTTTAGTATTGCTGCAAGTACAGTCCATGTGTAGTAATGCTGTGTTTGTTAGTGAACTATTTGCACTAATCCAAATAAAATTATTCATGTGTTCACTTACAAAAAATTGTGTAAAATACTGAACCGACGTTCTACTAAGTGCCTTTTACTACTATGTTCCATATTTTAAGGTACATTTCATGTCATTTATGGAATGATTGAACTATGTTATTGGAATACAAAAATGTATTGTATTAATTAAGAGAATGCTACATTGTTGAAATGTCTTAATGTCTCTTAAAATACAGTTTTTGCATTGTCTGCTTGTTTAATTGAGTCTTCAATAATAAATAAAAAAAATTTAAGAGTAAGATTATCTAGATCTAAATACCTCAGAATAATGTGCTGAGTTTAAAATTGAAATGTGTAAATCAAATACCAAATAACCCCCTAAAAATAACAAAAAGGTTTACTATAAAACTGTGATGAATAATCTTCTGTGGTGGACTGAACACATTATGATTTCTTTTTTATATTTAAGCTACAATGACATATTTTCAGTATATTAATATCCTGTCTGCTATGTACATTTTTATGGTTATTTTAATTCAAATGAATATGTTAATCTGATTAAGAACATAATACTTGGTCAGACAAGGCCTTCCATAGAAATTTGTCAAAATAGTGAAATTATCAGCGTTGTTACCGGTCACTTCACATAGGTAAACAATACCAAACAGCATTTAACGATGAAAAGAGAAGACTACAAGATACAGTATAAGTTACACTGACAAAATGGATAAACTGAAACCAATAGTTGTAACATAGCATGTTGTTTTTGCGTGTAATTGCATGCACCCCTAAACCCAGCTTTAACTACACCAACCTGTCCCTATCCTTACCTTTCTCAGTAGCTGCAAAAGTGTTTTGTAATTCAATCCAAGTAGGCTACATACTAAAGATACCTAATATTAAGCAGAAACAAAATACCGTATATGTTTATGCTTTGATAAACAAATAGTATTGCTCTTCTCAAGATACAACAGGTGAGCAGTGGGAGTGAATAGCCTAGTTTGCGATGAGTAGGGTGGCCTCATGTGTTATGGTGAGTCAGGGCGAACATTGCTGTGGTGTGGCTGACTCAGGTGTGTGAAAAAAGGCCTCGCCCTCATGTGTGCTCATACACGTTCACTTCCTGATTCAAGAGCGGGAAGAAAGTGAAGGTGGCTGGTTGGAAGTTGTCACCTTTTTTTTTCTCATGTTAGATCCTGTAGATATTAAATAGAAGTCAAGAATGACTTGTTGCAGCATTTTACCTGTGAAGCTTATCAGTATGAATAACTGACTCAGTCAATTCAGTCAATATTTATTTATTTATTTATCTTTTCAGAATATGAAGGAGATATTATATATATATTTGTTTCTCTGGAATTATCATTACATTACAAGTATATGAAAAACCATGAGCGGCATAATTGGCCAATATAAAAAAAATTCTTGAGCAGAATAGGAAAAATAAATTCCTGTTCTTGAGCTCAGTGTTTAAACTGTATATATATATACATATATATATAAAATCCAACAACCTGTTCCACTGAAATGTTATGAGATATTACACAGCAATTACAGCACTACAGTATAGCCAGAAAGTGTAAGAAAATCCATGTCTACGATATGTCATGTAGTAACTTTATTACACTGTAATATTTTCAACTGTAACACACATTTTTATGCACATAGCTGCAGTAAAATACTGCATCAGGCTAGATACAAAAGATTATTTTCCTGGATACTACAAAGCGCAAAAGTGCAAAGTGTATCATTGCGTGACATCACTATGATTTCACAGTGTGATACTGGAACTGTTACTGTTCAATAAATCCTTTATTTTAATCCCTTCAAGAACAGTAAAGTCAAAAATTGATTCACACTGTGAGGATAAAAATCATGTTTTTTCAATGTAAAAAACACAAAAGGTTTTCTATAAGGTTCGGGAAACTGATATAATATTGGTATAATACTGGTATAAAAATTATATAATACTCTGGAATTGAGCAAGACTCCCTCTTTCCAGGGAATAAGAGCACGTAACCTTCCTCGCACCTTCCTCTAAAGCCACCATCCGTTAATAAAACACAAGATAAATCAGCAGATACATCTACAATATTATTTATTTAAAAGGATTAATATTCCAATTCTTCTGAGGCAAAAGGATTGATTTGTGAGAGAATCCAATCACCATCTATCCATCCACCGTGACTCCTCTGCACTGCAGCTGCTGCTTTGCGCAAATTAAAAAAATACCGCCAGGAGAATTCTTACGTCAGCCTTGGTTGTAAATTTCCATTGGCTCTTGTGACTGATCGCTTCGTGTTGTGAAATGCTATTGGCTCTTGTATGTCTCGTGATTGATTCTGATCATTTCAGCGATTAAAATGTATGGCTTCAGAAGGATTTGTAAACTCAAACTTGTTTGTAATGCTTTTTTTTACTGCTTATGGTCATTTTTTTGCAATTAATATCTTTGACTGCGCCTTAAATTGTCTGTGTGTGTGTGTTTTATATTGTTCAGTGGGTAAAGGTGGGGCTAGGTGCTACAATGAAAGTATAAAATGTATAAATTACTTTATCCGGTTATCCATACGTGGATCAAGGCTGATGCCTGTCACTCACTTACATTGGTATCTCTTCCGTGAGCCTACCATGGAATTTTCAGCGATTCCTTGACACTAATACAGAAAGAGTTAAGAGTCCGTGGTCACTACACAAAATTTTGTGAGATCAGGTTGAGGCAAGTTTAAGAACCCATGTGCAGTTTACTTAATACAACATGAACAAACACAAAACAAAGACTTGACTCAAACATGAGCAGAATTGACCTTGAGCAAAAACATACTTAACCAAAAACACTCACAGACAGTGGAGTTGCACACATACACAAAAAACTAATGTAGCAAACAACAGGGTTTAGATACAAAACTAAGATAAACAAATGGCAGAAAGCAAACAAAAATTAGACAGAACCAATGAACGGGAACAGAACAGAGCAGAAACCCACAAACCAAAATAAACCAAAAAGTCCAGAAAGGCTGTGCAGAGGAGGCAAACAAGGGAGAGGGATGGAGGGCCGGGCCCATGAAGCTAAACATGACCATGATGTATTAGAGAAAGAAAGTAGAGCCAGAGAGCAGGGTGGAGCAGACAGAGCAGGAAGCCAGGATAGAGCCCTGGAGTGAGACACACACATACCCGCCGTGCTGTACTGAACCGTGATGAGCTGAGTCGCACCACGCAGTAGAAAAGTGCCAAAAGATAGCTAATGGCTTCTGTGGACATAACAGGACAGACAGGAAGTTCAAGAATGGCCTCCTTGACAAGACAGGCAAGGGGTTCAGGGACGACTTCCTAGGCTACAACCGGAGAGGCTGAGAGCTCAGCAGCTGAAACAGGACAGGCAGGATGACCAAGAACCACTTCTGTGGTAGAGATAGGAATGGGCGGGAATTCAATGGAGTGAAGAGCAGTGTGCAGCCAATATGCACAAGATGGCAGCTGCCATGACAGGAAGCTCAGGTAACTCCCAGTCTTGGACTTGGGAACTTTGGGACTAGATCTGCTCGCACTGAGCCCAATAGTGAATCCCTAACACCAGCCATTTGTCTTTTGGTCTGAACTTCACATCTGCTGGGTCTATACACCAAATAGCATGGGACATCATACATGGTAGAGCTGGTTATGTAGTTTTAATAAGTCACTATTTAGTCACTATTTCATATTCATCCTGTTTAATAACAACAGAAACAGTATCAATAAAAACAGATTTATTGAGAATTGCTGCATCAAAATACAGCCTAAACAGGGTTGTGTCATTTAAATATAAAAAGTAATACTAATCGAATTCTTCTTGCATCTCAACTGTAAAACAATTGCTATTTCGTGGTGTGTAACATGAAAGAATAAAAGTGTCTGCTAAATGAATAAATGTTAATGAAAGAATCCCATAATAATATGTCCATGAAATGTAGAAACACTGGACATAACTATGTGGCATCATTGTGCAGCAGCAAATAACAGTAAATGTGTGCAAATACAGGGCCCCATTCCTATATTTGCCTGAGGCCCCAAAATCACTAAATCCACCCCTGGATGCTTTTTAAAATGCTGTTTTTATTAAACGTTTAATGAACAAAATTAACAGCACATTAAAACAACATTTCACAATATATTAAGTATTATTCAGATAATAAAAACAGTGAACACAAAATGAAAAGGTCTAATTATTGACTTCTATCCAAAACCTTTTTTTATTATTATTTTGCTCACGTTTCTGCATACAATAAATGAATGCATATTTATATACCTAACGTTACTTGACCATATGGTTCATTATAAAAATTCAGAAAGATTCTGTTAGGCTTAGGTTACAACTTATCGAGCGATATGCAAATATAAACAATGAAAGTTGGAAAAAACCCACACAGCGTGTCTTTTATCTTTTAAAGATCTGCACTTCCGTCTTCCGCTGCAGCGCTTGCTGTTTAATCACGTGTTGGTTTGAGTTGTGTTGTGTTTAGCTCCTCGAAAATATATTAATTATAAAAAGCTTGAGTCTCTTCAGCGTTATTTTACAGACTTTTTAAATGTGTTAAGAATGTCGTCGATGATAAACATCGCACAAGCGGAGTGCAACGGAAAGGAAGTAACGTTAGGGGTAAAACTATGCGTTTTGTGGAATCTAAAATATACGATATCGTTGTTTCTTCTGAATCTTATAAGCTTCCGTCTTATCGAGACAGCAGAGTTAAAGATTTGATCAGGAATGTGCGTTATGGGAAAAACTTAAGCATGCAGTAACAGATCTTATAATATTGTTTAAGGACAAGGAGCATCCTCGCGTGCTGATCCCAGAGCTCTGCAGACTCTTCTATGAGCTGGGTTGGGTGACAGGAACCGGGGGAGGAATAAGCCTGCGGCATGGGTTAGTCAAGGCATTTTACACCAATAAAATAAAATCCACTTTGTTCCGCAATATGAACTTTCGGTGTGGATCATGACGTGATTAAACGCATGCAAAGGTCCCTAAAACAGACCATGATGGTCTTTTTTTAAATGAATTAATCTGTCTCCATGATTTATCTGATGTTTGTTACTTAAACCCAAGAATGGACGTCCTGACATTAATACATTACCCTCATGTTGTTCAAAAACCCACAAAACTATAAAATACTCATTAAAAGTCTTTCCTTTGAAAGTCCAGGTAAACATATAAAAGTTATGAAATGTGTAAGTTAAACATATAAATGAAAAAAATAATGTAATGCAGTGCGTGTGTTTGTGCATGCATCAACCATTGCTCAGATTCAAATAAAGGCTTAAATGAATCATATAAAGTGATCATACTTCTTCGCAAACCACTTGATTCATAATTAATTATTTTACAATGGCTTTATAACCTTTTTGTTTGCCTGAACATTCAATAGAGGGACAGAAAACACTTGTGTCTTCATACAGTAAATACACTAATACACTAAATCATACAGGTTTGGAACAACATGAGGGTGAGTAAACGACAGAATTATCATTCCTAGGTTTTCTTTAATGGCAATCAAATTATTTTTTATTTGAGAAATTAAAAACACGCACGTACCATATACTTGCAAATGTATAAAATTCGAAACATGGTCACGTATAATTATTTCTTCTTCCAGTGAGCACATTTATATAGCTCCCTCAGGTGTTCAGAAGGAGAGAATACAAGTACGTTTTTTTTTTTAAATTACATCATACTAGCATATTGCTGCATTTAAAGAAATAAAGCCAACAAACTATCTTTCCACTCCTGTTTATAGCAAGAGGACTTGTTTGTGTGTGATATTGATGAGAAGGACATCAGTTGTCCACCTCCACAAAAGAAACTGAAGAAAAGCCAATGCACACCCCTCTTTATGAACGCCTACACAATGAGAGGTACTTGTTCACACACAGTGGCTTGCATCTGTTCTATACTCTATTTACAAGACATCGACCTTTCTTTTTCACAGGAGCCCAGGCAGTTATCCATACACACTCAAAGGCAGCTGTTATGGCAACTCTCATGTTTCCTGGCAAAGAATTCCGCATCACGCATCAAGAGATGATCAAGGGGATTCGAAAAGGAAACTCTGGTACAAACTACAGGTTGTACTCGCTGTTAAGAGGCTTCACTCTTGCCATTTTTTATCAGTAATATGTAACACATTCTTGTCATATAGTAGCTCACTTAAAAAAGAACAGCTGGAATGGTTATGTCACCATCTTAACACCTGATTTTAATGACTGTTTGTGTGTTTTGTACTGTTTGGCTTAGGTATGATGACACTCTAGTTGTTCCGATTATTGAGAACACCCCAGAGGAGAAGGACTTAAAAGAGCGCATGGCCCGAGCCATGGACATGTACCCTGACTCCTGCGCTGTTCTCGTCCGCAGACACGGGGTCTACGTCTGGGGAGAGACCTGGGAGAAAGCAAAGACAATGTGAGCTATAGATAATGAAAGGCACACCACATGGCTATAGTTTGTGTGTGTACACTATTTAACTTTTAACTCTGTATTATTTTTCAGGTGTGAATGTTATGACTACTTATTTGACATAGCTGTGCAGATGAAACAGTGTGGCCTGGAACCCTCCGCTCTTCCCACTGAAGATAAAGGCATTGTTTGATATAAGTCAAATGTTACAACTGTGATTTCAAAATAATAAACGCTTATTGCACTTTTGCACAATTTTTGATGTTCACGACAATATTCTTTTCAGTATTCTTTTTTTTTCAGTTACCTGCAAAGACAATGAAATGTAAGAATACTGATTAGAATTAGAATCGGCAGCATTCTGAAACTAATTAATGTCATTCTTCTTTTTTTCTGGATGCTATGATGATGCTTAGCAACAATGGCATCATAATGTCATGATTAGCATTTGTTGCCTAATTTGGCAGCTAAATTAAATTGCTTAGAAATACAGAGTTATAAATGTATTTTTGTTGGTTTTGTAAACAAGTGTTTTTTTTTTTTTTTGTTTCGTTCCTAAGGAAAAGTAAAATTGATTTATAAGAATTATAAATGATTTAAAGTGTGGACTTGTTTTTTGAATAACTCAAAAAGGCTGCATTTGTTTGATCAAAAATACAGTAAAATATAGTGAAATATTGTTGTCATTCAAAAAAATCTATTTTCTGTTTTATATATATATATATATATTCAAAATGTAATTTATTTCTATATGGCAAAACCGAATTTTCAGCAGGCACTCTAGTCTTGTAACATGGTCCTTCGAAAACAGTTTTAATATGCTGATTTTGATGCTCAAGAAATACTTCTTGTTACTTAATGGTACTGAATTTAATGCATCATTTAATATATATAATATAATTTATATAAATACCCAATATTTTTGTCTCAATTGTTTAATTTTTCAGAAGTAGTACTGTTACTGTTCATGAACTGATCAGAATGGTCATATCGATTCATTTAATGACTAAAGGATACTGCTGAATTATTTTAACAGCTCTTAGTTTGGTTTGATGAATATTATGCTTTTGATTTATGGTATTATTAACCCTGGAAGTGTGTGTACCTGCTAATTTATACAATTCAGGAAATGTAGCCAGCAGATGGCACTGTTGTCTCAATGACCTTTTGTACTTCGCTCGAATTCTTGTTGATGTGCCCTCTGCAACTTCAAACATGTTTGTATTAGTCATTTTTAGTATGTCTGCATTTAACAGCTTGAGTGTCAGTGGAATATGAAAACAACTGTATTGTGCCAGAGCCATGGGGAAAGTCTCTATCAAATGATATTTGAGGGAATCCGTGTAGCCATGTTTTACTGCCTTCCATTTTGTACTGCTTCTGCCTGCCCATCCATTTGAATGAACATTATTCTCAAAGGCCCCGTAATTCACAAGCTGCCTGCGCCTGCTATAAGCTACAGGGCTGGTCTGAGCTGAGCCTGGGTGATTCAAACCCCCTCAGAGGCTGGTCTCATCATCCCTCCATATGCTCTTGCAGTTAACATCTCTGAGGCAATGCCTCTTGTTGTCAAGCAGGTTTCATCAGCTCACTCGATGCAATCAAAATATGATCAAATCTGATAGACCTTCCTTTCAAAACTGCTGCAGACTAGCTCTGGCACAGATATACATGCTAATGTATGAGTGACATGAGTAACAACTAATGCTGAGTGAAGAATGTCCATAATGTTTAGCAGAATTTTAAGATTGACACAAGATCATTAAAGATATCAAATACCATTTAAGCAATTTCTGAATGTATAGGCTATTTGATAGCCCTTTACATCAATGTTTATTTATATGAATAAAGTGTGTCATCTCCATGAGCTGTTCCTTTTAGTGAATGTTTTCCAGATGTTTCCAGAAGAAGACACAACGGAAAGTTTCTCTCCATTATTTTGCAGCATACCCTTTATTTTATTGCATTTATGAGAGATCGGGGTCTATGGGTAAGTTAGCTTTTTCATCAGAATTCAGAACACCTTGTTATTAGGGACATCAGTGGCGTTTTAGTGAACTGCCTCCAGCAGCTTACATGCTATCTTTCCATTCTTTGCTAGAAGTAAAAAGAAGTTAGAAAGACATTTATAGCGAAACACTGTTTACGAACATCCAGACACAATCCATGCTGACTTTTAGATGGATATGTAAATTATGCGCATTAACAAAATAAAGAGGTATGGAACAAAAATGAAAACCTTAAAATATTTAAACAATAGGCATTTACTAAAATGTTTAACCACCACTCATCAACATTTACCTGTTTAAATGGTATGTTATAATTTAATTAAAATGTTATGTATTTGGTTTTATTTTAACCCTTTAATATATGACAGTAGCTAAGAAGGTTATCTATAGTAGTTTACAACATTTCTATTTACCTTAATATAAATCAAAATGAGAATTCAGTCAAACTCAATCAAGTGTTTGTGAATCAGAGACAGAATGAAATCAAATAGTGAAATCTGTATACCTTTCTAATCTGTTCTGTTTGAGACAAACGTCTTATACAAACACTTCTGCATGGATCCAAGTTAAAAATTTTTGGTTCTGCCTGCATAGAGGTCCCAAACTGCAGAGATAAAGGAAAATGTTGGTTACTTGTTGGAAACAGCAGGGCCGTATTGCAGGCAATCAGGGGTCAAGCGTAATTTGCTGTCTTTGTATGTTGCTCCCACTGAGCTCCGTCTATCAAGATGGATAACTAATTGTCTCTCTCTCCCCTTCTATAAGGGACAACTGCACTGTTGAATGTATCCAAGAGAAAGAAATGTGGCTAATGACCTGAATATCCTGGGGAGGATGTTATGAGACTACAAAACCTGTTTATCAAAAGGCTGAAAATGTCTGATATGGGTTGAAATGAAACAGGAAATCTGCGAGCAAGAGTGCAGTGAACCAAAGCTACCTAAATTGACTATGTGTGTACGCAGGTACTCTGAACATAAGTTGCTCTTATTGATTTCAAGCACATAACCTTCTCTGACAGGTTTTAGAGGATTTAGTGTGGGCGCATATGAAGAGTGAGGTAACAATGGTTTAGAAACAGGTTGGCCTCTGTATGTCCTGTAGTGCATCATGTGTTATGTTTTATGTTTACCAGTTATGACTGAAGAGAGCATCATCAACTTAGGTGCTTAATTCTCAGCTTCTATTATTTTGATTTGTTTATTGCTGTGGTGGGAAAAACCTGTCTAGAATAATGTATTTATATCTGAATTATTATTATTATTATTATTATTATTATTTTGTTATAGCTGAATTAATGTTACCACACTGTTTGTGTAAGAAGAGTTTTTATAATAACCTGATAATAGATCTTTAATTAATATAGAAGAATAGAATACACAACAATAGTCCTACTGTTAATTGTAGTATGTTATTTAACAAGCAAGAGATGGTTTGCTAAATGCAAAACAAAAAAACAATTGCTTAACCAATATATCATGTATGTGAATAGTTTCAAATGATTCTTAATATTTAGTACTTTTTTTAGATGTACATAGAGCTCAGTACATAACACACAAACATCAATCACTGCGACAATCAAAATAACATCATCAGCACATCACAAATGACTAACAGTGACAATGAAAAACAATAACAACAGCATAAATTAAGTCAGCAAAAACAGTAAGCAAATAATTCATTCATGCTGCAGTGCATGCTGGGAGCTCCCTAGACAAATCAGCAATATTCTTGAATATGAAATAGTTTGCTCAGACATTTGGAGGAATATTGTTGGACTAACAGGTTTTTATGTAGATTCAAGGTAATTTCTGTGACTCAACAAACTGCTAGAGAAAATGTCATTTTTATATAATTTTTCAATTTTTTCATCAACACTGTAGAATAACTTTGAGCCACGTTGAAAGGTTTTGAAATTAATCATTTGTCACAAGGTGAGCAATATACAACAGGATATGTGATATTTTCGTCTGTCTGTAATGAAGGTCTGATGCAGTTAACCCATGCATGGCTGAAAGAAAAGAATCTAGTGGAACGGGTGTAAGCACTGAGGTACATTAAGCAGGTTATCACAATGCTTTTTTGGCTATGCTTCATCAATGCCTAGCAGTGGAAAATCAGGATATTCAGTTCTCCCTGAGCTGCGTCTCTAGAGACATCGATCATCCCAGGCCCCTTCCACAAGCTTTGCTTGTTTTGCACACATGCTCATTTGCAGATTGATTCAGACCCCATCGATTCAAAGCCTTGAATCAACCAGCTATGTCCTCACAATTACAAGAGTGACATCTTATATCCCTAGCCATCGCTGAAGTAAAACACAAGCTAAAGCACTGATGATTAAAGCTGTGAGACAAGTGGGCATGTGTGAATTAGCAGTGTGAAGTTATTTGCGATTCATGTTTTTATTTATTTTAGTGAGTATATTTGCAAATAAGCTATTAGAGGCGTGTGATATAAAAGTCGCAGTGAGTTGTTGATGGAAAATCTCTCATCTGTTTTTCAGTGAGACTTCTATTTCAAGAGTCAGGTGTGTCTGAGAGCACTCAAATTGCGGGTATAACAATGCTCGCATTACTTCATAGAGACAGCCATAGCAACAGAGGTATGCAGCTGAGTGAACAAACCTACATTACACTACCAGAGTTAATTATCCTAAAATATCATGAAAACAATTCCAGAACACGGGCCATAACTATTATAGACATAGAGGGGAACAAATCCTTCTAATTGCATATGGCCAAATCTCTCCAATAGTATTACAATGTTCATTCATTTTTTACAAAAATTATAAATATATATCTCTGATAGTCCATATTTCAGTTATTTCTTTAATTAATACAAATAAATACAGTAACCTACGTAACTGACAGCTTTTGCCCCCCAAGAGAAGGTTATCGCCTTGCCTGAACAATATGATGAGCATGTGTATTTGAACATACTTAAGTGTTTACATTTTTCTGGTTTGTGATTTCACCTGGGGTCAGTTGTGTAAAAGGTTTAGACTAGTCTTACAAGGTAGTTATGTATTTTAGATATATATATGTATGTATTATAAATTCAGTTATATCAAATCATAGATTAGCCTAATTTGAAGCCAAAAATAAGACTGATTAATAAGCACTAGCTGGTCAAACTCGTTCTTAAGATGCCATCTTAATAAAGGCTCTTTCATGCACTCTAGTTTATGCAACCGGCCACTGGTCTAAGGGACAAAAGTAGCTAAACATCAGGGTTTGTTCCATCCGAAGGAGTGTTTATTGTGAAAGCAGCAATTTTGCAAGGTGTCAGGAGGCACAACAGATGTGTGAGTCATCTTAATATTACTTCAAGCTTTGCAAATGGTTGTAAGACATTTTTTTTGCTCTCTAATCCAAATTTGATCTCCTTATTTTTGATGAGTCACTGCCTGAAACCATGCAACATTTGATGCTTTGCTTTATGTCAGGTCGATCTGAATCAGTTCCATCAAGCAAAATGGCTCAGATTGTTTTTAAAGGGATCATTCTGTCTTCATTTACTCCCCCTCATGTCATTCCTAACATGTATGACTTTCACTCTTCTGTGGAACGTAAAAAAAAGATTTTGCCGTTTTTACAAAGTGAGGAGGGTTAAATGTAAAAAATATCTTTCAAATAAATAACAGATTGAATATGAATAATTCCTTTAACAATGTAAAGCCAAAGAGATGACGTAACGATACCTTCATGTCTGTTACATAGCCAGATATTTAAAAAGGCTGATGTATGATTTGACAAGTAAACTAGGTGCTTTGATGGCAATTTTCTCACTCTCCTTACTCACTGTCTTTTTTCACATCCTCCTGTCTTTTTCCTGCCCACTTCTCCTCTCGCTGCTCCCTTTGTATTTCTTTGAAATTGCTGGCTATTGCTGGGAGATTCCTATCAGAACAGGTTTTGAACTGAGGGGAGACACAGAGCACTTGTAGAATAACAATGAGGCCATGGCTCTGGCTCTAATATTAACTTATTGAAAGAGTCCCCAGGAATTGTGTTGCCCTTGCTGTCTTTAGGATATGTCAGCATGAATATTAGTTTTCGATTTTGAAGCTATTAATAAAGGCCATGGAAAGGTTAGTCCATCAGAGGAAGAAATGAGTAACAATCAGGAGTCTCTGATGTTTCTATTTTGTGTTAGGACGATAACGTCTTTAAAATTTGAAATCGAGGGGGGTGGGGTTCTGGGGAGCTCTGCGTTTCACAAATTCACTGAAAGTATTTTATTATCCTTAGTTTTTTATTTTATCCTTACTGTCATTGCATCATACATAACTGCAGGGAATTGTGTTCACACTGTGCTGCTCTGTTATGCAGTGCAAGCCAGTTGCTGGTGCTTAGATACACCACTCTCATTTTGCAGAGACTTTTTCCAGACACAAAAATAAACCAGGATTGAAATAAACCCAGTGTTACATAACATCAGACAAATAACTCTTGCAGTCTCTCAGTCTGTGCCTGCCTTCCAATTTGTTGTTCATGATGTTCTGTTAGTTTTGCTCTTCGCTTCTTAACAAGGACGCAGGTGCCTTGACGGAAATTCAATTTGATACCATTAATGAGAAGATTCCCTTTGTATGAAAGCGCAGAAGTGCTTAAGGGACCTCTTGTGTGTGTGTGTGTGTGTAGGTTTTGTGCTACAGTTTAATAATGAAACATTATGCACATCGCAGAGTTTCTCTGCCATGCTAGGCTGGAAGTGCTCATTGCTTTCCAAGGAGAGGTCCACCCTAAAATGGGCATTGCTTAAGCCAAAACCCTTCGAGAAGAAGGAATACCTAGTCATAAAAGCCAACAGCGAGTACTCGAGCATAAATCACACTCTTAAGATTCTAACCCTTTCCAGTTAGTGAGGTGCCTGTGCGATTTGTTTCCCATTAAGCCTAGTTTCTTGTGTCTATTTGGATTTTATTCTGGAATTCAAAGAGTTTAAAAGATAACAATGTATTGAGCTGAAGACTGCATGCTGATTTTTTCAATTTTATAGACTTCTCTCTGAAGACAACTTAAAAGAACTGATTCAAACTGGTATGTTTCATAACACTCCTTTATTGCTAATTATGGGATTGTGACAGCGTTCCACAGTCAAATCATTACGGAAGTGCTGGATTGCCGCAAAAAACTTCATAGCAGTAGAGATGAAGGTGTTGTGACTTTCCTAGTAGTGACAATGTTTGCCAAGTATAGTCATTGCTTGCGGCAAACTGCACCAGCAGGTTGTGAAGACGGGGGCTCATTGAGTGATGGGGGGGGGTGACGTCAATTTGCAAGTCCTTTGGGAGCTATTCTCCTGAGCTCTTTATTTTTAACATTCCATATAGTGCCGTAAGTCTTCTGATGGGTCGGTTTGTTCTTATATCGAGAGGGATAGGTATCAAGTGTGAGGAGTCAGGCAACAGAGAGATTGGTCCCCTTTTGCTAAGCAGAAAAAACACTGATGTCGCCAGTTCCTTTTATCCAGACTTTTCTCCCTCATGCGATCTTTGCAGCGAACAGGAGGATAGATGGTCCTACATCCTGCAATTTGCTGAGTCTTAATCAGACTAAACAGAGACGCCTTGGGAAGTCATTACCCTTCTATTATTTGAAAGGACATGAAGGAATGGCTACATGGGCAAAGCTCCTGCAGAGAGCCCTTCTATTCAGCCTTGTAAATCAGACAATCCATAGAGGAAGTGTCACAGGAGCGTTGAAATACTCTGCCTGCGATTAGCCTTTGACCATGTGGCCACATATTTGCTTAAAAACCACTCTGGGCCACTATATTTCACAGCTCTTCAAAAACACTCTTACATCTCAAATGCAAGATGGCGCTTAGATTCAAGCACAGTATTAAAGATGAAATGTATTTGTTCCAGTCTGAAATGCTCTGATCAGCATGACATCTCAGTAAACTGCCCAAGAGAGAAATAAAATGAAATGCAAATACAGAACGACATGCTGGTGTCCTTGAAGTCAATGGCTTTTTTTCCCCTTAATATTATATCATGCATGTGTTAGATGAGGAATGAGATGAGTCAGCCTTTTAATTAATTAGCAATTTCATTTCATTGTTGGCACAGGCATTTTGAGCTTACCTTCTGATATACAGGCTTACAGTTAAATATCCAATAAGATGACTTCCTTGACTTTGGTTCCGGCCCAAGAGACAATTCGTTACATGTGTTTTCGTAGGTTTAAAAAGGGAGCACAAACGAAAATAAACATGTCTCCTCAAGATGAATTACAAGCCCAGATCATTTTTTCCCCTCAAGCCCCTTGAGATAGCGCTTGCTGACAGTATAAAGGAGTTTTTGTACTTATTGTTATTGTTATGTCCACTTCATGTGTAGTTATTTTTTGCTTACCATGGGACTCATTCTTTTAATCTTACCCAAATATTGCTAGACCAAATACATTTCTCTGCTGCATTCTGTATTTTAGTGCTTCTTATCGCTTTAAAAAAATGTCCCAGCTGCGGTATGCGGTTACCAAGATAAAAGGTACTTTAATGACATTTAGCTCAATTAAATATGGAGGCACTAGGCTGGATGAGTTGTATTTTGTTGATTCATGATGCAACTTGGCACATTGATTTCCAGGAATGGTGCTTGCAACCGTCTTAGCAGCCGTCATCTGCTTCTGCCTGGGTTCTTATAGCACTTAAAGCTGGAGAGAAGCAAAAGCGTGAGATGATTCGCATAAATCTATTTCCTTTCCTTGATGAGCCTTCCATAATTTTCAATCTGTTTTAAATAACGATGCTCAGGCGCACATTTAAAAAGTCACCATCCAAATGGAAACAAAGGAGCAGCTAACGTCTAGAGTGAAATTAATAAAAATGACTGCTCCATATGCATTTGCTTTCTCGGCTTGCTAAACACCCCGAATGATAATAAACACAGTCACTCATTTGGCTAATGACAAGCATATTGTTCTTGACACTGGCACATGAATATTGACTCTGTTCCATCATTGTATTTTGAACCCTTGCTCTTCTTTCACCATCAGCTCGACCAGCCGATCACGTTTGCAATGGTTGGGTAGCTTTCTCTGTAGGAGGGAAAATGAGGACAGTTTGTCATTATCAGAGCAGGCTTGAGAGGAATTTAATCACAACTGCACATTCAGCAAGTCTCTGACAATATTGAATGGGAGAAAAAAAAAAAAAAGAAAGCAGGAGAAATATTAATACAGAGAAGCAGACAGATCACTCTCATTAATCAGAAAGCAGTGTGCCTTCCTCCAAATGCATGCTGTGCACGCTGCAGGTTCACGGGAATGTACTGCTGTTAGTGTCCTTCCCATTCAGAGAGGTGAGACTAGCCACATGAAAATAGCTTGTGGATTTAGGACCGGTGCCATCCTTGGACTGGTGACATATTCTCTGTTTCAGATAATGAATTGGATTCAATTTGTTCCAATTTATAGAGATGGATCAAAAGGTGCAGAGTAAGTAGGAGAATTAATAAATAAGGATGGAGTCATGAGAGGAAATGCGTGTGTAGAGGGATCATGTGTGACTCCGAGACAAAGATAAGCAGTTTTAGCCCTTATCTATCTGGATTTGATTTCAGGCAATTGCCTGGACCACAATTTGCTATCAACTGGGACAAGCCCTTCCTTGTAGAAAGGATAGAGGATATTTCTAATGCCAGTAATTCCATCTTGGAGTATTACTGTTACGGAAGAGGACACAACACTGGAGGGAAGGTGAATATGAAAGGTTTATTTACACAGCATGTTAACGAATGCCAGAGAGTTAAACAATCTTTCTATTTACAGATCCAGGGGAACGTAGGAGAATCACAGAGATGATGGAGAAGCACAGGAGCAGGAAAACAGCCACACACCACATAGAGAGGGGAATCCAGGAGGACTTGGGGAGACGCAGGGACTGAGAAGAACAAAAAGGTAAGTACAAGGTGAGTATCAACAAGACAGCACAGCAAAGTAAGGGTATGAGTCCACTTCGTATTAACAAGCTCGGACATAGACTTTGGCGTGGGAGACTTTATAGCGCTGTTGATGAGGGAGGCAATGAGTGACAGGTGGGGGTGATCAGAACTCCAGGGAAAGTGTACGCTGTCATTGGCTGAGGATCAAGCCTGGCAGATCTGTGACATTACGCCTTCCTCCTGCTCCCCCTCCAGAGGGCCGACCCCTCCGATGTCGCAGTGGTCTTCCTTTTCCCCTGGGTGCAGGTCAATCAGGATGGGTAGCATGAAACTTTTCTAGGAGAAGAGGAACTAACACATCATCCCTTTGGACCTACGACCTCTCTTCGGGTCCCAATCTACTAAATATTCCAATGTACTGCTGTAACGTTGAGAATCCACTATCTCCCGGATAAAGTGCCCTCTGAAACCACAGTATAAACACAGCCCACGAATCATCCTCTGATGTTGTTCCTGGGGAGTCGTACGTCTCTTGTCTATCTGCATGGGACCAGGATTAAGTTCTGGAGGGCTACTGATCTTTGGCTGGTGGGGAAATATGGCTGCAGTGCTCGTGCTTTTGCGGAGATGAGACTGGAGGCGGGAGGAATAGCGTATAGCTAGTTGAATTAATTTTTTTTGAACCCACAGGAACGTCATAGGCAGCCAGCATTAACCATATCTGGGGTTCCAATCCCTGTCGATATGTGGTGAGGAGGGACGATTTGTTCCATCCACTTGCAGCTGCCAAAGTACAACATTTTAGTGAATATTCCTGTATGGGCATGGTACTTTGAATCAGATGGTACAGCTGTTCTCCCACGGATACATCTCATCCATGCGACAGAAAAATCCTGGAAGTGTGTGACGAACGTCTGAAAGGAAGATACTGTGGGACTTGACAGATCTTGGCAGATCTGTAACAGTTACGCTGCCACACCTCTTTTTTTTTGCTACAGAATAAGAGATACTGAAAGACAGTCCAGAGACTGTTTTTTTTTGTTTAATCTTTGTCTTGCTCTGCAGTTTGCAGTCAGCATTAAACACTATTTATATCCTCCAGTAGGTCCACCGACAATCCGTTACATTTCAGAAAAGTGATGTTCGGAAGGTCAATGAAATGTGTTTCCAACATGTAATTCCTATGGAAGATCATAGCATTTTCCTCATAACTCCCTACAAGCTACTTGATCTCTCAAGCATTTGGATAGTTAGTCTTACAAAAAAGTTTTCCTTATTATTTTAAGTTCAAGGGTAAATGCAGGTATAACTCACTTTGACACTTAAGAGACATCACCATGTACAAAAGCTTTTTGTTTGACAGACTGACTGTTAGTTAAACATTTCTATTAGTTAACCCTTGTTAGGCTGGTCAAGGACAAAGGAACAATATAAAGCTTAAAATCCAGGAACAAGCAATTGTGGCAGTAAAGATTTGTAAGAAACCGTAATAAACATGATATTACATTTTTATGTCAAATCTCATTTCATCTATATACAAAAGCTTCAGTTTTCAAATCTCCCAGCATATTAATATTGTCATAACATAATATTCTTCAAATAATTTTGTGAAAAATCTCCTGGTCCTTTTCTCAGAGGACTCAGTAATCTGTTGTAGGATGACAGCTTTAAAGATACATCTACACTCTCATCATAGCCACAGAGATTCTCCTCCACTGTTCTTCTATTTCAGCTGTTTGACTAAGGTGAATCAGGCCGACCATGTGCTAGGGTCTCACAGGATCCACTGGTGCATAACATTGTTGACTGGCCAGCTTTAAGCAAGAGAATTTGTAGCGGAGGAGGGCATTTTAAAGGAAAATAAGACGTCTCCAGCAGTGTGTTTTGTTACACTTGTGGATGTGAATTAATGTCATTTGTAGATGAAGGGACAGTGAACTCAGGATGACAAGCAGCAGACAAGCCTCGCAAATTCTTTTTGCACATTTTTCAAGAACATGAAGGACCTGGTTTAATATTAATGGTTTAGGATTTGGGCTACCTGCATAAAAGCAGCTCAGTCTCTCTAATTATAGCTGACACGGTTCTTCTGCTCATAATACACATGCGTGTTCACCACACACTCCTCCTTCATGAATATTCATTCCTGTGATATTATCATACTCTGAGCGGTGACTCATTGTGCTTCACATCTGACTGACATGAACAAGATTGAAAGTGAGGGCCCTCATGAATATTCATATAGCCCTAACAAAAAAGTAATTATGCATAATGTCAGATGGAATAGTTCGTAAATGTGAATGTAAAACGAAGGGAAAAAACACAGTCCTATTAACTTCAATTTGGTTCTCTAATGGTGGAGCACATTTAGCTTTCAAATAACCCCCAGAACAAAAATATACATAAACATATTTATATATAATTAAGTATAATTATGTATACATACTTACACACACACACACACACACAGACAGTATACAATATACATAGACAGACATTTTGCTGGACAAGGAAAGGGATAAGAAAAGTGTCTGCCATGCTTACACATCAAACAGTATGGCAATATCTGCAGTGCAGCATCTACCCTGCTGTATTAGATTTACAGCAACAGTGTCTGACATGGAACATGGTGAGACTAGGAAATAACAGTGTTCCATCAAAGCTGTGTCTTTGGGGTGCTTAAAAAGCATGTGCCTTGCAGAGACACATAGCAAAAAAAAAGTAAGACAGCTTCTGCCCTCCTTTGCTCTTTTTTGTTCTCTTTCTATATTCTTGTGTCCTTACTCCTAGCCAAATCTATTATTCATTCAAGCAAGTTTCTCAGTTATGATTAAGCCATTATCTGATACCTTGAACAAACTTTTCATTTTTGCCTGTGGTGTTTTCTATGAACCTACTCGCTTTCATTCATTATGGACTGAATTTGAACTATTTTTGAACAAACCACTACACTGTCATTCACTCGTGGCTTATTTAGGTGGTGCTTAACATCTTGAGCTCTCAGATTTTTATCTGGTTGTGTATGCAAATTCCACATGGCCACATAAACGTGTCTACAGAAAATAGATATAAATCTGATCTACAATTCCTGCCCAGTATGCAAATATTCACTTCTGTGTTGATGCTAATAGCAAGCAGCAGAATTTTGCTGCACTTGGTGTGGCTCATTAAAACCAAAAACAGCAGGCGGCTAAAACTGTTTATTAATGATTACTCACTCACATGTGGAATACAGATCTTCTTAACTTCCATATGTGCTGACTAACAGGTCTGTTAGAAGTGAAGGGGAGAAGTGAAGGTTATGCCCTCAACAACGAGATGCATTTGTCCTTTTGCATCTTGTATGCATCTCAAACCACCTCCTGAAGTTATTGAGCGAATGCCCTCCTCTGAGGGCATTTGTGTAAAATTTTTTTCATGATGGCATAGTTATTCAACCAGTAAAAATGAGTTTAAATACAACCTCTGAAATAATGCATGAAAGCCAAAACACAGCTTCCTCTCCGATGTAAAAATGAACATGTAAATGCACAAATATTAAACAACAAGTGGAGAAAACTGACTGTCCTTGATCATTTTTATATAGTAGAGTACTGATAAATGGCTCGATATGTTATGAGCATCAGGTTGGTAAAGCATCTTGACAGGCCAAATTGTCAAGTACATTTTCATGTAAATCCAAAATCAAGCCTTACTTTCAGCCAGCCTCGAACTTCATAAAAATGTTTACTACAGCAGATGCTGGCAGACTGGAACAGAAAACAAAGCCTCTTGTTAAAATAACCTGCAAAGGGAATCCAGGAACAATAGCTAGGTGCCCTAAAGTCTACCAAACATGCATCTAACAAGAAACCAATTTATACTGCTCCAAGCTTCTCTTTTGTCAACAAAATGTAGTCCAGGCTTTCTGCACTGTAAATACCAGGATGAAGAGAATCCTTGTTTATAAAGGATATCATTGTACAAATGGCTTAGCGGGGTCTTTAGATGGCTTTAAACTGTGAATACCTAAAATGTGAATATTTTCCATATCATAAAACATAAGCTCTCAGCATCAGTCTTATCACGTGAACAACAAATAGGAACGATTTATTTGCATTACATTTTTCTATCTTAATGGAATACTAAACTAGCCAATGCTCATATGCACATGACAGTAGCACGCTTGAGAAATCAAAGCCAATGATGTCATCAAAAAGCTCCCAGCTGGCGACTGTTACTCTCATTACACTCTGCTATGAAAGCTCGTCACTCTCAGAAATGCATCGAAGCATTTGTTCTATTTACTCTCTCCACTGGCCCTTTTTTAATTATCGGTTAATGAGACAAATGCTTTGTCAGATGTAGTTGGGATCAAATCATGACATGGGGCGTAGTGCACAAGTGACCGTCCTAGACCGCATGATACCTGCTTAACCCGAAGACAGACAGGCTGTGTTCCTCTCTGCTGGCTTGCTGAGTGGATTAGCCTGCAGACAAGTGCCTAAAATTAGCCTTCTGTCCAGTCCATCAGCCGTTGGATAAACAGGTTTAATTCTGTTTGGCAACATAATCCAAAACACAGCTTTAATTAATGGAAAATGAATGCACCTTTAGCAGGGGTCGGGTTTGTGAATGGACAGCAAGGTAAATGTATCTCTGATTTATAAGCTGCATGTTTATCATGTTGTGCTTAGGGGTGTTGCAATATACCATTGGCAATTGCAACCCAGGCTCATTGGAAATACATGCCTCTACCTACCTTACTGCACGTTTCGCTGCAGTTTCAAAGTGAAATGTCTAGAGAGTGAAGCTAAAACACACGTTTAATACACAACTGTGGCACATTTGTATTAGGTTGGTACAGGTACGTATTGCAGTGTGTTTATTATGCTGCTCGCTAAGTTTTGTGGTTGTTCAGAATTCAAATATCCAGTGAGTGTTGCTAAAGATTAATGCTACATCATATTGGAAATATCCCCTACCACAAACCCAAATCTACCTGATAATAAACGCAAAAGTATGCAGCCATGCTATTTATCTTCCTTAGTGTCACGATCACAGCCGGCTGTACCATCTACCTCCGCCAGAGAGCACTCCTGCCATTTTGTCACACATCGGACTCTTTGTCACTCATTGGACTCAATATCCCATAATGCATCACTCTCTCACAGCTGTTACCGATATTGTTAAAATCACTCATTAATGCCACTATAAATACGAGTCTCACCTACCAGCAGGGGCAGACTTAGCCATTAGGCAAAGGTAGGCAACTGCCTTGGGCCCCCAAAAGATAAGGGGCCCCCAAAATGCTTTTCACAAGATGAACACGCGAATGGTAACAGTGTTTATTACCACAACCGTCTGTGTGTCTGGGTTTAACATGCTTCGTGTGTATCCTGCGTGTAGCAAACGAAAATATGATGTATCTGAAGCTGACTGCCGCACGAGCGCGAGGTGTCTCGATCTTTCCCGCTGCTTTCTGCGTCTGCTCCGTTCAGCGAAAAACTGTTGCTTACATTATGTGTGTTTTCGTTTTAAAAAGCATAACTTTACACGCATATCCAGGCATTTTCCACCCTCAAAAACGAAAACTTATGAAAACCCGGCAGACCCTTTTTTAGTTTGAAAACCCCGGGGAAGGCTTAAGTAAATGTGTGCAACTGTAGGGCCCCAGTCCTATATTTGCATGAGGCCCCAAATTCACTAAATCTGCCTACCAGCACATCTCGAAGTGTTAGACCCTGCCTGCCGACAATGAATAAATCAATCTTACCACACGTCTTTGTCTCGTGCGACTGATTTGAGCTGTTTCGCTGAACCATTTTACACAGGATTCAAACCAGTGTTTTCATCACGTAGGTGCAACGGCCTACCACGTGAGCTACTGAGTAAACCAACTGAACTGGAAAACTCATGAATCTGTAAATGTGACAACAGTATACAAAAGCATCAGTTTTCAAATCATGCAGAATGTTTTGAAGTCATAACATGCAAGTAATTGTGTGAAATTTTGTCTTTATGAATCAAAAATGTACCTGTAAATCATACTTTTGTTTGAAAAAGAATAAAAGTTGTGGGAGTTTTACTGCCTCTAGTGTTCATTTCAACTGGAAACTGCAGCGACTTGTACTGTATGTATAGGTATGTTTTTTTCAGTTGTGCAGTAATGTATGAAGAGGCACGTATTTCCAAAGAGATTAGATTGCACAATTAATGTCAATGTTAAAATATAAAATAAGACCAATAAAGCTGATAATTGGGAGCAACTGTTCTTTAGTAACCTATGGAAAGTCTAAAATTTGTCTGATTCCCTTAAATGTTCTGATAGATTACTGATAGATTCTTTGCCAGATTCATTTTCTAAATACTGTGGGGGTTTATATGTCTTCAGCTGAAAGTTCAGGAAAGCTCAGCTGGGTCTGGGAAATTATTTGACATCAGCCCTTGGAGCAGACCCAGTGCATTTTACATATTTAATTTAGGAGAGCCTTGCAGGCATAACATGGTCTCCAGACAGCATCGGCTATTGTGCTATCCACTGAAACGCAGAGCTTCTGCTAGCGACAACTGCACTGCTACTTAAAAACAGTTTCACAACGTCTTGATACACACAAACTTGGAAGCATCACAGTAATATGGATTGAGAGGCTGCATCCACAATCCATTACTATCCATCTTTTGCATGGCTTCTGCCAGGCAGGAGATATATCTATGTTGCCTTCGTCGCTGAGGTCTGTCAATGCTGCTGTTTGATTTGGTGGAAATCCTTCTGTGCTCTTGCTGTTTTGGGCCCTGTGAAACTCTCCAGTCTGCCAAAGCTATGACTTCAAGTCAGCTCTTAACACAATTGTCGTCTCAAAGACAAAAGGTTCTTGTCACATCTGTGAGATGCAGTCACATCATAATTCAGTCACAGAGGTGCAGTTGCATCCACAACCTGATCTGTGCTTTCAACAACTTGTGTCCTTGAGAAGCAGATGTGCTCTTTTTAGCTTTCCACTTTTCTATTCAAGATCACCATTTTGCCAATTCTCAGCAAGTTGGATGATTCTTCTTTTATTCTTTCACAGTCACTGTTGCTCTATTTTGTTTTTGCGAATAGCAAATCAGTTTGCACATTTTGCATTTTGGTTTGTGTTTTGTTGTTATCTGTAATTTTCCCAAATGCTATATTTAAACACACACTTGTCAGGGACACACAGACGCAGGATCGCAGTAAACCCAATAGCAGAGACTTTATTGTATGTTTGGGAAATTATACAAACAGATCAACAATGGTACTGGAAATTACTTAGATGAATAACCCCATCTTTGCAGGACAGTCAGAAAAAAAAACTCTTAGAGGTTCACACAAAAAATACCACAATAAGGATGGAGAGGTAAATGCAGGGAAAACTGTGCAGTCTTTGGGGTAACAAGAACAGGACTACAAACTAAGTGTGTGACAAGAGGGAATATTTGTGCAGCCACTGTGTAAAACATGGAGCACAGATCAACATTATGTCATTGGTAAAAATAATAGTTAATAATGTACCACCTACACTTTATCTCACAAAAGCAAACAAGAGATAAAGTAGCATTTTAGCTCTCAGTGTAGTGCTGTACCAGGTGAGCTGCTGAGCAAGTTTACTACATAAAAAAAGCCATATATATAAAAAACTGATTATGCAAGGCAATTGTCAAAATGTATTTCTTTCCAAATCTTGCAAATGTGTTATACAAGAACTGCACAAGCTCTTTATCAATAGTAAAATGCCTGTATAATCATAATTAGTGTAAAAAGGGAAACAATGTTTGTGTTTCACTGCCACTAGTGTTCATTTCAGATGAAGGCTGCAGTGAATTGTAGGGACTTTTTGTAGTGCTTTTTCCAAGTCTGTTTTGTTAGATTCATAATTTTATGAGACACAGGCAACTGATGTGTTTAAAACTCTAAAAACAAAAGCATCAGCCAGACCTGAAAAAACACAATTTTATTGTGCAATATGTAAATGTTCTACTGGCCTTCGGTGTTAAACACCAATTAATGGCAACCAGGTAATTTTAGCTTTTTTATATTAGACAATTATATTAGACACCCCTTTCAATCAAATGTACTGCTACTATTATTAAATTACAAAACAGAAACAATTACAGGAGTTTAATGAATTTCATTTAAACTGAATATCCGCAGTTTGGAGTAGCAAGAGAGCTGATTAAAATGTTATTGTGTAATGTTTTAATATTGCAACTCTTCTTGTATATTCTGGGGTGTAAGCCAGTCAAAGGGAATAAGACAAAATGTGCAGGCTTATATAATATGAAATGATGTAATTGAGCATTTCTCTGAAGTCTGCAGATTCATCTGATAGCTGTCTGTTATCAGCAGTCTGAGGCTTCATGGGTAAATTCATCGCTCAGTTTGAATCTTGATTCAACTCTCAGGTGAGAGGTCCTGATGGGCTCCTCCAGTGCCTTATTTAGAAGTTTTATCATCGCTTTAGGGTAAAGAAACACAGACAGAGATAAAGTGGGAAAGACACATCTCTGTTTCCCCACCACTGAGACATGTTGTCTTTTAAGCAAATGGCTGTTTTACTCAGCAGCATGCATTGGAATTCCTTACTGAACAATAGGAGATAAACGGATTGCTGCTTTTTCTTGCTCATGATTATTTAATATATTCAAAAAAAGTGTGTTAATTATTCTGCCATTGTTGCATTTATGTCATAAACTGTTTTAGTACCAGATATGAAAGTGCTAAGCATAAAATTGCTGGTCAGAGCTGTCTCGTTGGTTTTGGCGCTTCAGTGTTGTATGGTTGTGTCTTTTTTACTGCCTCTGCCAAAAACAAGCCCAAATGCAGATGAACAAATCTTTTAAAAAGACTGTACAAACCAGTAGTGAGTGATTTAAAATTCTGTTGAATGGCCTACTTGAAAATAATGCAGTGAGCATTAACATAATACAGATTGGTCCTGGAGAGTGGTGGTCTTTTTTCTCATGTAATGGTACTTTTATACATACTTTAATCCAGCATTGACTCTGTTTTTTATTGCTCTGCTTGTCAAACAAGTTGTCATAAATATTTCATACTGGTTGCCAAAACTACGAGGGTGTATGTTTTGAGGACTTTAGAGATATATCAGTAGTGATGTTACTCTTGAAAGAGTAACTGAGTAATTGCCTGGCACATTCTCCATTGGTTTTAATGCTAATTATTTCAGCTTGAAGAATGGAGCTCCAGAGGATAAGCACAAGCACAATGAGCAAATGCTGGTGAAAAACACAAAATGTCTGCATTTATAATACTGTGAGCAGGGCTGCAATCGCTCAGCTAAACCCATTTGTGCTTTATGCACAGGGACGGTAATGGGAAATGAGCTGAGATAGTGCAAACATATTGCATAAATCTTATGAACCAGACATTTGGTGCAACATATTGTCTCAGGGGTGATTTCGCTCTAATGTTTGATTTCCCTTAAAGTGCAGTTTTGTCCAAATGAAAATCCAATTGCTTAAATATAACAGGTTCCTAAATGCCATTTGGGGCTAAATGTAATCTAGGGTGTAAAGATGCATTGTGTGTAGACATGTCTCCCAGTAAGCCCTCTGACATGCTGTCGATTGCATGCTGTCAAAAGATTATCTATCCGTCAAGGTGGAGCCAAGGTCAAGACAGCGCACATGTTCACAGGAGGTTGAACAAACAAGACAGGACTGAGGGGACTATCCATGATTGCTCTGCATGGGAAGAAGCAGAGTGTCATGCCCTGAGAGCCATCATGTCCATCTGTGACACACAGACCTCCGTTTGGCAACTTCCTTTCACACTCTGTGTCTTTGAACAACAGCCAGAGGAGTTAGCTGTGAATAGGATACTTAGAAAATTCAGCTTGACCTTCTGCTTAAGTAAACTGTGTTACATGCTCATAGGTCATGCTGATCTGTCTATATTCTATATAATGGCATTTCTTATTATAAGTTTATTATACAGCCCTCTATTTAATTGAGGCATTTGTTGATTAGATATGTTTTTGTATTCTTGACAGCAATTCTGTATTTCTTTTCCATATATATATATATATATATATATATAACATTTTGATATTATATAATTTTATATTTTTATTATTACTTTATTTGAAGTATAGTTCAAATCTCATATTTACTGAGATATAGTTTGAGACTTACTTTTACAAAAAAAAAATCAATGTATTATTTTTCTGTAAATTATTTTATACATTTAAAATAACTTGAATTGGAGTATCACTTGTGCACATTTCTTCATTTAAGCCAGAAATGTGTTTTAATGTCACTATTGATGAGGAATGTATAAGCTATGAATAATATTGGTCTTTAAACAAAGATTTTTAAAGTGTGCTTTAAGTATACTTGCAATAGTTCCACTTTAGCACATTCAGATATCTGCAGTTCTACTTTTGCACAATTAACCTGCATTTAGTATACAAAATGAGTTGTTTCAATTCAGCAGACTTTACTCAAATTGCAGGCTATTTTTCTTAAGCACATAAATATCTAATTGTATTTTTAGTACACTTAGCATGAAATAAATCTATTTCAAATACATTTAAGTATTTATTTTTCCCTAATGTTTAACTTTTTTAGGTAATGCCATTCAGTGGTTGCATATAAATATGTATTATTTCTTAGATAAAAAAAAATATTTATATTGGTAGGGACGTGTTGTTGTTCTTCTCTCTGTTTGCTCATTGTTTTCTATTTTTGTAGTGGACTATGTCATGTTCTCAGTGGAAACATTAAGGTAATACATATTTATTTGTTGGGATTTTACATTGTGGTCCTGCTACCCGATCTCATAGCAATTCATACATAGCCTATTTTACAAGGTTGCTAATTCTTACAAATTTGTACGACCTCACTCATATGAATTCATATGTTTGCTAAATCATACATATTCTATGAGTTGCCAATTCATATACATTTTTACAAATGACCTACTGTACCTACTGTACTGGACCTATGAGGAAAGTTGTACAAATTTGTACAAATTAGCCCAAATTTTCCACTTTGTACAAATACGTATGAATTGGTCATGAGACTGTGTTGGGTCTTTTTTTTTGTGATGATATGCTGACTATACATCATTCATATGTACCAACGGGGATAATTTTTTGACTGTTTACAGTATAGCAAAGAAATGCTCTCCCTGTTGTTGTAATGGAAAAAAAGCACAGAGCTTCCTATTTTGATGCATTAAACCTCGGTCTGTGCTCCCTACAACCCTATACTGTACATCCGTTTCTAACCATCTGTTTCTGCAAAATTATCAATAATCTACAAAACATTTGAATGTACAGTAATACCTCATTCAACTCATTTCTACATGTCTGGTTCCATACCGCCATGGTTCAATATACAATGTATTCCCTTAGTTATAAGGAAAGGAGGGTCCCAGAGCATGAATTTGTTGTTCATAATAAATCTTGTCAGTCACTGTGTCCTGCATAGCCTCATGGGTCTGTATGTCACTGATGACTGACAAAGGGAATCACACTATTGAATTTCTTAGCTTGCTTGCAACAAACTACTATATCTTTTTATTATTTGAGCTCAGCATACTCAGCATGGTGGAAGACACAGATTTTAAAGTGAATGTTTGAACCTGCTTTAAATTAAGTGTCTTTAATTAGTCTATACTGTATGTAATGCAATGCTTACTAAAGTATGTATGTTACTTCATTTAAAATACCTGCATATGATTACATCTATAAATAATGTTTTTGTAATTACATCTATAATTACACTTTTAACCAGGGCTTAAAAATGAAAAAAAAAAAATCAATTCGGTTCACTCCGAGCAGAATTGATACGTTTCTGTTCTTGCGTTCGCATTAAATAATGCGTTCTGAAAACTGACAAAAATACAAGTTAATAATACATATATATACACACGCTACCGTTCAAAATGCAGCCTTGATGAGCATAAGAAACATCTTTAAAAACCATTAAATATCTTACTGACCCCAAATTTTGGAACAGTAGTGTATATATACACCTTAATAAAATGGCCACCATGGTAACTACATCTTAAAAAGTTTCCCCCTTCACATATACTAATGTGTCACAAACAGGAAGTTAATATCATCAACCATTCCCATTTTATTTAAGGTGTATCCATATAAATGGCCCACCCTGTATATGTGTGCGTGTCATTTAATAACATGATTGACATTATATTTCCAAATGATAAAACCAATTTGCAAGTTCGTGTTATTTGTACATCATGTGTCTTAAAACCGAAAGTAAACCAGTTCGAGTAAAATTCATTAAAAATGCGCTAATAAAATATTTTCTTGTTAAATGAGGTAAATAGTCGTGTAAGCGGAATAATGTACAGTGTTGTCTTCTGCTTTTTCAGTAGCTACGACCGCATCCAGGGGTGCGTTTCCCAAAGGCATAGTTAGCCTACTATGGTCGCCATGGACGCTTACACAACTATTTACCTCATTTAACAAGGAAAAAAAAATATATATATATATATATATATATATATTGTGACGAGGCAGCCGGCCTCGTAGGCCTATCATCGCCTCCCCCGTACTTCAGCGCCGCCCTTCTCCAGGTTCCCGA
>JAUMHI010000043.1:19165635-19188335 GCA_032359435.1 Enteromius unitaeniatus
AGGAGACAGGCCAGTACATCAGGAGACGTGGAGGAGGCCGTAGGAGGGCAACAACCCAGCAGCAGGACCACTACCTCCACCTTTGAGCAAGGAGGAACAGGAGGAGCACTGCCAGAGCCCTGCAAACGGTCAGAAACAGACTCCATGAGAGTGGTATGAGGGCCCGACTTCTACATGTGGGGATTGTGCTTACAGCCCAACGCTTTTTTCCAGAGAACACCAAGATTGGCAAATTGGCCACTGGCACCCTGCGCTCTTCACAGATGAAAGCAGTTTCACACTGAGCAAATGTGACAGATGTGACAGAGTCTGGAGATGCTGTGGAGAACTTTCTGCTCTCCATGGGCTCGGCAGTGGTAGTCTGACTGCCATTAGGTACTGAGGTGAGATCCTCAGACCCCTTGTGAGACCATATGCCAGTGCGGTTGGCCTTGGGTTCCTCCTGATGCAAAAACATGCTAGACCTCATGTTGCTGGAGTGTGTCAGACGTTCCTGCAAGATTAAGGCATTGATGCTATGGCTTGTTCCCCAGACCTGAATCCAATTGAGCACATCTGGGACATCATGTCTCACTCCATCCACCAATGCCATGTTTCACCACAGACTGTCCAGGAGTTGGCGGATGCTTTAGTTCAGGTCTGGGAGGAGCTCCTTCAGGAGAAAATCCGCCACCTCATCAGGAGCATGTCCAGGTGTTGTAGGGAGGTCATACAGGCACATGGAGGCCACACACACTATTGAGCCCCAGTTTGATTAGTTTTAAGGACATTAAATGAAAGTTTAGCCTGTAATGTGTTTTTTCACTTCAATTTTGAGTGTGACTCCAAATTCTGACCTCCATGGTTTAATTAACTAGCGTGGCTTCCATGACTATTAAGCTCATAAGAGCTTAGTCTGGCCAAGCTACCTTACTACCCGCCTTCTGGGAGGCGGGCTTAACCTTCGTCCATCAGATTCCTCTGTATACTACTGGACGAATCTACAACCAATCATACCACTCATTCCGATGATGTATGCGTAGCGGGGGCTCATTTCTCATTGGTTCTCATATTTTTGGGAACTGAAATGCCTCAAAATGGCAGCTTGGCCAGATTGACTTTGCTCGCAAAAAGAATGTAGCATCAAATGAAGTATGGGCAGGCCCAGGCTATTAATAAACTTGATTTCCATTGATATTGTTTGTGTGATTTTGTTGTCAGCACATTCAACTATGCATAGATCAAAGTATTTAATAATAATATTTCATTCATTTAGATCTAGGATGAGTTATTTTTGTGTTTCCTTTATTTTTTTTTAGCAGTGTATTATTGTTTCGAGTCTGTTTAACGAAACATAATAGAATATCCAAATTCAATTCGCTTTCCAAATATTCCTCTTGTATTTCTGACATAATATGGCTGGGAGAAAAACAGCCTTCGTTTTTTTTGAGGCATATGGGCCACGGATCTGATTTGCAGTCTAGACTGTCCCCTCGTGTCCTTACATGTTTTTGAGTGAGAGAGCGAGTAACAGAGAGAGATAGAAAGTGGGTGATGGAGACGACTGGGGATTTGGGGCAGAATGCAATGCAGTACTATGTCACAGAAGTGATTCTCTGAGAGCCGTGGCATTCTGGAGTGCCGCAGTGCTCAGGTAACTCTATAGACCAAAGACAGACTATTCCATGATAGTACAATGTTTCTTTCTTTTATATCTCATTTTTCTTTTCACATGCTCAATTGGGAATATCTTAGGACAAGTGTAATTCTGAGTTGCAGCAGTTCTTGTTATCTTGAGTTGTAAGGCTGTGTCACCAGAGGACTGCTTTTTGGGGGAAGTGTTCTTTGATTCTAGTCACCATCTGGTATGCCTTCATAGCCTGGGGATACAACTGATAAAAGGCACCATCCCAGATGAAAGTTTCATGGGCTACTGTACCTGGACGGGTGAGAAAGAAAGAAAGAAAGAGAGAAGAGTTCGGAGAATGATCCATGCCCTGAGGTAAAGATTTGAATGATATATTTTGCCAGTCTATTTAGTGGGCCGGAGAAGCCTAGTGGATTTCTTCAGGGGCTTTGTTGTGTTATTGTACGTCCTTTGCTGATGAGAAGGAAACCGACATGTTCAGGACTAACTAACTTCTGGTTTTGAACATAGGCCACGTTCACACAGCAGCAGAATGTGATTGTCAGTTTTGTATTGAGTCCTTATAACGGTTATGTTCAGACAGTTCACTTATTTACAGATGTGACAGCCGCATTCTCGAAACACACACACACTGTGTGAACTGAACAGGACTGAACAACTAGTTGTCTCTAGCACTATACACTGCTAGAGAGAGCCGCTTTGCTGCACAACGTGTGTCTACCGTGTGTTACGTGTTTTCATGTGTGTTTTGGGTAACTTACAGTAACAGAGAAATAAGCTGCGTGTGATCTGAAAGTTTCATCACGTAAGACTGTGAGGATATGTTTAACGGTCAAAAGCATCTTAAATCCTTAAAAGTTTTTCTTATTTCAATTTTTTTTTGAAATATATGCACATTTATAACACCATTCTTTGTATTAAATTACCTTTGCGTCAAATTACAAATTGCAAATGTGAGGGTGTTTCTAATGCAGCGTCTATGAGAGGGATGGTAAATTTGACATTGTTCTCTGTTATCAGTCTCTCTCTATTTATTTCTTTCTATTGGAAGTCATGAAAACACTATCACTGCTATTAAAGTTTACCCAAATATGATGACTTCCGCTCCGGATCCGGAAACGTGAAAAGGGTCCATTGAACTCTTGTCGTGTCAGAAAGTGATAAGTCTTTCCGTTTGTGGACGTCACCATATTTGATATTAGTTCGGTCACTGTCGCTATGGTTACTGGTAAAGAATACAGGCTTGATTTCAGTTGCATGTTCATACAGACAGAATTCTAAACACAACTGAAAGCTGCTGTGTGAACGAGGCTCACAACTGTAAAGAAAATATTGGAGTCAATTCCAAATACAGGAATCTTATTTTAATCTCAGAAAATTAATTACACACTGCATCATTTTTACCCTCAATAAGAAACGAATGCCAGTCAAGCTAATTAGAATAGGCTCCTACTGTAAGTTTAACAGCACCAAAAAACGAGATACGAAATGCTTCTGTGTGAAGATTAAAAACACTTTTTTTCTGATTGTAACAGGAAGTATGAAGAACACAGACTTGAATCATTCCAGACGATGACCAGAGAGCCTTTCTCATGTGTGAAACATCAGTTTCACAGCCCACTTGTTCTATAATACATTGGGTACCTTTTAAAATTGGAAGAGTGATTGTGTATTATATTACATCTCAAGGCAAACAGAATAAATCAAGCACTGAGAATGAGAGATGGAAGGTTTGCTTTTCTTTTTAAAAAGCTGCATTAATTTCATGACTGTCTCTAGGGAAGGCAAGACATGTTTTACTGCAATATAGAGCAGTAAATTGTGATTGTAGACAAGAGCTAAATGCTCCTTTCCTTAGTTTTTTTTTTGTGTGTTACTTCATTTAGTTCATTTAGTCTTCATGCTCCAGTTGAGAGGTCACAGCTGCCGTAATTCAGAAGAACCGATAAGACAAAATGATCAAAAAAGGATGACACAGACAATATTACATCTGCTCAGCCCTAGCACGTTGCAATTATTTTTAGAAGAAAATCCACAAGAAAGGTTAGTTTTACCTCAAACCGTCAGAATTGTATTATCCAAACTCAGCAAAAGTTCAGTAAACAGTAAATAAAAAAAATGGAAAACTTAAAAAAAAAAGTGATGATATTCAGTATCATAAAAAGCTGACCCAAATGAGATGTACTATAATTATAAATGCATTGAAACCTTTAACTTGGGACTTAAAATAAGCATAATGTAATCAAAACAAATCAAATCCAAACAGAATATGTGTTTTCATTTTTATTAATAAATCCAACAAACTAAGGATGATGAAAATCTCTCTAGAATTTTGAAAGCAGCAACATCAAACTTCAAAATCACTTAAAGTTCATTATGCAATGCATGCAGTAAATATGCAAAAGACACTGGTTCAGCAAAATGAACAGAAAGGGCCTCTAGGGTCCGCAATGTGTTAGATCCAGTACTCCATTAGGATAAGATTAGAGCAAAAGCCCTGCACTTAAAATTCCAAACACTGGTTTAATTTTTGAAAATTCTTTGGCTTTTAATCAAGTTTGCTAAATATTTGCAATGTTTTGATGAAGCCACAACACATCATTGGCATTCCTCTTCCACCTTAGCACAACTTTACTCTGAACTTTTTGAAAAAGTACTTTGCCTTTAAATGAATTATAGATGAAATGTTTGGTTCTTTTGATTTGCTGCACCGTTCAGTGCTAATATAATGAATGTAGCTGCTGTTTTCATGTGGTTCAGTTCCGCTTTGTGCCTTTGCTTTCCTCTCATCGCTAAATTTAGACTAGGCACCAAAAGTGCACATTTTCCTATACCATTTTCTATAGTAGTATTTCCATAAATACTATTGCTTTATTAATTTTTTTTTTATGTTAACACTTTCCTGTGTTCATTTGTGACTATATTTAGTAATTAAAACGTCACATAAAGCAATCTGTGATTTCCCCTCAAAATTACTATATATATATATATATATATATATATTTTTTTTTTTTTTTTTAAACACACACAGAGAGAGAGACTGTCATTTTAGCATTGCATAATGGTAAGAGTCTGTCTGATGAGTTAATGGCTTTTTACAGGAAAAGACTTATAAAGGGAAGAGTGTTTTATTCTCCATTGAAAAGTCAGCCAAGTCTAGTAGGGAATATAATTAATTTTGAGCTTATCAACTTCAACCAACTTCAGCTTAACATGGGTCGCAGGTAATTTCCAAAGTAATTCCTATGAGGCATCACATCATAACTTTAAAAAAAAACACACACACACACACACACACACAAAACTAAAACTCCTACAGTCTTACTCAGCATAGATGGTTTTTACCTAGATGAGTACAGAATTAGAGTTCTAAGGAATTTCAAGTAGATTGAGACCTTTCTCTGTTACCCAGGTGATTATTTTTAATGTCAGGGCCCATGGCCAGTCTTTCATTGCACTATTACTGTAAGTGAAATGTTCATGCCAGTACTGCAGTATTATTTTTATGTGGCATATTTTCCATGCCCATTTTTATGTTACTTATAAACCAGTGTGATTATGATAAATTAATTAGAGAATATGTGAAAAGCGTTTTAAGTGATGAATGTAAATGTATCTATTTTATTGGTAGATTGTGGGAAGGAATCAATTTACTGAAGTATTTGCATTCACAAATATGCACAGTTCAATTGTTTGGTTTCTTATTTAGGTGTGGTAGTGCACTGATTTAAAGCCATGTGACTAAGAGGAAAGCGAAATCATTTTACAGTGAAAAAATAAGAATGACATTTCTGTTTATTAAATTAACAAATACATTGCATTAGAATAAGTTAAGTTATCACTAAAATGAAAGCAATACATTCAACTAAGTCCTTAAAGAATAGTTTAATGACAATATTTTGTTTCTTTTTGAAGTAGGGTTATAAATTTGGCTTGTTGTTTTAGAAATTGAGGAATGAGAAGACACAATGTTCACCCTATCTTCACATGATGTGCACTTAAATATTGTTAAATATATAAGTAAACTCATATCATCATTATCTGCTTTAGATGTATTTTGGTTATTTTTGGTTATGCTTTATTTTAACAGTCTACTTTTGACATTCTACTAACTACAGTATAAGTAACTTTTCAACTACACGTCATCTAACTTCCAGTACTTTCTTTATTATTGTACATGTCACCTAACTTTCATTAGAATATTAGTAAACTGTTAGGTTAGGGTTAGGTTTAGCAGAGTTAGGCTACTTATAGTTTATACTACCACTTGCAAATCCCTGCTGGTTTATGCAAGTAACTGTGACTCATTGTTTGACCTGCTCATTATTTGGCCTTTTAGGCTCCTGGCCAAAACTGTACCATGTCATTAAGCATTGGATGAACTCATTTTTCACACTGCATTCAGAAAAAAACTTATATAACCCAATGAATTATTACACTAATGGCCGTTTTATGGAGTCAAAATAAGAAGAAAACTAAATACACCACTAATTAACTTACTAATTAATCTCTTCTGCCATTTCCAATTTTATACATTTAGGACCTGCTCCTCACAAAGTTATTGGTCATATGTAAAGGTAATACCACGTAGGTGGTATTACAAAGGTATTTGTAAGGTATGTAGCAAAAAAGTTCAAGTTGGTAGCCTCATCTGCATGGTCCTTATCATATGCATATTGTACATTGAGGTATAAGTCATTTAATATTAAAGTAAGACAGAAAAAAACAAGAGCAGTGGGACAGCAGTATTAATAATTTAAAGCTATAGCCTTAGTTGCTTGAGAAAGTCTCTGCTCTTGTCTTTCAGTCTACATCTTGAAGTCTGTCCCAGAAAGCTGACAGGTTTCTGAATGCAAGTTAGCTGGCTCTGAACTGCAGATGTGTGGGACGCAGTGTTGGGAGTAACGCGTTACAAAAGTAATATAGTACAGTAATATATTAGTTTTTGCTGTAAGGCATTACTAATCAGCTTTCAGTAATATTTTACTTGGTACATGTTCAGTAACGCTTGCATTACAATGCATTTTTAGGCGAAATTTTTATTGTTCAAAAAACAGCAAGACACAAGATATTAACGTATAACAAATGCCGCAAGTCAGCTGTATTTTCTGTTCATGGTCAGTTATTATTCATGTGTGGTGTACAGGTTTGTAAATGAATACTACAAGACAGCTTCTAATATATACAGTATGTGTAGAGCGATGTATTTAACTTTGTAACATAACATAACTTTGTATGTGTGACGCGGTCAAGTGAAGGCGTATTTAGGGCAGGTTTACTGGCCTAACAGTGGAAACGTGGCATGATTTCGTACTCTGTGTTCCAGCTCTGAGGCTATTCCAGCCACTAGCTAGTAGCCTGTATTTTGTCCAGCAGCTTAAACTGTTTCATCTAATAAAATGTTGTTTTATTCAGAGTATTACATCATTCAGAACAGTAAAGGGTCTACATTTAATTGGGTGCACTGACAATATCTTGAACAGGAGCGCTTCACAAAAACTGAAACTCAGCGGAAAAAAGACACAAATACAAAAAGCTTTAAATGACCATAACTGTCACGATCATGTGTCACTCATCTGTCGTCATAGTGACTTATTGTTGTATCCCCCCCGACCTAGTTTCTTGTGTATATAACCCGGATGTGTTTTCTGTTACGAAGCAGTGAGTCACAGAGTCGTTGGGATTAATATGCGAGCTGTTTATTGGAAACACAATGGGCAGATAGGACAGGCTGGGTCATCAACGGCGAACATGAATAACGTAGGCGAGGCAAAGGGTAGTCAGAGTCCAGGCAAGAGTCGAGCGAACAGCAAACCTCCTAGGAGTGAGACAAACTTCGGGAATCCAGGGGAAAGCTAAGGTCGGCAACGAGAGATCCAAAAACAAATAACAAGTCTAGTAACCCGAATGAAACTGGCGCGACGGCAAAGCACATACATCAACAATTATCCATGACGACAAAACAAACACATCCGGGTTATATACACAAGAAACTAGGTCAGGGGGCGGATACAACAATAAGTCACTATGACGACAAATGAGTGGGGCGTGGGAATGAATCCATGAGCATGAGTCAGTGAATGACAACAAACATAAAACATGGAGTGTCCCCTGAACAGGGCTGGCACCTCCAGCTGATCGTGACAATAACAAAAAAAATCGAAAACAAAAACTTTTTATTTATAATTTTAATCCATAAAGATGACTTAAGGTGAATCAGAGGAGATTTCAGGAAATGTATCTTTGTGACACGGACTCAGAAAACGCAAAACAATTTAAATATCTTCCTACTATTTTCTACATAAACATAGACATATTCCTGGTAATTAGGCTACTTTTGCTGATGCTGTGAGTAGCTTTAGTCTATTGCATGTATTTGAATGCAGCTGAGCTGACAGCACACTCTTTGTAGTTATTTTGGTGAAAGTAACTTACGAGTAACTTAATAAAGGAGTCATGTAACGCATTACAATTTTGTATTAGTAATATTGTAATGTAAGGCATTACTTTTAAATAGCAGTAACAAGTAAAATATAATATATTACAGTTTGAAAGTAACTTGCACAACACTGGTGGGACGTAGCAAAAAAAAAGAAGAAAGAAATTAATAGTTGGGGTACAAGAATGCTAGAGAGTTCAATCAAACAACAACTGTCGGAAAACGACAGATTTTACAACCCATCCGTCCATGCAGCTTTTCAGCCACATCTGACCAACTGCACTGCACCATATAGCAAATTATAATCATAAAGCCTATACCTGCTGAAGCATTTTCTCTCTCCACAGAGTTTTATCAGAAAATGAATTCATTCATTTTGTCAACATATGCATGAACTGCTGAGCTTCAGAAAACCTATTCAAAGAAGGCAAAATAACTCTGTATTTCCAATATTAAAGCTTTATCAATTCAAAGTACAGTCTTATAGATAAATTTCATTTTAACAGTTGATTTTTTCAGTCACTATAGTTTTCTCCCTCTACTAAAAGTATTACAGCCTAACACACATACACATAAAAAAATAAAAATAAATCTATGTATTTGCAAAGCAGATGAACCATAGTTGTTGAGGCAGCGTTTTTTCCTGCCGTCCTCTCTGGCAGCAGAACCAGCAGAACGAAAACTTCTAATAGCCCTTCCTGTCTATGAAATCATTATCAGCAATTGAAAAAGCAACAGGCACATAAGATAATAGGGTTTAATGAGGTTTGATGTATACCAACAGTCACCAAATGGTGAAGTTGAAGTACTCAGTTTTTTAATACAAGCTACAAATATTCAGAATACCTGAAGCATTAGGAGGATTAGTGCAGGGATTTGCTTATTAATATTAACATTAGTATAAATTTGCTACATCGCATTTACATAATACACTTCTGGAATTCTTATATTAATTTTGATTTTATGCAGTCCTTTAACATTTAACCACATAATCAATAGGTAATATATTAATAATACTCCTGTGGTATATATACCCCCAGAGGGTCACGAATCATCAACCATTTCTCAAATGCTGAAAAAAATGTAACCTATTAAATGATATAGGATGGGGATACCTTTCCTAACTATTATGAACACTTAGAAGATTTAAGTATCTTAGTAATAATACTATACCTATTTTAAGGAATGACTGTTTGAACTACTATCCAGTTAGGTTCATGTAAACACTCAAAATACATTATTTGGGTAAAACTTTACAATAATTAATTAACACTTTAATACATAAAGGCCCAGTTTCATAGCCATACAGTATGTAGATCAATTACAGTAGGAAAGTTAAGTCATTTTTGCAATTCAAGCAAAAACATTACTGATGTGCATCTTGAGACAAAACAAAGTCACTGACATTTTTTAAGGTCAATCAGTACAAGTTTCTTTCAGTTGAAACAGCTCAGATTTACATTTTAGTCCAGGATTAGGCTTAAGCCTTGTCTCCAAAACCAGGGGGAAATTATACAATTATTTGTTATTTTAGCATACATTCACAAAAACCCCTAAATTAAAAAAGCAAGCAGGTGAATGATGTGGCATGGCAGCCAATGCAAATCATGCATAACTGTTTCTTTACCTAATCTTGTGTTTGGACTAGGATCGGTTGCAGAATCACAAAAAATCTGTGTTTATGAAATTACTGTTTTAATCTCGTTTGTCCAAGTACCTTATTACGAAAAAAAATATTTACATTTTAAAGGTAAAAATAATCACAGTATCTTATTGCGTCTGTCATCATGAAATGACGCATGACTGTGATTAGGCTATCAATCAAAATGCCTGTTTTGTTTAAATGCAGTGTGTAGAGTTTTTACATTAATCTCACAGGTTTAATTTGTACGAATGACCACAGTAACCCGCTCTTAAACCTAACCGTAACAAATATTATGCAAAATCATAATTTTTAGACTTATATGAACACATTTGTTCTCTGGGGTTCAAACCCATGATCACACAAACACATCACGTGTTACAACACAACTCTCTACAAACTGAGCTACACCAAACATGAATCATACAGATAACATAGTACAAACATTAATATGCAAATGTTCTGTTCAGATGAGGGTGTAATTGTAGAATATGCATGTTGTCGTATTTCACCGCTGTTGTACAAACAACCTATAGGGGCATATATTTGGAGGACAGGTTGTTCTGTGTCATACGTGACCACTTGTCAAGCATGAAAATCACATAAAAAAACAAGTTTTATTTAAAATTCTGCCCAATTCAGCTCCTGGCGATCTACTGTCCTGTAAAGTTCAGCTCTCCAACTCTAATCAAACACACCTGCCTTGAATTTGCAAGCGATCCTAAAGACCTATATTAGTTGCTTCAGGTGTGTTTGATTAGAGTTGGAGCTGAACTTTACAGGACAATCGATAACCAGAAGCAGAATTGGGCACCCCTATAGCTACAGCTTGCAAAGAATGCTCAATTTTTTACATTTTTTTTAAAAACCTTTACTCAAGTTTTATTTTAACCAGTGAATGTGACAACTGAGCACACAATGAAACTTTTTTTTAAAGAAGTTATGAGCATGATAGAACTCGCTGGACAAAAAGTGCTGTGTGTGTGATTCCAACATAAGCACCTCCAATTGGCCGTTGTGTTGTAGAAATCAACAAACATGTCTGTGATTGGCAAAATCATGATGCTTTCCAAAGCAGAAGGCAGAACTGAACTGAAAGATCAACACATTCTCACTCCCAACTCGTCAACATTTTGACGATCAAGGTACCCCTTTGTGGTCACTCAGGTGACTACAAAGGGCCCTCAGTAGTTTTAAATAGGAAACCCTTAGCGTCAATCAACATGGCGACAAGATATATTTTGTTATTTTATCATCATAATTAAAATATATATTGGGTAATAACAATAGCATTATTGCATATATGTAGGGGTGTGATTTTTCAATGTAAACCGACAAAACATGTTTTATTTAAATAATATTATTAACACATTTATGAGCACGTAACCCAAACCCCGCCCCTAAACCTACCATCTGTCAATAAAACACAACATATAGCAGACACATACAACCACCGTCATCATTTATTTGAAAAATATGAATATTCCAAGTCGATCAAAACAATTGATTTGTGAGAGAAATAGACACGGTTGCAGTCACTGTCTTCATCTTCTGAGAACTTCCTGTGTACTGCTGCTGCTTATTTGCTGATTTTAAAAAATGCTGCAAGAATCCTTATGTCAACATTGGTTGTGAAATGCTATTGGCTCTTGTGTGTCTCGTGACCGATTGCATCATGCTGTTGTGAAATACTATTGGCTCTTGTTTATCTTGTGACCATTGCGTCACGCTATGGAATGGGAGTATGTTTCCTGCATGAGATGACAGCGTGTGAACGGAGCAGAATCATTTTTAGTGATTACAACATTGTGTTTTACTCTCTTTTTCGCATAAAGACTTCGTATGGCTTCAGAAGACTTGGAATGTGACACGACTTGTGTGTAATGTATTTATACTTGTTTATGATTGGTTTGTGCAATAAATACCTATTGTAACTGCAATAGGTATTTATTACCTATTACCAGGTATTTACCTGTACAGTAACTGCATTTGCCAGTGTGTGTTTATACTGTATTATATTGGTGGGTAGGTTTAGGGTAGGGTTTGTTGTTCCAATAAAAGTAAAAAATTATATAATAAATGTATATATGCACGCAAACCATTACATTAAGCACAACAACTGAAAACAACAGAGGACCCTTCATGTCGAAAAGTGACTACAAAGGTACCTTGATCGCCAAAAAGCGATGCAAAATGGTTTTGACCAAGCGTCAAAATGTGACGAGTTGGAGTGAGAACGTGTTGGTAAGATACAAGCGCCGGGCCTGACTGTATTTCTCTCCTGTGTAGTTATTAATAAATGTTGGAATAGTCTGAAATGTTAATTAAACTAAACCATAAAACATAACTGTATAATAACATGCTTTCTCAAACAAATTAAGCAGAGAAAATTCATTCATTTTTGTCATAATTGTTACATTATGTAACACAGTCCACAAGATCTTAGTGCAGTTAAATCACAAAGAAAGATCAGAATTATTTAATCTACAAATAAGGCAGGAGATTGCTATTAAATTTAATTTTCGTTTTCATCTGTGATTTTGATCTGTGTCTTTGACCTTGTTCTAAGCCGGCGTGCTGTGCCTCAGTTTACAGTGTGTATCTCAGTTTGGTTGCATTATGGAAATGGGGAAAAGAGCGGGAGATTACCTGCATGCAAACAGCTACCAGTCACCACTGCTTTTATGTATGCTGGAATACAAAATGCACTAGGGATATTAACATACCAACGGCTGCTGTTACAATTTAACATAAGGTGTTATGCAATCTATGCAAAAAGAAGCTAAAACAAGCTGTATAATCGCAGATTACACATCTTATCAAATAATTTTTTCGAAACAATAATTTATATTATTTTAATGTGCCAATTATAGATTTTTAGTTGATAGCTGATACGTTTGGAGTGTTCGCTGATAAGTTGGTCTATATGATTGATCGGTTGGACTAACAGGACTGACATTGACTTGGTCTGACAGACTCTATCAGACCAGGTTAACGTCAGCACTGATAGTGCAATTGATCAATCATCTAGACAAGCGAATTACCATAAATGAGCGACTTGCTCAAAGTCACACCAGTTGCCATCATACACCACATTTCCAGAAGGGGTGACACAAATGAGCTTTAGCACTGCTATACAATTAAGCTATTAAAGCATATTAGGAAATATCCAGGCTCTAACTTGTATGACATGATATCTCATAATAGCATGATGATTAATGAACCTCAGAACAATTATACAGAGTGTTCCACATTGTATTCTTTATAGAAGCTTATGATTAAGAGCATTCACAATTGCTCGAGTTTTCCAGAGATCTGTGCAATGCTGAAGTTTGATCATATAAATTATTAATCCAAGTTAAAGAACTTTATCATGCAGCTTCATCAAAGGCAACAACTTCATTATTTTATTTTCTGCATTATTGAGCCGTTTATGGGAGAACGGTTTTAGTAAATGTGCTTTTCACAAATAAATCATTTTCAGTCAATATGGATCCACTTTGCACATGTTTTGCCCATATTTATTTCCAACCCCTACTGATACACAAATGGTTAGAAAACAGCTTTAGTGTTTGTTGCTATGCAGTGTTTTAGGAGAAAATTACATCGGGGCCTTTTATCCCAATGGGCTTTTAGCTTCATTGTACCTAATCATAGAAGAGTATGTGCTAAATCCAAGGAACTAAATCTTGGAAAATAAAGTAAACTGGTTTAAAATTGATTTATATATTCGCAAATAATTATTTAAAGCTAGCTGCATACAGTACACTACAGTGCATTTGAAACATTTGACAAATACTATGTACTGTATATGCTATATATATATATATAACAAATTATTTGCGTTCATTAAGGCTCCGTATTAAAGGAACAGTAGTGCTTCCCTGTATATCAAATTTTGTGTTATCCTGGGAACAGAAATACCGAGAGGCTGATGCATGCCGGTAGGTGGCAATCCCACATCAATTTGTGCCAAAAAAAAGAAAAAACGGAGAAAGTCCACACATATTAATAAATGCAAGTTTGAATAAAGATATCATGCTGCTGTTTTTGTCTTTTAGGCGAAATGAGTAACTAAAGACTGCGTGCGCACACACAGCGATGCGCATCATTCAGCAACAGATGCGTCTCAAACGCGCAGTGTCAGGTTTAATACATCATCCGTCAGTCGCTGCAAATATTCCCTTCTCCTCAGCCACATTTTCACAGACGGTGCCTCTTTCCGTGTGTTTACACTTTCTATTTACATTTTCTGACAAAACACAGAGCTGGCCGGCGCAACAGCGATTTGTAAGCAATACGGAAGGAGAGAAAAAACTGCAGCGCCAAACAAACGTCCCTTTGAATGAGCCTGGACGAGCTGAGCTGAGATTCAGGGAACGTTTTAAGTTTAGTACGCTGACATTAAACGGAGAGGCTCCTTTAGCAACGCGAGTTGAAACGTTAGTGTTGGACGCTGAGCCGATGGTTGAACTTTGAGGAGGCTCTGCAGTGGATATCGCTCACGAGAAATGATGAAGGCGAGAGGAAGCAGTGCGCACTCAAGGATGCTCTGAGGTGACGCTGTGACACATTCAACAGCGTTCAGCGGAGTCAGCACGTTGTGTTGCATCTATGGACTGCGGTGCTGGATGTGGGCAAGATCTGAGGAGCATGGGGCCAGTGCGCGCTGGAGAACGGCGGTGTGCAGCAGTGGTTTTAAAGGGCACATCTCGATCTGAGCGATAACTACCAAGTACTAACTCTACTGGATTTTACCCAAAGGGAGGCTGTTCAGAACCCATGTGGTTTAGACATTTCCTCCCCGGATGTGGATACTAGGCTTATTTTATGTGTCCAGCAAAACATGTCAACGGTGGTAGATTTATTCCCGATTTCTTTACAGATTTTGTAGATTTGTTCTCTTCCAGCCCCCCTCCCCCTTTTTTGCACCTGCTTTGCTTTGTCAAAGCTCACCGAGCGCTTTAGAGCGCGCTGCTCTTACTTGCATCTCCGTACATCGTGCATGGATTCTACATGAACTGGGGGTTTTGTGAGGGCTGCAGTGATGCTCCCGTTTACTGATATCGCCTCACACCTTGCATTTCCAGACAGAAATGGGTAAGGAACCGTAGCCTAATCTAACCGGTCTGTACAGATACTGTATATTCTAAAGCGAACCTATTTCCTTTTTAAGTTGACGTTGAATAGATGCATTTCATCTTTTGAATGTGTTCCTATCTATCTATCTATCTATCTATCTGTCTGTCTATCTATCTATGCTGCAGGGGTTTTGATTTGCATTATTTCTATTGCTTTGATGTGGTAGATTTGGGGATATTTATTCAGCTGTCTTATGCTATTCTGTTGCTCCACTTACCATTACTTTTGCTAGAATATGGCGTTGGGTCATTCATATTCTGTTCACATGTGCATTGCTATGCTCTAAAGAGACAAGGGGAAAGAGGCAGTGTATCCATGATGGTCGACACAACTGTTTCTCGTTGCTTCTAATAGACCCCAGTGACTTTCTGAATGCTGCATAAGTAAATGTTATTAGTTAACACATTGCATCATAACCGTTTTATAATTAATTTGCGGTTGGGAAAAAAAACACAGGAAGTTCCAGGAAGGCTGACAGCTCACACTGGTGCTAATCTAAGGCTTCAGAACTTCACAAAGGTAGAGAGGTGCTGTAATGGACACTATAAGCAAGTCTGATTCATTGGAAAAGCTTCTGAGCCATGTATTGGTTTTGGAGAGAGCTTATGTAATTTATGATGGATGATTCATGGATTCGTGGGTTGTTGCTTCACCATTGGTGTTGAGGATTGAGGAGCTGTCTTTTTTGGGAATGTGCTGAAAACCGTTACTGTTTATGGTAGAAAAGAACATAATGAGCTGGTTTAAAATGGGCTGCAATAATGATTAACAAATTATTGCATTATGTACTTAGTGTATGCATTGTATAAAAAGTTCAGTCAAACAAGACTTAAATGCACTAATTCATGTTTTTCGTTTGTATTGATGTCCTTTCATGCATACTTTCCTTCAAGCATTCTTAAGCTCTTAAGATGAAAGGGTTACAGAGCAACAACAATATTTGACAAGTTAATGCTTGCAGATATAATAAAGATTCTCTCTGTGTTAGATAAATATACTAAATGGGCTTTAACTTTCCCTTTCACTGCAAATAATCCATGACAGATGTTCTGAGCATTTTCAGTCCACTGTGGACCATAATCATCTTAGCCAGCTTAAATGAAAGAATCAAATAGCTCAATTACAGTATTTTAGAGAAAATTAATTTTCTAAAATTAAATTTGTGATTAAAATCCATTGGGGTCACAATAAAAAAAATAAAAAATAATAATAATATATATATAGCTCTGGGAAAAAAAGAGACCACTGCAATTTACTCCTAAATCAGTATCTATTTGAGTATTCTAAGCTCTCTAAGCATTTCATGCCAGTTTTTGTTAAATTTCTACACAAACATACTTCATTCTGTTTATTGAGGTACTTATTTGGTGAGCACCTGATTCCAATTGTATTTAACAGGAAATGTATAAAAAGCACTGCTTTAATCAACACTTTCTTCTTGCAGTGTGACCATTGGGATGGTGAAAAATGCTTCTATCCGTAATATTTCAAAGACGGCAGTTTACAAAAAAATAAAACAATCGTGCATTGTTTTGTATTGGTGAGATGAACAGTTTTAAGAATAAATTCCTCATCCCCAAGCTCTTATTTGATTGATAATATGTCAGAAGCAGTTCAAAGAAACAAGGTTCAATGTGTAATGCAGGCACTGGCATGCTGTCATGAAGATGAGTGTTAATGTATTGAATGTGTCTGCTGAGCCAAAAAAATGCCAGATACCATTCAGTTCCCCTAAGGCAAGGAGGAGCCTGTAAACGAGAGCATTTAGCCAATATCGCACACATTAACCTCTGTAATCTCTGCCATTTAGAGAAAAATAAAGCAGTTGAAATGCTTCTGCCCAGCCTGATGCTTCATAAAGACCATCTCTAATGTGGGTCAGGCTGTGCAAAATTTGAAAAGTTTAATGACATAGATTGAAGGGATTGTATAGACTAGCTTCTTCATCTTTAGATTCAAAAGATGTACTAAAAAAGGGAAGTATTGTGCTGTGGCAGAATTGTAAATGTATTTTTTTTTTTCCTCTGTGTTGGAGTGTTAGTGCAGTGAGGCCGAATGAATGATCGCATCGCTGGTGTACTGTTCTCGGGTCAGAGGAAGTGCTGTTAGACAAGATATAATCCAGCCAGCAGTGAGCGCCGCTTCTGCCAAGCACACAGCCACACTGGCGTTCTCTTTAAAAACGGTGTTTTATTAATCGTGCGGCGTCCCTATTCCTCTGTCCCAGCAGAATGTAAAGTAACAATAGTACAATGATGGAATTTTAAGTAGAATAAATGTCTGAGTTCCTCTTTAGCTAAAATGTTTGACCTTTGGACCATTACTGTAGAATCGATAGCATTTGTTAGATGCATTCATGCTTAACTCAGCCATTGTGAAATGGCAACAACCAACATTTCATTTTTTTGTGGTTATTGATGAAATGTGTTGAAGACAATATCATCTACGGTTTACATGCCAAATACTACACTATCAAGGATACACAATAAAACATTTTCTTCTGATGTTTTTTCTATCTCATATTTTCACGTTTAATTCAACGTTTCTGTGATGAAAAAGTTAAAATGAAATCCAGTACCATTTTTTCCATGTAGTCAGTTAGTTTCATTCATCAGTACTGCCAATAAATGAAAGACTGGACACAAGACTACAAGGCGCAAGCTTGTAAAGCTTTGTTTATCCTGGAACTTTTCATAATCCTCATGTCTGATCTAGCACCCAGGATGACTGAACTATGAAGAAATGCTTTTTTTTCAGGCTTTATGTTTATGTTTAATAAGGTCTCCAGTGGCAGATTCTTGCTGATGATAATTCTGGAATCACCAAAGGCTGTTGCTAGGTCATGTGGCCTCTGTGAATGCCTGTTCGCATTACTCTTCTGTGAGTTTGTAGCGGAGCGAAGATACCGTGGTTTATTACCTGCAGTATGTTGGTTGTCACAGTAGATCTCCCTTAACAATTTAGACCGCGCCGAGGTGAATGTGCTCCTGAAATGGCCTAACCTGGTTTCCTTGCTCATTGCCTACTTGCCTGGCGAGTTATATTGGGGTCATGGGTTCAAATCCCACTTGGAGCCATAGCAAAATTCATCAAGCATATATGTAATGAGCTACCCTGCCAGTGACACAAGCTAACAATTAGATCCATCCAAACTGGCTTTTCTTTATAGACCCGCGAAGCTGTGAGAACCGATATATAAGCGCACTCTATTGATGTTTTTTGCGCGAACGTATTTTAGATCCTTCGTGGTCTCTTTTATTATGTGCTTGTGCAATGAATCAGTTGTAGATGGAGATATCAGTGCATGATTTATAATTAGTTGCAAGGAGCAGATCGGTGAATGTGAATTACGTAAGGAAAAGATGTAGGTCTTGGGGAACAGGATGCAGCCCAAATGGCCACAGATAAATGATGGAGCGAACATGCTGCACTGGTTTTAGTTCTGCAGCAGATGTCTAATGCCATACGCGGATGCAAAAACCCTTCCTGACAGACATTTGGCGCACTGGAGAGGAGCCAGGGTGTTGCACAGATGCATAGGAGCGGAGAGGTTAGAGATCGTAAATTTTGAGTCTATGGAGATAGGTCCTTTGAGCAGCTTATTAAGCAAACCTCTCATTTCAGTGAAAATGAAAATTGACTCCCATGCCCTCAGGCCTCGATAACTGTAATAAATGTCTGTGCATTTGAAATACTCCGGCTTTGCGGCTCAGTCAGAGCCCGCCATAGAGATTGTGCTGTCACACAATAGCGACAGCCTCCGTGTTGATTGTTAATTCAGAAATCCTATGTCAACACTATATCCTACAGATGAGCCAAATGGCATAAATTGAACTGTTCAGTGAGATTAGTCAACGTAGACAGAGAGGAAGGTGTTCTCAGCTCAGCTTATAAATATCACTTTGCCTTGATTGCACTGTATGTTTGTCATCACCGCCGTGGAAGGCACGGTACAAATCTGGGTTGCTCATTATATTGGAACCCCTTTTCAAACAGCCACCCTCCCCTCCCCGAGCGGATGTCTTCTCCCACTCTCAGCATATTTCGGATATGGGAGAGGAACTTGAAGGCAGTTGGCTTTTTCAAGCCTCTCAGATCAGTTGGCCTGGATTCACAAGCAGAAGTGTGTCAAAGAGATCTGTGTCTTTGAGCCTGATAAATCACAGACTTCCTAGAATACATACTGTTGTGACAGTGTCCGGGGTCGAAGCTTGTTCCACAATAAAACATTTGCCAACCGACAGATTCCCCTAATATGATGGCAGTGGCGAATATACATTGAAACAGATTGGCATCTCGGCAGAAGCGTACTGACACATACCATGAGACAGTGCCTGGACAGATTGTTTGAGCAGCAAATGCTGGAAGATCTGAAGACATTCACTTTGTCTTGATGCTTTTGGTTTAGGTCATACTGCGATTTTTTTTAATGAATATGAAATGTGTTTATCTGTTGTTTTATCTGTTTTACTACTCTTTCTACTATAGACAGTTCTAGCTGTCATGCTATTATCTCATCATTTTATTTGTCCCTTTATGCCTACAAAACTTAGATTTCAAACCTTGTTTCAACCTTGTTTTTTGACAAACTTTTATAATTAAAAATTTGCAGTCAAATTTCAATGATTTTTTTCTACATTTAAATTGTAAATTCTATATCCTGTTTACTACCTCTTTTAAATGAATTGAAAATAGGCTTTTAGTTTAATTCCAGCTGGAGATTGAGTGTTCTGATCACTAAAATTTTGTATCTTGTTCACACCAGATAGTTTTTCTTTTAAGTAATCTGCCCTATGTTTTGACACAAGAGTAAAATCTTGGCAGATGGCACAATAAATAAATAGCTTGTTTATCAAAACTGATGAGTTTATTCTTAGTGCAGAATGATGCAAACATCAACATTTCCCAGGCATACATTCATATTTGATAACTATCTAAAACCTGGACTGTTTTTGTTTTTAATACATTGCTGCTAAAATAAATGGACTGTATACTGTACATACAGATGCGTACAATACAGTATTGATGTTTGCTGTTGAAATCAGTAGCTCAGTGTAATACACAATACACTAGCGTTCGACAGCCAGTATGTCAATAAAACATAGGATATAGTTCTAGAGATATAGTTCTAAAAATGTTGTTTCATTCAATTAGAGTGTCATTGAGAAAAACGTTGACGTGTGGTCATAAGCTTTGCTTTTACTTATCTAGTCAGAGTGAAGAGGCGGAACTGATTCATAGCTGTTCTATATTCTTGCATCATAATGATTTCATCTTAATCTACTGCTTTTAGTTTCTGTTGGAGCTTTTAATACAGTATCCAAATATTCCAGTTATTTCATGAAACTAGAAAACAGAACGAATTGAGGTAATATGCCGGCCTCCTCGGAGAGCCACTCAGGGTCTTGAAGCACACTGGATTTATGTGTGCCGGCATGCTTGCAGCTGAGTGCTTCAATTGGCCAGGCTTCATGCAGAGTCAATACTAATGACGGAGGAGACTATACGGCCACAGTCAGATTATAGCTTGGAGGCCCTCAGCTGCTCCTATTGTCATCTCAAGCAGGGAAAGTAATGGTTACCACTGTTTGCCTCCCCTGTTCTCTTCTGCATTGTCTGTGTGCAGTCATTAAGGTTAATGACTAGGCGGAAATATTTGTTTTGAACAGTGAAAAACATAGCTCACAGGAACATGTAGGTGTGCTGAATGAGATTTGGGGCAGTGTGCTGCTTTGGCACCAGAAGCTAGATATTGGGTTGCTGTAGCGAGTGAGTACTGCCGCTTGAATGCGCATGCAGCCGAAGCTCACGTTGTAATTCATGTTTTTTGTATGTGACAGCACCGTGTCGGTGTGATAGATACCTCGGCAGAGGCGGCGCTTCAGCCACATCTCATTCCCGCAAATGGATGCCGAGTGTCCAGCTGGATAATCCCTCTGCTGACAGGAGTGCAAACAAATGAGGGCATTCCATACGTGGCTAAATTAATCAAGCAGATTGTCATCAGCAACCACCCATCTCATTTGAAGACTTAAACACAGGCTTCGGTTCATCCACCACGAGTCAATATGAGAAGCGTCAGCCGCTGCTTTTTAGAGAGCAACAGTGGTAGGTGTGATAATGACAACAACTAGCGTCTCAGTAACAGGGCCTTCATCGATATTGAGCGTGGTGGTTGATGAGTAAAACAGTCTTCCTTCTATTAATCGACCATGGGGGACCACTTAACTGAGTGAAACTGGCGGCTTCCACACACTAAGGCATGTCAGTGCATTAGAGGAGCAAAGGCTCTTTGAGTGGATTGGCTGTGTAATGCTATCTGTATGCATGGGATGAGCACCATGCTAGCTGTGGCTCCTTCATTTGTGCCCAACCAGGAGGGTCAGGCCATTGTTGTCTCTTTCCTCGCTCTTCTAGTGCTGCTCTATTTTTGCCTTCTACTATCATCAAGTTTCATTTAGGCAGAATCACAATGAAAAACACCAAGTTCTCATGGTAACACAGAGTCTGCCGTATCTGCAGTATCTGTGACATGCATCACCATCGAATGCATCTTTTAAATGCCTGGTGTGTATACGATCATACGATCTTAGAATGAATCTTAATCCAGAAAAGATTTTTTTGGAGTCTTCTGCTAAAGCAATTTCTGTTTTAGACGAAGATTTTGTGTTTTAATTACTACACATGGTAACTTAGCTAATGAATAATGAATGTGGCTCTGCACTGTATGTGCTCTGCCTTTTAATGCACCACTATCACTCTTTGCCTCAGTCTCCTGACTCTCTCTATTCTGCTCTGTCTTCCTCTGTCTCTTGAGTTCAGTTTAAGAGGCAGACAGAATTAATATATCTTCACATTAGTTTGCCAGAAAAAAAGAAGATATTGAAAGGAAAGTAAAGCTATGCTAATGACTCTGATTGTTTTTTTGCCGCACCACCAAAAAAAACCTCTTGTATTTGAAACACACTGCCGGTCCAACATTATTACGTATTTTGTGTGTTCTGTTTTGGTTTTCCCCACATGTCTGCCTTTGCCCTTATTTGGTGTTTCCTATCCTTGATCTGTTCATTGTGTTAATTTGTTTCCAGCCATGTTCCCCAGGTGTCCCTATGTGCTGGGTCTACTCGTTGCTATGCTTAAGTTTATGTCCAAGGTGCTTTTGTTAAATAAAGAAGTATTATTTGTTCACCGACTCTTGTGTTCTCTTGCTTCCTGGGGTAAACCTTAACAAACATTTGGCATCAGTTTTTAAAAAGCACAAAACAGTAATATTATGACATAGGCCTATAATCATAATTGAAAAACGCATTTTCTATTTCAATACAATACATTTATTTCTGTAATTACAAGAATTTTCAGCAGCCATTACTCCTAAATGTTACTGTCTATTACTAATACTAACTGTATTACTGTCACATGATTCTTCAGAAACCATTCTAACATGCTTAACCTCTTGCAGTCTGAGTCTGCACCCCTCCTTGACCCGCACCGCACAAAACTATAAAAAGAGTTATAGTAAATAATCAATAACTGTAAAGCAGTGACCTAGACATATATGTTATCATTGGGAGGCTTAGAAATTCAGCTTTCTTTTAACATGAATCACTTTTGCATTTATGATACATAAAATTACATGAAGATCGACACGATAATATTCATATTCATATCACTAAAACTTACCAAACATATATGAGTCATATATCAAATGAAAGCTCTCATTCCCCCAAATGTGATTATATATATATACATATATATATATACACTCAACACCTATGTTTCTGCTCCGATTTTTCATGAGATGGACTTAAAGATCTAAAATTCATTCCAGATACACAATATTACCATTTCTC
>JAUMHI010000043.1:19188435-19199204 GCA_032359435.1 Enteromius unitaeniatus
TTGGTTTATATTTTTTGTGTGTTTATTTATATATATATATATATATATATATATATATATATTTATCACAACGATTGAAACTACCTCTGGAAAAAAAATTATGTTTATGTCTAATTTTTGCTCCAATGACTACTTCCTTGTGCTAGAAGTAGCCACAAACGTACTTTTCTGTGAGCTTGTCTGGCGAATCTGCACCTTAATATGTCTTTGTTGTGCCGAACAAGACATAAGTTTTGCCTTTAACGCATGTGCGTTGCCGCCAATTACGTCATCACGTATTGTGTCATATGTCTGAAAAGCCCCCAATCACATCTCTCAAAAGAGACATCAATCAACATCCTAGCCATATCTGTTATTAACTTATGCCTTTCCAAGCAAGACGTAGGAGGGCGAAATGAGCCTTTGCTGAATAAAATATAATTGATAAATATAAACAACTTAATATAAAGTCTGATTTTCTTTCTTCTACTGAACAAATATAACATAAATTTTATGGATGAAGGAAGACATTTTTATATTTTAAAAAGTCACATAGTTCATACATGAGAGTGAGTAAATGATAACAATTTCATGAACTGTCCCTTCAAGACAATATTCACTGAAAATCTCTCCCTCTACCACGACACTCAAATCCCTTACTTATTTAAATATTCAGAAGTTTCTGCCTCTAAAACTATTATGATTCATTTGTCTAAATGTTACTCGAGCAACGTTTCCTTTGTGAAATGCCCTAGACAGAAGCAGTGAACATGTTGAAGCTTAGCTTTAATGACAGTTAAGTTCTGTGACTCCCAAGGTCTATCAAAGTATTTATATGTCCACAGAGACAGTATAGAGCGATGGAAATGGGCTACACATAGAAATTTAGCAGCTACAGTATAGATATTGAAAGTTCTGAATTTCAGTTAACAAAGCCAATTGTTAATGTTGTTGTTTTTTACATTCACAATACCTTATGCAGCCAGATAAACTGTGTGATTTGAGCTTATAGTATCATTGTTGTGAGATGTCATTTCAGTTTTTGGAGATACACAAGAAGCTGTACCTGTATGCCCATTGCCTGCATTGAAAATAGCTGTCCGGGGCATCATCAGCTTGCCTTAAAGGGATACTGAATATGAGAGGTACCTTGCACAAATGGAGGAGAAGGACCCCAGGTGTTTACACAATGTAGTGTGCCATGCAACATTGTAAATTCCCATTCTATTTGATGTGAGATGAAAACAGTCATGCTGTATACTCTTGACAGTATCTCTTTCTCGTTGCCAGAGCAATGTTTTATGGACTGGCTGTGCAGTAGATTTAACAGGAAACAATGACAAGCACTTCAAAGTGGAATTAAACTTGGTTGATCTCAGCCATTATTAAAACACCCGTTCAAAGATACAGACCATAAAAACTGTAAACAACGGTATCAATTTGCTTTTGCACTTGTTTAGAAGTGACTGTAGAGGCTCTAATGCAAAGCCATGAATTATTTCTAAGCAAGCTGTCTGTGTGAGAGAAAGGAAGACAGAAAGAATTAGACAGACACAGAGAGAGAGAGTGAGAGTAAGCTCTGACTCACAACTGCTGTGCAACAGCCTAGACACAATGTGAGGTCCAGTCGTTGAATTAAAATCACAGCAACTTGAGAGAGTAAAGCCTGCATTCACTGCAGTAAAACACTGCACGGTTTTCTGAAAAATCATGATACTTAGCGTGTTTCACTCTTCCCGCCCACTTATTCTTAAATCATACTAGCGTCAAACAGAGGCCACAGCAGAGCAGAGCTGCTCAGACATTTTAGCCCTGCTTTTAGATGTCTTTTTTGGATTTTAAGGTTTGTCTTTTTACTATGGGACTTGGGAGGAGAGTCATTTTATTTACAATTACCTTTTTCCCTGGAGTTAAGAGTGAACATTTACATTCACAAGTCAGCTCAGAATACATGACTCTTGCTAAGTTAGGCTTATAGAAATTCAGTTGGTTAAAGGTTTAAGTTCATTTTTATACAGTATGCTACAGTACATAACTAGATATCTCCACTGAGAAGGGTATTTGTACTACAGGTACTACAATTATAGACAATTTTACAGACAATTATATTAGACAATTATACAGTTGCTTTCAAACCAAGAATCTGAGATAAGCTTTAGCATCCTGCTTTAAACTTTAAAATTTATTTATTTATTGAACTAAAGATTAAAATGAAAAATGAAGTAATTTAAATTTAAAGGATTTAAGACAAAATTTTAGGATTAGTTCAACTAAATGATAAATTATATATGTGCAATGGTGTGATGGCGGAACTGCGCATAACCACTGAGCATGATTGAAAACAACATCAAATGAAAATTGCTGATTTTCCTTATTCTTAGTATTTAGTCATAGTCCCAGATATTTTCCCTCACCATTACAAGCATGTATCATTGTTTGTTACCACAGCAACCACTTGCGCTTTGCCATTGAATACATTCCTTGTATGGAAAAAGCACCAGTACACATAAGTTGCAGCAAGATTTAATTGAAGAAATTAATTACATGCAGGTGTTTTAAAAATGTAAGTACACTATAAAGAACTACACAAATTAATACAACATGTAAGTACATAGTAGTTAAGTCTGCCTAATATAAAAGGGACCAATTTCGTGTTTTTATTATTAATATATTTGTATTAAATATACATTGGCTGCATAACAGTTAGGGTGAATGCATTTTAGAAAAGTAACCTTTTTTGTTTTTGTTTTAAACTTTTTAGTGCAAAAACATTCCATGTTTAAAATAAATCCAGATATATAAAATTCTCTTTGTACAGCGTATTTTGTGTGAATGGGCATAGTGTGAGGTGTCGAATACTGCAGGAACATGTTGAAAGGTTACTCTTGATTTTTACATTTCATATTTCATGAGGTACAGTCCCTGTGATTCTGGATTCGTTTATATTGCATTCAGGGGTCAGTGCAGTGCGCTTTTAAAGATTGCTGTCTGCTGTGTTTTAGCATAGTCAGCACTCTGCCTCCCTGATTTTCAATTTGAACACTGAAGTAAACTGAAGGGGCCAGGCCAGGAGTTATCGCTCTGCTTGCATAGTCTGGAGGAAGAGCATCTTGTGCTCTGTCACTACAGATATTACAAGTACTTTGACTTTAACCACAGGGCAAAACTGCAGGAATGTAACAAACCGGGTGTTTTTGCAACTATTATTAATGAATTAACTAATTTTTAACTAACTAATGCAATTAACAATTTTTTTTCTTTTCATTTTCGGAATATATGTGTGTTTTTACACATAGACAGTTGAATTGTGAACAGCTTAGTAAAAAATTCTAAATAACTGAGAATATGCAAGATCCTCATCCCTCCAGCTGTGTATTTCCACCAAGGCCGACTCCTGCCAAGACTCCCTTTGTCTAGTAATTGTATTCTTACTCAACAACTTAGCCCGTTACAATATGGATTTTCTCCCAGGGATGTGGTTGGAGAGTCGTTCAAACACTTCCGCTGTGAAAGATTATCTGCTAGGGTCTGTTGTGATGAAGATGACTAATACCATTATATGGGCAAATCTGATGAAGTCCTGATGTTCCCACATAGTGCGTTTAGAATAGCTACACAGTAACTGTTTGCTGCCGCAGTGACATCAATTTGTGGAAAGCTGCTTTCGGTAACCGAGTTAACTGGCGCAACAGTGCTAAATGTGCTTTGTTTGTTTCATTTCCTATGGTATTATGGTTTCAACGCAATAAAATGATCAAGATGGAGATTAAATCTTCACTAACCAGCTTTTTTTAACTAACCTGCTGCAGTGCGGTGGGATGTGGTATTGGCAGAAGTCCTGACAGTTTAAAAGTGCACCAATATTTTTGCTAACAAGGCCCTCACGACATCAGGAAACATGGGGGTGCACCATCCCACAGCCAATGAATTACCCCCACGGCTCCTGCCTCTGCCTGAGTTTTGCAGTCACATGCTTAATACAGCACTGCACCGTCTATTCTCCAGCAAATCCAAACAGCCTTCTGGAGGACAGTACATGCCATATCTCATGGTTAAATGATTCCAGTCAATATTTAAGGCCATCGCAAGACCATAAAACTGACTATTGGCACGAGGTCCTCTAATGATTTAGCAACTGGCCGTAAATATAGACAGCAGATTTGATTTAAGTCAATATCTGTAACTCATCTATAACTGTGAGTTTCCCTGTAGTATTGCACAGTTGAGTGTTGTTCATTAGAGAATGCAAGTTCTCTTTTTGCTGTGAATATAAATAGGTGACTAAATTAACTGTGGAAGGTCATAATTTCCCAAGTGAGGGTTGCTAACATGCTTACAAGTAATGATTGCAATTTCATTTTCTTGATTTAATAGGCCAGAGGAAAAACAATTAAATTGCAAGTGATTCTCTGTGTGTTTGTGTCTGTGTTTATCTCAGCAGATTCAAACTCTTGAAAGTTGGAGCTCTCTTGTGAAGGCCCAAGGGTATCCGGACTGAACTAATGATGATTCTGAGGTAGTTTCTTTAACAAGTTGATCAGATTGATACTATTAGTAGTGATATTAAAAGTGGCAAGACTAATAGAATGTTCAAATATCAATAGTAATTACATGAGCTTATTAAAAGCTTAGTTATTGGGGATGGATGTTAGCAGGATACCAAAGGGAATTCCAATAGTGTTGTAGTCAAGACCACCTCCTAAACTGAGACCAAGGCAGATTAAGACCGGGTCTAAGCCCGACCAGGACACAATACACATTAACTGCCTAAATAACTGAAAAAATAATAAAGTCAGGTTCACTACAATTAAACAATGTAATGAGAATGTTTAAATACAACACTTTAAATATGGAAATACATAAAAAAAATTAGTGACACGAAATAATGTGAAACGACAGTAAGTGGCCATATTATGGATTTTTGAAAATTACCCTTCATGCATTGTGTATGTCATGGACGCTGTAGCAGGCAATAGGGTATGACATAGACATAGCGATGAAGTTTCACATTAACTTGAAATCCATAAACAAAAGAAAGAACTACACACATCCAAAAACATTGACGAATCCACAAAATACAAGACAAAACACAAAGGCTTAAATACACACAAGGAAACTATGGGCAGGTGAGGTATACAGGTGGAACGGATAAACTCATTAACTAAACAAGGACAGGAACAAGACCAAATATGGATACACAGGAAGTCCAAAACGAAACCAAAACCTAACTGTGACATAGAACAAGAACAGAACACAGACATGGGCCTGACAGTGTAGCACAGCTGTAAGTGAGTGAAAACATCCTGCAAAGTTTTAAATCTGAAAATATAAAGTTATTTTCTCAAAAAAAAATAGTTGACTCATTGAAATAAATGACTCCCAAGCCAAAATGACAAAATGAAACATATTGCCCGCCCACTTGTTACTCTTTTCATGCTGATTCCGAAAGAAAATGCTAATTTATTCTTTGCCACTAGGTGCCACTTTTGTAGCATTTAAAGCTCAGAAATACTGCTTTAAAACTGCAGTCTGTAACTTTTTTTGTTAAAAAATAATCCAAAATCAACATTTGAGAAGAGTTCAAAACTATCTCCTTACATTAGCCCGACTCACAGCCATTTGCTTAATAGCGTTTTCTAGTTTGAGTGGTATGGGTAGGTTTTAGCGGGAAATTCGAGCATGGCACTGCATTACATCATGTCTGTAAACATAAAGAGTCCCAGCAAGTACAGGCTATCGTCTCATTCGCCTGAGGATCCTGCAGGTGACGCATTGTTTAATTATAGCCTATTCTCACAGCAGCTGGAATAATGAAATTTCAAAAAATCATTTTGATGGCGGATTGTAATCCAGAAAGGATTATATGAAACACATGTAAATTAAATTATATTCCAGTTTTAAATGTGCTTCTCATTACAGATATCCTGGGGTTACACTAGATTTGCATTTTAAAGATAACCAGTTCGAAGGGAACCTAATTTACTTTTTTGGTTTTATATTAAGAGTTTCTTAATATGAAATTTGAATAATGTGACAATTAGAGATTAGACCATACATAAATTGAAATCTACACACTATTACACTCTATACTCATAGTTACGCAATGCTGCTGTTGTTAATATTCATAATTTGAGAATAAAGTATAAAAATAATAATAATGCAGGGTTTGCTGTGATATGAGCTAAACAGTCATTAGATTAAATCACTATTGACAGCGTGATCTATTGTAATGCTTTTTCCCTCAGCTGGTCCGAACAAAGCGTGGCCGACTGTTCAGCTGACAATATACAGTGAAAAATCTTATTTGAGTCATATATTCCAAGACATAGCTAGCTGGAGCTGCGACGGAAATGCAATTATCAACAGGTTTTCAAACATAGATGGCGATAAAGAGGTCAAACCTTTGGACTGCAGCTTTAAATGAAATTGACCAATCACTGAAGGTGTTTTGAAAAAAATGAATCAGTGAATGAATAGTTTATGAGTCACCGAACAAATGCAGAAATGCATATTACAGGAATAGAAAAGTGTTTTTTGACCTTGCATGCATGTCAGCCTATTGTTTGGGACTCCCAAAACCAAAATATAAACCTTTTATAACCCATAATAGAGACACTTTAATAAGCGAACTTTGAAATCATTTATTCAACTTCTTTGTTTAGAGAAGCTGATTCATTTATTAACAGAAAAATGCTGTGTTTTAAAATTGTGTCTAAATTGGAAGTCACTTAATATTAGCTTACTAGCTTATTGGCTTACTGAATTGTGTGAAATCAACATCCCTTTTGCAATCTGGCAACTCTATCTGCGAAAACAGCTCTCTTGCGATATTACTCAATTGCATCAAATGTGAGAATATAAAATGCATTATCTCATACAAATACTTTTTTGTGAACATTAATAATAATTTTTGCGACAAAAGTACAGACACAAACAAAGCAACAATAACCAAAGAAATCAAATTAGATATAAGCAATGCATTAGATGCATTTAAGAAAGTTTTAAATCCAATCATATTAATAATGTTAACAAATAAATCAAACGATGCGTCTGCAATTTAGTGATTATCCCTGCAGCTGTGGTCTTGACAGGTCTTGAAATAAAAGCAGCTGCTTAAATTTACAGTACAATTTAAGGCCGATTTTCCCTCTGTGACAGTTTCCTAAAGATCGATAAACACATTATCTAAGCTCTCATTAACATCAGTGACGACTGGGCAGTGTGAATGATCAAAGAGGCGATCTAAGAGAAGCACAATACATCACAGATTTAGCAGGCTATATACAGGTATCTGTCCTGTCTGCGACTTGGCAGTGTGAAAAGTGTTATGGCTGAAAATGACATCAGCTACGACACACAGCTAATGAGAGAGCAGGATACAGAGCAAAGTATATTTCTGTTTCTTGTTTCTTTATCTGTTTTTCTAAGACAGAAAAAGACAAGACTGATAAAGTTTTGGCTTTAGACGTTTTCGTTAGGAACATTAGATCTATGGACATCTCCCTGCAGCCTGATCCACCCACACAGCCAGAGAGGAGTGAAGGGAGAGAAAAATAGAGTGATTACGGCCATTTCATCTGATTATTCATCAGTGTCATTATGATAATGGAGGCAGCGTAAGTTATTTTGGCACAATCCAATGATTATGGCGATTATACCTGGCCATAGATGCTTCGGTCTAAATGACTTGACAGGCTAAGACTCCTACTGGATGCGGAGAGGAAGCTGAGGAAGATCTATGTGGGAGTAATTTGCATTACTCCCTCGTTTTGTATCTATTTTCTCTGGCTAAACTGCTTGAAAAGCCCTTCTAAGAGGCAAGTAAGGTATTGATTTTTTACTTGTTTAAACACACCAGTAGGATAGGGCTTCGATCATTTGAAAGATGCGCATCACTCTCCTTAGAATATACTGATACTGAATTTCATTTTATTGTACACCTTGTTGTTTAATGCAGTCAAGGATTTTGGTTTGATTTAAGTGTTCTGGAATATTGGAATCATTTTTAATGGGCGTGAAATAAATTGCAGCAGGATTACACTTTTCACAATTACTTGGAAATCATGCTACAACGTCAGTTTCATCCCATTGTTTAATGTTATTGTCTACTCAAGGTGAACATGACATGTACTTATTGTGCACTTCAGTCTTTGTAAATTTAAATGGAGGGCTTCCATTTGTAAAGCCTCTTCTTTGGCTTCAACACAGTCTCCCCATTTAAGTAAAGACCTTGGCAGGCGTCCCATAAGCAAAATCCTTTCTGTAAGCCATTGTTTCCAGGTCCTGAGGAGCCAACGCAGTGTCTCCTGAGAACTCACTTTAGCATGTTGTTTGGTTTGTCCTTTTATACTTCTAGGGCAAATAAGCAGAGCACACTCCAGAACACTGTACTGTGTATTTAAAGGTTTGGGGTGTTTGTTTTTGGTTTGTTTTTTACATAGTATTTAGATTTAGTTAATAACTGCTTATACAATTTTATGTTGCCTCTAACCACAGCAATGAAAAAAGAGCAAAAGAGAAATTATGCACATACCATTTACCTTAGTTAAAAGCATTAAATATTTTACACACCTTTTATTAGATGTTTAGCGTGAGATGTTTACAGCTTTGTACTCACAAGACAACCATGACTGCACTTGGATGTATATTCCTCTATAGCACTAAATCGATCGTTGTCCTTGTGGAGACCCTTGGTGTCCTAAATGGAGGAAACAGAGATTTACTGAGATAACAAACAGAGAAGCACAGTGTACCGAAGGATTGCTTTCAATGATAGGTTATAAGATTCTGTGAATATTAATTGGCTGATTTACCACCAAATACATAACCCCGCCATAAAAAAAAAGATTGGTTAATCATTTAGATCATTATGAGCTGTTTTTATTTGTTTTTTAAATATTTAATTTGTAATCTGGGGATAAACATAACATGATAATGAGCAATAGTGCAATATAGTGAAGTTGGTATAATGACTTTAATCAGTGTCCCTCCTAATGTCCTACTGGAGCTGTTTAAACAATAAAAAATAAAAGAAAGAAACATTCATCATTTGCCAGTCCACTCATTTAACTTCTTCTCTCTGATGTCTTAGCTTTTTAAAGAGTTATCAGATTGACTTTGAAGTAAATTGCAGAGAATGACTTCGAACAAGCTATAGCCACCAGTAAACTTACAGGCTGTGCTTTTTGATTGCAAATAATCTTAGACTGTAGCCCTTGTGTGAACATAATGTTTGAACTGAATGAAACTATATTAAAATGAATTAGTCTAAAAGCAACAGAAAGAAAGAGCTTAAGATTTATTAGATTTTTATAATTCATCTTGAACTTTGTAAAAGAGCCTATTTTAAATTGTTTCATCAAGTTCATCCTTGTCTTTGTTTTAATTTGTGTGTGTGTTATTATATATGTGTTAAAACTTTATCTGTGGAGCACTAAAGTAATTAATTTGATTGGTGTAAGAGGCCTCAAGGAATATGCAGGCTTTGGAAAGTGTACTGCAGGGAAAAATTCAGTCAAAACGCATTAAATTAGTGCTAGATTCATCATCATCAACAAAGAGCAAGGACAAGCCTTATACAGTATATGCATTCGAATAATTGTGAAATTGCTTATGATCATTAAAATGTTGTTATTGCTTGTGATTTAAAAAAAGAGTATTGATTCCTATAGGAAATGGCAGCAGTTTTCGAAGAAACAAAATATTATGCAAATATCATCACAGTAATTGGATTTTTTTTTCCTTGCAGCATATTTCTATCTTAATAATAACGGCATATACACTCAATAAGGTACATATTAGTACTTTAAAAATTGTTTACCCCTGAATGATACATATTACTATGTACAGTGTATATATTAGTACCATTTAAAAGGGCGCTGTACAGTATGTCCCCAATGACTGTGTTGTATCTTTATAATAAGGCCTTTTCATAATCAGACAGATAGAGAGTGATTTAAAATATGTCAAGTACATGTGAGTTTGAATGTGACATATGGTGAAAAGTGTGTGTCTTTTATACTTGCATGTTTTATGCATAAAGGATGGTGTGTGCATTGCTATTATGTAATTAACGAGATAAAAATGTTAGTTTTAAATTCAAATTTTTGATGCTAATCACTCAATCAATACCTGAGAGATTAGTGTGCTACCTCTGTAAATTCCATGGTTATTTTTGGTAATGAAAAAGAGGCTCCTGCCAGGACATGCCCTGATTACCTCACGCATCCCATTAAATGTGCGTCCACTGGAAGTTCTCTCAGCTTCTCACAGTAAGGTGTCAATTATGCTGCTGCTGCTAACTAACATTCATTGCCTACTAGCAAGATTAACGTCTCACTGTGACTAAATCAATCATCGTCCTCACTTTTAACAATTTTATAAGATGATCAGCAGCACAGATGAACAGTGAGACCATCTGAGACGCTTCAGTAGGATATTACAGACAAGAGAGACGAATAATTCTAATTGAATCATTAATTTTATTGTAAGGAGACAGAGATATTTAAACTTGATCATGACTGACAAAGTATGTAATATTTTTCAGTCTGGATTCAGACTGCTTCTGACAACATACTAATCTAATACTGATAAAAGTCAAGTTCACAATCATCTGCAGTATTTATTTAATGTATATCTGTTGGTACCAACACGCAGCCCACTCATGCATTGAGGCTGATGTTTTTACTGGTGTCATACAACTTCATACAACTGTTCTGTGTTAAGAAATTCTGAGAGTAGTTATAACATAGATGCTTAATCTCATAAATGAAAGCATTTCTATGCATTTC
>JAUMHI010000043.1:19212825-19261982 GCA_032359435.1 Enteromius unitaeniatus
TTTTTGTTAAGTACATAACTCCACATGTGTTCATTCATAGTTTTGATGCCTTCAGTGAGAATCTACCAATGTAAATGTTCATGAAAATAAAAACACATTGAATGAGGAGGTGTGTCCAAACATTTGGCCTGTACTGTACTGTACTTTTTTTTTTTTTCTTGTCAAATTTTACACTCCATGTTAAAAGATCATAAATATCTACACTTGGGTTCACAGTTCAACTCGCCTGAGACTACATGTCACAAAAAGAGAACGTGCAAACGCCCTCTGAGATCTGAGAAAAAGGCCATTTTACAGAGTGAAAATTCTCTAGCCCCAGGCAGTCCGTTTGTTGGCTTCAGCCTTTTATAGAAGTTTGCTTACTCCCAGAGTGCATGGCAGTCATTATGATATTCAGACCAATAGCCTTGACCAACGCTTTTCTGTTGAATGAAATATAAAACAAGGTTGCTTGCACCCTATGAGAAATAATTAACAGTGCATAGCATCCATCAAATTGCTAATGAACAAGAATAAACAGCAGCAGTCTCAAAATAATGTCAGTATGCAAGTTTGGAAGAAGAAATAGATCTCAACAACAAATGAAAATTCTGTCAGCGTTTACTCAATCGCATGAGAAGATGCTTTGAAGAATGTATGGGTATCCGAATGTTCATAGTTCAAGTTAATAGCTATCATTACTGTTAAAATATTTAGTTTTACGTTAAGCAGAAGAAAGTAATTCATACAGGTTTAGAGCAAGTAAGGTGAGTAAATTATGACAGAATTTTTATTTTTAGGTGAACTATCCCATCTACATGAAAAATATAGCTTACAGTATGTTTTTGGATTCCCCATGCAGCATAAAATCAGTCAGCTCAACCAATATATTTTTGCTTTATGACTGCTGACAAAAAGGCACACTGTAAATGATGCACTGTGCTGTGCAGACACTCTGTCATCTGTGTTTTAAAATATATCTTTGATTTCCTTCCAGTTATTTGGCATTAGCTCATGAGTGGGTGATTCTTCTGCTTTACCAAGCGAGTTTGGTACTAATAGAGAGCACTTGTACACCTGCACAGTGGCTTAATCTCTTTTGTTTTTCACAGAAGCAAATTAGTTTTTGGATGAACTGAATTCAATTGTGGACAGTGGTTCCACATGCTGAATTTTCATTACATGAAATTGCCATGTAAACTCAATTATTGTGTATTGCACAAACTTACTAACTGAACTAAGTCCAATAAAATAAGAAATGCTAAAGTGACTCAAATAATAAAAAGAAGCTACTGCACAGTAATTGCTTACTAAGTCATTACAAAGTCTTTTTAAAGAATATTACAATTTACTTTAAAGATCTATCTTTAAAGATGCACATCATTATATTTTTGAAAAGTCATGCACCTTCATAATCTTTAACAAAAAAATCCTACATTCTTCTTGTTTTTTGTTTCACGTGTATGTGCACAATAGGAAAGAAAAGATGATCACACATGCTGAATTTAAATACCAACAGAGTTAACCTATTTAAAATAATTTCACACATTTACCCCATCCAGTCTTGGGCAAAGCATGCTGGGAACTGGAAATACCCTGCTCAGTTAGTACCAACAAAATAATTCATGTAGTCTCAACACAAATAGGTTAAGTCAACATTTAATTCACACATTCTCTTTCACACCACACACAATTAAATAAAGTTGTGACTAAATGATGCTGCAATAGTTTTTAGCGAGTGAGGAACAATATGGTAATTTATCTTTGTTAAATGGCTTCCTTACATACAGTATAATTCACACTCTTTTTTTATCTCTTCTTGATCTACTAAGCAGACATCTTTTAGACAAACTCTGCGTGTCGTTGTAAACCTCCCAGATGAAAAGTCAGCCTTTAAACGGTTCATCTACAGTAATTTGCTACACAGCATTCAGTGATGGCAGTCAGTTGACAAAGCTGCAATCCACTTCAGTTAGTGGACATGTGATGATCAAACGGTAATGAGTGAGTGATGCTACAACATAATTAGATGTTTGCAAAGTGTCAGATGCTGCTAGACACACCAGCAGAGATTTGTCACACTACTGCTTGTTAGTTAAAAAAGGAAAGTCCATTCTTGAGCACAAAATCAGCATTTCAGAATGATTTCTGAAGGTAACACTGAAGACTGGAGTAGTGATGCTGAAAATTCATTTTATAAACTATATTTTAAAATATATTCATATAGAAGTGAATTATTTAACACATATTTAATACAGATTTAATACTACTCTGCGATTGCTGATTTTCTGTATGTACATTTGCCCAATGGTTCTGTAACATATGGCATCTTCTAACATCAACAGACTTAGCTGATGTGGCTCAAATGGTGCCCAAGTCTATGTAAAAAAACGAAACAAAACAAAACAGAATTGGCAGCAATTTCATGCACACTAGAAAAGACCTAGATCTGCCAGTGGCTTGGTGGGCTGTCCAAAACAAAAAACACAAAAACAGTCTCTACATGTCAGCCACTCGAGCAGGTCATGTCAAAAGGAAATGGCTCCTTTAAATACACACGGCCATTTTCTCCTTTTGAACCCTTTGCCCCCATCACACGATCCCTCGACAGCCTCTCAAGAGTTTTTGGCATTAATGTGTGAATATCCACATTGTGAGCCAAGCCACTCAGGCCTGGTTTCGCAGTGGGCTCAATGGACATATGGAAGCGACAGTTTTAGACAGTATTGCAGTATTGTCAGCGTTGGGGAGTGAGTCGCCTGCAGCGCCACACACTGCCTGTCAGCCAAAGATATCTGGGACATGTCAAGAGGTGTCACTGGTGCTTTCATTTCTTTTGAAAGAGATGTATGTGAGAGAGGGGGAAAAAATGGCTTCAGGAAAAAAAAAAAAAAGAATATTAAAGTGGCATCTATTCATAGTTTTTAAAAATACGGAGTTCTGAAAAAAAGAGAGCTTTCTGGAGAGACTAAACGAATTACTTTCCCCTGGTTTCACAAACAAAGCTTAAGCCTAGTCCTAGACTAAAATGTAAATCTCAGCTGTTTAAACTGAAAGAAAGTCGCACTGACTGATCTTAAAACAAAATGCACACCAGTAATGAAGGATGGGAATTGAAGGATATAAAATGTTTCAAAAATGTGAGACAAAAAAAGTCACACTTTATTTATTTATTTATTTATTTGTATAATTCTGTGGCTTACTATGCCTATAGTTGTTGTCTTTTAAAAGCCCCAAAGAATCACAAAGACTGAAAGAGCACAAAGGGATTAAATTTTTTACAGTAGGTTGCCAACCAGAATGAAGGTTTTACTGCCGCAGGCACCGCCGCCGCGGCGTCTGCAGAGTGCACTTGCAGCTATTGACCATTGAGTGGCGCTCAAAGTTATTAAGCTAACTCTTCAAAGCACGTTTTTGCAAATAGCTGTCAGCTTTGCCTTGCTGATGTGTTATATTTGACTGCAGCCGTGAAAAAAACAAAGAAACTGTGGTTAATATCCACAAATTACAATTTAGTAGGCTACTTATGAAGTTAATTGCGTTTCTTAGAAGGAAAAAAAAATGTGGTTTAGGCTACTTTGCATAGGAGCATTAAAAGTGGTAGTATTTTAGTAGGCCAGGAAACATACATGAATGTGCGAAATAAAAATATTCTCACATTATTAATATTCATCACCGGTAAATTTTTAATTAACATTTTAAAACTCCTTTGATTAAAACAGCGTATATTTTTGTGACACACAGACTTTGTTATTCATTACCTGCCCTTTATTTCGACAGAGAAATACTCAGGGAAAAGATCTACACTCCATAAGAATGTATTGCGTGTTTTAGGAATTTGTTCCTTTATTTAAGTAAAACGTGAAGCACTGTATTTCACTCCCATTATTAAGATCTAACTAAAACAAGAAACAAATAAAAATAGAATAAATTCAACCTGTAACCATTTAGCCAAAATAACTAAACTGATAAAAAAGAACCAATTAATAAAACAGCTGTTTAAAATCAAGTTCTCATTATAATCAACAAAGTGCACATTATTATTCGCACAATGTAAGTTGACCTGTATTGTATCTTTACTATTTCATGCAAAAGAGATTTATTAATACAAGTTTATGTAAACACATTTAATCTCAAAGATGATGAACAAAACAGTGATTTAATAACGCTTCAGAATCATGTTAAAGTCCAATCGTTTCTAATGTGTTGATGACAACTCTAAACCATTCAGAATTGCGAAAAGTTATGTTTACCTTGGTTGCTTGACAGAAGCTTACAGGAGTTTATGATCCTTAGCTCATGAAATATTATCACTGAGGAGTGTAACAGCTAGTCGCTCATGTTGTATGCCAGCAGTAGCCTGACAGCTCCTTTTGAAGGTGGGTCAACAATGTGCCTGCAAACTGTGCTGCTGCAAAACACTGACCCGAGGCCTCTGCTGAATTCTTTATTATTTTCTCCCTTCATTGGTTTGCAGAGGCTAGAAAAAAATTAAAGGGCCCTTCAGAGCGTGCAGTGTTGTCATTTGAAATGGATATCTCAATAGTGAAATTCTGCACCCTCATCACTCTCCATTTATATGAAATATGTACCAGAGCAAAACAATTGAACAAGCAAAGACGATGCTCCATTGTAGGTGTCATGATGATTCATAATCCAGTTATGAAAAACAGAATGGACATGTATCACTTACCAGCCTGATAGGACCCTGCATCATTTTATGCCAGCATAATATGCATTGAGCTTATTTTCTTTTGGGGTAAAAAAAAAAATCCAGACGTTGTATTCATTGTGCGATGTTTATGTGTACAGATGTCACTTTTCTATATTACTGTAATAGAAGAAGGGAAAGGGTACTATTATGTATGATCTGTGTTCAGTGGAGAGCTGGGTGGAACGAGTCTTACTCAGCAGAAAATCCAGGTCACAAGATGATAAACAGCACCTAGGTCCTCCGTCATCAATAAGACTACGCAGTTTGGGAAGGAAGGAAGGAACAGTTCACTTTTATGACCTGTCAGCTGCCAGAACTGCTCTCATATACAAATAAAGTTCTTTGTGCTTTGAAAGGCTAGGGACTGTGGGAGACTGTTTCTGAAACAGGTTAAAATTGAATAATTAAAACGTGACTTTTTATCTCACAATTGTGAGTTTATAGAGATAGAAACTCAGAATTGCAAGATATAAACTCACCAATCTAAGAAGAAAATACTAAATTGTGATATAAAAAGTAAAAAAACGGTTTTAATTATTATTATACTTTACGACCGAAACATAAACTGAATTGTGAGATGTACACTCAGAGGAAAATGTAATCTGAGAGATGAGTGTTTTTTTTAACTTATGTGGTCCTCAAGATGAGAAAATGAGAAAGTATCTACAGTAGTTTTATATTTTATCCCTCATTTTAAATGATTAGAATGTATTTGATAAATGGCTCTAAGAATATGGCTTCTTATGAAACTTCTTTTAAAAATTGCCAGGTTAGGGATAAGTTGATCCGAATCAGTGGGTACGATGCAAAATTCTGTGTGTAAACTGTGCACCTGACTGAATCCAATTCAAACCCATGAAAAATAGAATAAAGGAATAAATGTCACTTAAACTAATAACCTTTTTATTCAGAAGATTTAGCTTATGGCAGCTTTTCTGCAATGTTGAGCAGGCCATTAAGCACTACCGGTGGGTTGATATATCTGATTATAATGTTATGAAAAGCATATTCTGATTCTTATCAGAGAAGGATTTGATGCACTTGTATATTGTCCCTATTAAATAAACTAGAGAGAGAAAGAGAGAGAGCAGTTTATACTAGAGAGATTTAACTTAACCTCTATGGTGGGATACTGTAGGTTAAAATACTGACTCATTCAGACAATTCAGGCTAATATTTAGCTAATGATTTGCATAGTTCTATATGTTGCTAATTTAACTATATGCATAACTTCTTTTTTTTTTTTTGTCTTTAATATAATAGCCATTGCATCTGTTATGCCAAAATTTTACTTTGAAAAGCCCAAAATTGTTTAACTTTAGTTTAACAGTTTAACTTCCACTCGTCCTGTGTGTTTCTCCTTTTCACAGTCCGGCAGAACAGACTGTTGGTTCTGAAGTACATGGTCACAATACAATACAAGTGTACAGTTGCCAAGATACAGGCGGTGGCTCAACTTACCCCACTCTCCCTATCCTGTGATTCCAGCATAATTTCTCAGAACTGTGGGGAAAATTCTGTAAGATAAATAGATGCAATTATCAGAAACAGGCTGCTATAAAAAATTATATGTGAACAAAATGTGAATGAGAAGTCTAAAATGGCCCTAAAATGTAGTATATGTAGAAATGGAAAATACGCTATTAAATTAAATCCTCTAGTGGATAAAATAAATGGGGCTGGAAATTATGAGGGGAATTGGTATGATAAAACAATTATCTTGGAATTGTTTGGAACGGTATACAACCACTGGACTGTTTCCCTGCCTGTAATTAACTTCATTTTCATGCTTTTCATGCTAATTTGCATTAGAATAAACAACACATGCAGTATCTGCAGACATTCGATTTCAGTTTACTCTAGAACTGGAATATTTGAGTGCCACTCCAATGCACAGACCAATATCTTTGGATGTCACAGCCTACAGCTATTTTGAAAAGCTGAGTAAAACGAGATATTCAGTGCTTATCCAATAACTGCATGTCTGTGAGGAGGAGATGTGATTAGGAAAATGGTTGCACTTTAAAATTTATACTAGTAGCCTTGCCCTAGAGTCTTAATATAAACCGTGCCATAGTGACTCGTACAATAACAATTATTTGACGTTTTGCTACACAAATTACATTTATATGACTTGAAGTTACATACAATCCATCGATTTGGCAGTAAAAGGTGAAACTGGACGATGTCTTATGTTATAGCCTAAATTATTTTGTTACACACGACTATGATGCTAAATTAAATTTGATTGTTTTTAAATTTGAAAAAAAAACTCAAGTACGGTACAGGCCCTTAGGATTTAAATCTTAGTAGATTTCCTGGTTTGAAAAAACATGAAAACCCTGCCTCTCCACAGATACAATCAGTATTTCAGCGCCTCTACAGCAAATGTCAAAAGCTCGAACAGCAGCACTCCTCAGGCAAACATATTGTCAGGCTCTGATGCCCAAATATAGCTAAGCATTTCACCAACTCAATCTGTTTGCCCCTGACTAAAGACAACTCTTTTGATTACAAGAAAAACAGTTTCCCTTGATACTGACACTTAATTCATGCTTCACATGACGTTAGTACGTTTCTAAGACTTAATGATGGTAAATAACAGCTCTTGCTGTAATAACCAACTGTCACTACTACAAGATTTTTTTTGCCAATGAAATGACCATAAGACACTGTTCCTCTGTAACATACGACACGTGAAGAGCATTTCCAGCTGATAGGTCATACACTCACTTTGAGGGACAAAGTAATGGATTCCAGCTGCTGCTTGTCACCTTGGCATCTGTCTGCTCAACGTGATTTGAAATCTTTGAATATGTTTAACAGCATCACATTTACTTAACACAGTTAATCCATCTGCCTAATTTGACATCGTTAGAGTTACATTCTGCAATTTAGCCAGACTAGCTGAACTATTGTGACTGCACACATGTACACACCCACAACTCCATAAATGAGTGAATCACACCTCCATGACCTTCGCAGTGGTTCTAGTTCAGTTCCAATTTTAAATCCTCAGGAGGTCAGAAATGATTTGTACATTTTTAAAGCTGTACATGTGTAAAAGGGTTAACGATGTTATCATTGCATTACATGCATACACTTCACACATGAATACCTTTCAGTGTGAAGGAGATCATGCTGCAGTATCTCATCCCTGAGTTTCAAATAACAAAAAATAACGAGGCTAATGGGCTGAGGTTTGAAAGATGGCAAGTGATGCAAAAACGGCAAATGAAGATCAGAAAGTTTGCATAGGCTACACACTTAAAGCTTGCTTTCAAAGCAAGTGACCTTTATTTTATTTTATGCTAATGGTAAAACTGAACAACTATGGTATTTATGCTTTCGCTCAGTACTGTGGGTTTTTTCCTTGGACAGAGGAAAGTCATTTGGAAAGATGTGACAGTTTAATGGAATTGTGCACGGTGAGCGCTGGGAGAGACAGCAATAGTGCCCTGAGATGAGCAGAGAAAACCCAAGGGTATTACTGTAGCTGCCAGTCTTCTGCCTGTTACCAGCCTGATGAAACCTGCATGGAGCTAAGGACATACACAGATCTTGACCATGCAAAGAACTCATGGAAAATGGAGCTGATCGCAAATCAAGCTGACTGACGTTTCATGAAGTTTTTACAGAGTTCACTGCAAAGGTGTGAGTTATATAATTGCCTTGTAACATCTCTGTTTCTGTTAAAATATCAAAATTCTTTCTCCACAGTGCAGCAACAATGGTTTGACATTGTTGACATTTGACATTGACCTAAGTCACTGGGGAATATTTGGGTCAAAATTAAAGATTTTTCTTGCTGTAATGCTGTAAATAAATCAACACATAATTTTTGATTAGTAATATGCATGGCTAAGAACTTCATTTGGACAACTTTAAATGTGATTTTCCAGTCTCACAGTAATTCATACATATTTTACGAGGTGGCTAATTCATACAAATTCTGATGACGTTTTTTGTTAATCGTATATATTTTATGAGTTGCCAATTTATATGAATTTGTACGAATGACCGACACCTAACCCCAGCCCTAAACCTACCCATCACTGCGTTTTAGACAAATCATACAAAATCGTACGAGTGAGATTGTAGAAATTTGTATGAATTATCACAAATCACCTTGTATGAATACTTAATATTTTTTGCACCCTTGTAGTCCAGATTTTTAAATAGTCTTATCATAACAAACCATGCATCACTGAAAAGCATATGTAGTCAGCTCAAGACTCAACTTTGATGCATAAATCTCAATTTCTAAATTGTATAACTGGTTTTGTGGTCCACATATTCTAATTAATTTAAGCCTAAAGACACTATTGGACAAAGATGTGCTGTAATTGTAACTATTGTAGCATATTCTATAATTGTGGTTCCAAGAGGAAGACAAAATGTCTTGCTTGAATCCTGTGAAGAAACAAAAAGTATGTATGAAGCAATTAGATAGAGCTAGCTAAGTAACCATATAAAGAATAGCATGGACATTAACTGTTTCCTTCATGTAATCCTCTAAAATGTCTGTCTTTTAACTGTTCAATACTATTTAATATGAGCAGCAGAGGTAAAAGCTTATGATGCTTAATCCTATAAAAGCCTGTGAGCCTTAATGCTTTTTTCTCTGCTTTTTACAACAAACAGGAAACAGGACCTCGTGCTCCAATGAGATCAATTAGGCCCAACCTTTTTGCCAACTGGGAGAACCATAATAAATACAGAAGCAGGATCATGAAATAGCCTTGTTTAGAAGGCAACAAAGATACTTGAGTAAATTAGCAGTCGTCCCAGTGAGCATGTCCCTGGTAAAAAAGTAATTTAAAGCACAACCCTTTTGTTGTTGTTGTTTTGAGGGATTGGTTGCATGAAGTAAATGAAAATAAACTGAAACTATATTCAGAAAACCTAGCTCAGCATATTAGCCTCCAAAATTTGGCTGAGGTACAGGTTTCAGTCCAATTAAAACTGTTTGGGTTTTAATTACATCAGCAAAAAGAGACTGACATTTGGGATCAGTCCTGAAGTTGAAATCATTTTGGGGTAAAGCAAAAGCCTGCTGTACACATCATCAACACAAACATCATAGCTATGTTTTTCTCTTTTATTAATTGCGCCCTTCTTTTACAACATATTTCCCATCACATCAGCTCATTAGTAGTCATGCAAACCCCCCTTTAGTTTCTTTCCTGCGTGGCCAAGACATTTATTTGAAATCATATTCATATTCACTCCTTTTTGCTGGGTTTTAATAGCTCAGTGAGATCGGTCAACCACATTTAGGGCCCAAGGCGATGGCCTTGCCTGAACTGTGGGTGTTAAATTGTGCTGTCGAGAGAAATCACAAACATTACAGCCTTATGCTGAAAGGCAGAAGGGGTGATTTGGAAGACTAATGCTGGTGTCAAAAGAGCTTTTGTTATTGCCATTGCTCAGTATTGATATTGATGTACCCTGCACAGCCTCCATTGGGCTCTAGAATAAAGGTGCTGGTGGGCACTCTTAATGATTGCAGCTCTACATGGACAGTAGTGCAGAGACATATGTGTGATAGCAAGAAATGGGACGATTTCTATAACCCTGTATCAATCAACCAGGGCACGGTGGTGACAGCTTAGTGCAACTACCACTTACAGGCTCATTGGCTTTAGTCAAGCTACATACTGTAGCGCAACAGGATATATTTTTCCACCTACATTTGACGCAGACAAGATTGAATTTCTGAGGAGTTTTAAAAACATCTTATAGTTGGCCAGTGATTATTACCTAAATCTTTTGGTCACACTTTATTTTAAGGTCTTATTCTTGCCATTAACAAACCATTAACAAGAATTTTGCTGCTTATTAATAGACGTTACGTTTAGGGTTTGGTAGGATAAGGGATATAAAATATGGTCATTTATGCAAATATGCGGTTGCACTTTTTTTATGGTACTGTTGCTCATGTACATACTATTTACTAATTGTAGTAATTACAAAAACAAGGTAATAACTAGGTACTAACCCCAAACCTAACCCTACCCCATGTAATTGCCTTATATTACCAGTATTTTTCAAGTAAGTACACTGTAGTTACATTGTAAGCACATGAAGGTGAACATACTCTATATGCTTTATTAGTAGTAGAAAACAGCCAATGCTAATAAGCAACTAGTTTATGGTGACAATTGGTCCTTATACTAAGGTGATAGCAATATTTTTTATAAATATGTCAACTTGTGCAGAAGACAAAGCAAAACAATCAGAATTGAAAGCAAAAAATTAGGACTGAGCATTACAAACTATGAGCAGGTAGACAAACCTTATTTACCTGACAAATGTAGAGTGAAATTAATTTGAATAAGTAATTGAAACATTTCATTATGAGGCATTAATACTTCCTAAGAGAAGATGCCTTTTTGTTATGCTCTTTTTAATGCCCTAATCTGTATCCTCCTTGTGTTTGTCTCTGACCTCCTAACAATACTGCACTTGTTGCCATAGAAACATAATTTTCATCTCACTCACAGGCCATGCAATATAACTTCACAAACTGCACCCACACTCACTCTCACAATGACACAGGATACAGACTGAGGCGCATAACCATTCTTACATAATGGCACTCACACATAACAGTGGTAGATGTAAAAATTTACTACGGTCTTGTTAAAATGATTGTATTTCTGACCGTTACTCGGCTTGGAGGGAGAGAGAGACAGAGTGAGACTGTGTTCAGATTAAAATGAAGTGATGAGTGTATTGCGTGAAAAGGGTAGAACAGAACAGCCAGAGACGGAGGCTAAAAGGCAGATGGATGGGTGACTCAGGAACAGGAGATAAAGTAAAGCGTTAAGCGTTTGTGTTGGACGGTTGGTTGTTTGCATATGGCTCCAAATTTGACATGTTCACGAAAGATGGTGGAAAACACTACATTTAAATATGTCATTAGTTACACAATATGATGCATGCTGTGATACAGACTTTATCTGTTCAGCATATATATTTAGAGAACGCAGGGTGTGATTTAACAATAGGAAAGACTTTATGGCACTTAATTAATTTTCTTTCGCTTTTTAAAGATTAATGACAAATTGAGTACTTAATACTTTTGAACTTTCATTTATTAGAAGTAATAAAACAATAAAAAATAAAATGTCCTTCAGCAATGACTATATTCACAATGTAGCACTTTTAATCCATGGCTTGCTTAATTGTGTTCATATTAACATCAGACCAGGTTCAGGTCAGGTTCTCTTGTTTAATTTAATATGTAACATCGATGCAAGCTTTTAATTTGCACATTTCAAATAGCAAAGAAAGAAATATCATGATTGACCAGACTGGGAGGGTTGTTACACATTCTATTGTACTTCCACTAAATTGCACAGACTGAGACATTATATACAAGCCATATTGCCACAATTGAGAGATTGATTATATACCTTTTTGAATAGGTAGTGATGAGGAATTGAATAACAATTATTTTGAACAAGTACATTTGATTAGCACAATCAATTAATCTACAAATACTCTGTAAGCTATTCGACATGCTTTTCAATTACTTCTTAATAAAACACCTTTAAAAATCCAATAAACAGCTATATGAAGAGATGCATAAGTGTAAATATCTTGAATTTATCAGACAAATGTTTTTATTTATTTTTGGTTTGGTTAGGTTTTTAAAGGAATAATACTACCATAAATCCTAATAATTTATTGACATAAATGCAAAGCAACAAAAAATTACTACTGAACTTTGCCAAAGATGATATAATTTGTTGGCAGCTGCAATTCAACTTGCATCAGGTTTCTTTTATGAAAATTAATGGGTTAGCACACCTTTACTGACTGATTGCCTTTTAAGGTCATTACACCAATACAGTTTAGCTGGTAAAACACTAATGCACTGCTATTAAATTCAGATTTTTATTTATTTATTATAATTTTTTTATGTTTTCATAGCTTGTGTTGTTACTTATCAATGCAAAGTCTGCATTATAACAATTTATGCTGATGTTGTCCAAACTCCACTTGGCATATAAGGTTTCCAAACTTTTGAAGGACATTCTGTGTGTGTGTGTGTGTGTGTGTGTGTGTGTACGCGCATGGTTTAATGAATGTAACACTCAAAGAATAATGCATCTGACCTGTCACTGGAAGATGAAGCAAAAATCAAAGTGTGTTAGCATACAAGTTTAGATGGAGTTAAGCTCCATGAGCACCTTCAGTGGCAATAAGCCAAAAATGTAATAGTTTCATACATAAATATGCAAGAGTGTCTCTTTTCATTTCAGACCAACGGCATTCATTATCTACTTATATTCTAAATAAATAATAAGCTTGAGAGTGAGCTCAACAAAAGTGGCTGTAAGAGACCTGGACAGCACCATTATAGATGAAACCAGTTCATGAATATCAAACTCCTGGCAGAAGCTTGTTGGATAACTAGGTATAGAAGATGTTACACACTATACCTTCATGTTGCCCCCCGTAAATGATAATAGCCACATGATAATGCATCGAGGTGAAATTTGGAGCTCTGATAAGTTGTCTCTAGACAAAATCAAACCTCTGACAGGCCTTTGTGTGATGTGGGTCCCCTTCTCATGCATAGTAATGGTTCTGAGCTCTGGGCTGTGGGCTTGATTTCCTTATCTGCCTTCCTAATTATCAAGGCATGAGAAAGGTCATTTTGCTGCTGAATTATCTGGTATGCATTTGATTACCTAGCCTTCATAGTGGATGTCGAACTGTGGTAACCTTGGCTTCAGAACTACTAACAACAATGCTTTGAACGGGTACTTTTAATTCACACTTTTACTTCAAAGAAAATCTTATTTATATCTACAACTGTGTTCTAAAGGGAGAAAAAGAGAAGCTCGTTGAGACTTGTAAAACAGATTAGTTTGTCACACATACATGTTAATATGTGTGTGTTTGTGTGTGTGTGTGTGTGTGTGTGTGTGTTCTTTCACTCTCGAACCTGATTGGCTAAGAGGAGTGTGATATTCGAGTGATAACAGAACTCCAAACAATTTGCTTGCTGTATTTCTCACAGCAAGTGTCATGGATGGTGGATGCCCAAATCCACTTGAATTTCACAGGTTTTTTGGAAATCTTTTGGTAAGAATGTTTACACTTGTGTGTGTATAGGTACATATAAGTGATAAATGACAAATAATATAATCCTTGTTTTTTTATCCCATCCATTTCTCATAAAAAAAGAAGAAAACAAAAAACATCTCACAACTCAGCCAAGGCAATTTGCACTAATGATTAGCTTGTCTCCGAGTTTATTTGTTTTTTTTCCCTTTCGTTCACCCAGCCTTTGAAATGAGATGATAATGAAGTGTGCATGGCCAAATTCCAATGGACATTAAAGCACGTTTATATAAAACACTTATGCCACTAAAAAGAATTTTCTCTTTAGAGGACTAATGAAAGAGATGGCAGCAAACAGAAAACAACACTTCAGTCAAACGCAAAATCTGTGCCTGAAACATCTTTATAATCTATAGACACAAAATGATTTACTAATCAAACACACCTGATTCAGCTCATTAGTAGAGACTCCAAGACCTCAGTAGGCTGTGTCAGACAAAGGGCACCAGGGTCACTGGTCCAGATCACAAAGCGATTCAAGCTGGAGATGCCCTTCCTGTACACTTAGTTTGACTTAGGGCACAGAAACTGGAGCTGTCAATTTACAATTCAAATCAACTAAATTGCGTGAATGTTTGGCAAGAGTTATCCTCACCTAAAGGGCAAGATTAGAGCTATCTGCATAGAACAGACTAATCATGAATAATTTGATGCCAAAAATGACTTTAACGTTGTTTATTACCACACTGTCATATTTTTCCTCATGTCAGACATGCAAATGTTGCCCTGTCTTAGCTTAATTAGCTCCACAGTCACATAATTTTTAGTTGATCACTCGCTACTGGAGTTACTGAGGAGAAAACACACCCCAAAGGGTCTTATCAGATAAAACAGGATGGTATCACTGCAGACACTTTGCATCTATTTTACATCATGCCAAATTATGTGTAGAACCCAGTCCTTTCAATATTACATCAATATCAGTATTTTTTTTTTATATCAGTATTATGATTTTAGTATCCAAAGTAACTGTTCATTGCCTCAACTGTCCAAGTCAACTCTATTATCGAGCAGTTTATAGCCACAAGATTAATCACAGCCCTTTCTGAAATCATCAAATCTAAAACTGATCATATTAATAATCACATGCTAAAATCAGGCTCAGGTTACAAATGTCTTATTCTGCTCCAAGGATGAATTACTGAGACGTTTGTGACCATTGCTGATTAATATTAATTCAGTTGATTCAAATTGGTCCGCAGATGGAGAGCTAGATTTTGTGTAACCTCAACAGGGTTATCCGAACCACTCAGCTGAATGTTTACTAAATAAATACATAAATATATCTATTAAATATTGATATGCACTGAAATTTATAGATAATAGTCCACTACAACTTACAACATACAAAAAAAATCATTGTAGTCATTTTCACTACAATCAATGCAGTTATTTTTGTAAGAAACAAGTAAGTTTATGGTGTGACCAGAATGAAGAAATGAGTTTCTAAGCAAAGTGTTGCAATAACTAGTTTCTAGATCAAATCGCATTCAAAATGCTTCAAAATTTATACAGTATTTAAAAAATGCATTTGTCGACATTTGCATTAGGGTAAGATGCAGATGACTCCTTGAGAACAATGTGAATTTACTTTTAAAGCTGGCAAATCATAAGCTAAGATCAGATCCCTGGTGCATCTACCAACCAAGGAAACCTAGTAACTTTGTTTTAGTAAGCCTTTTCTGCAAGCCTCTAAAAAAATTAGCGCACCGGATTTCGCTCCACTTGTGACATTGCAAAGGATCTCATTATAATATTAATATTACAACCATTTGTCAGTTTAAACGCCATGAGCAAAACATGCTAACACAGCTTCAGAGGAGACAAGAGTGCAGTGCATTTATTGATTTATTTACACACAGATCTAAGCTTTTTACCGTCACAGATGTAATTAAACGGCTGTTTTTGTAACTTGTGTGTTTTTAATGTAATCTTCTGTGTGAATGAGATCTTAGTACTCTTAGTAATGCTTTTGACAACCACTTTCTGCCCATGTGCTTCAAATCTGTGAACTCAGAAAACAGTAAGAAATTAGAAGTTTAAACTAATATGGTTTAAAACTCAGAATTTCAGTGCAATAAGAAGCAGCGTGGAAAAGCAGCTCATTTGCATTTAAAAAGACAGGCATGAAAATCAGCCTTTTTCTGCTTCCGCTCAAAAAAGGGGTTTTTAAAAGGATATAAAATGAAAGATCTGTTGGGCATTTTGAGCTTAAACTTTAGACACTTTCTGGAGGCACCAGTGGTTTATATGACATACTGTAAAAAGGGGCATAATATGTGTCCTTTAAATTGTAGATGCATATTTATCATGTGCAGGGTCATGATGCATCAGCCAGTGTATTAAGAAAACTAAATAGAAACTAAATGTGTTGCTTAGCATAGAATGTAACATTTTTCAAAGAGGCAATCTAATAGAAACCCTATTCCTTTTATTCAACCTGATCTCACAGAGTAATAACCACTTCAATTCTTAACGCATAATTCCGTGTTAGTATCACTTAATCATCGAAAATTCCGTGATGGGCTCACGGAAAAGATTACAATGTCAGTCAGTGACAGGCATCAGCCGTGATCCACATTCAAATATTGGGTAATGATATTGCCATTATTGCATATGTATTAACATCCTTTAATAAAACACAAGATACAACTACATACTGTACATTATTTATTAAAAATTATTAATATAATCCATAATCATATGGCTTTAGAAGGACTTGAAATGCAGCAACTTATTTGTAATGTTTTTTTTTTTACTGCTTATGGTCAGTTTTTGCAGTAAATACCTGTGACTGCGCTTATATTAATTATAATTATATTAATTATCATCTTTCACTGTGTCCACAAGTGCCTCTTTCACAAATAGAACATTGATATACCACACCAATGCCATTGATTTTTATTAAACTGTAGATTTCAGATGACACAGCAAATTTTAAAATCAAAAACGTTAAGATGTCTTCTATGAAGACACCAGCCCAAACCTCTTGTCTTGAAGCACAACTTGACAGTGTGTACTTATTGTAACGTGTCCTTATTTGGAGTTCCTGTCTGTGTCATTAGTATTTGATTTCATCCCAGCCGTGTCCCACAGGTGTTTTAAGTTTCCCCATGGTTCAGAGTGTATTTAAACTGTGTCTTTTGAGGTTCTCCTGGTTGGTAGTTTATTGTGCACGTGTTTCCCTGTCCCTGGATTTGTTTTGCCATCATGTTCGTTTCTCTGTTGTTTTATTAAATGTTTTGTTATTTCACCAGCCTGCATCATGACACTTATTCAGAACCAAAAGCATAATACCTGGCTCAAGAGCTACATTTATTAACTGAATCAGGTGCATTAATGTGTTCACACAGGAACAAAAAACTGCTTCTTCTGAGGTCCTCAAGGGAGGAAGTCAGCTTCCTCATAATTAGAGGACACTAACAGCTAAGAAAAATGGAATAGCTGGCATTCAGACTTCCTTTCTTCAAGGAACATAGTTTTTTTTTCACAACTATTTTTGGGTTATGTATGAGCTGGGAGCACACTTCATACCACTCTTCAATTTAGTTGTGTGTTTCAGGTGGTTTGAGTAAGAGGTGGCTGTAAATTGCATTTGCATTCATTAGCTTCATCCCTTGTCTCTGCGCTGCCATTAAGTTAATATGAGTGTGTGCGTGAATCTTCTATTTAGGTGAAAATGGATTTGGGCTCCATTAGCTGATTAGCCGTAAAATGACATTATCTCTCACAATGTGAACTTAATGCCAGTAATTTGAAGATGGATTACCTTGTGCTGAGACCCTCTCCCCGTCAATCATTTCCATCATAAATTTCGTCAACTAACATACACATATATGTAGCATTAGCTGTGCATTGTTAAAGTAGCAAACTTTACAAAATAAGCCAGAACATCTTGTACAAGATGCAAGGAAATGTGAATTTTGTCTATGGTTTCCACTATGCAGTTGGGAAATGTCAATCATGCCAAACCTTTCACAAATTATTTATATGATGCTGTATATTTTATCCAGATGTGTTACACTGTAACAGTGGAATATTTTCCATTTTATCATTTCCTTTTTTCTAAAGAAGAAATATTACTGTATGTCAAAAGTTTTTCTGATCAGTTTCTCATTGAATTAAATCAATATTTACTGAACAAATATTTAAATACCTTAAAATGTTACAAGCTAAAATTGACTGCTTCAATACAATGTCTTCTTCAATAGTATTCCTAGAAGCATTAAAAACTAATTCAGAACATTCACACTATTGTCACTTGAAAAAGCTGAGCTTTCTATACAATAATATATTAATAAATGCAATAATAAATCTGATGATACTACCTAAAATTCCACTGTTATTTGTTATATGACAACAAAGTTTCCCACTGAAGTACATTGTTGTTATATACAGTGGGTACAGATATAGATGACAGCCCCTATTCACTGGTGAGCAAGTGATATAATGTTACATTTCTCAAAATGTGTTTTAATGAAGAAACAAACTCATCTACATCCAGCATGGCCTGTGGGGGAGTAAATTTTAACACACTTTCATTTTTGGATGAACTATTTGTTTAATAGAGCAATTTTGAAGCACTTCAGCTGGTAATATCAAATGAAAGGAGTATTGAAAAAAAAAAAGTCAAAACTTATGTGGTATAAAAACAACATATAACTGGTTACTTTTAGCCTGCCCTTTTATTTCCAGCAATGCATTATATATTTCCAGGTTTCTCTAAAAGGTGAGAAAGTGTAGGAGAATGTTGCCGTACAGCCATACCATAACATATAGGCTATGTGTCATGTTAAAGGTCAATGAAAACATATGGTCCAACCATGATTAAAGTACATATAGCCATATGATCCTATACATATAACTTGTATAGGCACATCATCAATGTGTATTTATGTAGATGAATGTTTTTCCTGTGTAGCTCCTTCAGGTGTGTGTGGGGAAAAAAAACTAATCACAGAGATGTGATTTCATTATGCACAGTATAATGTGCCGGCTGGGAACTCTCAAGATAATCAATAAAAACCTGATGGAAAAAGAGGAGTTGTGTTGAGCTATTGTCGTGGAAAGGAGAGTCTTCAGAGAAAACAAAGACAGAAGAAGGAAAATAGGTCTGGAAGGTATTGAAAATAATAGAGAATGTCACATTTACATTTCACATTAGTAAAATGGTTGCCGTTATGTTTTATTCCAATTGTTTAGGCCCAACAATTATGAAAACCAACACAGAAAGACACAATGGATTAGCCTCACTCAGACAGTCTCATTTTCATATAATAATAATATTAAACAATAACATGTTTTATTATTAAGCTCCTTTCCCAGAGCTCAAGGTCACGTCACAAGTCTTTAACTTTTAAGAAACAGATGCAACTGACACATCAAGAGAGCGACAAAAGACATTCAGAAGAAAAAAATAGTGTGAGGAAGTTCATATTTGGGATTTGAGGAGACTCGACGGGAGTGAGATTCAGAGTTTTGGTGCCATGAAACAAAATTAACTTCCACCCACAAAAGTAAGTTGAAATCTAGGGATGAAGTAACTCACAGAGACCGTTGAGACATTTAAAGGTTAGGAGAAGCATCTCGCAATGGATACAGAGGAGAGACAGGCAGCCAAAGTAATTTACAAAGGATGTGGGCACATTGTTTGGTGTGGGTGACTTTTCCTGCAGAAGTTCTAACATATTGCAGTGATTTCAGCAGGTACTGAAGGCCAACCAAGAGAGAAGAGCTAAAACAGCATAACATCTATCCAGTTTGACTGAGAAAATTAGAGCGGCCATGCTTTCAAATCACCAATGCAGGCATTAAAAGAGCAGAGTGGGAGGACAGATCTGAAAGTCATGAGCGGAGCAGTGTGAAGCTGAAAAGATGATGGCTAACAATATGACCAAGAGGAAGCATGTAAATATTGAAAAGCAAAGTCTGTTAGCTGAATGATATTTAAACCGCAAGGGAGCAAAATCTGTTTCCCTTAGAAGGGAGTCAAGAGAGAAGTATTTACTGAACCCAAACGCTAAGATCGAGCAGGATGAGGATACCAAGAGTCAGCAGCTAAAAGAAGGTCATTGATATTACTCAAGAGACCAGCGTCTGTGCCGTGTAAAGTGTGAAAAACAGATTGAAAAGGGTCATAGAGACTGTGAGTAAGCAGATACTAGTATAGTTGGAAAGCAACAAGCGGTTTAGATAAGAAAGACGATTTGAGATAGAACTGAAATTGTTCTGTGCAGATGGATCTAAGCCACGTTTCTTAATTATAGGGGTGATGGCATCCGTTTTCAGGTGTATTGGCACAGAAGCAGAAGAGAGGGCATTTTATCAAATGTGAAATGAGAGCAGTTTTTTAAAACGGGGGTGAGGGAAGGGTCTAGGTGGCAGAATGATGAGTTAGATTTTATAATTAACTCGCTGACAGAGGATGAGAGAATTTGTTTCAAGGCTTGAAGCTCAGGGGTAAACTGCAGAGAAGTGCAGGGCATCAGCCTAGTTTTGGTGGGAGCGTGTGTCTGTAAAACTTCAGAGACGGTAGAGTTACCACCGTTTAAATATTTGGGTCTGGTAAGATTTTGAAAGAGGTCACCAATGCTCACTGTTGCATTTAATTGGTAAACTTACAGTAAAACTTTACTGTAAAAAAAAGTTAAATTTAATTTAATTTAATTTAATTTAATTTAATATGTAATTTATTCCTGTAATGGAAAAGCTGAATTTTCAGCAACCATTCAATGTCACATGATTCTTCAGAAATCATTTTATGCTGATTTGATTCATAGGAACGATGAAAACAGCTGTGCAGCCTAATTTTTTGTGGATTCATAACACTTAAAAAATATGCATACATACCTGTAGATAACATTACACTCTCAGAAATAAAGGTACAAAAGCTGTCACTGGGACAGTAACTTTTCATTCTAATATGTACCTTTAAGGTTCCAAGATGGACCCTTCAGGTACAAACATGTTCTTTTTGAAAAGGTACCACTCCAGTGACAGCTTTGTACCTTTATTTCTGAGAGTGTATAAATACGGTTACTGTCATTTTCCTGCAAGTTATTGTGTTGTTTTCTCCTTTCAGCCCCAGACACTAGATCCTGTCAAAAAATATCTATTTTGTCTGGTAACAGAACAACTAAAGTTGTCTTATACCTAAAACCCATTAACAGCAAGTCTTGTCCGAAACTCAACACTGTATCAATCTTTCTAGTAGCCAAAAAGTTCACTAAGTAAAGCTAGTGAAGAGCAGAAGCAGGAGATGATGAAAGAAGTAGATGAAAGGAGCAGAGTTTATTGAATGATCTTAGTTGTTTCAATGCTCAGACTTTGTCTGACCGATACTAAAAGCAAACAAGTGTTGTTATCGCACAAACCATAACAAGGAAAAATCATTACTTCACAACATCATCCCATAAACCTCAAACAGTCCTTGAAACTACCATCTTAAGTCTAAACGACAATAACAATGTAAATGACCGATCAATGAATAAATCAATGAAATTAGTATATAGATAGCTAAAAAATATTATAATAAATTATTATATAAATATAAATGCAATAATAAAAAGGTAAAAATTATTATGAATGAATAAATAAATAAGTAAAACAACACAAATGTATCGCTCTCTTGTCTGACTTCAAACAGCTATGCATAGAAATGAAGGATCACCAGTGTTTCTACAATAAATTGCTGGTTGTGTACATGAGCTATGCTACTATAATATGGCGTGCAGATAGCCTAGTTGTAATTATAGATTCAGTGTTATGTTTTCTCACCGAAACGCATTTAAAAATCCAGTATGGGCTTACCTCACTCTCTCCACTAACATGCCATCAGAGTCAATGAGCTGAAAACATTAATACTAATGTTTGCGAAGAGGGAACATTTCTTTTAAACAATTTCATTAAACTTTTGAGGTTGTTGTTAATATGAATCCATTGTGATGGGCTATAATTTGAAGCGATAGAAACAAATATCTGAACAGCCCCATTCTCAATTTCCTGCTTGGTTCTGATGCCTCTTATCAGTCTTTCCCTGTAGCAGCATTATCATAGATCCCTTTGTCTACAGCTGTCAAATGAAAAGAACACAAGCCATTATGGCCCATTTTCAAAGCATTTTCCTCATATTAAAAAATTACAAAAAAATAACCATGATATTCATTTAGCAACATGACTAATGGTTCACATGGTTAGTACATTACCTTTACTGGTTCTATAGATATAAAAAAAAGCGAAAAAGAAAACTTTAAAGCGCCTTTTTATATTGGAAATTGTTCACTGGTCTTTTTAATGCACAAAAGGGAATTGTGGCTTGGAGAAAGAAGAGTATCTAGAATAAGGAACATTAATTGACTTTGCTAAGTCAACCTTTAATGTACAAATCAGCGTAGAAATACCATCCTCGCCACTATTTTGCTTCTTTTTCATGTGGCAGGGGCATTCTTCTCACAGTCAAGTAGACATTAATTCCTTTCAATCTTCACACTCAATTTATTCTCAAATGTCCCTGCCGATATGCTTGGTCCTCTAAATTAGTGGCGGTGAATTATACGGTAAAGAAAGAATGGAAGAAAGAAAAAACTTAATCATACACCATAGCTGCGTGTGAGGAGTCTTGTATCATGAAATATGCTCCTTCTTCCCTGAGGATATAAGTGGTCAATGGAGGAATGGAAACCAATGGAATGAACCAATAAATAGCAAAGAGCTCAAATAATTAGGTCTTTTAGTTCCGCTTTGGATATTTTGTTAAAGGCTATTTTCTATGCCAGCATCCTTTACAAAAAAAAAGGGTGGAACTCTATAATAACTTGCAGAAGTACAAACTGTCCAATTTATAGTGCATTTATCTTTTCTCACCAGAAATATGCTTTGAACGGTGCTGATTTACTGTTCATTTGGTTTAGCTCTTCATTCAACATACTGAGAAATCACACGTCTTTGAATATATGTGTCCAGTCAATAATGCTGCTGTGATTAAAACACATTAATTGCACCCGTTTATCAATACTGTTTATCAGCCAGCAAATGTTTTAGCATTAATTCCAGTGGGCGGGAATGAATGATGAGACTGGCATTCGAGGAGAGAAAAAAAACTGAATCATTATGATGAACAAATTAACCTCTCCTCCCACCCCCAAAAGACGCAAGCCTTGAATCTAAGCCATCTATCAAAATTACATGCAAATTAGGCACCAGGAGGCCATATAGGACTTTACACTTAGGTCAAAGAGCTGGTACTAGTGTCTCCATCACTAAAGTCCATCATAGTGCCCTTTTACAGACAGACTGAGAGACAGGGGCTGCTGCTTTCAGCAATAACATTTGGGATTTACCATATTACAGTGAATGTATTTGCTATTTTGAAGGGCCCGGAGCAGCCAGAGAGGTACAGCGACAGACCCCGTGCACAGACAAGGTCTGCAAGCTGCTGTCATATATTTCAGGGAGACAGTCAAGCTCTGCTGATGCTGAATTTCTACAAAAATATCTTTGTTTGTTGAGGAGAACTTGAGGAGGTGTGGGACAGGAATTATGATGTGACAACGGAGACCCCTAATGGAGGAAAGAAACTCTTCATCCCTCCGCAGCAATGAGTACTAAAAAAATAAAAGATTAATAAATTAGCTGTCTTGATTCATTTTTACTGACACTCGTGTGTGTGTTATATATGTAATATACATATAATTCATATATTTGAACTGGATCAAAACCTTTCATCAAAGTTGTCCTAAAACTTAAAAACTAAAACAATGTCCATTCTTGTCTTGGGACAACTTTGATGAATTTTTGTAATCCTTTTCAAATGTTGACTACTGTATACATAAATATATATACATTTAAATATACTGTATATATACACAGACACACATGAATTAATAATGCATGATTATTGAACACTCAAAAATGCATTTGTTTTCAATGTTATTGATGTTGTAGATCAAAAAGAAATTATACATTGACAGATGGACGTACAGATATAGAGGAGGGATAACACTGTTTAACAACAAATTTGAAAAATTATTTCGTTGAATATTGTTGGATGATTTTTTATTTTATTTTTTTACAAAAACAAATAAAATTCCACTATTGTTGCCCAGAAATTATTCATGTTGACCTATCAATATATGTCTCAATAATGCCAACCATTTAAATATCTTATATGTAACACTGGGTACCACAACTTTTAAGACAATTTACAGAAATGTTTAACCACAAGCAAGGGCTGTATCACTGGAATAAAACTTGGATCCCTTTGCTCAAGAGCACAACTGTAATAATTCTCTATAAAACTACAAGCTTTGCTTTATCAAAAGATTAAGAGGCTTGGATTATGAATTGAACATCCTGGTCTTTAACCATGGAGTCGTGCTTCACCATTTTCATGATTAGTGTTCTGGCCTTCTCCTGTGCTGATGTGGTTTTAAAAGACCATAAGCCAAACTCCTGCAGAGTTTAGCTCCAGCCAACTCCAAAACACCTGCGTCAAGTACACTTAGTTAGACCTTGAGTAGCTGCTTCAGGGGTGATTAATTGAGGCTTGAGCTAAACTCAGCAGGACAACGGCTCTCCAGGACCGAGTTTGAACACCCCTAATCATAAGGCATTATGAAGAGAGTCTCCCAGCAACGTTTTTTTACTAAATAAAGTTTATTGGATATTAGAACTTGACCTAATGCCAATTCCAGAATTAATTTGAGTTAAGCTAAGGAAAGATTTCTAATTATTCTCTTAATAAAACCTTCCGAGCCTTTCAATATACAAACATTAACAGATCAATTTTTATATTTAATTTGCTACACAGCTTAAAAGACTGCTGTACAAAATTAAAATCATTATTTACTTAAAGACTAACCATCAGTCTATTTAAATCATGATATATGCCCAGAATAATCAATTAATGAGTACGTATTGTCACAGTATTGTCAGGACAGAATGGGGAGAATGAGATCTTAAAACTTGTGATGGAGAGCAAAATATACAGCTTAAGTTTCAATTCGATTTTTGAAGTGTGGATCCATGCATACTCTAATGGCTAAAACTGCCCACAATCCATTGCGCTTGGGTGAAGGATTGAGACTGAGGTCTCTGCCAAACAAAAGTGGGCGTTTCTTAATTTTTTGGGTGTTTTCAAACTGCTAGGTGTTTCTCAATCCAACAAACAATATGATCCCCCTGACCTAAACCTACCCTCACTATGACGTCATCCAATCATGGTTCAAAAAAACCGCCCAATGTGGTAACTCACATTACCTTGCTGTAGAGAACTATTCTTGGAAGGAAAACTACAAACGTGGCAGACATGTGCAACCGGCAGTTAGAGAGGATTACAAAAAGGAGTTATAATCAACATTTAACAAACATTTTAACAGGATTGTTTGGGTCACCATTGACTTCCATAGTAGGAAAAAAATGGAGACGCAAAACAGCCTGGACAAACTTTCTTCAAAATATCTTTGTGCATCTTCCACATTTGAACTGCGTGGAAGCCGAAATATACATATCTCAAAAATTGATTGTCACATTACATTCATTAATGAATTTAAGAATATTAGAGAATGAAAATTCAATGTAGTAAGATTACTGTACTGTGTATTACCAGGTAACACTTAAAATGAATCACCCTTTAGTTCCATACATGTTTGTTTTCCTTCTGTGAAACATAAAAATCCATATTTAGAAGAATATGTAGCCAATCAATTTGGTGAGCACTGACTTCCACATTTATCAAATTATTTTCTTCTTACACAGAAGTCATGCGGGTTTGGAATGACATTAGGGTGAGTATAATGACATTTCAAACGAATTTACACTTTGTGTGAACTCTTTAAAGACTCTTTAATCAAGTTTTGCCCAGATAGAAGGTCATAGAAGGTCACTTTCACATTCCAAACTTTATTGCACAGATCATATAAAGACAATATATAAAGCGATTATTTTCATACGCATGTGTGAGAAAACAGTCAAGCAAGATTTTGCCTTTGACAAAACCATAACAGTGCTAATGTGCAGCCCAGTAGCTCCAAAGCTTTTCTAAGCCAGATGGACAGGCATGCAACACATTTCCAGTTAACGTTAAATGCAACATACTACACATTAGCCATTTACTAGTGCAAAGAAAAATCCGAACGGAAATGTACTGTATAATACTGCTCAACCAGCAGATCATCCATCTTTGGTGGATATAAACAGTTTGGGTCAGTCAGTCTGGCTTCACTGTGAAGCATCTACCCTGACTGTTCCCTTAAAATAGTCTCCATTCTACACTGAATCTCAGTCTCTCAGTCCATTCAGGTTCAAGATGAGGTCTAAACTGGCTCCAGGCTCCTCGAGTTACTGACGTCCTTGTGTGCATCTGCGCAGACTCTCAAGCGACTGCAAGAAGGTGCGCCAGGCTTTGTCTTCCTCCACTGTGAGCGGTCCTTCCTCGTCCACCTCCTCAGTAATCTTGTCGCAGCTGAACTGCTTCTTCCTTTGCAGGACGGAACGGGCCCTGTCGCAGTCTTGGGTCCTGGACAAGCCCACCATCTGTGGGAAATCCTCCATAGCCAAGGACATTCGGGGAACGGCCAAAGCATTCAAGTGGCTCATCTCCATTGCATGCACGGACATTCTGGAATTTTGGATTAACGAGGAAGGTCTCTTAGAAATTCTTCTTCTAGATATAGTTCTTGCGAGTTGAGCCCGTCTTCCAATGCCAGAGTGCCGGTAGAAGTAGATGAAGAAACTGGAGAGAAGCTCTTCAGTCGGTTTGCTGCTTCTGTTCTGTATCCGTCTCGAGTGTTTGTAACCCAGAGCTGCTGTGAGGCTTTATATAGGCCTTCTCTTCCCACACACTCCTCACGGCTCCTCCATCACAGGACTGTCACGCTTCCGACTTCCATTACTATCCTCCGGAATCACCCCCCCCACTACCGACTGGAACAAACACGCGAGCGGTGTGCAACAGGGAGCGGGTAGAGGGACGGCTCTCGAGGATTTGGCTCTCAGACACAACATGAGAGAGCTCATGCACATCTATCAGAGGAGTTGGACGTGACACCCGGCAGATGGCCTTTTAAATGCCGCTACAAAGCTATAAAATTCACTTGTATCAAGGCCCAAAGAATACGATTTTGGTAGCATTTAAATATAAAGGGCATGTACATGGGTTGGACACAGATTGTTCTTGCCTGCAGGGGAGAAATAGAGGCATGGGGGAAAGTCTAGTGAGCTCAGGATTTAGGCGTGCCATCTGGGGGTGCGTTTTCGGCTAACAATAATCACAAGTTCCATTGAAATCTATTGGTAATGACAGAAATTGCAAAGATAGTTGCTTTTGGGAACACATTCCTGATTAAGAGTAACAACGACATCCCAAATAGACTCGATGGGATGAATAGAGAGTGCTTAGACTGAAAATCTTAGATTTAAAATCCAATTTAAAACAAATTAATTCCTTTTAAAAATTCAAGAAAGAAAATATGTGATGTAAAATAGAGAAAGAATCTAAACTATAGGTCACTAATCAAATAGGAGTATTATTATACAAGTATACGCTATTTTTGAAACGTTTGGGGTCAGTAAGAATTAGGTAAGAAATTAATACTTTTACATAATAAGGATCCATTAAAGTGACAGCAACAGCTTTTACATTGTTTAAAGAAAATGTTATTGCCAATAAATGATGACTTTTTATAATAAAAAAAATTGTAAAAAATTGTTTTCACAAAAATATTAAGCTATTTGTTTTTTAAAATAAATATAAAAAATGTTTCTTGATACCCAAAATCCATTTTCCAATGACTTCTGAAGGTTCATGTGTCCCCGAAGACTGGAATTGCTGCTGAAAATTCATCTTTGCCATAAACTACGTTTTAAAATATCACTGCTATTTAAACATACTGTTTTCTGTATATTACAGAATATACTGCATTTGGATCAAACAAACACAGCTAAGATGAGCGTATTGGATTCCTTTAAATTACAATCATAAAATGACTGACCCCACACAAACTTTTGAATGGTATTGTGACAATGATTGTGCAACTCTTTGTATATGAATTAAAATGTCCTTGCTTCCACTGAACGCACACAATTATCTTTACTTGATTCATAAATCATGCTACAACAGAACATTCTTCTTTTAATGGTATTCATCCATTAGGCCAAAATCACCATGACATCAAAGTCTTACTGAATAATGTCTAAACCTTTCACCATCCATCTTTATCATTTTACCACAACCACGTGCAATAAAACATACATATTAATATATAATTTACATTACAGTCAACAAACAGCTTCCTTTTTGTGCATTAAAAATGAATCAAAACTAAGAGAAGCATTATTAGAAAGATGTTTTTATTTGAAGGATCAATTCACAAGCAGGCATACTGAGTGCATCAAGTTTTTAGACATTTGTCTCATAAAAGTTCAAGACCGTTTCATTTATAATGAAGTCAGGAATTCTTGTTTTTTTGGACTGTTTTGAAGCAAATACTGCATCATCATAGACCAGGCAATAACGGAACAACAGCCTTAGCTTTCGAATAAACTCTCGTCAGAATTGATATTTGCTTCCTGTCTCCAGCAGCACCAGCATTACAAAGTTAACCACGCAGGACATACACAAATGCTCCACAATGTTAGTGCAATAGAAACCATATCTCCTTTCAAAAAGATGCTCTAAAGATAGAATGCACAGTGCCATCTGTGATGGGCACAAATAGTTCATGTAGTGCATTTATTTTGTAAACGACTGCAAAAAAAAGCAAATATGGACCAAGAATTATAAGTGCACCATTTTGTAGACGCTGCAGATGCAATTTTTTAATTATTGTGGGCAATCTGCCTAATTTCAGTCATATCATTCGTATATCTTTTGATTATGTTAATGGACGTTTTGTTGCACAAATAGACACTGCATTCAAGTTGAGAATTTTTTTTTCATTATTCATGTTCATCAGATCATCATTACCAGAGAATTACTAATTTACTCTCTTTAAACATTTAAGAAAACCAAACAAACCATACTGATCAATGCTGTTAGTGACTGTTAGGATACAAAGAACTTCAGCTATTCTGTGGTTGTCTTATCAAGCTAATAAGAGCTGTGTTGGTCAGCAAAGGCTGTTCAAGCAAATCATGTTTTGGTTAGCTACGACTCAACCAACATTGCTTGTTTTGTACCATCTCAGGAGCAGTTGGGTGTGATTGGTCTCAGTCCCTGACAGCAAAAGGACAAAGAGATTGTTTTTTTTTGTTTTATGGGGTTTTTTTGGTCCCTCTTTGTTTAATCACACTTGTCTGTCCTTTTTCTGTTTCTAACCTTGCTTCTGTTTCTTCAGATAGCGTGCACGCTGAGACAACCCCATGCTCATAACATATTTGTTGAGCAGTTTCGCAGGAAGCAGAGCAGTAGTCACCCAACCCTGCAGCAGTGACATAATAACAGACTTGTTAGACTGGAAAAATACAGAACATGAAAATAATCCATATTATAGTTTAAATCATTTACAAGCTTTCATCATTCAAAGTGGTTTGTACAATGTACACAAAAGTTGGGAGTTAGTGCAGTTCTTAAAAATAAATAATAATAATAATAATACCCTTATTCAGCAGGGCTGCATTAAATCGATCAAAATGACAGTAAAGACATTTATAATGTTACAAAAAGTTGAATTTTAAATAAACAACAAAAATAAATGCTTTTCTTTTGAACTGTGTATAAGCAAAACATCATTATATATATATATATATTTTTTTTTTTTTTTTTTTTTTTTTTTTTTTAAACATTGATTTATTGTAAATTGTAATTTTATTTCAGTTTTTAACTGTATTTTTAACTGTGTGAAATCTTTCCGACCCCAAACTTCTGTACTGTGAATTCTCAATAAACGCTGAATTAAAGATGAATGCATTTTAAGAGGGTCTCACCATGACGGCATGAGGGAAGTAACCATTGGACTGAGTCTGCAAGCCTACAGTGCTCAGCTGGGCTTTAACGTAGCGCTCCGGAGAGGGAATGTCAAGAGTGGGCCTCCTGATCTTGCTCAGTTTTGTCGTCACATAAAACGGCAGCACACTCTTCAAGGCAACACACAAAACACATTATCAGTAGATGATATAGAATATAGCAAAAAAACATATATAAAAAAAATATTTATCCAATTTAAAACTTGGGATATTACGCAGTGCCTGAAATTGGTGGGGACTATATTCAGGCGCAGTGTGATATCATTGCACCTGCTTCATGGATTCAAAAACGATAAAACTCAACTTTTAACTCTAAGGAAGTCGGAAAATGCCTATTTTCACAAAAAAGTGGAGTGTTTCTTTAAAATCAGCTTTCACCCTCATACACATCACATCAATGGTGATGCTTTTCAGACAACAACACGCTGATGTCTGAAATCTTTGTTGACTTTAGTGTTAATAAATTGTCACTCACCTGTATAACTATCCCTTTGCTTTTGTATTCAGCATCAAGTCCACGGGAGAAAAAGTCTACAAAGGCCTGGAGGTATGAGAATAATCATGTGATGTGCTTTATTTAACATTATGTTTAAAAAAAATAAATAAATACCAACAACTAATTTATTCATAATCGTGCTGCTAAACACGTCTACTGAGAACTTTAGCAACAAAGGACAAAACAGACCCCCCTCACATTGATAATGAAAAACTGATCAACTGTACAGAAAATTTGTTCTGTAGAGAGAACATTTAGTAAACGAACGTATGAAAGTGCACGGCCATTTCTACACAAAATGTGGAATTTATCAATACAGAAATAAGCAATGGCTACGATCAAACCTCACGTCTGGTCTCAGCTGGTATACACAAGTTTCTGAGTTACCTAAATCTGCTGGAGAATTGTAACAAGATATTGTAGGTTATTTTTCTGGCCGCCAGCCGAAGCTCATTAGTCTAAGGTTAGGATTTGAATGTATTTTTTTTGCTTTATATGCACCAATAGCAGTGCAAACAGCAGACCACAAAGTATATAAAAGTGAATATTAAATAACTTAGTATATAAAAGTATATTAAAACTGTTAACAGATTAATAAAAGAAAAAGTCTTAATCTTTTTTTTCTATCACTGCCCAACATTTCAGCTATTAAATCACAAAACTAAAATGCATTCAACCAAACACTTTCACTTTTACACAGATATTGGAACATTAGTGCATTAATGCCTTTTATTAGGAATATTGAAGGAAAGAGGCTATAATGTTTATATTTACTAATATTTTAATATATAAATGGCATAAATGAACGTAGCTTAATTGTTTGGTTGTTTCTGGTGCAAGATAAATTTCTCTTTCATGAGATCACTTCCTCTTTTTGCTTGGATTTTTCTTTCTCCGCATCGTAAACTATAGGGGCGAGGCTTCTAAACAGGGGCGTGATATTCACATAACGATTGTCCTAATCCGCCACATTTATTAACGTGCGATCATTGGGACAATGAGCTTGGGGGCATATGAATGTTTCATGAATCACACGCCAGCTCTGTTATAAGCTGATTTGTGCTCACAGATTTGCACTATTTCTATGTTAGATTGATAAAAGAGGCTGAATAAGAGAAAGATGACTTGCCTTTGAGGAGGAATAGAGAGTGAGAAGAGGAAATGGGTACATGCCACTCGCAGAAGCAACATTCAAGATCACTCCTTTAGACCTGGAAAAAGTTGTGTTGTTTCACCCATTAATGTCTGAACGTCTGCTCAGAACAGCACATGAGCATGTTTTACACAGACAACAGTGCTTAAAATGTCCCATGTGTTCGTTTCATTTTCACTTGACTCTTTTAGCAGCACAGAATTATCCCTTCTAACACACTGGTACCTGCTAATGGATTCTTGCATCCCTGTTGCTATGGCAACCAGTGCCCATGCCAGTGTACATACTGTTGCATTATGTACTAGTGCACACCAGACCCTAGGGCTCTAGATGGGAGGAGCTACACATACTTTAAGCATGTCTTTTATTCTTTTAAGGAATTTGTTTTCCTATTAAATGTATGTTTGTTTCAGTTTAACACTGTCAGCCTGTGCCATAAAAAATAATTAAAGGGATAGTTCACCTAGAATTAACATTTTATAAATCACTTACTGCCCCTCATGTATGAAAAGAGATTTTGAAGAATGTGAATAACCAAAGAGTCGGGATTTGTGTGTGTGTGTGTAAGAACTATCCCTTTAACAGTTTTTAATCGACATGAGACATTTATAATTGCCAGCCTGACAGATCAAAATATGTAAAAGTGAAACATTTGTCCATGATTAATGGAATGAAGTAAAGGCCAAAACCACTGCGTAAGCATGGGATGACCAAACTGTACAAAAATAATCACATGAAACATTTGCATGACACACTCCTATGGGACAGAGCCTACTAGTTAGTCATAATGCCACAAGTATAAGAATTATTGCATCTGCTTTACCAAACACAACTTAAAATACCATCAAAAATCAAAGTTTGGGGATTTCTGAGCTTACCTCTCTACCATCCTGGGCAGTACCAGTCGTGTCATCTACAATAGAGCAAAGATAGAGCACATGAATCAGATTTAAAAACTATAAACACAAATTAAAATATGCTCAACTACAACAATCTTTTCAGTAATATTTCACATATGCACACCACAAACTTTCAAATCTGGCCCATGTCTATGATTAGCAAAGCACACACAGTGAATGCACAGAATAATACATTTTGGATCCTGAAGGTGGCAGCATAGACTCAAACTTTCAGAGTTTATATTAAAGAACTGAAGAGGCAGTGAGCTACACTCAACTTTACTGAGCATCATATAGAAAGTGATGTGTATACATTTCATGAATGAGTCAAACATCTTAATAACATAAAGTTTTTTTTTCTTCTTGAAGTTCAGTGTAATATGAAAACAATCAGAATGTCAAACCTTTTCTAGTGAAAAAAGAAGTTCTGCAACTGGCTAATATCTAATCAATGAATGCATTTACATACACATAGGACCAAAGGTTCAGTCTACAGCACTTATTTTGTGTTCAGAAACCTGGCCTGCCAAAACACAGTAAGGAAGCACAACAGACGGCATTAATGTTAGTAAAATGACAAGGCATCTTAAAACCATGCCAGCAAAAAATGAACAAAAACTAAATTATGATTTTTAAAGCATTGTCATACTCTCTAAAACGGCAGAAGACGTAATGCAGGGGAGAAAATCTTTAAATTATGTTATTTTTGTTTTCTTTGCGCAACAAAAGTATTGGGAACATTTCAGTTGTGTTGCTGTCTATAGAAGGGTCAGATAACTCTGATTTCATCAAAAATATCCTAATTGTGTTCCTAAAGGTCTTACGGGTTTGAAACAGATACAGGCGAGTAATTCATGATTCATTTAATTCATTTTGTGGTGAACTTAACCTATAAATGTGATGGACGGAGGCACTTAAATTAGAGGATATTTAAATAAGCATCTCTAATATCATAGCGTTCTACCATGCAATTGTCCCAGTGTAGTCTACAGCATTAGTTAGAAGATATTTTTGTCAACGGTATTGGCAGAGAAATTTGTAGCGCTACATTTCTAATTTATACATACGCTTGGTTTTCAGCCTCTCAGTGGATAAGTAAAGGCTGTTTTAAAGACTTGAGGGAGAAGCTAATTTCTCTTACCTGACAAACTGATGTAATGTTGATGTTGATCATACTGTTGATGAACTGCAATCACAACTGTCAATACGTTACCAACCAAAACAAACATCAACGAATCAGATCACACCAGACAGTTACACGTCTATCAATTAAAGGGCAATTTTGCATAATGGCTACACAAACTTACACTGTCAACATCAGGAATGTTGAGGAAGAACTCTGGGTAGGAATAAGACACTCCAACATTGTTAACTGCAGGAGGAAGAGACATCCAAGAATTAAAAAAAAAAAAAAGACACGAACAATAAAAAAAAAAAAAGCAATAAAAAAAGAAAAGAAACTGGATATTTTAAAAAGAGATCTGAAAACACAGGTAGTTCCCTCCACCTTCCCATAGCTGGCAGCAAATACTAAAGCACCACTGAACATGCATTATTTAAAAAAAAATAATAATAACTAAAGTTCCGCTGTTTGAGCCCAGAACATCTTGTTCTGGACAAAACCAAATAACTCTGCCACTATCATCTAAATTACAGATACGTAATATACCTAAAACTCCTATTTCCAGTCCGGACAGTCCAGACTCAATCTTAGGGTAGATGTCCACGGATCCAAAGTCAGCAGAAATGGTTTTGGTCTCCACATTATACTTGCTCTCTGGAGGGGAAAAAAGAATAATCAGACAATTGCAAAACATTAGGAATGCAAGAGCTTTATGAAATGTCTTAGAATGTTGACCACATGATGCAACGCTGTCTTGAATTCAGTTGATGAAAGCAAGACAGTTTTCTATCTAAAACTTCCAATAGGTCAACTAACATAACTATCCTCAAGTAACTGCAACAAAGCAAAAGCACAACTCATTTCTTTAAAATACACTAAAATGTTCTATTGTATTGTAAAAGTAGGCTACTTTAATTTTGGAATATGTCTGAGAGTACGGACGGGGGAAAGGAGAGGGAATAAAAGAAACAAAACAGAGAAGTCCTTTTAATACTTTCTCTTGTAGACACTGTTCTGCTTCATTGACGTGTATATTTGCAGTCACACTAGGAAAATGGCGGTAAAAAGATACCATATCTTAATAAAAGTACTATAACCTGATGAGAATTTGTCACATTATTAGTATAATGTTTCTAGAGATCACTTATATACGCTCTGTAAGTATATAAATTAGGCACATTTTTTACATTTCTGTTGAATATGAAATAAATACTTTATGGCTATAGGGCTGCGTCATTTGGATAAATCTAATTGTACATTTTTCATCTTCACTTTATGTAATAACTAACAATGTTTTTATTGTGCCTTCACATGCTATCAAATGGATCATAAATACATGTTTCCTAGTCAGAAATTGAACACAAAGCCTTGATTAAGGCCACTCAGATTCAAATCCCAACTATGAAGCTTGTTTTTATGATAATTCCAACAGCACGTTAATGCAACATTAATCTGAATGTTTATGAATCAATAGTATAGGAATAGGAACAGGAACAATAAACTGAATTCTATGAGAATCTTATGAGAAGCTGTAATTATGCTGTTTGATACGTGCCACATATTGTCAGAGAGTGGAGTTACATTACATTCACAGTTTTTTTCTGGCCAAAATAATGGAATTTGCATACCCTGTTGTAAATTGACATGGGAAAAAAAAAATCAAGCTTGGAGTCTACACATTTATTTGGAATATATATATATATTGTTTATATTTATATACATACATCCATATACACATACATGGATTCGCTTGGGAACAACGGCATTTAAAAAAAATATATATATATTTAAAACCTTTTTTTTCCCCACACATATTAGTATTCCAAACGATTAGACAAGTCGTGTCACATTCCAAAATTCCACATGGACAGACAATAGATTTAATCACACCCCTACATTTATGCGATAATGCCATTGTTTTTACCCAATATATCTTTTAATTATGATTAAAAATAAATAAATATTGTGTATAGCACCAGCATATTGAAGCTAAAGGTCTCCTTTTTAAAACAACGTAGGTAAGCAGATAAAGTACATAAAATTATTTATTAATCAATTATCAGTGCAACTTAAAGGGTTAGTTCACCCAAAAATAAGAAAAGTTACCATCTTTCACCATTTTGGAGAGTATCTCAGAATGAAATCAATATAATCAGCATTGTTTATGCGTGTTGATGACGTACTCCCCAAAACAGTAACTCAGAGAGAAGTTGAATAAATGAACTGTTGAATAAATTATGTTGTTATTGTTTTCTTTGCACACAAAAGGTATTCTCATAGCTTTATAAAATTACAGTTGAACCACTGATGTCACATGGACTATTCGACCTATGTCCTGGGAATATTGCAGTTGAATTACTGTGAAGGGTCAGAGAGCTCTGAGATTTTCTTAATAATATATTAATTTCCGAAGAAGAACCAAGGTCTTATGGGTCTTTAACGACATACGGGTGAGTAATTGATGAGATAATTTTAATTTTTGGGTGAACTACCCCTTTTCTCAATTAAAGGGTTACTTTTCCCCCCAAATGAATTTTGTCATTACTTACTCACCCTCTTGTCATTCCAAACCCATAAGACCTGCATTCATCTTTGGAAACAAATAAAGATTTTTTTTTTTTATGCATTCTGGTGGATGTCTGACCCTCCCTTGGTCAGCAATGTAATGAACATGATCAAAATCCAAAAACATAACAAGAACATCGATAATATAATCCATGTGACATCAGTGGTTTAACCATAATTGTATAAAGCTACGACAATACTTTTTGCATGCAAACAATATAAAAATAATGTTATTCAACAATTAGACTTTTGTGTTCTTAAGAATTACCAGAACATTTTAATAACACTGTAATAACACTAATAAACCGTAATAATTTTGGCCACAATAATTTCAATTTACCATTACATCTCTTCAGTGCCCAGCTTCTTTTACTTCACATTTATTTCATAAAACTCCCCAAAGCATAATAATATCATAAAAATATCATAAAATTATATCATAAAAATGTTATCATTTGTTATCATAAAAATATGTACCTCTGTGCACATTTTCACAAGTAAAATGTTTGCGTGCCTTACTGCACATTTCATCGCAGTTTAAAAAAAAAAGTCCACTAAGTGGCGCTAAAACAAAGGATCAATATGTGAACCCGTCCAATGTGATGTAACCTTCCAATTTCACCTTTGAACTGATTTCTGGAAGGATTTGGTTAAGAAGGTAACCCTCGTTCCCTGAAGGAGGGAATGGAGACGTTACATGTGGGCACCACCAATTCGATCCCCTCGGCGGCTCGGTGGATCAAAGCAGACCATTTCGGAGTCCGTCTCGGAGAGTCGTCCACCTCTCTGCCGACTCTCCCTCTGATGCTGTGATAGACATCTTATCCTCCAAGGGTGAACCGAAGAAGATGCTCGGCCCGCTGTGCGGTGAACCCATCTGCTTGGGCAGCACAACGGGACTTAGTCTCAGCCTCAGATGTCACACCCTTGGAGCGTTGGCTAAACGCCTGATGCATATGGTACACTTAACTGGAAACCCTTCAGGAATGTCAAAGTCGTCATCTTATTCAATTGAATTTTATCAGATTTCCCAGGGACGCGAGTGTCACGTTTATTTTCAGTCCACTGGGAAACAAAGTGGCAAAGTGACAATAAGCATTTATCAAGATCAGCTAAACGTTGGATTCTCAAAAGTATGTGAGGTTCATGGCATAGACTCTTTAAGAGATGTCTGAACTGATGACTTAAGATGAGATGATGACTTAACGTTACCACAGGAAGACACGAGGGGAGCCGTCTCGGAAATGAGAGGTGGGACCTCAATGTAGCCATGGACATGCATTCGCAATGAGTGCATGACTTATCCATGAACGCTACCCCAGTGTGCTCGCCCAGACATGCGAGGCAGTGAACATGCCCGTCAGAGAGGTAAGGAAACTACCACTTCCGGACGGAAAGACATACCGGGAAAACGTCTTGAAGCAGCCGTGAGAAATTCGCTCTTTTAGATCCCGGTTTGCCCAGTGAGAAACCACGGCACAACAGGTCGGGCTCGCTGGAATGCAAATAGCTGGCTTGCTTGCTGAACAACCAACCCGCAGGGTCGCGCTGACGGCTACTAGACAAAATGCTTTTAGATCTGCAGCACGTCAGCGGAAAGAGTGCGAACTCGCAGGAACTCTTTAGGATCGTTGCGATCTTCTTCAGGGGCTCGTAGTAAGGCTCTGAAGCGAAAGTCTGAACGAGTGGTTGCACGCCACCCATTATATACCCATATGTCCAGGGGAGTGGTTCGGCATGCATTTACCACTCGCCAAATTTCATTGGCCTTTTTAATAAGGCTCAGAGGTGATTGGTCTCTCATGCGAGTTCCCATATGTAACGACGCAGTGAAACAACTGAAGGGGAACGGTAGTTACAAAGGATTTGAACCGGAGCTCCTCACTTCTCAAGTACATCCCTGTACTCTGTGAACTACCGAACAAACCTACCATCTATAAAAACACAGATATGAAGCTGTATGTGCGATGCTAATGTTCAAAAGCATCAGTTTTCAAAGGTACCACCATATTACTATTGTTTTGAAGTCATGACATATTTTCAAGTGTGAAAATCAAAACTCATTACATTTGTGAGAAAAGGAATAAAAGGTGTGAGATGCATTGCCTCTAGTGTTCATTCATTTTGGAAACTGCAGTGATACGTACTTGCTGGTACATAATTTGTGTTTCACCAAAAAGTGCACCAAGGTACGTTTATGCCATGAGACCAGGTAGCCTAAACCACATTGTGATTTTAGTTTCATTTGATTAATCATGCAGCCCTACTAAATATTGTATAAAACACAAGTAAAATATAATATACACCGTAAGACTCATTACTTCAATCACTTTAGTCAAATAATTCCAACTGCATCTATTGAAAGATGCACATGACTGTATTTGCCAGTGTTCAGTGGAGGTCACTGGGCTGATTTCCTCCATTCGATGCTCTCTCACTCTCTCTCTCATCCCCGCCATGACATCTCCAGGATCCACCTCCATCTGTGAAGTCGCGCTCTGCTGCAGCAGCAGCCAGGCAGCTCAATTGGCAGAGTGCCTGCCTTTCAACACAGAGCTAAAAATAACTCCGCTCATTAACATCCACATTCATTTAGCAAAGGGAGACACTCTCTGCCTCACAAACAGGAGCAGCACTCACTGCTCACGACTTTCTCTCTCTCACACACGAATAGGTACCCCACAGGTCCTCGACACACAAGCAAACACAAACGCACATTTGCCAGCACATGGGTGCACACACGTGCGTGCATGCTCGAAATCATGCCATCCTTCTCAGATCAGGAGTCAGCCAACCAAAGGACAAGAAAAAAAAAAAAATGAATGAGAGGGACATTTGCGATTCAGCAAGTGCTGCTCCATTCATTCAATGATGCCATACTAGATCTTGCTTTTGCTTTGTTCTTGTAGTGCCAGTGGTATAAAGAACAACCAACAATGGATTACATGTATAAAATAGTAAATGATTCAGATTTTTTTTTCTACAGCAACACAATGCACACACAACAAACTTAGAATCACACAACGATCTGAGTAATAATTTCATACTAGAGCTTTGAGATTGGATGTTAATACCAAAGCTATAAATTGTGTCAATGAACAGCTGTGTTAATTTAGTACCACTGACTTTATATTTAATATAAAATATTTAAAAAAGGCATTTTAAATTAGCTTTAATTATTATAATATTTTTCATAGTGCATGCATTGCAGACCTTCCCTGAAAACACTCCTGATTCACAAATGCTTCATTAATCCTTAGATACATTCATTTTGCAAATAGGCCACGCTCATTCGCAATAACTATAAAGATATTACCCGTGAATTATAACTGTATGAATTATGGATACAGGAATGCTGTGGAATCTCCCTTTTCAGGTTTGGGTCCAGCAATTTCCAAAACATGCAAAATAAACAAATTGTCCATATGTGCAATGAAAATTTTTATAAAGTGATAATCTTGCAGATCAATACTACACATGCTGGGAATATAAGGAATCTATACTTAAAAAAAACATTGACTACATGGCTAATAACTAATTTAGTGGTTTTATGGGGAAAAAAATAAATTGCGTTATGAAAATGTGTTTTTAAATTTGTTAATTTTTTTTTTAATTTTCTGACGTTTCACACATGATGAACGCATGTTTGAGAGCAGGTACCAACTATAGCTTTGATAATACTAGCACTTTCAGAAACATTTGTCAGTATGGCTGTATGAATGATTTATGAAAAATTGAATTCTGCTTCCATTTATTAACATGTCCACACAGTGTTATTAAAAAGATCTAAGCAGATACATACCGATAGCTTTGGACACTTCATCCAGCTTCTCTTGAGTACGGCTGATGAGAACGATAGCGAAACCTCGTCGAGCAAGCTGCGCAAAATCATTTCACATTATACATTATTCTTCTCATTTTATTACTTCACTTTGATTATACATTAAATCGCTCACAATCAGATCATAAGAAATCTAGAATTCCCAATCAAATCACCCATTTCTATTCGTATTACCATCAAAATGATCCTACTCATCCTGGTACACTATTACAGAATCAGATCTCGTTTAGTATAATCATTACAAATAGTATATAATAAAAAGCACAACTCATAAAGGCCATCAAATGGCAGAAATTAGAAGCAGCAGGGTGGCAAATGCTTGCCGGTTTGTCAACTGTACAAGGCAAACCTTTGAGAGCGGAGTTTTCCCTGAACTCTGACTGAGACCTCTAGTTTGATGACTCATTGTGATTTCTGTGAAGAGAGAGGGGGGGGACACAAATAAAACCTGAGGAATCTTACCTCCTCCGCATAGGCTTTTCCAATTCCATCGGTGGCCCCAGTCACAACTACAGGGAAAAAGACAGAGTCATCTTACTGAGGGGTGAATGCAAATGATCGGTAGGCACACTGATAGGTGTAATTATGCATTTTAATAAACAGTGCAAGCTATTACTTTTGTAAGAGAAGACGGATGTCTAAACTAACTATTATTTTATATATATATATATATATATATATATATAAAAAAGGACTCTCAGACATGTTAAACCTGGTTGCCTGCTGAAGAAAGCATGGAAATGACAGCGTTTTTGATTACGAGTCATGGCTTTACCTACACAACAAGCCCTGTCGCCCTTCCCCAAACGCGGTTCACCTTTGCAAAAATAGCTTGGAGGCAAGCAAAAATGGAAACGGCTTCACATTTATAGAAAGCTTGAATTCATGCTCGGTTCCCTGTTCACCGGGCATCAAGGTCATGGGACACACATCCCCACCCTTTAGCCTGGCATCTTTGGGTGTCAGAGATGCCAGCACAGATTAAAGATTTACATGGGCAGCCCACATACACCGGCTAGAGTAACACAAGAGAGTGTGGCGAGGGAGGGGTGGATGACGAACAATAAGACAGCGCAAGGGAGGAGCGAATGAGGACTGATCCTGGGGGCAGTTAAAAATAGAAAGGGAAGAGTGAAAGGCAAGCGGCTAACGGAGAGTACAGTTGGGAGGGGGCGGCACACAGTTAGAGGCAAGGGAACCATTTTCCCAGTTATTTTTAAGCACATTTACAATACATTACTCCACATGAGCGGAGGTAAAAACACTGGTTGGGACGAATCGCTTTGAGCATGTACTGCTAGGTGAGGAAAGAGAGGGGGATATTTTGTATGAATGCTGCTCTGTGGCCAAATCCTTCCATCGCATAACACACCCGGAGCAATGTCTGCAAACACACGCTGGAAATGTGAATGAATGCGAGTCTTATTCAGAAAAACTCTGCTTGGTAAAAAGACCTCACGCTGTTGTATCCTGTTTGAAGATGATGTATCGGTTTACATCCTGTCTGCGGAAAGGTGCAAAAATATCTTAATTGAAGTCAAATTAAAAGCATTCTTCTATCTTCTATGAGGGCTATTATGTGTAATGCACAATTGACAAACTACATTAGCTATGTGATTGTCTTGCATTTTGAGCCTCTAACACAGGGTTTCTCAAATCTTACCCTGGAGGTCCAAAGCACTGCAGAGTTACTCACCTACCTGTGATTTTCACTTAAGACACTGATTAGAATGCTCAGGTGTGTTTAATTAGGGTTAGATCCAAACTCTGCCGTGATCGATTTGTGAAACCCTGCTCTAACCCGTAAAAAAATAACCCGTATCTAAAAAATACTACAATATTCAAGTCATTTGACAATTGTACAAACATTTCCAACTCTACCGAATGATTTTACTGAGAATGACAAACAAATGGATTATAATCAAAATACTAAACGTGTCATTACTTGATTTTGGTTTTTGATCAGGGTTGTTTGTTCTTTATGAAAGGCTGCATTTATTTGATCAAACGTGCATTTATGTATTTATGTATATATATGTATAGGGTCATGAAACCTAAAAACATATTTTTACAATTCACGAGAACAGCATTTATTTTAAATATATTTTTTTAACATCATAAATGTCTTTGACATTTGACAAATGACCCCATATATATTATGCACAACCTTCACTTAATTTGCATTGTGCCAAAAAATATTGAAAAAAGTAATACCTAAACTGAGTTCCAGCAATTTTATAAAATTATATATACACACACAATATATAACAAAGCCTGCGTCTAAGTGAGAACATTCATAAATTTTGAGCATCATCCACTAGAAAATGTCAGAGAAAAATCTTTGGAAGGTGATACCAAACCTATTGATGAGGAATTTGTCCAGCATATGAAAAACAACTAGAAAAATGCTAAATAAACCTTCCCTAAAACCACAAGGATAAAGAAACATTTGAGTTTTGCAAACGTGTGGCAGCAACAGGGAAACACCCCGTGTTACTTTCACATTATTAACCAGCAGGTTATCACAAGCATGAAAAAAAAAAAAAAACCTTCTCGAGCTACATATCAAAAGATTAAATGCTGGAGTCTGGTCAACTGAGAAATGATCTTATAAGAGTGAAGACGCCCCCTCACAGCGCACACTGATGCTGCTGCCGCTAAATATTCTGAAGGCTAAAAAAAGAACAGGAGATTAAAAATACCAGGCAAGCACTGCAGCTTCGTCTGGAACAGCTGCAGCACTTGAATACAAACGAGCCTCAGCTTCTACCCCGGCATCACATGCACTGCACTCCTCCTCCCCGGGCTCACGCACCAGGCTGTACATGCATCCGTACAGAGAAGCCATGCATTTACTGCAGCTGCATGTCACACAATGAAGAGCATATGCACCCGACTGTTGCATTGTGGTAGCTGATGTCATCAATGCCGTTTTATTTGTAATTTTCTACATATGTTGTGGAATTCATTGACGGTCTAGATTAAGCGATTAGCGATATGTTCATTAACAGTACGGTTCAAGCTACAGTTTATTTACTAAGTATTTTTTTACAGGTTTTTTCCCCCCAAGAGGTTGTAACCAAGCAAGCAGACAGTTCTCCACCAAGTTTCTCTTTGAAACCTGGAAAAACTTTGAGAAAAACAAAAAGTGCCATCCCTCACTGCCCTTGGATGTTCCCATGTTTGCAGTGTTATGTAACAGCACACCCCTCTCCGTCCGCAGACCGGGATCCTCCCTCCTCATTGGATGCCGCAGTAGAGGATTCAAAGTGTCTCCTGGGCCTCCACTCCCAGTAACATGCTTCTTTAAATAGCATGGGGTGCCACGTGCCTCTCTCGACGGCTTTATTTGCTTCACATCAGCAGCGCTGTTCAAAAGGACGGTTTTAAAATCGGCTGCTCTAAAAATAGAGCGCGATGCATTTATTTTTCCCTGAGGCAAGATATTTTCAGAAAGGGGGAGAACTATGTGAATGTCTTCAGCGATTGAGTGTGCAGTACAGTAGCGTTACAGCAATTCATAAATATCTATTAATGAAGCATTCAGCCACATCAAATTGCAATCGACACCACATTTCTTGTTACAATATGGCATATTAATTATTCATAAGTATGTCATCATGTGTGTACGTACATGTAGTATGCACATTTTGTATGCCATGTTTTTGACTCAAGTTCTCAGTAAATGACGAGCCAGTGTACCGTGAGAATTCCTTGGAATAAAGATGAATCACACATTTCCAGAAGACATGGATGAGATGTAAAGCTGCACTCCCTTAGTTCATGTTTAGGCATTATATAATGCCTGAACATGAAGTGTAACTTTCAAACGACTGGTTGATTAAAAAGAAAGCGTGTTTAAAAAATGTTCAGTTTCTAACTTATTAACTGAGCAATGAGAAAGCAGCAGAGAAGGTGAGAGAAAGAAAGGATGCAGAGGAAACAATGCACACTGTTCCATGAGATGGCTAAATGGAGGGAGATAATATAATAAAAAGGCACATTATAGAGGGTGCTCTTCACCATCTAAATGCACACAAGAACTCAAATGTCCAATTGCAGATCTTGTTCAGCGAACCAACTACATCCAACCAACAAATGCCTTCATTCACAAAAATAGCTACACACAGACACTCAGAAAGTAATGGTGGAGAAATGAAGACAAAGGCATTATCAAGACATTATTACCTGGTATTTAAGTGATAGTTCACCCAAAATGTAAAATTTGCTGTCAATTTATTTATTTTAATAGAATACTGAAACAAAACAAAATGATGACCAGCCATGGCTCCTGAATATACTATACTAAAGAAGTCTTATGAAGCAAAATGATTGGTCACTGCACCGGGACGTGGCATCATGTTATGGTAAGGGGCGTAACATTCCCGCCACATGCTTGCGGTATTCGGCCAATCACAACACACTGGATAGCTGACCAATAAGAGCAAAATTTGCTGGTGGATGGTGAATTCAGAATGGTGAGCTTTGTACAAATCGATCCGTTTCATGAGGCGGACTTGGTAGAGAAAGAAATATGTACAGAATGTGGAAAATAATGTGTTTTTTGCAACTTAAACCACATAAACACATTGCATTACACCAGATACACTAAATAATGTTATTTTTAGCAACATCAAACACTTTATATTGGTTCTTATGGTCAGTGATTTAAACAAACTGAACTTTCAGACTTTTTCGGCTTATTTAATGAACAGGAGCAACTAATTCATTAAAAAGAGCCAGATCGAAAGTACATTTTCCTAAGACTATGGATTACAGGTAATAATGTTGTAAATAATGTTCAGCTTCTTGCAGAAACCAATCATTTGACTTCTTAAGACCTCAAAATATCACCTTTGTTGCTTGTTTAACAAAATGATGGCATCCATGGACTTGCATATTATGACTTACCATAGTCTCTAAATCTTCTTCACTGTTGTACTGAACATATAAAGTCAACTACATCTTGAATGATGTGTTAACAGTAAATTTTAGCCATTTTTTTTTATTTTGTGGTAAACTATACCTTTAAGACAACACAATTTTAACATTAAAAAAACACATTAATGTTCTATGCATATTTCATATAATTTTCTTTTTGTCTTATGTTATATATACGTTTGTATGTTAAACGTCTGCTAAATGGAATTCTTCCTTCTGACATTTTGAAGAAATTACTTAATCTAATCTTAATCTTTAATCTATGCAATAACTAATGAATAACTAATGGAAAGTAAATCTTTTAAGCCTCAATAAGATGCATTATATCATAGTTATGATATGATTTTTGCGCTATACACCACATAAAGTTATTTTGATGGAAACGGCTGGAGATCTTTTATTTTGAATTAAAACTCTAGTTTCAGTGAAAACAGGCTTCAAAAACAATCGCGTCTCACTACAAATCTAGTAAAACACTATAATCGTCTGTACTTCGTTTTGAAACGCACAAAGAAAACAGACTTGATGAAGGGATTACGCCATATTGTGTTTTTTTCAGTACTGTGCCAAAGTATAATGCCCAAAACAGAAGTTTAAAGACCTTTTATGTTAGAATAAGAAGTTTTCATTTATATATATATATATATATATATTTTAAAAACTACACTTTCCCAGAGAACCTATCTTTTCATGTGTTACCATGATAATATTCTTACATCCCTTAAAATCAGACTATGGTACGGCTTTAGATGCTCAGTGTAAGGAGCAGGCTAAATTTAAACAAATAATTATTTTCACTTGGCTTTGGTTCACAATTATAGTTATGAATGATTCATTCTCAAATGGTGCATGATAATACCTACATTTAAATCATCTATGAAATGAATACAAAATACTAAAATATTAACAGTGAAAAACAACTTGAATTTCCGTATGTTCCTCATGCTAAATAATTGTATGAATTCAAACTTGGAATACAGTGCACAAATAGTTTGGTATATGCCACTGACTTTCATATACAATGTTTGAAAGTATTATTTTTCAAATGTGCTATTTTTTCAGACAGGTTTTTGTTTTTCAATCTAATTTTCCTGAAAACACTTCTGAAAGCATCAAATATATTCATTAAATTAATATTAACACCAAAAGTTACTCGGAATGTGATGTTGGACCCTGTTGAGGGATCTTGAGGGATCTTCCAAAATTTTGAGAATCATTTATATTGGTCAAAACTAAATGCATTCAAGTACCCATTACAACAAAAAACTAAAAAACTGTTTTTTACAGATGACTAATAATCTCAGAGAGCTGATCAACAGCTGACATTTAAAAGTAGTTTAGAAATGATTGACAGCATGGAAAGTCATTTTATCAGACATGAGCTAAATCGGAGCAAATCATGTTGATGGGGTGACTGGTCTAAACTCTCAGAGTGATGGACTCTTGGAACGCCACGTATGATAAGCCCTTGGTCAAAAGTCAAGTCTATGTATAAAGCAGGATCATTCCCACTCCTGGGCTAAAAAGTCATTGGCAGAGTGTGCACCGGTTAACTCCAGACCCCTTTGACCCTGGTTAACATCACCTTCAACCATTTAATAGAGAGTACACGTCAATTAAACCCAGAGGCTGAGCCATTAACTACTTCATGAAGTTGTGCTTCTATAACCTCCTGTATCTTTATAATTAACAGTCTATATCCCAGGAAACTAAAGATTCTTGCCAATGCCGTTTACTTCCTTTTAAAAACAAGATGTTTGCTATTAACCATTGATATGATAGCTTCTTGATATCGCGTGCTGGCGGTACAGATTGCAAAAATATCTGTACACTTTTTCAGTGGCTTTGGTTCAAGAAATGTTTCTCAAATGTCTGTGCTAAAGCATAAGCCATAACCCAATCCAACCACTATTACAAAGTTGTTTTTATTAAAGAATAACTTGAAATAATGCAAACTGATGACTTTCGGTTCAACAGGTTCTTAAAAAGTAAATATATTATAAATTATGTACACACACACACACACAAGTGGGTTTTTTACTTTAAGAACCTGCTGCATCTATAGAAGAAAGCATTCTATTTAAAAAAAAAAGTTTAGGGACAGTATCTCACTTGCATTTTAACATGCAAATTTCTAGCACATTGCCCGTTTACTTGTACTTATACCACCGGTTTCACACTCAAGGCTTAAGACTAATCCTTAAGACTAAATACAAATCTGATTAGGTCCAACTGAAAGAAACTTGCACGGACTGATCATTAAACATGTCAGTGCCTTTATTTTGTCTTAAGACGCAACCTGGAAATGCTTTTTTTTTTTTTAAAGGCAAGTTTTTAAATGGTCCTAATTGAACTATGGCCTAATCCTGTCTCAGGTTAAGCCATTTCTGTAAAACCAGGCCACAAAGCCCACATTAATGTCTTATTGTGCAAGACTATGTTTTAGATCCATATATAATGCCTAAACCTAAAAACCACCTTAACTATTTATAAGCAGGAAATTAAGAGTTTGAGGCAAAAGACATAGCTGTGGTTCCTAGAGGGCAAATCATACATAATAATTGATTCTAGTCCTTCCACTCCTGCAACAAGGAACACAGTACAGCACTGAAGATAAGACCCCTTCAGCCAAAGCAGCAGAGCACCGGAAACAGTATCGTCGCAAGGGGAATCCGTCAAGCGGATTACGCTCTCAGTGGAAGTCAGTATAAAAAGTTAAGCTCGCTCCAAACCTCATGTTCGTAGATGTTGTATTAGGTGCTTCACAGTGAAACATCATACGACCGTCATGTTACAATGATGACTCACAGTAACTGATCGTCGAAGCGGTTTGCCTGATGATAATAATAATATTCGTGACATCGGTTATTGCAGTGTGTACACCAACCTGCCCATTTCCCGAGTTTGGACGGCCGCATCAAATTTCCATTGCCCACAATCCACACGCGAATCCCGCTGAGCAGACAGCACAGAGTGCTCACCGAGACCCAGGCCAGAGTCACAGCCCCGGTCCAGTACAGCGCCTCAGTCAGCGGCTCCATCATCACACAGTCAACCGTGCCCCACACACGCAAGATCACAACCGTTTTCACAGGGCTTGCTGCAAATACCGATATATGTGATGCTGCACGCTGTCGGCTCGTTGGTGTGGAGGGTTGAAGCACATCCGCTTCCGCGTTAATTGCGTGTTGTTGCGTTTTCAGCAGACTGCTTTCTGATTGGATGTCAGCTCTGTTCGTTAGCTCACCGAGTCGAGTCGTCTCTTTCAGCGGAGGGCTGGAGATTCAAAGTTTGCTGAAACATTAAGATACTGTAGAAATATGGACGTCTCAAATTTTCAGACCCTCAGAGAGCTTAAAATAATAATAAAAAAGTTTGGTCGGAGTGATACAGTGCTTAGACGAAAAACACAGACTGCTTAAGTAAACCTGTTTGTTAATTCAAGACAGGACTGTGAAGCGTCGTTTGGCCCCTTTTCATTTTTCTGGAACATTTATGGGAGCAAACACTAAAACTAAGGAAACTTTTATATTATTATATTATATTATTTTATATTATATATTATGAAAGTAGACAACAGTGTGGGCAAAGCTTTTCACTTTAAATGCTGTTTCTTACTTGATAAATTATTTAATTCAGAATTTGTATTATTTTGTAATGAGTAAAAAAGTAGTAGGCCTATATACTGTATAATAATTTCTTAATATTGTTTTTACCTGGCTGTCTGCCTGGTCTTATGATATCTTATCCATATCTTTTCCAAAAATGGTAACTCATGTCAGGTACTAATTACTACATATGACACATAAAATATTTAATACTTTAAATAAGAGTCAAAATGTTCATATAATGAACGTTCCTAACATACACACAGACATACAGCATTTATATCATTAGGCTTGACAATCAATAATGAAAAATAAACAATGTGCCTCCTATATGCATTCGTAAGATGTTTGATGTACATCCAATGTTATTTAGAAACACAAGGGGAAATAATTAGAAAAATGGTTTCTTGGGTTGTTCGGCTTGAACTTTTTTTAAACAACAGAGCCTTTTATAGAACACTCTTCATAAGGTTTTTAAAGAACCAAGCTTTGAAAGTGTAGAAGACCTTAATGTTAGAAAGAACCTCTGTATTAGGATTTTCAGTTTTTTAATTATTAGTAGTATTATTTGTGCTTACAAATAATACAAATTACAAATTAATAAAACATTTGCAAAGCACAACACACAGTTCCCTTTCAGTCGGGCACTTCGACGTCACATCGGTGACCGACGAATAGGAATCTCGCTTCGAGATGCCAAAACAACTCTGCGTGTATGCAAACACGCCAATGAATTT
>JAUMHI010000043.1:19265810-19281366 GCA_032359435.1 Enteromius unitaeniatus
TTATTGCAGTTTTGAGGGGGGGGGGGTTAATATAAAAAATTTCTACCATTAAAAAATTGTTTTAAAAATTGTAAAAAGGAATTTGGGGTAGTGGGTGGGAAGCATAAATGATCAAATAAAAAAATCTTTGAAAATTCTTTAAACTGAGAACAGACTTAAAAAAAACTGTGTTTTTAGTTATAATTGTCCTCAAGTATACAATATTGTTAGGCGAGTAAAGCTGCAAGTTTTAATACAACTAAATGTATGAGGGGTATTGTATGTGATACGTACAACACTAATAACAACAAAAAAAATGAAATAAAATGACTTCTGAAAGCAAGTTCTGGATGCAGAAGACCTCACAGATAGCATGAGTTATTATTTCAAACAAAGTCAGTTTAAGGATTTAACACATTTTAGCAGTGTTTCATCTCCTTTCAATAGTCTATGTGAGTTATGTAGAAACAGCTTTCACTTCAAACAGTAAAGTGGAAAAGGGAAGAAGTTCTTAGGTTACAATTTTTCATCATTCTAAATAATATTTGGATGCCTGGAATAAAAGGTAAAAAAGTCATAAAGGTGAAAGTCATTATAAGACATGTAAAGAAGTTTCTTTATTATCAGATTATAGTCAATCAATGTACCGTATTTGTAAATTCAGTAGCTCTGAAAATATAGAATGTAGAATTTAAAATGACAAAATATGAAATCTACAAAATGGCAGACAGAAACGACTGGTGTGTGCTGATGCAGAGTTCTCTCCCTTTGCTCTCATTTGGGATTGAAACTGCAATCCCAGTGTTTAACTGTGCAAATGAGAAATTATTATATGCAATAAAGTGTAATATTCTTCTGTAATTATTCTTGTCTAGTCTGTATATGTCAGATTTAAGAGATGTATGAGGTTTACTGAACAGCAGGTATATTTTAAAGTGACCTGAAGCATGATGTACGGTAACAAAAAAAACCAATTCATTAAAGAAAGGAAATTGAATGTCTAACGTAAGATCTAAACAAACACAAATTCTATTTCACATATATGAAGAAAAAAAACTATAAGGAGATCTCTAAGGTGGCCCATGAGAAAAAAAAAAGAGAAATAAAATGCACTCAGTTCTGTGCAAATCTCAGCCGTAAGTACATTATTTTTGGCAGATTCATTCCTGACTTAGGTTTCACAATTGCTTAATTGTTTTTTGTTTGTTTGTTTTTGTGAGTTTGCCATTATATAATTTATAATGATGTATAATAATGAGTAAAAAAATAAACATGTATCAAGCGTGTCCATAAAATTAAATTAAAAATATGTAAATAATAATTTTATTTTGAGAATCCATATCTTTTCAAAGAAATCCGACTGAATGTCACTGAAGCACATTAAGACTAAGAGTGAGAAATATCATAAAGTGATTTGATAAACGTAACTAGAAAACTACTAGACAACAAGGACAAATCTGTTTCTTTCCTATGTTCTGAGGGGAAAATGTTACCCTTTGTTTGGATGACATGGATGTTAAGAACATAAAAGTTAGTTAGTCCTTGCTTGAAAGAAAGATGAAGAGTAATGTATTGTTTAGTTTTAATTAGTATTATAAGCCCTATGAAAAGGGTTTTAGTGCAAATCAGTAACATTCACACCACGACCTGCTTTAAGTAAAGAAAAACTGCAAATTTAAACAATGTGTTACAGCTTACAAAATCTCAGAGGCTGTCTGTGTCTGAAGGAGATAAGTCAACAAGTTCTTCACTTTGTTTCAGGCACAGGCTGAAATGCTTAACACAGCTGAAAAGAAAATTGAAAAATTGAAATAAAAAATGAAAATAATATATTAAAATAAATAGTCAACATAGCATGTTGTTCTATATTAGAAATGTTCAATTGAAATGTGTTGTGTTTGCATTTCTTTATGAATGAAAAATAATGAAAAAGGCATGTGGAAATAAGTCGAGCATATAATAAAGGCATTATTGACCGAGAAAGTTACTCAGTAAATTCAGACGCTATTAAAATTAAATACGTTTGCAGGTTTTGAACCTTTCTTAAATAACGTAGTGCAAAATCCTGAGTTACACGTGTAAAGTGCTTTATCAAGGCTTCCTATACAAGTCATATTCAATTGATATATTTTACATTGCGTCTTAAATGATTAATAATTTACTTTGCAGATATTAAAATTAGATTTGACATATCTTAGAAGAGAAAGGCATAGTCAACAGGCACTGATGCATAAACAACTGCACAAATGCTAAATTCTATAACAAAATCCTCTGAAGGACTTCATAATTTGTAGTAACCGTTAGTAACTACTATCAGCTGTTAGTAGAAGTGGGTTTAACAGCAGAGGATATCACAACACGAGGATCGTCTGGGCTTTGAATGCGTAGTGTGCTTATCAAAACAAATGAATCAGTCTATGTCGTCTCCATATTTTACCCCATTGCAAAAATGAATGAGAACGATAACATCATTTGTCATTGTAAGCATTTATTATCGTATTGATGAATGAATTCAAAATGACAATCCACTGTTTGTACACATGGTTTAGAGGAGTTACGATACGAGCACATCACCTCTTAAACACAGTCAGAGGACGGGGTCAGCCTCCTGTTATGTATTAGTTATAAAAACATAATAGTTAACAGTTCCTGAAGCTTACAGATCAGTAAATCCTAAAATGTACGCTAAATATGCAATCTGTTGGCAATCATGAAGAAAAGAAGAAAACAAAGAAAAGATACTCCAGAAATGTTAGGTATCCGGTAGCTATAAAATCAATGACATGATAACAAGCATTTGAGAAAACACACAAACAAATGCCGTTATTCACGTGCGTGGCATCATGGGCTGTCCTGATCTGTTGACTCGGACTCCCATGCCTCCCTCTCTCTGAGTGTGTTTGTGTGTGTCTGTCTGCTTCTCTCTGTTTTAGCTCAGACCCTGGGGCTGGAATAACCTGCACACAAATTAACATGCATTGTTGTTATACATTAGTTTTATTTAAAAGTGATTTACTTTAGTATGTTATTTCTGCTTGATTAGAGAACGTGAGCGGAACATGAAATGGAACAAGAACGTGAAAAGGCCTGAACACTGATGATGCTGTTTCGTCATGAAATAGTCTGGAAATATATATATTTATTAGGCTATTTTTGTCGAATATGATCAATATGACAAGTGTAAATTAAGGAAAGTGCTACAGTCAGTAGCTACACACTTATGGCTCATGTATTTGAGTAATTATCTTTACATTTTTTGCAAACCACATAACTTTGAAACCAGTCAGTTAAACAATTATTTGGAGAGCTTAATCACAGTGTCTTTGATCTTTACTAAACTACCACAGTTTAATTGTCAGGCATGACATGTTCTGAAACAGGCATAATCACATATTATCCACTAGTTTCCAAACGTATGATCACAGACCTCAAAACACGTAGCGGTAGAAAACAACAGATACTACTTGGAGCACTGCTGGACCTGTATTCTGTTTAATGTCTTTACAGTAGCGCATTCTTTTTTCAGAAGCCGTCATACTATGCCATGATAATAATTTAATGATTCAGTTAGGTTTTCCATAAAAGTCACAACAGAGAGTGTGTGTTCTACTTGATGAAGTGTGGATAAATCAATATTAGGAAGTCTGGGTGGAGTATGACGACCCGATTAGTTCACTTTATCTTGAGTCCGAAATTTTGTTTCAGGTAACACACTTGAATTTTGCAGTAGGTAGAATTTTCTTGTAATAATCATAGCTTTATTTACAACTTCGGAAAAAATGTCACTGTGTATGATGTAAGGCAAGTGTGCACAAGCCATATGTTGTATCTGGCTCCATCATTTTAATCACAGGTAAGGGCACTACTAGTTTAACATTGTGATATTTTGACATTTTCCTATAGTGAGCAACTAACATGAGTGTGTTCAGTTTAATTTAACAAGGAGTCAGGCACGGATAGGTTCACCTGTACATCGGCTGCTGTGACTATATTTCCATTTAAACACGTTGGAGTGGCACGAATCGTGTTTGGAAATTGTATGCTAACTCTCCAAACACAATTGATGCTCCACGAGCTGTATGTAACAGCACCTGCGCGCGCGTCAGCTGCGTCTCAGCAAAACTCCACATAAGATGTCACGATCCACATGTAATATTCTTTTTATTGCTTTTGTGCTTAAATTCAGTTGTTCATTCACATGGTAAAAGCGTTAAGCATCGCATGGTTTATTTTAGTTATAGTAAGCATGCAGTCCCCAACTCTTAGTGTTAAAATGCTGAATTAAATCACATTTTAAATTGATAAGGCGCGGTTGGAGCCACTTGATACTGAAAGGGTGTGCCAGACTCAAAAAAAAGAGAGAGAGAGAGAGAGAGGGAGAGATACAGAGAGAAAGAAAATAGTAAAAACTGTGTATCGTTTTCCAGTTAAAAAAAAAAAATCACATAAAGCATTCATCAGAATTGCAACGTTTGCCATTCTGGCAATGAGTGTGATAGTCCAAGAGGGGCAGAAGTAAGAGACCGCTTTCTTCTATGATTCGCTGTGTGTGCCCTCCGCAAATGCTTTTTGGGGTAAGGGCTTCCCATAGATAGTTGAGAACAGCAAGCCCAGACCGCAAAAAGATTCGTGAAAGACTTTTCCATACGCTTTGAATGTGACATCTGAGTTGCAGGCTTGGTCCATAATTACTAACAGTCCGTGTTGTTGTAGCCAATGGCCGGACCGTGTGCAGTAGACTCCAGTTCTACACATTCGCGCAGAAATGCACAGAATCCGCTTCTGGTGTACGACTCCCTTCCCATCCGAGCCCGCGCGCCGTCATTTTATCCGTGCTCCGATGCCCTTCCTATGGCCATGCTGTACATGTTCTCATGTTCGTGATGTGGTTAAGCAAAAAGCTGATCTACTCCTGTCAGTCGATAGATCTGTTGAAGGAGGGGAATTACTGCGCTCCAGCTCACAGTAAATAGAGAGCAGTGAAGGATTTCATTGGAGCGTACGAAAACTCGTCATTCGACCAATCCGAGCTCTTCTCACACAGGGACCCCCCTTTTTGAAAAAAGGAAAAATAGAGAAAACCAATTCTCCACCGGTGTGCGAAATGCATTTAATACATTTGCTTCATTGTTGCCTTTGCAAAGCGCGCTACTCTAATCCGAGTGTGCCAAACCTGCCGTCGCTATGACATATTTTAGGAATACAAGTGTTATATTATACAGGTTTCGGTTGTTTACCCAGTGTTGATCTAGGAGCATCAAGGCTGAGCAAAGCATCCGGAATGGTCCATTTCAATACAAATGCATCTTGTCCGTATCAAATAATAAGCATCACCACCGCCGATAAATATCAAAATGGTCCATCTGGAGACTTACCACAAGTTCCTCAAGATCCGTGCGTACTAGGTCTGTAGTTACCAAAGCTTCCTCCTTTCCTTGTCTCATAAAATAATGAACATCATTCTCTGAGTCTGGCTATATTTGGATACCCCACACATCTCTCGCACACACACACACACACAAGCATAAAATAACCTCGTCCTCACGAGCGCACACGCACACATCAACTCTATAACCACAGAGCCCTGCGCTCGCTTTTCTCTGAATGTGTAGAATTGCCTCCGGATTCCAAGGTCAGGACTGAGAGTAACAGGGGAGAACAGCGAGACCCTAACGTTTAAGTCTAATCTGAACCGATAGCGCTCTCGTGGTGACATGATGAGGTTGTGGTTTCATTTGTGGAAGTCTCCAGTCAGTCACGATTCCCTCCATCTGTCTCCGGCACCCAGCGCTTTGCCCCTACTGACGCAGCCGACGCGCATTACTCACTTTAGCAGTCACGACTCGCCAATCTGTGCTGTTTCCGATGAAACCGCACGCCAAAACAGAATGACCAAGGAGCGCTGGGCTCTTACCCACTTCATGCGTTTGGCAAACGCGAAGAACTGATTGCTCTTTGAAGTGATAAACATAAACCATATGTATGACCGAGATTTTAGAGCTACATGTTTAGTCTGACGACAAATCGGATTGTTTACAAATCAGCGTTGCTTTGGCTGATACACAAATCATGGAGGGGTTTTCCTTTCAAAAAAACAAACACACTAGGGTGTCACCATGTAGGCTACGTGATCTCGAGGCTTTGTGGTTTCTCACAGGTTCTTGTTAGAGGGAACCAAGCTGGTTGGAGTTTTTCTTTTGGGTGGGAGACCATCTCAATCCGCTCGCTCAGACTTAAGACCAGCGAATCACCTTAGGCTGGTTTAAGATGGTGTTTTTAGCAGTGCTGCCAGACTAACCTCAGGATCGCGTGCATGAAGAATGAATTATTAAACGCATGTGATATACTGAATTATTGAGGAAATGGTCAGATGCACAAAAGCAGTCGTCAGTGAACAGGCTATAAAGAGCAGAAAACTCAACTCTACCTTGTATTCATTGGTACAGGTCTGAACCGGACACTGTTGTGTGAAAGTCTACGGATTTCAGGACCACCGATGGCGGACAGCTCCTCTTCGTTAAAGAAGCATTATCATGGGATTCCAGCCACGAATAATACAAAGTTCATTAACAGGAAATCTTTGTTCTCGTATTTGAGAGTTTGCGTTATTAAATCAAGCGCCAGTGTGATCCCATTCCAGCTTCATTTAGCCTAGTGAATGCAAACAGGGTGATTCCCTGATTTGATATCCCACGCGGGCTGAATGAAGTGACCACAAAACCGTCCAAAAATACATGTTTCAAGCCAGAACAAGCAACCGAGGTCACCAGGAGCCCGAGAGGTCTCGCCGGTGGAGGGAGCCCTTGATAAGAGAAACACATTGTATCAGCACTGAATGAAACGCTCAATAACACAAATAAATATCTCAAGGACACAACGAGAGCACATAACGTGCTGTTCTGGTGTGTTTATATGCCTCAAAACGAAGGCTGCATATGAGGGTGATACCCCTGTCTATTTCTGGATCAAGCTGTTACTATTTTTAGAGCACTTGGAGAAAAAAAGGCACTCACAAATGCTCCTCAGAGGAATTGTGCGTGATCACCGTGACATGCGCGTTCACATCTACTCTCTAACGCGGTTTGCGTAAAGGATCGTGACGCTCGGGTATGGAGACATGGCACCCTTTTAAGACTAATCGTGATTTCTGCTTTAGGTCAATGATGCGGATTCGTTTCTGGGGGGTTTTCTTCTGATCTGAGCAATTGTTACGCCCCAATTAATTGCATCAAAACTATACATATTACCAATAACAGATACAATCATACACAAACTCGCAATGCAATTATGTATATATGGAAAATAAGTATTTTCTGTTTCCCCCTTTATCCAAAGCTGCGTCAGTTGCATTGACGTCACGTCCATATTCTCCTCCTTTCGTCGATGCTTTAATGAAAGACATTGCCTGTGGATTCGGCGGCTGTTTTATCGTTTAAGGCGATAGCAGGAAAAATGCTTGAGGCAAAAATGTAAACATTATTTATAGTAAGAGGAGAAACACTCAAGCTCCTCGCACCAACCACGTAAACACGTCAATATTGTCCGTCTAAGAGCAAGAATGGACGCAATGATTAAACTCTTGAAAGCAGATGGACAAAAACGACGTTTCTAATCTTAGCTTACTCAGAAACCAGACTATACAATAACACCCGACACACACAATCATAAAATAGGTGTGTCAATGGCTGATGGTGATGATGATGCAAAGACGAGCAGACGTTGCCAGTAAAATCCAGTTCTGGATCAGAGACCTCATGCAAGTCCTATACGTCACGACGGCGCAGCAAGACGCCACGAATTGTGTTTCTTTATATTTATCAGATGACATTGTCATCTGTCATTAAACTTGCATCGATTTAAAAAAAGCAACAAACAGTGAAAGCTGGGCTGGGTGCCCTAATTGCAAAATTTGAGGCCGTAGAGAGGAGTTTGCAAGAACCCTGACGCAAACGCATATAGGCTATCCATTTGCGTAAATGTGGAAATACAGGGCTAAAATGAAAAAAGATAAAGACTGGCGATTAAGAAAAAAACGTGTTCCACTGTGTCATTGAGTTCATGCAGCAGTAGAGGTCTTGCTACATATTTCATAGCCTACTGATTGTCGTGAAATGTAGTCGGACGCATGCAAGCGCTCGAGCTGAGGCCTGAGGTGGTCGCTGTCTGTGGTGCTGAAACCCTCCGTCCGCTCATTTCAGCTGATAAGGGAAAGTCCTTCCTTTGTTCTTACTGGGTGCAAAAGGACAGGTCTAGACAGTCCAGGTTGCATATTCAGTGACTTGATTTGCTACAGTTTTGACAATGGTTCGCGTGTTTCTCATCTACTCCAACACAATTAGGAGGAATAAAACATGAACGCGACTGACTTCATGAAAAAAGAGGTTGTTTCATTATTCCGTCTGTTTGCTTGCTCTTTTTAAAACACAGAAGCGTTGCAAAAAGGGCACCGGAGATGCCAGAGCGATTCATAAATGTTACAACAGCGCAAATCGTGACCACTCGGCAACAATGAGAACAACACGCTTGGAGAACATCGGATTTAAAGTTGTGAAAGAGCCGCATAACATCAAGGACGAAACATCTCTGCCAATAACACTCTGCCAAGTATCGAGATCAATAAATAGTAATTGTACGCACTCAATACAACGTCCAACAAGCCTAAAAAAGAGAAAACCTGAGACTTAAAGTGGCTGTGACCCTACGAAACACAAAAGTAGCATCTTCCGATCTAGTTTTGACCTGGACACTGTACTTTGTACAATCACACCACGAGCGATCAAACTCTGTGGAGTTATCATCCAGTTCGACATCCGACCACGTTAAAAGCGATCCGAAGTCAAAACAAAGTGTCAGATGAGAAATCAGATATCACTCACCGTGTGTTCTGCTTCATCGAAGTCCAAGAGATGTTCGCGCAGCCTTCAGAGAGGAAGACAGACGAGAAGAGGACACGGACGACCGCCTGCGTGTGGACCACGTGCGGGGATGAGCTCGCTCGCGGTTTTACAATAAAGAGAAATACCCAGAGAAAGTATTAGCTTCCCCGTGTATTTGGGAGGAGGGGTTGAGATTGGTTATTGAGAAGTTAAAGGAGAGCTGGCATCCCGCGAGCTTGCTGTGCATAGACACAGAACGCGTCGCAGTGAACGGAAGACGGTAAGAACACGTACATTTGCTGACAAAATATAATTATAGTGTCAGTGTGTAACCACGACTTCGTGTAATGAAGCATAGTCTAGGTTGTACTTTTGTACTGATGCCATTAATACAGGTGACGAGTGGAGGACAGAGGAGAAGTTACAGGTCTGTGAGAGCCACAAGTCTTGCTTGTTTGTAGGTGACCAAATACTTATTTTAACCCAGGAATTTACCAATTAATTCATTAAAAATCCTACAATGTGATTTTCTGGATTTTTCCTCTTATTTTGTCTTTCATAGTTGAGGTATATCTGAAATTACAGGCCTCTCATCTTTTTGAGGGGGGGGGAACTTGCACACAATTGCTCACTAAATACTTTTTTTGCCCCACTGCATATATATATAGTCTTTATTTTTAATTTAATGGACACCAGGGCTTCTTAGATACAGCAGTGTCATTTCTGTTGGTGGAGAGCACAGCTTTCCCCGCCACCAGCCTATCACTGTGCTATTGACCCGCATTGACGTCATTGCGTCATTAGGTTTCCCTGGGAAACGCAGAAATTCAAAAATAGTATCAAATTAATTCAGCTGACAAAGAGAGGGGGCGGGGCTGTGGGTAAACCGGATTTGGTGGGGGCTCTCCTGTAAGTGTGGCACTCAACTAGACTTGGTGTTACTACTGGAGCGTCAAGATACAGCTATCGAGCTCTGCTTTTAGAAAGTCCTGCTGCTGATGTGCTGCTGCTAGCATATTTAGAAGTAGCAAAAAAACATATTCTGCATATATTTATATATATTAACGATTATATTTTACTGAGAAGTGAGAACTTTAGTGTGTAGTATTCAGAGTGCATATTATAAGAACAACTGCAACTTATGTTATACATTATATGAATTATAAATCGCTAACCATTAACATTTTTTAATGTTACATTATACAGTACGTTATATCTTAGTCTCAAAAATAACTCTTGTATGTCTTTATTTTCATGGCATGTCTTCGTATATTGAGGCCATACAGCCACCTTGTGGTCTAAAACAGGATAGCATGAACTCTAGCAACCAATAAAAATTACCCTGTAAATGTATATTGAAAAGTAAAACATATCCTTCATGTATCTCCTGTTATATCCATTAAACATTTTTCAAGGGGTTTGATCTTTTTTTTTTATGTGACCCATTCACAAGGTTGTTGAGTTCATTTAAAAGAGCACAAATGATACTATATTTCACGCTTAAAACTGAGAACTAAGTTTAATTTCGTAAAATCATCAGAAAACACCCATAAACACGTCTTTTAAAAACCGCATGTCCACTTTAATTTTGGAGGAACCTATATGCTTCGATATAGATGATTATCTTGACTTTTTAAATAAGAAAAATAGATTTAAATAGAAGAGTACAAATAAAGATCTTAGAGTCAATAGATCAGCTGTGCAAAGTAAATTGAAGAGTATTTTATAATCTTATCAAAGGGTCCCTTTTTAAAACTGAAAGGGAAACCCATCTGTTAAAATCTCAAAAACACATTTTTGATACTGATCTTTTGATAGGTTTAAATATTTGCAGTGGCTCAGTCTTCAGTCTAAACGCTAATGATTTATTCCATGTCAGCTAAGTTTGAAAGCAGTACAGTAAACCATCAAGGGAAATTGTTCTTTCCACATGTTTGCAGTATTGGATATTTTTAGCTAAAAATAAAAAAAGCAACAGGAGGATGTACCAAATGCTTCAGCCTGCTCCGATAGCAGATACAAGAAGAGCCTACAACAGCCTGAACTGCTACAAGTAGACATAAATAAATCTGAGAAGGGTTGTGTGAAGTAAAACACTACAGTGTTTCTTTTAACAATCTGTATTCTGAAATAACATTTTAAGACACCCTTTATACACCTAGCAGCTATTGCTGAAAGAGTGGGACATATGGATATGGTGGGACAAAAAGATGCATTGTATTATTGGTATTATTGTTAAAAGAAATAGCATTCAAATACAGTCCGACACATTCAAGCGTTGAATATCGACCCCAGCCAAAATATCCCTTTTTAGGAATATCAAGACGTTTTAGAAATAAACAACCCTTAAGCCATAAAACAACATCATAAAATTTTCGTAAAGATCGGAAAAAAGGGAAACCGTTTTTGTAACTCAACTGAACGGCAATCTTATAAACAGTAATGATATGGTCTATATTTATGAAATTAAGACAACAGCTAGACAAACACCGTATTCCTCACTGATAGCTAAGATTAAGGAGCATGTTAATTTTACGTTTGTGCATGTGGGTGTGTGTGTAGTGTCCTTAGGGAGCTCGCCGGTCCCTCTTGGAGAGGAGATAGCACTGGATGGTGCGCAGACGATCCTTGGCTGGCCCAAATTCTGGCTGGAGTTTTAGAGTTGACTCATACCAATGCATGGCCTTCTCAAACTCCTCCTATGAAGAAAATTAAGTGCGTATTAAAAACAGTCATCTGTTAAAATCAATCAAATCTCTCATAGGACTGAAAAAAAAAGACTTACCATAGCTATATAAACATTTGCCAGAGTAAAATGGTTAACCACAAAGTGAGGAGCAATTTCCACTGCCATGCGTGCCACAGTCAGGGCGTCCTCCCATAACCTCGCATTTTGGAAGATGTTGGCAAGGCTGATGAGAGGCACATCCTAACGCAACAGAAAAAAAGATTCATGTCTTGCAATAGGATTTGTACAAGCCAGCCAATGGAGAAGAAGAACGAGGTGAACCTTCATGTGGTGAGGAGCATAGTTCAAAGCCTGGCGGAGGCAGTCGATGGCTCTCTTTCCCTGACCTTTCACCCTCCAGTACAACGCTGCCATGCTGGACAGGACCCAGGATGTCTGATTCTAATGGATAAACGGTCACCCAGATCATGAAATGGAACAATCATTCACTCACTGATAAACTTTCCGTTGAGTTGTTCTCAACCCAAACATATAAAGTATGTTTACATGCACAGTTCCAATCATCAGTTCGGGTTTTTGAATAGTCTGTCAGTCCTAGTATCTACCTTATTTTGCAACGAGCAAGCAAGCCATTTCCTTGAGACTTCTGATTTATTAGATGCTAAAGGAAAATAACTATAAAGTTAAAACTCAAGCTATTAGTGCTGCAGACCAGTGTGCTTATCATTACAACAAGAAATACTAGTTTGCAGTATCGAACAGCATAACAGACGGTTTTCCTACAGGTAAAACAACTGGAAGCCATGCAGATTCAAGTTCCAAATAGCTGCGCCCACTGTTACAATTTTTAGTAGTATTAACATGTATAAACATGTATAAAGCTACAATAATGTTATCTACACCACCTTTTAAAAGTTTGGGGTCATTAAGATTTGTTTTTTAAAGAGCTAAAGTTCATTCAGCAAGGATGCATTAAATTGATCAGAAGTAAAGACATTTAGGCCCGGTTTCACAAACGGGGCTTAGCTTAAACCAGGACTAGGCATTAGTCCTGCATTAAGCTAAGCCCCGTTTGTGAAACCGGGTCTAATTGTTTTACCCCAACTTTTAAAGAGTGCGAGTACAAGTGTAGTTACATTCCTAGAACAGATAATGCTCTGTGTAATACCTTTTCCAACACCTTTGCAATACGTGTTCCCACTTGTTCAAAAGACTGTGAGGGAAATTTATCTTTTCCTAGATTCTGCAACACCTGTGAGAGAAGAAAAAACAGCCATTGACAGAACTTTTCAGAACAGAAGAATCACGGATGTAAATAAGAGATAAGAAAAACACCTCTCTGAGTTGACTCTCTCCGGTATAGTGAATGCCTCCGCGGTTGGCCACTCCGCTCAGATGGTCCAGTGTGTGCATACTAGCAGGGAGATTGGCATTACACACCGGCTCCACTGCGGGCTCCTGAAGTGGCGTGGCAAAGTCTATATGCTCCGTGATACTGTGAGGAGTACAGAGTCATGTGTTAGTGGAAAAGAGCCCGCCATGAAAGTATTCTGATTTTACGATTGATATCCTACTCTATATTCTTGGCAGACACAGCCAGCCAGGTACTAGCCACAGTTGTGAGGTCCACACGACGAGTACGCTGACATTCCTCTGGACCGGGCCAACCCAGACTGCTGTAGTCCTTCCATCGCTCTAAACACACATTAAAAATGATGACATCATGATACCTTTCATAGCTACACTGCTAGCAGAATCATGTCTGTGTCAGTGTTTTTATTGTGGCGCGACAAATAATATAAATGTATAAATGCCTCATCTCTTCCTCTATACTAATAGTTCTATCACAAAATGAACATGAATTGACATCACCCTTCACGTAATCACTCGATTAGTGTTTCAAAATTAAATGGTAATTGAATTCAAGTTTGGTTCTGTTAGTTTCTAAAACATGTCAAGTAAAGTGCATGCAAACATAATAAAATGTACTTCATGCAGCGACAGTGGGCCTTTATTGACCCCACAGCCATGTGAGTGACGTTTTATTAAACTAGATTGTTAAATGGAACAACCCGCCTAGCGCCTACAGCAATAATAGAGCTTAATAGGCTGCGCGATATATATCAAACGATATATTCTGCGCATCTCATCAGTAAAGCCGGTTCTTTGATTAGCGCCAAATCTTCGTCAGCTGTTTTTAAATGCAGCGCCAGCTTATGAACAGAGCAGTATATCACTGACAAGCTACGCGTTAGTTTCGCGGGTGATTCAATGGCGCGGCTTCTCAGTGATCTACGGCTCTGTGTATAAGCTGCCGTTCCTCTTAAAAACAGCTGACGGAGATTTAGCGCTAATCAAAGAACCGGCTTTACAGACGAAATGCGCATAACATATTGTTCGATATATATCGCCCAGCCCTACCTGCAACAAACCATAAACATCTCTGTTTACTGAAATAAATCGGAAATATAACAAATGTTTGATGAAAATCCTAAAAATGTTCCCTTAGCACCTAACTGAAATAAGTTTAAGGTGGACTAAAATGACTAAAACTTGAAACAGAAATGAAATCGAAAAGTTAAACAGAAATAGATTTTAGAAGTTAAATTATCTCAAATACTATGGGTCACAAAGGCAGTTTAATCCCAGCACCTGAGGGTCCAGGTGAGGGGATTGTGGGTCCACTGATCTCAAGGATGGAGTTGCTTGCTGCAGGTTCTCCCTGATGAACATCATCTCCTACCCAGCCCTCTGAGGTATCAGTTTTAGGCTTTTTCACACGCTTCACCTGGAATGTTATCTGAAGAAATGAACAGGAAACAGTTAATTTCTTCTTAATTACGAATATAAAAAGTTCTTAAACATTCCAACAGAGACGTACCCATTCAGCTCCTTCATCATCCTCACAGTTACCAAAGCAAGGCCCTCCCCCTCTTGCCCCCATGACCCTGTCGTTTTTCAGCACGCGGATGCCCCGTAGGTCCCCTGTCTTCCCGTTCATGTCCAGAGCCCCCTCAAATGCTCCAATCAACTCTTCTCTCAGACGCTCCTCTTCCTCCACCCCATCGGTCTTTTGCTCTCGGACCCTGTCTTGCCCGCTCGCCTCTCCTGAACCGTTGCTATCCACCACAACCTCTGCAGAAGATGAGAGAGTAACAGAAAGAAAATGTTAAGAGGACAGCAGTGAGAGTGCTGCTTGTTTAGAAGCACACAGGGGTTGAGCAGAAGCCCTTGTTCAGAAGATTCAATTGTTCTTCTATGTGGACTGACTCTCCTCAATCTGACAATGGCTGTTTGTATTAAAAAAAAGAAAGAAAAAAACACTCTGCATGTATTCTGTCAGCAATTGTTTCAAATAGTAAGTGAAACAACATAAAATATGAAACCGTATAAAATATGCAACCATAAATCTTGAACATAGTGTTGTGCTATATTGCATGGGCTAACTACAAAGACAGGACAGTTACCATCACATTAAATCTGGAGTAAGAATGTCAAACTTAACATATAAAAGGCCCACAATTAAATAAATGTCCATAAAGCATGTGAAATGTGACTACTTAAACATGATCACACTGATTTCTCTTCACATTAAACATGAAATACAATCTGCTGGGTTTTGTATGAAAATTCCAGTTACATATTTTAATTTACTGCTAGGTAATATAGATAAAGTTAACATTTAGCAGTCAGATCAAATAATCAAGAGATAAAATTCACTTATTTTGTCTGCATAGTATTGCAGTATACCTTCCTTTACAGGGAGACCCCAAGATCCTAAATGTGTGGTCACATATGTGACCCTGGACCACAAAACCTTAAGTCGCTGAGGTTTATTTGTAGCAATAGCCAAAAATACATTGCATGGGTCAAAATTATAGATTTGTTTTTGCCAAAACTCTTTAGGAAATTAAGTAAAGTAATGTAAAATTCCGACTGTAAACATATCAAAATGTAATTTTTGATTAGTAAAATGCATTGATAAGATATTCATTTGGACAACTTTAAAGGT
>JAUMHI010000043.1:19291731-19304987 GCA_032359435.1 Enteromius unitaeniatus
AGAACACCGATGTGACAAAATGCGTACAGGGCATTGCAAAAATAATATCATGTTAATTTTATGTTAACCAAGTTTTCCCCATGAAATTAGGAAAAGTCATTTAATTTAAAGTAAAAAAAAAGGTAATTATATTTGTACATTCGTTAAACATTGAATGATAAGGATAACTGGAGGGTTAACACACAAGTCTTATGGTGCATTTAGTGTTTTTTTGTTCTTTTCTATGTTTAATGGTCCACAGTCACTATAAATTATGTATAGAAAAAAAAAGTTAACTATAAAGTTATTAATTCTTTCATTCTTCATTAGCAATCCCTAATGTGCTCAACATCAACCACATGTAGCCTCTGTTCTTTTACCTTGTCCAGATTCTGAGCAATCAGTGCTCCAGTTTGCTCCAAACTCCTGCCCCCACTGCGCTTCAGCAACACCTAGATAAAACACACACACCGAATGACTCACCTGAGAAAACACAACACACCCACACACCCTCCTTTAACTACCAGCACAGGTATGCTAAGGGTGTGGCTCACACCTCAGCAGCGTGTGGGTCAGGCAGCTCCTTCTCCAAGGCCCAGGCCAGAGAGTCCAGGGGGTCTCTAGCAGTGACATGGTTCTTAAAGCTGCAGTCAGGCACCTTTCCTGGTGATGGAGGACTTTTGCTCTCCAAGAGGATATTCAGAGCCCTGGTAACATGACAAAAATAACATGGTGACATGTTGAAAGGTTGAGTTTGTTGACGGCATACTGTATGAAACATAAGTGTTCGTGTCACAGTGCTATGTCTTACTTGAAGTTGCGGGACTCAGGTGGCAGGAAATAGGTGGGAAGTAGGTGTACAGGTGGAACTGTGGGAAACCGTTGTGCACAGTCTGATCTCCTGGGCCAAAGCACTGTATGACTTTCCTGTTCGAACAAAATGTGTTTTCTACTATATAATGTGCAGGACAATATAGACAACACAGAAATAACCAGTTTTTAAGGCAACACTAATAATGCCAATACGTACTGATAAAATATATTCATCATATTTTAACAGGAAATTAGATAACTGCATGCTAGCTACATTAAATTTTATTGTAATTATGTCTTATTTATTTTTAAGATCAGGCTTGATTAATTTTCTTCCAAGTTATTACACAACGTTTGACTAGCAGATAAACATCATAGGCAGAATTCCATAATTACAATAATTCAATCATGGCATGAACACACCTTTATATAGTGTTCTAAAATACATATAAACAACATGACAAACGCAAATAAAAATGTAGCAAAAAAAATAAAATAAGAATTACATCGGTGGAGGCCTCCTTGTCCCAATGGGCTGCAGGTTCCCGGCCTAAAGACACGGAGTAGGACTGCTGAGGACTGTGACTCTCATTCACACTCAACTCGGACACCAGAGCAACACTGCTCGCTACCGACACTTCCTCACCAAACTACAGACACACAAAGAAAACGAGGAGATTGACACTTAAGCAATGTAACAAAGAGGACTGACATTATACTGAATATCATCAACGGAATTATCATGTAAAGTATTGCTTTCATACAACTACAAATCTACAAAACAAGGGAGTTTCAGCTACTCGGCCAATTTGTTTCAATCTGATCCTCAAACAAAAATAGCTTTGCAAGCAGTCAAAGTAGGGTATAGTGGACATGCAAACAAAACACTAATATATTCCACTTTTGTAATATGAAACGCTCAGGAAACACTACTTCTCCACTGAAACTACGATAGACCAACGCTTCTGAACCAGAGGGCCAAGGTCTACTAGGGGGTCTCCACACACTCCTGTGGGGCCCTAAACGATTCAAGCATAGAAAAAAAACTACAAAAAAAATTAAAAAATGTATTTATTTGTTTTAATTCCACTCATTTTAAGTGTTTTTTCTAGACATGTAAAAGTACTGTTTTGAACATTTAAATAATGAGTATACATTTTTCAAATTCATCTAGATATTTTAGATATCTAGAGTAAAATACTTCAATATACTTATTAATTATTAAAATACAGTTGTTTTAGTTTCACCTGAATGTAGTGGACATTTTCAAACAGTTCTCCACGGTGATAGCGTACAGGCAAGTCATACGGGCAGTGCAGAGTGAACTTCTGCTGGCCCATATGACACATTTGGTGATTTCCTGAAACAAAACATTTAAGTCCTATTACACGCATTCATGCAGTCAACAGAGGAAGACTAGATCTGGCAGGCTTGCAAAACTTGTTTATCCAGTACACTGCACAATCTTGATCTTGTGGGTCTATGTTACAGAAACTGTATGACGGGAATTAAAATGTGAAACATGCAGTCTAACCGAGTTGAGCTTCTTTAGCCATTTGGGTCTCGTGGATGATATTTCGCAGGATCTGCTCTTCCTGAATGAGCTTGTGCTTGTCCAGCATCTCCTGCTGCCTCAGGTAATGATCATGCTGCTTTTGGTACTCCTTCAGTTCATTCAGGGTGCGCTGCAAAGACCTGGACAAAGAACCTTTTTAAAGCACAATCTCAAACGATCATTGGTGTCCTCTTCCTTGTCATCAACAGAAAATCAGGTGAAAACAGGTGGAAAGCATCGTCGCTTTTCTTGGATTTTGTTTGCCTGTTGTAACTACCAAAATACAGTTAACATTTCGGGTTTCACAATATCACAAAATATACATTTACAATACCACTTCACTTTGTGTTTAACCCATGATGTGTGGTTCTTGGTTTGTAAATCGACTTGAAAAAATGAAAATGTGATGTTTATCTGCTCACCCCCACTGCGTCAATGACTTTGTTTCTTCAGTAGAACACAAACGAAAATGTTTAATTCAAACCGCTGTCTGTCAGTCATATAATGGAAGTCAACGGGCACCAAATGTTCCAAAGCTTTGAGAGACAAAAAAAACAAAAACCTTCCAGAGATGAAACCAAATTAAACCCTATGGCTTGTGAAGATGCATTGAGGTATTAAGACACAAAGCAATTGGTCAGTATTTGTATCATTTTCTACCTCTTATACACCACAATCCCTGACTGTCCCGATCTCATTCACAACATCCAGCATCAACGTGCTCTATACAGATATCTATAGATAGATGCCTCATTAGTGACTGTTCCTGTGGGCCGCGATACACAAGGATCTACGTCTATATGTATGTGCCAGAGCACATTTACGCATCACACGTCAGATGTTGTGAAAGAGTTCAGGTAAAAAAAAAAATAAAAATTATACAAGAACTGTTTTATCTGTGTATGTTTTTCTTTGACTCTCAAAGTTTTGGAACGTTTGGTACCCATTAAAAGTCACTTACATCTTGGATGTCCATGGGGTAAGCAGATAAACATCACATTTTTGGGTGAACTATCCTTTTAATCAAACCTCTAGTGTGAAAACAATAGAATTAATAGCCATTTAAAAAATATTTAACTATTTTATATATATATATATATATATATATATATATATATATATATAATATTTTCCAATTTACAGGGTCATATGATCATTTTGATTGATGAGGTGTTAAATAAACATGTCTTCTTATCATCAATGTTGAAACACCTATGCTGCTTAATTCAGTTTGTAAAAACCACAAGCGTTTTTCAGGTTTCTCTAAAGAAAAAAAAGTTAAAAAGAACAGTAGTTTATTTAAAACAGTCATTTCTAGTGACATTAAAATGTCTTTAATATCATTGTTAAATCAATGATCCACGCTCTCCAATTTTTTTTAATAAAATTAGCTTGAGAAGGAAGTAAAGAATTGCCAGTCAACATGTAGCACAACCCCGCTACAGACCCCTGCAACGATCCAGAATGAATTCCTCATCATAAAAAGTAACAGCAGAAATAAAGCCTAAATGAAAGAACTAGACGCGTTCAATATTATTAAAAAGGCTACTCTATACCCGTTTTGGTTTTCTTAATGAGACTCAAGAGTAATTGCACAGAAAAGGAGAGTAAATGAGAAAACAAATAGGCTCACCGATGCTGAGCCTCAAGCCGCTGCTCCAGCTTCTGCTGACAGAGGACGGCATGCTTCCTCCTCAGGGCCTGCTCAAAGCCCGGCTGAGCCTGCAGGGCCTGCTCATAGCACAGCACGGAGTGATTATACTCCCCCAACATCTACCACAGTGACAGGAGCAAGGGAGAGAGAGAGATGCAAGGAAGTGAGTGTCATTTGATACAAACAAGGAAATCAGATACTAAAGAAAAACTGCCATTTCCTGTCCAGCACTAAGTGCATGTGCACAGAGGATTACGAGGAAGTTCAAAAATGTTTAAATATGGTTTTTCTTCTTCAAAACGCTGCACTCACAGCATAAATATTGCCCAGGGTGTAATGGCTGGTTAGGAGATCAGTGGTGAGATCCAGAGCAGCGTGGGCGAGAATGGCGGCATCAGCCGAGAAGTGCGCTCTGTGAAGTATGTTTGCCATATTGATGAGAGCAACATCTTTGTGCTGCCTGCAAAAAGAGAGGAAGTACATGCAAATTTATGTAAAACAACTTATACGAATTTTGTCAACTGCGCAAAGACTTGCATTTCACCGCTGATAATCTATGCCCACTATGCGTCTGCCATTTGTATCTATGTACCATTTCACTTTACCTTGGAGAAAAATGGAGGGCACGGACCACACAGTCCACAGCTCTCCTGGGTTCATTCTTCATCCGCCAGTAGAAGGATGCCAAGTTATAAAGCACCCATGAAGAGGAATTCTTAGAAAGCCAGAAAAAGACAGTCATCGTTAATCTTAAGAAATGACAATTTCAGCTGACATCTGCTATTACCCACAAGACTTTAAAAACTGCAACTTAGAGGAAAAACTGAACCATAAAGGAAAACGTACAGTAATGATAAATCATGAGCTTAAAAAAATTCCTCACATGTACTGTGGTTATAGGAAGGGCTCAAACTTTCAAGCAAAGATGCTCAAAGTGAAGCACTCTAAGCCCCGGGTTTCACAAACAAAGGACTAGGCATTCATTAAATTAAGATATTTAAGCAACTTTTTCAAAAATACCTTGTAAGAAAATATTACAGGTGTGCATCTTAACACAGAACAACGACACTGACATGTTTTAAGATACGTCAGAGCAAGACAGCTCAAACATGCCATTTAGTCTGGGACTAGCTTAAGCCTCGTCTGTGAAACTGGGGGTAAGTGCCATAAAATAAAAATTCATTAACTTTGATTTACAAAGACGCCTTTGTGACTCAAAGTTAATAATGTTCCTTATTGTGCACTTTAATGCTGGGTTTCATATTATGAAGCACAATAATCTTACATTAGGAGAACCTAGCTGACACGACTTTCAGTCACCATAGAAAATACTAGACTTGTCACAACTGCAACATTTCAGGGTTTGCTATGACTGTGAGAACCATGAACTTTAGAAATCAAATCAACTTACTTTTAGGAGGGCCTGGTGTATCCGATGCCCAATCTCATCCACACTCTGTCCCAGCTTAAGAGACAGGGAGGTAAAGATTGGGTCATCCTTTGAAAGCAAGGGTGATGTTAAGTTTACCTTCTCTTGTACACCCTGAGACGGAAAGAAAAACAATGAGAAAGAAGACAATGAACCCATGAACGAGAGTAAAGTTAGCATGTAATGGAAATGTACCTTTGTATTTTCTAAATGTGTCTTAAGGCTGTGCAATTTTTGCCCTGATTTCCCACCGATTTTCTGAGTTTGTTGTGATCAGAACAGTGTATGACGCCCAGTTTTCCCTTGTCACTATTCACAAAGTCGTTAAGTGTATGATCCCTATATTTTAAAAGACGTGTAGTGTATTCCAGCCTTTATAGATCTTATAGTGAACAATTCATCCGTGCAGATTTCATTTGTTGATCTCATAACGTTAAAACAAAATTACATAACTGGACCTTCTAGTAAAAATGACATCTTTAATCTGTATTGTTTTTGAAATAAGTTTATATTCATCAAAGCTGCTTTAATTGAATAATAAATGTATATAAATCAGTATATTAGAATGATTTCTGAAAGATCATGTGACACTGAAGACCAGAGCAATGGCCTTTATTACAGGAGTACATTACATTTAAAAATATATTAAAAGAGAAATATTTGAAACTGTAACTTACAATATTATGGTATTTTTAATCAAATAAATGGTTTGAGCATAAAGGTTCTCTGATAAAATCTTTCAACCAGTAGTGCATCTATGGGTAAAGCTTGAATCAGTCAAAACACTCACCCTGAGGTGCTGAAATGCATGAATGCTATAAGGGAGATCAAGGATTTTAGCGCACTCAGGTTTTTCCAGGTCTGGAGGTAAAGGTGACATCTGATCCAAAAAATCCTCTGGACTAAAAAAAACGCAACAATAAAACCAGAATGCCGTATTTGGTAATAACCACAAAAAGTTACATAAAAACACAAGCAAAGGCCACTAACTTTATGTCTTTGCTCTCCAAGGATATAAAAGTGCCATCATATAGATCCAAGTCTCCCAGAGGAACTTTAGCTGTGACACAGTCAGCATCTTCTTTATAATGCCGCTGCTCTAAACCAGTGTCCCGGTCCTCGTTCTCTTCAATGTGAATCTTCTGAGCAACTAGTTGCTTCTGCAAAACGTAAATAACTCACCGTCAGAGAAGCGATTAGGGAAGAATACCTTTACTGCCTTCTTCAAGACAAGACAAGCACATTGTTAAAGATCCTTTTAGGATATGATGAACGTGAGGCTCAACATCACCTCTAGCTTCTTGAGGTAGTTCACACGAGTCTCTTGCTGCATGAAAAGAACTAAATGGTGGGGATGTTTCAAGTTAAGAGGAGAATCCACCTGAAAACGAAAGGGAGCGTGAAAAAGGAGAAGGCAAAGGCAAAATCATTGCGCAAACGTGCTTTGAGCAAGAGTCACTATCGAACAGATATGAGGTCAGAGATTAGAAAGCATCAAATCAGGCTGATGAGCTGGACTTTATTACTAAATCAGTGTTATATCGTAATAAGCAGCAGCTGTCAGCTCGACACACGCGTCTGTCTGACAGCTGTATGAAGCAGTGTTAGTGAGTAACGCTCAGATTAGACAGCTGCTGTTGAGAAGCGTTGATATTTGGTCCTGTAGGTATGGTGTAGAGAGCGGCTGAGGCACTGAACCCGAGCCGCCGTGTACCTGCTGCTGGATCTTGCCGTCCTCCGTCACCACCCAGTGCGTGGTGGCTCGCGCGGGCTCCGCCAGCAGCACACAGAGGAACAGCGCCGCCGCTCCGCGAACCGAAGGGCTCCGGGACCGATTATTACTGCAATCACTGCCTATGCTATTGCTCTTGTCATCCGCCATCTTTTTTTACCGTCTGTCCATTCGACCCTAAAGGCTCTCGTCAGTCACCACAGTCTGCTTCCGGGTTACAGAGTGACCCCGCCCCCCGCAGAACCAGTCCAGACGCCCAGTGCAGCCATCATGCTGCGATATTTGTCGTTTTCTGTACTACTTAGGGCGAAAAGGGGGTTTTTGTATGCACGTTGGGACGCATTCGCCAAATATTTTATTTTCTCCCAGTTACTAAAAAAAATTAAAAAGAGCAGTGTCGTGCGACTTGCGTAAAACGCTTGTTTTAAACTACTATGTTATAGTCAAGGGCGTGTCATTTATTGCCTTCATAGTTAGTCAGAGATTAATAACATTCTTTAAAATAAATAAAAACCCAAAGTAGAAAAAAAGTTGACAAAAACACAATGTAATTATACGTACAAGTCAAACAGTTCGGATGCATTAAATACAATACCCACTATTATAATTATTATTATATTAAATATAATACCCAATACTACGAACCGATTAAACTGACTTAGCAATACAAAGTTGGGGTTTATATTTTTAAACTTTTTAAGTGAAATAAATCTGTGAAAAGAACAGTAACCTTTTTTTCCAACTAATTGCCGTTTTGTTAACATTTTACTTTTGGAGGTTTTTAGCTTTTTTTCTATATGACTTCTATAAATACAGACAAAATGTGTAATGGATCCTGTGGGCCTTTTATTGGTCACTTGTTAAGACCACTAAATCCTAATTGTTTTTTTCAGCATGGTTGCTTAAAATCTAGATGTAGTTTGAGACTTAAAACCTTACACCTTTCATCTTATTTTTTTAAAAATGTTTTTGGCCAGAAACCATAATTTTTCCAACTTATCAGTTTTCTGCTCAAAAACAAAAATACATAAATAGAGAAGTCATAGTAAGATTAAAGCCTTCTATTAGAGTGGCTCCATTATGAATATTCGTTATATAAGTTACCCATTATGTTTTATCTATTTTTGCATTAACAAATTGGTAAATAAAAGCAACAGCTGGTTGTAAATGAACATTTACATACAAGTGATTAAATCCATAAATTATACAGAAACTTATTTGGAATAATACAGAATTCAAGATTCAAACATCTTAAATTAGGAACAGTAGAAATAGTTTGACTGAAATAATGACAGCACTCACAGAATGTTCAAAACGTAACTGTAATGTAGCGAATTGTACAATATAATAAAGAATGCAATAAAGTTTTTATTTTTACATTGTGCAAAACATTCAAAAGCAACATTAAAATACATTGTGATTTTGACAATATTGCCAGTAATGAGAAATAACTATTATTTTATTAATAGTTAACAGTTATTTTAACTAGCGCTTTAAAAAGAAATACTAGAGCTAGTAATTTTTTTCCTAAGTCTTAATTTGTTAGGAATAGCTGAGTAGTTGTAACATTAAAATACACATTCATTTTTGTTACATTACAAGTACATATAAAGCAGTGCTTGTCCTAGTGTTAAAGTGAACATAGATTTAGAATCCCATGAAGAGACATTTAAATATACCTTCATTTACATATAAGTTATAAAGAACAAGAACCCATAAGCCATCATCTAAAGATCCCAGTCCTAATAGCACAAAGTGTTTGCATGCAGTAGAGTTAATGCTGAATGATGGTTGAGTTCAGGATTTCAGGTACGTGTTTTGATTTAGATGACTTGGAGAGGTCTCGCTGCAACAAGAAAATGACAGATTAAGAGACCTTTTGACATGAATACAGGTCTCTGAACTCTGATATGAGGTTACTAATAACATATTATACTGGGTATATTTACATCCTAAAATAATAAGGACAGAGAAACAGATAATGGCAGTCAGGCATTAACTAAATTGTTAATAAATAGAGATAGTGTTGGTTAGAAGTGTGTATTAGGAAGAAAAACAGTCCAGTTCAAAGAGAGGCCAAGAGGATGTATTCAAGTGCAACTAATCAGATATTATATTTGCATCACTAATGCCTTCAGAGGTCCATTAAACCATGTTTGTATAAAATTATATCATATGGAACATGTGCTACTTACCTGTTCTGTTCAAAGCAAAATAATGTAACAATATGAGATGTAATTTGGCAAGTACAGTATTCATTTATTGTGTAGTCAGCCCGTCATTACTGCACATAAACCTCTTTAGGGTATAATACTACATCATGTTAGTCTTGATCAACCCATAAAGGGTTACCTATCAATAATTACCATCTGACTACATATTGTCCCTACATACTTTATAAAAGTCTTTATTTAAATATAGGAAAATGTTGCTTTTATTGAACAAATACAACAAACAAAACAGTGTTAGCAAATCGAGGTGTGTTTAAGCACCATACAGTAAAGTAGGCTACATTTGTTATTAAATATTTGGAAATAAAGCTCTAACAGACCTTAATTATATGGATTCAGGCTTGATGGATTCCTTTAGAAACAAGTTTTTATTAGCATAACATTATTCCAGTATCATATTTTTTTAAATACTAGGCTTTATGCATTATAGTTCAGTCTAGAAAATGACAATTAATTCATTCCTAGGCCATCCAAGATGTAAAAAGTGAAAAGTGATGGTTCATGCAAATTCACGGCAGAGAATCCATTGGTGAGCAATTGACGCAATACAATTTTGTTTCTTAAATCTATTCCGATAAATAAGCAAATTCATTTACATCTTGGTTGGCCTGAAGGGGAGTACATTTTCAGCAAGATGTCATTTTTGGGTTTCTAAGGCAATTCCTCTAAAACACAATTCAGTTCAAGCTCTAGCTCTCTTTGACCAGACTGTGAGTTACTGAGGGAGTAGATGAAGAGTTTACCTGAAATTCTGAATAGGTGCTTGCGACAGAGTTAATGCTGAAGTTACGCTGTGGACTAGCTGGTACCTTCGTCATCCCAGCCACACCACCAGTTTGATGACAGATATTCTCCTTATTGCGTTCTTGCAAACCTTGATGAGGAGGTTTGCCATGGCCTGGAGTCTTTACATTACCCTGCTTTGAAAAAAGAAGCGTAAGGAAAGTAGTAACACATTAACTTAGTTAGTCAGTAAAGGATTGGAAAAATTAGTTAATTAAAAGCCTGAGATGGTGTTGTTATGGCCGTGCACTGACCTTGCTTGCTGAAATCGGAGGACGTGATATAGGAGAATGACAGACAGTGCCACCAAAGACAGATCGGATAGTGCTGTTAGAAGTGCCAGTACTGGAGGTAGCGTTTAGCTGAGGAAAAGCCAAAGAGTTAATACTGAATCAGTCATGCATTCATTTAAAAATGTAAAAAGTGTGAGCATTAAGATGTGTAATGAGAATGAAACCAATATGAACACCCACTTTTCACAACTCAATCAATTTCCAATGGATAAAATCAAGTTCTGCATTGCATATATTATATTACAATACTCTTTTTCACTCAGAAATATGACACATTACATCTAAAATGGGCTGTGAACAGGGTTTCACATTGACTTTAATTATGCTGTCTTCATCAGGAAATAAAATCCTATTGTACTTGCCTTTCGAGCTTTACAAGGTGTTGTGCTGCCCAGAAATCTTCGTTTAGTCGGTGTTCGGATCACAGTGCCATAAACCATGTCTTCCTCTGTCTGTTTATTTTTCTTCAGTTGCTACACGACAGTTATGGCAATGTTAAAATCTTCATGGTTTTCAACTGGTCATTCTCTAGTAATGCATTATTTATAAACACAAACTACTCAACAGGTTTGGGTTAATGCATAAAGTCAGAAATATATCAGGAATATTCTTATGTCCAGTAAACTAAAATACATACCCGCTCTTGTTTTTCCCGCTCTTTCTCCAGCCGGTACGTCTCCCATTGATCAGTAACATACTGCATGAACTTCTGACCATTCACCTGAAATTCTCTGTTCTGTTCATGTTCCCACTGTTCAATCTCCGCCTTCAGCTTCTTCTCAAGCTAAATGAGAGAGACTCAATTACTAATGGCTAACTTTATATAACATAATATACTACTGTTCAAAAGTTTACAAAGCCACCAAGACTATAGTTATTTTATCTATAAAGTCAAACGGTAATACTGTGAGATATTATGTTATTAAAAATAGATGTTTTTATTTTTAATACATTTTATTCCTATGATAAATTACAGTTAAATTAAATAAGTGGAATTTTCAGAAACAGTTACACCAGTGCTCAGTGATCCTACAGAAATCACTTTAATATGCTGAACTGGTGCTCAAGAAACAATATATGATCAATTGTGAAAACAGTTATGCTGCTTAATATTGGTGTAGAATTTGTTTTTCAGAATTTTTTGATGAATAAAAAAAATTCTAAATAACTTTCATTTGAATTTGAAAATTTTCAAACAAATGCGAGGAGTCTTGAATTTAAGAATCCTTGCTGAATTAACTAATTAATTTATTTTAAAAAATAAATAAATAAATCTCACTCACCCTAAACTTTTGTATGGTAATGTACACGTGTATCTCTCAAAACATGTGTCATAATTACCTTGGGGAGACCTTTGACTAGATCAGCCCGCTGTTTCTCCTCCTTCAGAAGGTTTCCTCCTCTATTGGTGAATCTGGTTGGATCTTTGGCCTTTTCCTACCACAAAACAGATAAAGAGTGTTAGTTGATGCAAAAACATGATGATTATTTTCAGTCAATTTAACTTACTTCAAGGTCCAAGAAAAGTCTCCAGCTTTCTTCCCATTTGTGAACACCTTCAAAAAGATCTTTATGATCCTCATAATACTGTTTAAGCTGCACTATTTCTGCATCGTGCAAGCTCAGGAGTTCCTCACTGAAATCATCTGAGAGAAAGGAAAAGAACCTTTAAACCTTTATTTCATTACAAAAGACAGTTAACAGTGTAATTCAGACAACATGAAAACTCACCATTATAATAGGGCACAAATGCTTGCCGTTGGTCAATGCTATAAAAGCACTTATCCCAGAAGACCGCAATCTCAGTCCGAATGGCCTCAGTGACATTTTGCATATTTTTCAGCTTCAATTCATCAAGACGTGTGACTTCAGCTTGTAACTGACAGTACATAAAACAAATGTAAATTTGTGTTCAAATACAATGATTGGAGAAACATTGAATCATGGGATATTGTATAAATGAGGTACAGTAAGTGAAGAAAAACAGGTTTAACATTTTTTTTTTCATAGAAGCAAATTGTCAAAAGATTACTAACCACTTCCATATTTCTTTTCTTTGACAGGGTCATGTGTTCAGAAATTGCATCACGCTCTTCCTGTGAAATCTGCAACCTTTCCCACAGTTCATGTATCTTCTCCCGATAAGAGCCACAAACACGTTCGTTCTCTGCCTTTCTGCTCTCCAGCTGTAATGATAAACACTGTATTATAACCGCTTAATAATGTGTATAGTATGTCAGATTCAGTGTTTGTTGTACCTGGTGGAGGAGGACTTTGAGCGAATCAATGTTTTCTTTAGACAAGCAAAAACTCTCTTCATCTTCACATACAACATCCTTTTCAAAACTAGTCTCAGGCAACTGATCCAAATCGTCCATGCAAAGTATTATTTGCTTCTTCAATGTGACAAATTCCTTGTGTCTTCGTACCTGTAAATATTTATACGAAACACCGTATATCAAACTGAAAATAACGCTTCAATAAATGACTGAGATCATGTTTATAAGAGTGTTATATTTCACTCAAAGATGTATTATCATACTTTCTCAGCGGTGAGAGAGGAGATGTGCTGCTGGAATTTCTCCAGCTGTTCCAGGGACGGAACAGAATCAGCAGAAATAGAAAACGGCTGGAAGCAGAGGAGGTCACAGAGATCCTGATCCTGCTCGGTTAAAGCTTTGAGCGCTTGCATTCTCTGATTTTTCTCCTTTAACATCACTTCAAGATGTGTCCGGAGGTCTTTTTCCTGCTGCAGAATAGTGCTACTTCTGTCCTCCTAAAAAAAAA
>JAUMHI010000043.1:19305087-19349148 GCA_032359435.1 Enteromius unitaeniatus
CATAATTTGACCATTAATTTTGTGACATTATAGGGGAAGCTGAGCTTCCCTTGCAGTCTTAAAGAAATCGCCACTGGGTAAAGCATAGCATACCTTTAATTAAGAAAGGATGTTGGGGCAAGTTGTTTGAGTTCTCCGTGGTAGCAGAAACAAGTCAGCATAAACTTTACAGAAAGAGAAACATTTTGTAAATATTTAAATCAATAAAGTGAGAGCGTAATGATTTGACCAATCACTGGACGCAGATTTACATAAAACACATTTCCAGAGTTAGACCCAGATGCTTTTACGTGCATTTTGTTTAAATAAAGAAACACCAATCATTCAGCAAATAAATCCATGTATTTATGTTATTTTACTTTTATTTTTCTGTTTCATACGGTGGCCGAAAGGTGCAAAACAAATCACATATTGCAAACGCAAATCTACGATAGAAAATATACGATAAAATTAAATACAGCTCTCTGCTCAGTCAGGCTTATTAGGAAAGTAAATGAAACAAATTTTTGATCAAATAATATGTTTACATTAATAACGTTTCATTTCCATGATTGATTGCGTCCATCTCAGCAGCGAGCCGTGCCTCAGAGACAGGGGCGACATATAGACATAAAACAGTTCAAGCAATGTTTAACCTACATGTGCGCTGTAGACAGGGGCATAGCAACTGGGGGGGGGAACACGTCCCCCTCACTTTTAGAAACAGGTGATTCTGTCCCCAGCACTTTTTTTGACCTAGCCCCAATATTTCCGCCCATATTCTCTGATTTGTTAGAAATCAGTGCGTGTTCAATGCATTAGTGCTATAAAATGCCAATTGCCCTTCTATTCAGGGTTTTTAATACTGCATGAACACCTTCGGATCACATCACCATACCGTCCCCCCACTTTTTAATTGGCCACTACGCCCCTGGCTGTAGAGGGACCCAACAGGCACTGAAGCGCGCCCTGCAGGACACCGAGGCGCCAGCGTCATCGCGTGCATATTCTTATATTTTTTTACTTTGGCATAAAAATTAATAAATAATAATTCCATGGTTGGTTTAGTAGTCAGAAATACAGGACACACGGGCTTATACTTTTCTGTTGAAATTGGTACAGGGCAAATGTCAGGTCAGTCTGAGTGCCTGCAGGCGTGGACTCTGGTATGATTTGGGGACGGGGAACACCCTCCCATGTTAACTATATTTTTGCATATTTATATTATATAGTAAGGGTAATTAATACAATATTTATACTGTTACTTTAAGACTTTCTACCGCTAGTCTGCTGTTCTTCCTTTATTCCTTGATTGACAGATGTGTCATCCAGTCAGCGGTGAGTCTCAAGCGATACCTCCTGACTTGTTATAATGTTTTCTGAATTGTTATTTTGTTTTCAGAATTATGATTTGTTTTACACCTCTCGGCCACCGTAGTCTCACCATAAATGCAAAGTATTTAGTCGTCATTAAGTTACACTTAACTTTCGCTTACACTATACAAATTAAACTTAATTAATTACAAATTAAATAGTTCTTCTTGCTTTCTTATTTTCTGATAAGGAGATATTAAGTATTAGGTATTTAAATAATTTTTTAATTCTTTCAAAAAAACATAATATTTATATATAATAATATAATTATAAATATAATTATTATATATAAGAATATAATATTTACAAATATATATTTTTTAAATTTACAACAAAACAAGCATTGCTTTTAGCAGAGTCAGATTCATAATGATCAAACATAAACCTCTTTAAATTAATGTTTACATTTTGTTGAATATTCTTATTAATAAATGATCCAATATTTTTCCAAATTCGCTCACTATAATGACAAGTCCAGAACAAATGAAATATAGTTTTGGTATGATTTTGACAAAATGAACATTTCGTATCAATGTTAATCTTTAATCCATAATTTTCTTTTTATTATGTATTTAAATGTTTTGTTATGTTTTTTTTTTTTTTGTAGAACCGCATATTTTACCAATAAATGTATCAATTGGTTCAGGAAGGGAAATGGGGATTAATTATTATTATATTTTGAAAAACATACAAGTTTCTGATGTTATTGCTCCCATAACAATAGCAAATTCTTTTGGACTAACTGGTATGTTGTATTCTGAAATAAATTCTCATTAATAAAGTAAGTAATAAACCTCTACTATTAAATAACTGACTTACTAAAAGCAAATCATTATTAAACCACTGATTAAAGTATCTTATATATTTTTATATAAGATATTCTTATTATTCCAAATATAAAACCTATGGGGAGTAAAATTGTGCTTAAAAATTAAAGCCAGCGCCAAAAGTACCTGTTGAGGGAAAATAGAAAGTTTAACAGGTATTTTAGATATATTGTAGTTGCACATCAACAAAAATGTAACACCTCCAACAAATGAAAATGCTTGTTGTTGTTTAAAACAATGCTTAAATAAAACGGATCACAGCATTGCTGATGCGTTAAGTAACACTTTAATGACACAGTTACCTATTTGCAAGATCATTAAACACTTAACCCTGATGGTTCAGAAGAAACTAATCCTGGATCCAGCATGTGTGAGCCTGTCTCTACCTGCCAACATAAAGCCAAGGTACTGACCGTCCAGTCACAGTAATGATGACAGGCGTTTGTAGAGTGACTGGTGACCTGTTTGAATACTTTCTGCTCTTTATAAAACACTAAAATGCTTTGCAGATCACAGACTGAGCTGATATTTGAAGGTCACAGGCTCCAGTGGTGCGTGCAAACCTTGACCGGAGTAACCCAATAGATTTATCCCTCAGCAAAATTAATCAATCTGCCTGTGATCACAAAGTCATTAACAAAAAGTCATCAGTGGAGCCCTCAAAACTTTTCTTGGTTCGTCATCTCACCTCACATCATTTCATTCATCGGTGGTGAATTTCAGAGAAATCTGTGGCATGCTGAAAAGGTGATGAATGGTGCATGCTTAACATACAGACAGAGATGAATGAGGTTTCCAGAAAGAAAAGCTTTGCTGACTGAGCTCATAGAAAAGCTCTCAAGCATGTAACACAGATGTAGCTGAGGGTGTTTCACCTGGGTATTTGAAATACAGATGTTATACTAAATTACAGCCATGGCTGAAAAAAGGATCGCACAACGTTTCTTACGTTTTGGATTTAGTATGATTTACATATTTTCTGATGAAGGGCTTTTGGCTTGAAATATCACATGTGTGTTGAGATTAAATATGGCAGTACTATCAGTGGGTTTATAGCCTTTGTTTGCTGCATGACTTCATAAAGGACTGAAGTGCACCCTGAGGCATGCTGGGAGTTTAATCCCATCTCAGAGGAATTCTTTCAGACACATAACACACAGTATCCACAGAAAAGCATCTCTTAACCCAGCTCGAGAATTCTTAAATGGAGTGTGTAAATGTGACACTAAATGTAATTGGTCATTTTCAATTAGCTGTTTTCAAATAACTGAGCGTTTGCTGTTGAAGAAATTGATCACACCAAAATGAAAATCCTCCTTTACTCATCCTCATGCCAACTCCTGCTTTTGTGTGTTCTTTCAGTGGAGTATCAAGGGGTCAACATGACGGTGTGCTACCCTAAAGTCAGCAGGGATGAGATTCAAAATGAAGGCAACGCTGTGGCCGTTATTGGAGCAGCTATCATGTACTGCTGCGTTCTCTTCGCATGGTGAGTAAAGAACGTACAAACAATAAAGGGGTATTAGTAATTGGGATATTAATAGAAAAGCTAACTGTGAATTTCTTTTTCAGCAACGAGGCTTCGTACTTAGCTGAGGTCTTTGGACCTTTCTGGATGATAAAAGTTTACCGCTATGAGTTCCAGGTATGTGACTTGAGTTCTTTGAACTCTTGAAGGGATAGAACCCAAACTGTCATTCCAAACTTTTATGACTTTCATTTTTTTGTTCCAGAACACACAAAAGAATATATTTTGAAGAATTTTGCTAACCAAAGTTTCAGTTTTCCCTTTGACTTCAACAGTTTTTTTTTTGGTCCATATAATGGAAGGCAATAATAACAGAAAATGTTTGGCTACCCACATTCTTTAAAATATATTTTTTGTGTGTTACATATGTTTGGAACTACACAAAGGGAAAATTATGACAGAGTTTTAATTAAAAAACTATTAAAATTACATAAATGTTGCACTTGTGTCTGACAATATCTCTGATTCTCTGTCTTGGACAGAAAGCCTCCTGTTGCTTCTGCTGCCCAGAGGCTGAAGATGGTGAGAGAAATATCAAAAGTTCAAATATCCATAATAACATAATAATGTCATTAAACACAGTGTATGAGACAGAATGTTTTAACATCTTTGTTTCCGTCCCGTCAGAGGAAGAGTTTGTTATTGACGAGAACAAAGGCTGTCAGAAAGTCATCCACAATGAGACCCAGCGTGTCGCCTACAGCTACTTTTTCTTCCATTTTGTGTTCTTCCTGGCTTCTCTCTATGTAATGATGACCCTCACTAATTGGTTCAGGTCAGTTGTTAAAGAAGCCATCTAAGCTGTTCTGTAGATCAGAGAAGCAATACTGAGCTGTATATTTTCTTTAAATTGTATTATTTTGAAATGCAACTAATATCTGGACAAATTTTCTTGCAATTTTGTTGCCAAACATATAGTGCACACACAAATGCACAAGAAAGTAAAGAGGGCTCGAATCACAGTTTTGCTAATACTGTTCTGTGTCCCCCAGCTATGAGACTGCTGTGCTGGAGACCACCTTCACCCACGGGAGTTACTCCACATTTTGGGTCAAGCTGTCCTCCTGCTGGGCGTGTGTGGTTCTGTACCTATGGCTTCTCCTGGGTCCTCTGTGCCACTGCCAGTCTGATCACAAACGACCTCGCCGCGCCCGCATCAAGAGGCGGGCCGCCTCCCACCGTCACGTTAGTGTCAGCGTCTGAAGTACAGACTGTTCAACAGCATCAAAGACAGTGGGGATGGGTGCAGGGTTACTGGGGATTTCCACCGCAAAGGAAATGGGTCACGGCGGATCTCCATTCGCTGAAGAGCAGACTTCAATTAAATTAACATTGATCCTCCTGATAATCCTGTTAGGATTAAAATCACCAGCACTATGAATGCAATTCAGCATGGGAACAGAAAATGTAAACCACGTTGGACTGTACAAGCATACCTTTAGGAGGTGTGCTACAATTGCCAAAAGGAATATGACATGAACATTTTCTGGACAAGCTGGATGTCTGTATGTTTAGTGTTTTTGATTAGATTTTTTTTTAAATGTAGAATTATTTTTTATTGCTTACAGCGTAGATATTTGAAAACGACCTGAAATAGACTTTTTCCAATTTAATTTAAGCTTTTGATAAATGTATGCATATTAGGGTGGATAAATTATGTAAGCGATGCTTTATTTCAGTGATCTGTGGCTTGTGTGTATGTATATGAAGAGTTAATTTGCAAAAACAGTTAACTCTCTCAAATATCATGTTTTTTCATTGTGCATTCCAATTAATCTCAGGCAAACTGCAGTTTATTTTGATTAGGTTAGAAGCTACAGCTAACTAATACAATAATATAAGATAAATACAAATAAAAACATGATAACCTAATAACATATTTTAAAGATTTCAAAAGACAAAGTTATCTGTTTTTGCAAATAAACTCTTCATATATATATATATATATATATATATTTTTTTTTTTTCTCTGGGGACTTGCTCCACCCACTCTCTCAGCCAATCAAAGGCCACAGGGAGAAAAAGCTGTTCTAGAGTATAATGACTTTGATAGCTCGGCGACAGCCTGCCTATTTAGCCCTAATTGCATGTTTATGTTAGAAAGTTTGATGTCACTGTCATAAAAGATAAGTTATTTTTGTAAATATATTTTTAACAAAACACATTCTAGAGTTTATGTGTGTTTTGTAGAAAGGCTGGACTATAATTTAACAACCACATCAAGGTAATAGAGTAATCTTAGTTAGTCTGCTAATGATGAAAGGGAAAAAACGGCTGCCAAATATAAAGCAGAAAACAACTGTTCGTTGGCAAAAGCGCTATGCCATAGACAGTTTTATGTATATGCTGCTTATCTTGAATGTGTAAATGTATATGTGACACATAAACACTCATCATCATTTCACTGAGACTTTATAACTGTTGATAAGATCAAAAATATTGCTAGTAAAACATTTACAATTATATGACAAAATATATAATTCAAAGTTTCCTCTAGAAATACTGTCTGCTTATAAATACATATATATAAAAACAACATCAAAAATGCACATGATAAAGCTATGCATGCTGTCAAGTGATTTTATGCAATTAACAAACACATGGTGCTAGGAAAGGCATCATAAATTCTGTGTGTATATTATTTACTTTGGTGTATAAGTTTTAAAAGGTGACTGTCCACCTAAAGTGCTTCATTTAGTGACTCTCTTTGCTTTGGTTTGCCTAATGCCTCATGGACATAATTCATCCCGACAAAGTGTCCATTGTCCTTACTGAAGATCCTGTAGTTAAATCATCACTGATTTCAATTCGGGTTTCTGTCTGGACCTTGATTTTTGGTTGAACTTCAGAATAAGTGTGATTGTCCATGTGTTCACCCCCTGAGCTGAGTCCGGCTACCTTTGTTACCACAGAGCTCCTCTAGTGGGCGCAGCAGGCCGTCCTCGCGTGCTCGATAAGGCTGAGCGTAGCTGTCCTCCTCCAACAGGATGCGATTGAGAGTGTGTTCATAATTAATATGCCTTCGCAGCATTAAAACGTACTGATGCCCCTCCTCCAGAAAGGGACAGTCACATTTGTTGGGTGCCCACAGGAACTCCCGGTGCTCCAGACGATAACGGTTGCGGTACGTGTGGATGATTTGGACGTCATAGCGGGTCTCCTCACCATGATAGACTTTTTCCAGCACTTTTGCTCGAAATACTGTCACAGCAGATAAACGCTTTGTCATCATTCAATGTATCATGTATAGTAAACCATTTGTTTTATGAAGAGACATGAACTCACCAAAATCTTTTTGGCAATACTGTCTCTGGCGCTCACCTTTCCCTCGAACCCGGCGACATTTCCCACAGTGGCCTACAAAATGATGTCATGACATAAAAAAAAGCCCAGACTGTGTTGCAAAACAACAATTAACAGAAGGAATGAACAGGTAAGATGATTATATGCAGATGATAAATGGAAATACTGAAATTTAAAAAAATGAGACATTGCCATTTCTGCAGTACTGGTTGAACTTTAGTCAGCAACCACTGATAGATTCCTGCTTTCAAACACTCCTGTGCAAACAGTATTTGAGTGAAGAGCTTCAGAGGTTTCTATTTACAACATGTCCTCTGTTATTGTAGCCAATCAAAGACATCTGCACGTCAGTACAAATGGCCAATCCGAGGCTTTCAGGACAGACAGAATCTGCAGAATACCAGTCAAGACGCTGGAAATGTTTTTGCTCTATATCCTAATAAATCCCTTCATAAACACAATGTAAATAAGAGATTATTTGTGCCATTTAGACAGCTTCATTGATTATAATAGAGGTGATAGAGTGATGATAAAGGAGAACTAGTTACCTGCTTTCTGAATATAACCAATTTACTTTAATAAGAATAAAAGTTTTACTTTTTAAGTTTCAGAAATAATAACTATACTCAAACGCAAGATTGAATTCAGAATTGCGGTGATATACACTAATGACTGGCAATGATAAAGTGCTAACCTTTGCGATGTATTTCAGGAAGTCTGTTCCTGCGGTTTTCATCTCTTTCCAAACGTGGGACTGGCTGCTGTTGATATGGGGGTTGAAGAGTCCAACGAGCAGCAGGACCTAAGGGCATGACCTCGTAAATCACAGTTGTATTTACAAAAGACTTTGAACATTAAACTTAAAGCAACTGGGGAATTTTACCATCACACATGCTTCAAACCAACTTGAATTAAATATATAACTTTATCTCATAACAAGATCTTGTTACTGCACGGATAAGATACTTACGATACTTACTTATTATTCTAATAAACCTTAGTTTAAATTACATCGGTCATAAGTATCTTATTACCTAAATACAAAGAATTAAAGGTTTTTACCCCATAAATGAGGTTTTGTGACTGGCTGTGTTGTAGTAGTGGTGGTTGTTGTTGTGGCAGTGGTAGTCGTAGTGGTTGGAAGTTCAAAGGGCAAGTGGTTTGATGTGTGCTGAGGCTGCCGAAGTTGACGTCTCCCATGATACAGGGCATAACGGTCCAGAGGCAGCCAGTACTCATATTCAATCCCAGAGTTCTTATCAGTGGACAAGACCTACAATAAGACCAGAACAAATGAACACAGTTGTACTGGATACTAAGGTTTAAGATTTGTCTTGATTTTTTTTGACATTTTAGAGCAAACCATGATGTGCAGGTCCTCCTGAGTAGGTCCTGGAACTTCAAAACTCTCCCAGATATCAGCAGAGCGCCGGTACAGAAGTTTGGTTCCTGCCACATTGTACTCCCCAGGAACGTTGATCTTCCAGTTCCCATTGATCACAAACTGTGAGCGCCCATTCTGGAGTGCTTTGAAAAACATTTACAAGAAGCGTTTAAAAAAACAAAAAAAACTATGCACTACCACAACACAGCATAATTGTAACGTTCTTATAAAGGGACAAAGTCTTGTTACTGGAGGAATATAGTGAAAAATGTTCTCCAATATGTCATTTGTGACCCTGGACCACAAATACTGAGACATCACCTTTAAAGTTGTTCAAATGAAGTTTAATAGCAAAATTACTAACCAAAAATTAAGTTTTAATATATTTACTGTAGGACATTTACAAAGTACCTTCATGGAACATGATCTTTACTTAATGTCCTAATAATTTTTTGCAAAAAAAACAAAACATACAATATATTTTTGGCTATACTTAACTGACTTATGGTTTTGTGGTTCAGGATCGCATATTATTGCAAAATAAAAACAATTTTTCATTAGTCTTCTACAATTCTGCCTCACACTGTGCACCTTGCTTCTTTTGCTGTGAGAACCACATGTTGGAGAGATCACACTCAAGGCTGTACTCTAACCTAGATAGTTTCTGCTGTTATCAGTCACTCTGATGTGTGTGGCTCCGGCCGGGATCATAGTGACCTCACTGTATCCAAGCAGTCCTGCAGGGAAACAGATGAGAGAGTAATGCATCTCAGCCCATTTGAAAAAAATGAAAACACAGTTATTTTCAACAGGTGCGCAGTCCTGCTCTGAACTGTATGTTTCCATGATGTGTCTCGTTGCAGCTGCAGCATGGATCGGTCTGGCTGCAAGGCACTGAACCGCAGAATTACGACCAGGGCTGCTCTTTTCTCTTCTCCTTTGACTTTTGACCCTCTTTACAGAGCTCTGTGCTGGCAGCCTCGAGTCTGTTATCCTACTCTCAGAAATCCAGATGCAAGAGAGTGCCTTGCAAACAATGGCAGTATTATCGCTGTGCTTTCCCCAATGTAAATGCTCTGTATTTTCATTTGGCCAGCATGAAGGAAGATTTTAAAAGAGATTCTGTTTCATGCAGAGAAGTGCAAAGCCAGAGGGGTCAGTGCTCTGAGTGCACAGATATGTGTTAGGGCAAGAGAAACCAAGAGATAAAGAAAGAGAGAGAGAGTCACAGTCACCCAGAAAGTAATTACACTACAGTTTAAACGTTTGATAAAAAAAAAACTAACAAAAAAAACAACAACATAAAATTTACCATAAGTGACAACCTTAAACTTAAAGTATATCATGCCTAAATGCCAAAATTTACAATTGTGCTGCTCTGAATAACAAGATTAATACATGCACTTATTAAAACTAGATTTATACAGTTCTAAGCTTATTTTTCTGTTCTGCTGTTTAAAGTCATTGTGAGTGTAGTTAGATTCATTGCTGACCGTTGTTCTGCCCGTTGCTTTGATAAATGCTTCTGTGATGAAGGCAGGTTGAGTTGTGGCCTCCACACACCATGCAGGCGTCCTCCTGCTGCTCAGATCCAAAGATCAAGTCACATCCTGGCTTCTGCACACACACACACACATGCAAACCCTGTGATTAGAAGCCAAAATATCAAGCATCGCCACATTCTGTTTTAACAGTACAAGTTGATGCCGCAAATGCTCCTGATGAAAACTGGAACAGCCCACATCTTGGAGACCTTCCAGGAAATAAATTTAGACACTACTAAAGAGCAAAGCATCCGAGATTAAAGACCCTCAAAATAAATGCACTATCTATTACACTTGAAATGATTTGATCATTGTAAGATCATCCATTCATCTCCATAACATTTGTAATTGATTTTAGGACTTTTCAGCATTTAAATGTCATTTCTTTAATAACGTGTATTCAGAATGGTTGGATTATGTGTGAATTTTTTTTCAACCTCAGTTCTCAGCATGCACTCAAGAATACATCATGCAGAATGCGGATGCATTTTTTGTTAAAGAAATTAATATTTATATCCATGCATTAAATTGATTAAAAGTGACAGACATTTATTGTATGACAAAACATTCATATTTCAAATAAATGCTGTTCTTTAATATATAAAAAAATCACTATTTCCACAAAAATACACTGTTTTTAACATGAATAATAATAAGAAGAAAAGTTTTATGGTTTAACATCCACTATATAAGTGTAACTCTGCACCACCCTGAAAGGTCTCTGCGTGTGTTTGTGTGTGTTTAGGTCCACAGGTCCAAACAGAGGCAGGTGAAAACAAACGGGCAGCAGAATGACACGGATCTCTCTCTGAGACACCGCACACAAACAAGAGTGGGATCATGAGGCCCGGGCAGGGATCAAGACCATTCAGGCAGAAGTTTGGCTTAAGCTCCAGAGTGCAGGGGTGGAGGAGGAGACATCGGGGGAGACTGCAGAGGTAGAAGGGAGGTGTGCAGGACTGCACTGTCCTCAGCAATTTCTGCAGGATATAATTAAGCCTTTGTTTGTCTTTAGACCTCCCGTGCACTCCATTTCACGCAGGTGCAACCCTCCTCCTAAAACACGACCTCCCATCCTTATCTCTTCTTTGCCTTGATCTGCCTTTCCTTTTTTAATCTTGGTAGTTTGTGAAATAATGATTCTCAATGGCACATTCCCATGATTCGGGGGGCCTCGCAGAGGGGTAACCACACACACACACACAAGGTGTGCTTCACACATATGGATTCAATCTGCCACATGGTGCTAATGATTGGGCCCCACTATGCATGTGCTTCTCCTTTTCAGTCCTTATGTGATGGAAACCAAATTCACACCAGCATGACTTCAGGACTAGACGGGGCTTATTCAGTCATCTTTACATGCACATATATGTGTAGGTTTTTGTAATATGTACATTGTAATACTTTAATAAAAAAAGAAGGGTGAAAATAGACAAATGAAATAGGGTGAAATAAACATTTGTACTGAAAAAGGGTTTCATTCAATTAATATTATATAATATGATGGAATGACCCTCAATACATATCAAAACATATAAAAAAACATCAACTTTGTTAAATGTCTATTTGGTTAGTCAATTTAAAATAATGATTTATTAATTTGTTTTTAAATATTTCTATTAATGAAGTGTCAGATCAGGTAGATATGTGTGTTAAAAAATGTAAATGTCTTAAATAAATAAATCAATAAATGTTTTTTGTGAGGGTTCACAGTACTTAGTGGTTGTCAGCTATTATGAAGCCGTGTCCTAAGACCCATCTACTCACCAGACACTTTCCATTCACACAGACTGTCCCCTGATCTGATTGGCATGGTGTGCCATCAAGAACCCGCCCAAAGTTGTAGTAGAAGTTGTGTCCGCTTGCCAGGCAGCTGAGCTCACATGGGTCGGATCCTGAAAGCAGTATAAATCGGGTTTCAGTCGGTATAAGCACCCAGCAGAAGGAGAAATCTACACAGTAACACAACACGTGCTTCAAAAGAGAAGAGTCACGCTTCACTGACCTCCATGAAAGGTAGTCCAACGGTAACTGCTGCCAGCGACCAGGGGTCTGTCATTGAAAGCTTTACACTGCAGTTCTCTGAAGTCCATTGAGTCAGCAGGACACTCCTGATGTTACAGACACAAAGCTCAGGGGAGAAAACACACATCCCGAGTTGCTTAAGCCCTGATTCATTAACACTCACTAGAACAGCCCTAGAGGACTCGGGGTAAGCGCAACACATGCTGACACAATGGCCCCATTTAAACCTGATTTTAACATCTGTCCCGGATGATGGGTTCACAGGTTTTAATTTATAAGAAAATGAAAACATTTCATGATGAACACTCAAACCACATTCAGAGTTAGTCAGGAACACACACTAGACAACAGTGAAGGGCCAACCAAGCACTAAAACAAGGGTTTTATTTTTGGTCAAATACATATATATATATATATATATATATCTTTTTATCTTACTCCAGAATATTTTGGAAAGATGTTTGTCCAAATCTTTTAACTGTTGTCTTTGGTGAAAATAACACTTTGTCAAAAAGTGAATTGGATTGCATTGCCTTTACTTCTCTTTCGGCAAGACACTTGATTTGAATCAATTGGAAACATTCATTCCTCCATTCTTTTAAACAGTGGGCCAGAAGACTTAAGACTATAAGACTTAATTTTAATGGTTCCGGTCAAGTTCACGGCCCATGTGGTGTCTTTTAATAAATTATCTCCAAAACCAAGAGTAACTGTAAGTGGACAAACTGATGCTGATGCTGTTAGGTTTTGCTTGTGATCCACTGATGTTATTTTTTCTTTTTTTTGTTATATGTACACAATGTAAAACCATGATGTCTGTCTGTATGTTGTGTTGTTAGTTATGATGTTTAGTAAACATTTTTGTTTTTATTATTTAACTATTGAAAACCATGTTTCTGCAAAATTTATAAAAAAACAAACATAGGGAACTTTAGTTTCTATATACAGTGACTCAGAACATGAGAACCATGCACATACAAAGTAAAATGAATACAGGGGATTGACAGCACTTTTTAAAATCAACAATTTAATACAATTTGCAGTAGGAGTAAAATAAAATAAAGTATATTTTAGGGATGGGGGTATATGTGGTATGTTATCATGTTAACATACATCAACACACTTATATATTAAGTGATATATATTAAAAAGTGAAGTTATGACATTGAGGACCAGGCATTTAAAATCTGACCAGTCTGAGGCCAGGTGACTTTACTGTATGTCCAAGCAAAAACACAGTACACTGTAGAATAAGATAACTAAATACAAAAAAAAAAACTCTATCAATGTTTAGCTTATTTATCTATAGATAGAACATGCTTACGATAAGGTGCGAATGAAATTCTATGTAGACATCCTGTTAAAACGGCAAAGAATTTACTGCACCTTTGTGTTACAAATCTTGTATTGCCTGGTGTCCCCCGGACAAGGCCCTCCTACCAGATTTCTAAAGAGAGAAACAGTAATCAAGCATGATCATGTATTTGTTTACCGTGAGAAAACATGTGCAAAAAATAAACCTTTAGGCCTACAACAGCGTGTCACTGCACCTTACCCGAGTACCTTGGAGTATCGATACTATTTGTGGTGTTAAAATTCAACTACAAACTTTTAAGCAATAAATAAGGTACAAAGATTGGGGTGTTATTAATTGCACACTGAATAATACCCAATTTCTGAATAATAGTAAAATTACAAAATTATAAAGAGCGCAGCCATTTTTTTAAATGTGTTGAGATGAGATTTTAGGGTCGCCATTTACGCCTAAGGGAAACAATTAAGGGTACAATACTTTTCATTACTACTAATTCTTTTTTACCCACATTTCTAATCATCTGACAGCATGCAGAGAAGATGGCGTTTAACAAAGGCTGTGCTTTACCTGGTGATGCAGGTGCGTGTACGGATAGAGGCCCCTGCCCCACAGGAGCGCGAACACACAGACCAGCCGCCCCACGAGGCCCACTCATTCATGAAATGTATTTGGCTATGCATCTGTGGTCCCCCGCCTCCCAGCACTACTCGTCTGGATGACTGCGAATGTATAAACAAAGAAGTGATTTAAAGGTTGCAGAACAACAACTAAGAGAGACAGTCGATAAACTAAGATGTTTTTTGCAAGCACATACATTAGAACAGCAGCATGTAAAGTATATTTGTAGAGAAAAGTCATTAAATGTATGATAACCACCAAAGCAAAGAACTCCTAGTGCTCAAGCTACATGATATGAGAGGCCACCAAAACATTTCCTGCTCATGGGCTATGCTAGACTGCGCTTGACATTTGTGGAAGTGTTTGAGTGTCCCCAGGTGCTCGACCGAGGATGCCACATCAGTTCTATTACACACAGCCTCCATTACACAAGCGGTATTCCTATCAGACCACCACTAATCGTCTTCAAGGATAACATTACTCTGTCATTCTTAGATCCGCTGCTGGCTTTGATCCGAGACAAACAGGCAGTAACTGCCCGTGAAGAGTGAAGAGCTTCCATGGGTTGCCTTAGGCCTAACATCTCCTCAAGGTGTGTGTTTTCTTCTAAATGTAATGTAGGTGTGGAGAGCATGTTTTTCAGCTTTTATCATGTTAAACAACTTCACACAGAGCAGCTGTTTGTCTTCCTAAAATAATATTCATCCACAGTATCACGTAAATCTAATTTGAGAAACTCAAACTCAGTCACATGAGGCGTGTAAACACGTCGCAACAAAATGAAAAGGTCTCAGCATACAAACAGAGCATTGAACTTGCATTCCAAAGTTTGACCCCTAAAGGGATGTTTTACTGGCATATATATGACTGCTTTTTGGTGCAGAGATTTGTACCGGTTCCTGAGGTTAACCCTTTCAATGGAAATATTACAGAAAACTTAGGCTCGGTTGGATTTAATAAGGTTGTCATTACAGGAAGAAATGGAATCTGTGCCAGAATCTCTTGAACTTGTTTAGCTTGGAAACCTGTGGTGAATAGAGGTTTGGTAATGAGTGAGGATGTCTAGCTGTGAGGGTTAAAATGACAGATGACTGCACTCTCACAGACACAATAGTGCTTTATGACCGACGTCCATCATCTTCAATACCAGGATGACCTGGAACTGCCCTCATTACTGCAGCAAAGACTCAAATTAGTGTTGATGACAGTCTGCCATGGGCTAGACGGATTATTGAAATCGACCTTTCACCTTTAGAACACCAGCGTCCCCCCAAAGGCAAGATTTTAAGAAGTTTCACATTTTAACTTTGGAGTTCTTGGAAAGAGTTTTTGGAAATTCTGAAAGTCTGAAATGAACTTGTTGGCCTCTTGTCTATAGGTCTTGTTTACGTTGTTTTAAAGGAAATGTAAAAGTCATTCCAGTGGAATGAAGATGATAATGACTGGTGGACAAGACCTGGCTTGGATCTTGGGAGGGAAACTGAGGGAAAATGACTGGGTGAGGTCCAGAAGGTAGTAGTAGGCATGCTACCAGTAAAACTTAAATTTTACAAAGAGTTTTACAAATCGTTTCCCTGGTAACGGCTGTAGACAAAGCAGCACTGCTCACAATCACAAACACTGCTTTATATTAAACCGACCAATCACACCAATCACCGAAGATTAGCGCCACACAAGGGCAGGGTTTGAAAAAAAAAAGAATCATTGAGCAAATCATTTGGGAGTCATTGAGCAAATAAGGTGAAAATAAAAGCATATTATATGAAAATGAAAGGTTTTTTTGACCTTGCATGCATGTCAACCTGTTGTCCCAAAAACAAAAATGTTACCTTACATAACCCATAATAGATTAAGATATTTTAATCAAAGCTGAGAAATTTCTGTCCCTTCACTTAAGAATTAATTCCGCCAAAACGTTGGCACTTTCATGAACATTGTAGTCATTATAAATCAGATATTCCAAGCCTTTAGAGGAGACACGTATTTAATTTAGGCTATTATTCATACATATCATAATTAATCAAGACACTCTTAACAATAAAGCTTCTGGGGGTTTCACAGCAATACCACAGAAAAACCATGGTTCCTCAAAGATCCTTTTAACAGTTCTTAAAAGTACCAGTTCTTAAGGGTGAAGAACATTTTAAAAATCCAAAGAACCTTTAGCCACACTTACGAATCTTTGGAGTAATGTAACGGTTCGGTGGATGTTTAATGCTCTTTATTACACTGTTGATGCCAGTATAGATACCTATATAAAATACCTATATTTTTAAGAGTGTACAACATGACCTTAAATGTGGTCTTTTTGGACTTTTTGATGTTTTGGGTAAATATAGGACATAATACTCTCAGGTCTCATCAAAAACATTTTAATTTGTGTATCGAAGTTGAACAATTGAACAATAGTTTGGAATAACATAAGGGTGAGTGAGCAGTGACAGAATTATTTATTTTTAGGTGAACTCTCTTAAAAGTTAAAGAGAGAGCATAAGCCAAGTGTCACGTTCTTTTTAACTTGTCACTTCTGCATTGTGTATAAACAGCAATTCCAAAACAATACAGGGTGGCAACCCAGTTTCTGAATCCCCCCAAGGTGATCCTGCCCGGGTTGCTCTGATTAAGCTCCACTCTTGGCAATAAATGGGAAAGACAACACTCTAGTTAAAGTGAGCAAAACCCTGGCAGCGAGCCTTGCCAATCTGAGCATACCCAACTGACTGTTCAAGCTTGTACTCAAAAATTCAGTTTAACACAGGACTTTCTAAGTTACTGTTGCAAACAGTCTATAAACTGAAGGATAGTGTAATAGAGACTGTCTTACAGGCAGAGAGGACAAGCAACCTGGAGACAACATCAGTGTTACAAGGGCGAGGGCCTGGCACAGAGACAGCTTCCTGGAGACAGAGAAAATAAATAATGTAAGTCAAAGTGTTACACACCACCCTATTTGACTTTAAAGCGGAGCCTGGACTTCAGTGCTCAGTGTGTGTTGTTGCATCAAAGACTCTTGATTAATGACAACAAACAGTGATAGTGTGTTCTATACATTGAGAAATCACTGCCACTGAGAAAACATGTTTACATGCATTTTTAGAGTATGACTCCCACCAGTGAGGTCAGAATACTAAGAGACCACACAACGACTGACTCATCAAAGGAGCAGATTCTCAGAAACTCATTACAGCGTTGCTAAAGCCCAACTGTCTTCTTTTATATTGTTGCAATGCCTATGAATTAGAAATTTGAGAAGTTTAATGGGGAAAACTCATGTAAACACACCACAATATTCCTTTCTCCATTATAGATTTGTGTACAAACATTCTTCCTCTTCCAAAGTATCTGTGGACACATGCTTATGGGAGGCTTATTATAATAGCAGCCTGCAGAGTGGACAATTATAAACAGAACACTCCCATAAAGAACTGATTCAGAAGAGTAATATGATGAAATACATCTTCCTTTGAGAACAAGTGCATCTCTGATTACTGTGAATAAACAGGATCAAAGACATACAGACAGTAACTAATGCATAATAATTACAGCACAACCTGCAAAAACTTTATAACAGATTAGCATAATAAAGCTTTTATTGTCAAGGTCAAGGGTCAAGAGGTCTATAGTTAAAAGGCAATAATGATGTTCATTTTGATGGTTTTGACTGCAATAGCCTTCAGGTAAGAACATAAAACCTCTTATGACAACGTGATACAAAAATGACTTTAACATTAATAATGCTTTAAATTCTAAATATATATGTTTTACAGTTAAAGCCACATGAAATAAACCTTAAATGGGTCTGCAACCATTAGGTTTCTGGCAGATGAACCACATAGTGCTAAATCTGAACTTAACTGGAGTCTTAAATTTGTTTATGGGTCACACTGAAGCACCTCAAGTTTATGTGAACAGTAAACTGTTCTCCTCTTAAAGATTAGATTAAACAGCTGTTTCCTGGATGTGGGACCATTTTAAAATGGTTTTAGAAGAATGTTCCAGCCATAGCCAAGAATTCTAGTAACATTACATCGACAACCAAAAAAAGCTTCAATCTAGCAACCATACAAAAAACATACAAAAATAAATAAATGAAAAAATATTATTTTGATTAATGATGTTGCAGATATCCAATCACCAGTAGAACTGAAAAGCTATTGACATTTATTTTCATTACTTTTTCATTATACATTGCTTTTCATTATTATTTTAAATAAAATATTATTAAAAAAAAAAAAAGCAACCAATATAGTGAGTTAAATATGAGACTAAAATTAGAATTTGGCTTTGTGTAAATAAATTGCAACAAATAAAGCATATAAATATATATATTTGAAATAAATATAAGGGTCACATGTTTTCCTGTCAGATGACACAAAATGGTTTCCCATTTGGTGCATTTAAACTGAAATTAAAAGGTAAGCACCAAATACTAATCATTTTAATTTAGAGATGAAAACATGTTCGTCATAGAACTGAATTTTTACTCTATTGGTTATTTATAACGTCATAGCTTTGACTAAACAGGGAACAGTTGAGTCTATTCCAAGTTTATTTCTTTGTTCTTTTCCATCTTCCATTCAGCAATTCAAGAAAATCATCAACGTGTTTCCACGCGTAGTAAAGTAACGCATGCTCCACATACCTGTCGTTTGTCTTCTGCATTTTAGGTCTTCGTCAGTTGTCACAAAATAACTTCTTGAGATCTGAAACTGGATTCATCTGATGAAGTAAAGCCCACGAGATGTGTGATCCCAATGGTTTTTATCCTCAAAGAAGTCGGGAAACCTAATTGCATCCATGTTTCACAAGTGCTTCCTTTGCTGGGACTTTTCCTGAAGTTTTCTCGCACGCGGAGCCCGAAGAGGATAACCTGAATGAATCCTACATAATCCTGAATAAAAATCAATAATTGAAAATAAATAGCCTATACTGACTACTTCACATCCTCTCCGCTTATTTGCATGACTAAAAGTCCTCCTCACTTTTTCAAGGTGCTGTTCCTGAGGGCAAACTGAATCCCTTTGAGTTTCATATCAGTGTTCAGGGTCCGAACTCACCAGGAGAAGGTCTGGTTATCTTCTGTCTTCAGGTGGGTTTCTGTGCACTTTACCTGTGCCTCTCACTCACAAACAACATCCTTGATTTTCCTTGAGAGAAAATAACGGCTCTTGGGTCAGGACACTCGGTCCTCCTGTAGATTTCACATTCAGTTTCAGATTTACATCATCTGAGAAGACACATAACATTGCGTTTGTCCTAATTCTATCGTTGCACAAACGCATGCGTCATAAAACTCAACAGCATAGATTCATAACGACAATAATTTCATTTGATACATTTTATAAATACTTTATTATTATTATTCTAAATATTATTAAAATAAAAAAAAATTCTATATTTTAGCATAGTAGCCTATACAATTAAGCTAAATCACTTTTTTTTCCGGTAAAATCAATTTAAGTGACAGCGCAGTGATAAATTATTGAATATTTCCAATCACTTTGAATTTAATTAGGTTTAAACAGAATGACAGAAATGATTGTGGCGGTTTAAAAAGATGCACATCACAATGAACTATTTTTTTATATAGGCAATGAGCATCCTCTGTGTGATTGAAACTTATTTAGGAGCACAAACAAAGCACATAGCCTATAAACCCAGCGCGTATAATAAAGTAGTGCGTTACCTGTCAAACAGCAGCGTCTGTGGTTTGTAGTGATGAGAGTGAGAGCCGCAGCATTGCGTGCCGCCGCCTTCACCTGAAGCTCAGCCCAGTGTGTGCCTACATTCCGATGAAGAACCAGTAAACACGCCCCTCTTAAACGGAATGTTGCCCAATCCAGATTGTAAATGCTCCAGTAGCTGTAGTTCGTGCATGTGCTAAATTACCCACGTTGTCGTAAGCCTTAAGTTACAGAGAGTTGAAATAAATTGAAAGACGTGCATGCCATCAGAGTATGAATTAGAAAACAACTTCCAGGGGATTCACTTGTGAAATGGATTTGCCATAGGTCCTTTTTAAGGCTCTGTCTGTCCAGGCTCGTCTTATGGATGTCAGATTGTGCTTTTGACACTGCTGGCACAGTTAGGCTATTCAAATATGTTTAGGTGTTATTGCTACTGTTGCTTCTGTTTATTTATCTATTACTTCAAAACATCATTTTAAGACACCCTGTGTAGTTACATACATTTAGTTTGAACTGTATTATGAAACATTCCTCATGTAGTGGATGACAAAAGGCAGATATGATGCAAATGAATGGAAACTGAAAAGAATGCACAGTTATTGGATGGAATTTTGTTATTAGTGTGCATTCTAGTAAAACATCAATTGACTGTTTTCTAGTCAATGAAGACGTATATAAATATCCCAACAATGACAGACCACAGCTCAACAAGTGGCTGCAGTTATATTGAGCTCTCCTGCAGACCCCAACCATGACCATGGAAACAGTCCCTAAAATAACTGCTATCAACTGCCATGGATCATCACATACAAACCACAAACCCAGGCGTTGTTATGTCTCTTGTCTCTATGTCCTTTGATTAAAAAAAAGAAAGCAATTCTAACTCTACTAAGCACTTTACCAAAGCATGATGATTGTTTAAGTGCCCCAGAGCCTCAAGTGGCAAGTTTCAGCTTGCAGAGAAATGTCTTTACTAAGTGTACCACATCTTTATGCTCCTCAATGAACATAGTCAACCTCTGATTCACAACCATTTAAAGGGATAGTCCACCCAACAATTACATTTTTGGCATAATTTCCTGTTGAGATTTTGGTTAAGAACATTCTACAAAATATCTTCTTTTGTGTTTAACAAAATTATGGCAGGTTTGGAAAAACGTATGGGTGAGGAAATGATTGATTTCTAGGTCAACTATCCCTCTTATCTCTATATGTACAAAGATCCCAGTCGACATTATTGAATAGATAGCAAATGAATTGCATTCAAGCATTCATATTTAAATAGTCAAAGATAGTATTTCATTGATATGACTTGTGCTGATTGCTTAACGTGTTTCTTGACAACTGAATGTGCAGCAATTTTGACAAGCAGTCCCAATGGTGTCTTTAATGAGAGCAGATGCTGCACTGAACAGACCACAACATCTTCTGGCTTGTTTGCTTTCTTTTGTGTGTATATACTTTTGTTTTTTGTTTTTTTATTTGAATTGATTTCTCCAGGTTATAAAACTCCATCAACAACCACCTGATTGATCAGTCAGAAACAATCTTTAAATAAACTGTAATACAAGGGAATTAAAAACCTGGGAATGACAATGTTCCAAGCCTGTGTGACTAACAGACAGAGAATCAACACGTCTATGACTGTAATCCCTGTAAACCTGACACTGACAGCTGTACTCAACGTGATTTTGCCAACAAAAAATCCTCCATACATTGCACCAACATCACGTTGTGGGGTTCCATGTGGGGTCATAATAGTCTTTCTGCATGACATTTCACCAGCAGTTAGCAAACGTGAATCATTGAGTAATTTCTTCAACCAATTAGTCTAAAATTAGTTTGATCGTAATAACCCATGAACGATTTTAGCATGGTGATGGATATGACAAGGTTAATGTATCTGGTCTAGGCTGAACAGGTCTGCGCTGCTGCTGCTGTTGGTTATTGCAGTAGTTGTAGACTATTGCTGCTGCTACAAGCAGGTACAAGAACTTCGTGCCAGTGCATATTGTCTATGGTGCTGTGAGTATTTAAGACATACTGCTGCTGCATAAAAGCATAGCTGATCTAGGTGGAGCTGGGAAAGGTGGAGGGTTTCAAAGAAAAAGAGCAGTCTCAGCTAGCCAGCCATATAAACGCAAGGGAGTAAGCTGCATATGGAACATGAATCAATCAGTTTGTACCAAGTCGCTTCATCAGTTATGTTAATAACCCATCAGCCTGCACAATGTTGCATGAGGTCCATTGCCAATCCTCCCCCTCCCCCATCCACCAACTAAAATATATCTGATATATAACCAATTCATTCAGGAACAAAAGTAGTGATTACAGCTGAATACATCATTGTAAAGTAGTACGCCTATTCAAATTCAAACTCTAAAATTCCGTATTTAAAGAAATAGTGGACAAAATGTATCTGGATGAACTACAGCTTCTGAACAGGACACTGTGAATGCAATGATACTGACACTCTTACGTCACAAATATAGTATATATACAGATTTAATTAAAACTACATACATTTACACTATAAAACATACTGTACTTTTGACGACTGTGAAGTTAGTACCTCAGTACATGATTTCGGACACAACATCATACATTTAACCAATTAAAAAAATACTGTGTATCCAGTGTACAGTAGTCAACATTTGAAGTGAATCATACAATTTCACCAAAGTTGTCCTAAGACAAGAATGGTTATTGTTTTTGAGACAACTTTGATGAAAGGTTTTGATCCGCTTCAAATGTTGACTACTGTAGTTCTAGACTAAATGCAAATGTGCATGAATTCACCTCACTCTCTAAAAACAGATTAGTATTCATCAAAATGAATTAAAATAAACTCAGAATATGTTTATTTTAAAAATTAAAAATTAAATTACACAAATGTATCTAAACTCATTTTATTAACCAACGTCTTTGCTGCTGACCTTTGATGATCCAGTTCAACCATACTTGCTTTACCATGCTATTGTGCTTCATTGGTTTTTTATTGCTAAAGAGTATTGAACGTTCTCCTGTATTGTACTTTACAGATGTATTTTTGTAAATGTACTTTTTCTTCAGCCTGAGGTTTAGTCGTGACTTTTTGGTATGAAAGGACTTTTACATTTTCTATAAATAAAACTTCATTAAAAACAAACACTCAAGCTCTGCTCATATTTAAAAAGTAATGCCAAAGTAACGTAATGCATTACTTTCCATAAAAAGTAACCAAGTAACACAATGAGTTATTTTTTTAGGGAGTAACGCAATATTGTAATTCATTACTTTTAAAAGTAACTTTCCCCAACACTGCGTTTAACAGATTTGTTAAGAGATTTAACTAGGAAACCCCACTGATTAATATCACTAATTTATATTGGTGTAAAAATAGGCTTAACTTTTTTTTGCATTAAACCAATCACATTCATGGATGTGCTGCCAGTGTGAATTTCAGAAGGACTGTAATTATCTTTTTGTGTGATATAACTTGCTCTGAGCTAGAAAAAAGCTTTCCTAGAAAGCCTCAAAAACCACTCACAACATTTTCAGAACTTGGGAGTCACTAAGTGTAAAAGCCTTATGAAGAGACACCTAAACACACATATTACTCCATACACAAGCACGGCATCCAAATACATACATGATTTCTGTGTATGATATACAAACAGCAGCTAGTTTACACATTCTCTCCTGATGAAGATGTATCTGTACACAAGTCTTCTGCATTCAGCAAGGTTACCCTGGTAACCTGACCAGCCTTCAACTTGCATGCTGTTTATTATTGGCAGTAGTGATGTAACCCACAGAGCAAATGAATCCATTCCCTGTGTGCAGTTACTAGGTATGCGAGAGTGGAATGAATGCATGGTGAGGGCTGTTTTGGGATAGGCCTTGTGAGCCAGATAGTGCAAATGTTTGAGAGTTTCAGTAATCATAACAAGTCTCTGGAGGAGGGACTCCCTCCTGTACACTTATAACAGCTGCTCTAAATGGTTTATGCCAGATGTGGTGGATGTGTGACAGGTAACAGCTACTAATATTATATATAGGCAGCTGTTTTCCCTATTATTCCCTCTCTGAATACATGATATTTAAGCTTTAAAAACAAGGGACTGCAAGAAGGCATGCTTCATTCCTAGTAGAGAGGAACCGAAAACCACTTATCGTGCGTTGACAGATCGTTACATGACATCTTTTAGCTCAGAAAGCACTTACCCCAAACAATGTTCTGACTTAAATTGAGTTTAATAGGAAAATTAACAAGCACGTCAACTATTTTGACCCGGGAGGTATTTCGTACGAGGCTCTGCTCATCAAGATGTAAATAGCTGAGTGATTTGGAATGAAATCTCAGAGGATCATCAGCTAAAGGTTAAAATATAGAACAGCTGCTTAGTAGCTGGAATAATCTCACAGTGTGAAAGCCCAGAGGGCAGCAGATGTGTGAGAGTGTTTTTTTTCTCCCCATCTCATCCAGAAATGTGCACCATGCCAGAAAAAAAGTGTGGGAGGCAAGAATAAAAACAGATTTTAAAATATTTGTAAACAATTTAATATAAAATATTATTTACAAAAACAACATTGAAGGGGATTGTAGTCATAAAAAACATAGTGAGAACCCTAGCTATAAACAATAATATTAGCTACGATCCCATCATCCTGCTTTAACATGCATTTTGAGGTATCACATCAGAAATGGAAACAGCAAAAATAAATAAATTAAAAAAAAAAAAAATATATATATATATATATATTTACTTTGCCAAAACGTTTTTATGCTTGTTTGAGGTGGATTTTGACTTGGATGAATGTGAAAAATTGGAGATATTGGAGAATAAATTCCTCCATGTGCATCAAAAACTGTATGTGCTCTGTAGCCTATGGGAGGACATAACCTGACTAACCAGTGGATGGAGCTTGTTGCTCAGCGTTTGAATTATTGTTATAGTCATTCTGAAATGCCAGAGCAAAGTGTGTCATCAAAGTATTTCTGTATAATTGCCTCCCAGAATTGTCTTACATAACAACATTCCCAAACAGCATCCACCCCCCAAAAGCAATGACTGCATTATTGTGTTTTGTCTGCTCATTCTATGGTGCAAGTAACTTATATACACTGTAAAAAAAGACTGTGATTTTAACTATAAAAATGCTACGGGAAAACCCCTCAAATTTACAGGGACAAACCGTAAACTGCCATTCCCAGAATTACCTGCACTGCATTTCAAATTTAATTTGATGTTGTTTCTTTGAAGTAACTTTCTTAGTTATTTCTTATCAGTTATGTTAAATTAATGTTTATTGCATATTTCAGTTTAATAGTTTCTCACCATGATGGTGTTTAGTGTTTGTGTGAATGACACTGAGCACCTTCTGTATATGTTCATGTTTAAAAGTTTCTTGTGATGGGTTTTAGGGCCAAAATGGCTAAAATGATGTTACCATTTTTTTTTTTACAGTGCATGAAAATGGTTGTATTTAGTGCCATTTTTTTTTTAACAGTGAATGAAAATGGTTGTATTTAGTGGCTTCTCCCACTTTTCTCAGTGATATTAAGTGCCAGTTTATCAGGAAGTGACAATTTTATTATAATTATAATTAATTAAACATTAATTAATGTTTAAATGTCATTTGTCGTATCGTCACAATTGTGTTGCCTCTGATAAAGTATAATGCACTTAAATATAGGTAAAGAAGGGAAGTTTGTGAGTGCATGTCTAAAAGTGAAGTGGAACCCACTGCAGTGAAACCCTCCACCTCTCTAGATCTGCTATGGGTAATTTCATGTATGCTATTTGCGCAGCAGCGCCATGGCAGCATGCTCACAGTAGCGTGGCTGTGCAAACTATATCTCAAGAGTTGTCATGATAAACTACGGAGTTCCCCTACTTGATTCTATCACTATATCAGACATCCTTGTGCAGAGATTTACTGATAACACTCTAGGACAAATAAACGCAAGTTCAGCCTTTCCACCATTTTCTTTAATGGGGTCCTTGGGAAACACAGAGACACAGGAAAGGAAGGGGACATGAGGAGATTGGGGTGAACAAACTGCTTCTAAGTATCTTCATAAAACAAAATGTATTTAAACACAGCTGTGCTCTGACACAAGGTCATGTCCATGATTACACAGTGTCAGTGTTTGTGTCTGTAGACACATTTGTGCGAAACAATCCTCTGTTGGCATGATGGTCAGTTCAGTTAGCTGTATCTTAATCACACCAAATGGGTTATATCTGCCTGTTTTGTCATAACATACAAGACCTGTGATGCTAGCATTAGCTGGGTTGAAATTAATTGGACCTCCACGATTTGACAAACCAAAAAAAGTACAATTCTTTAAGAGACATAAACTAGATTGATTATCCAAGTAATGTTAATCTCTCAATTAAATTTTCTAAGACTCTTTCAATTTATTTGCCACAAATTTCAGTTCCTAAATGAAGTATTTATCATCAAAGTTGATATTAAAGTTAATATTGCATTACTTGGTTGTGGTTGTTAACTGATCTTATATCAGTGTTGGCTATTTCTGTTACCACCAAGCCAATATGTTGTAATCCAAGAAGCAGCCGGACGACTTTGTGCTAAATTTATGCTAGTGAGTGTTGTTTTTTTGAAATAAATCCCTGGAGAAAGTCATTGATAGACTTTCTGTTGTCACTGTATGGTTATTTTTAGCTAAAGCCGCAATTTTTGCCAGAATTTCCCCCCGGTTGAGGACACTAGTTGAGGAAAGTCAGAGCCAGTCTACAGATTGAAGCTGACAGATTCACAGAAAATTGGGTAGTGTATTATGATCATAGACTCTCAAATTCTCGGTTCTTTAGCTTCAGACATTGATTCTATTCAGACGGAGGAAAACAAAAATGTTTGATATTTTCAGCCGATTTCAGAACCCATTTGTTTTCATTTGTCATGCGTCTCCTCGCAACACGTTTCTGCATCCCTTTGTTGTGATCAGAACAACTTTTAAAGTCCGGTAGTGTATGATCCTCATCGTGTAGTGTATGAAGCCTACTGGTTCAAAAAATTGTTCAGATATTAGAAGTCGTGAAGAGTATTCCAGCCTTTACAGTCACAAACACATTCAAAATGAAATAGAAGTCTGAAAAAGAGCAGTCACGTCCACACACAGTGCGTCTGAACGATCTGTGGAAAAGGCTCTCGCTCCTTTGTTTATAATACTGGGTGGCAAATGAATGACGAAACCTGTAGTGTGTCCGGGAAGTAACCGTAAATCAGGTCTTGCTTACTCCTTACCTCCCAGACTTCTAACAAGGACAAGACATTCATCAGTGAAAAAAAAACTGATTCCAGGGGCCCTACAATAAGTTTAAAATTAGTCTGGTCAGACTAAATAATTAGCCATAATCAAACTTCCTTAAAGTCAGTGATGCAGAGAAGTCACTTTGAAGCTAAATTATGCCAACAATGAAACACAGAGCACAGTCATTCAGAAATAAAGACATTTGTAAAAGATTTGTTCTGTAGTTTCTGATAACCTTGTCTTGTTTATTTTGTTAATATTATATATCATCCATATATTAGTCTGCCAAATAAATGAATATGATGGGGGAAATGCCATACTGATTTTGAGTTTAAATTATTTTATAATATTCTGTGTATTATCTACTACTGATAAGCTTCTACTATAAGAACAAATTGTCCATTACAATGTTTAAAACATGTCAGGCTAGAATTTACAGAATTCGATAACAGAATTGAAAGAGAGGACAAAAGAGGGTCCACTGAGACATAGGACACATCAAAATAGTGCTAGTTTTAGTTTTCTGGATCAGTAAACTAACATATTGCATTGTTATTGATCATGATGATAGTTTAATCCATATAAACAATATTGACATTACATTTACCTTGATAATACTTCATTTTTTATAAATTTAGAAAACTAGCAAGGAATTTGCGGCAGCACAAATTTATCAAGAATTATCATAAAACTGCAAAAAAGAAACATGTGGCTCTTGAGGATAAAGGTGCTGTCCAAGTGCAAAGAGCCGAATGAGGCAAAGCAATTAGAGAGTAAGAAGTAAGAAAGAGCTCAGCTAAATCCCTCCAGTACACATTAAACTAATTTAACAAGCCCAGTGAGGTTTGAGGTGTGAGTGGTTATCTACAAAAACACAATACAATAGTTAGTAAGAAAGAAAACAGTCTGGTTACTTTGAATGTGTGATTTCAAGCTGTTTAGATTTCATCTAGCAGAAGATGAAACTGAAAGACTCTGAGCAGATGTGTCTGGTCATCATCATGTTCAGCTGCAGTCAGAGGTCATCCTTCCTAAATAATAACAAAATAAATTGAAAATAGCTAATTTAACCATAATTTTGTGGAAAAATCTATTAAAACACTGCCCCATTTTAAGTGATGTCAGATCAATCACACCACTTAGCAATTTAAATAAACCTTTTCTTAGTGTCATAATTCTCTCACTCCCTGCTGGACATTAGAATGGTATTTTATCTACACTCTAAAAAGGCTTGGTTAAAAAATAACCCAACCTTAACCCAGCTGCTGGGTAACTATGAGACAGAACACACACTGGGTTGTTTTGACCCAGCTGCTGGGTTGTTTATTTAACCAAACCAGTGGGTCAGGTTAACTGTGTTGCTGGGTTAAAGGTTATCTAAAAATTGGGTTATTTATTGTTTTATTGCCTTGCTACATTTATATTTACCAATATTAGCAATAATAAATACATAATAATCACAAAGGAATATAAAATATTATTTTATTGTTATATTAATAATATTATATTATTTTTCCTGTAATACAATTAGACAACACAAAAAATGTAAACTGTAAATATCAATTTAATGTGTTTCCACATTTATTTTGAAAACAATTTTAGACATTTTATCCTTCTCTTACAGGCACAATTAAAATTAGGCACTGTAGAGTCTTACTCTTTAACAACTTTACACATAAATCATTTCCATCAATATGATATTCCGCATGTTGGAGAAATTCTCAGGTAGAAAGACACTGCTTAGCGTAGTTAATATAAAGCATAAAAGGAGGACTTTAAACAAAGATCAACAGAAAACGTACTTGGAAAAAAGATCACAAGCCTCAAGTAAAGAGTCCGTTTTAATGGCATGGCCCGAAACAAGGTCTGGGATGACGCCGTCTTGTCTCCTCATGCAGAAAATGTGCAGGAAGGCATCACTAGTGTCTGCATTTTGCAAATATATTCCGCCATATTGGTCCCCTCCTGTGAATTAAATCAACACAACTAACAATTGTACAGTTAAGGTCAATCTCCCTTTCAGAATCTGCACATTGTTGTTTGTTTGTTTTTTTAATACTGACTTGAACTCGTTTAAAAAAAATGTACATCCCCTTGATTCTTAATACTGTGACCCTGAATGATTCACAGCTGTGTTTTTCGTATAGTGATAGTTGTAGGAAAGGGTTCAAATACGTAAGCATTCTGGAAAAACACAGTATTAAAAATTATATACATTTATAACTTTAGTGTCACGTGATGCTTTAGAAATCATTCTAATATGCTGATTTGCTGCTCAAGAAACATTTGTTATTGTTGTTATTAATATTTAATAATTTTATAGATTTTTAATAGATTTTTTTTAAGACCCTAATATCATAATTTACATGAAATAAAAAAAGTTTTTGTAAAATTATTCTATTAAAAAGCTTGGAGTCAGTATAAATTGTCTTTTAATAGAAATTAATACTTTTATGCATCAAGGATGATAAAGGCATTACAGTGATTTAATTTTAGATAAATGCTGTTCTTCTGAACATTTTACTTGTCAATGAAACCTGAAAAAATTCTACTCAGCTGTTCTCAACATCATAAAAATAATAATAACAACAACTACAAGCTAAAGTTTGTAGACAGTTGTAGGCTTTCTTGAACTACCACGCTGCAAATAAACGTTCAACAGCAATAGTTTTCACGTTTGTCTATGGACCCCTGCTAATTTCTGTTTTAATAAAAGGCTAGGCTATGAAAACAGTTTCAACAGAGTTGGCTAGCTGAATGCAAAATAAGTCATGCATTTTATTGTTTTCCATGCATTTTCTCCATTTAAAAGTCTAAGCATAATGGTTTATATAGATAATGCAGTTACACAATGAACATGTCTCTTTTCATGCGAGTGCTATTATATGCACAATATGAAAACAGATCAATAACGCGCCTACAGTTTGATGTACATTAAGTTAAGTTATGTTGTGACTGACAACTTGAGAAAAATGTTGAATAAATACAAGTGTTTTTATGGCATAATAATGCTAATAAAAATAAAACTGAATGGGGAATTGCTGAATGGAAAGCAAATGTGATTAAAACCCTTTGGTTACTAATACTTTTCAAAACATGGTTTGGAAAGCAAGAGTGAGTAATAATTACACCTATCTCAGGGACTGTTAGTGATGGTTAAGTTTGCGTTTTTTTTTATTATTATTTTTTTATAGTATATTTATCTGATCTTTAAGCTCGTTCATCATTAACAATCGTTCAAGTCATTTCTGCGGCCATTTCCCTTAGTATTTTATCTACACAGCACAAGTGTATCGCTGCCTCCATCTAGTGGTTAAGGATAAAAAGACATCAAGTGGAGAGAAAATGGCTGACCCCAGAAAGTCACAAAAAAAAGAAAATCCACAGCAGATATCTGAGCCAGTAAAGAGTTTTATTTGTTTATATTAAATCAAAGGAAAGCACTATAACATACTTCACAAACCAAACGCCTTGTGGTGTAGTACAGAGGTTTTCAATCTGGGTTCTGGAAACTCAAAGCAACGCATATATATTGTATATATTTCATAGATCTTTTCTGATAATGTGAATCAGAGGTGTTAAATAAGGAAGATTTGCACAGATTTTGCGCCGCTGTGGGTCCCTAGGTTTAGGATTAAAAACCTCTGGTTTAGTAAATCTGTAATATCAGAAAAAGAAAGATTTTAATATGGCATATTACAAAAAAAAAAAAAACACACACACACAAAAAAACAGTAACACTAGTGGACAAGAAAATATTTTTTAAATAATATAACTGTACATTTTTTTTTAAAAGGTGACAAAAAAGACAACAAAAACATAATAAGAAAAAAGAATTCCTTCTATAAACAGAAGAAACATAACTACAATCTTATTATGAAGACTACATTAAAAAAGCCAATTGACATATTTTTTGCAATTAGAGCACAGGGCCTGGAAATGGAAGGGGGGGGGGGTATCACAGTACACTCAAGAGAGACAGCAAGTGGTCAAGAGCAAGAATAAGGCAGGGGAAGATTAAAAACTCGTCCCAGAGAGAGAGAGAATGAGTGATGAGAACAGATTTTAGTGTTGGCTGAGGAAGAAAACAAGCCATCAGACGCAACGAAACCACTGTTTCATCTCTTAAGATGTGATGCCACTGTTAATATTCAAGAAAACTTCAGAGTTAACTGAGAAGATGACAGAATGAGATGATAAAAAGATGTTAGCTAAATAAAAAGATGCAGGATGCAGCAAAACATGCTTGATAGTCCAACACTTCAGTCTGCTTCACCCATAAACATGTTCTTTTAGAACAGATGTGAACACATCTGAAGAACAACGATACAAAACAGACTGCAGCTGCAGAGGTGAAAGACAAATCTTGTTTTGCCTTTTGTATCAAAGCTTAAATATAGAAGTTTTAAAAAGGGGCTCACATTTATGTTTTTGCCTAATTTTCATGGGCTAAATTGTCATTTCAATGGAAATCTAGGCAATTCCGCAGTTGGTCACGCAGTTTACCGCACTAACCAACAGAAAAAAGCTTGGTTTGAAAGTGACTTTTGTGCTTCAAAGATTGGTACACCACTGATAACAGAGCTTTTTACCCATGAAATGTTGCTAATGTCACCACACCTTACATCTCTGCTTGTATCAATCATCCTCTCTTCTCGCCTACTTGGACCACAATGAACAATGCACAACAAATAGAATTAGAATTTTAGTAAAAGCAACCAACAAGATGGTTTTGAACTCAAAACTCTAAAATGACCTGTATGAATGCCAAAAAAAATCTACATGGCCAAAACTAAACAAAATAAATTGTGGACATGGCACACGTATAACATTGTTATTGTTTTCTATTACCAACCTCCAGAAGTGGAATAGAAAGCTAAACCGGTAACAACACAGAGAGAAGAGTGCGTTTCATATTTCTGGATCTCGGTTATAACAGTTTCTCTGGAAATCTGGCAACATATTGACCGGATCTGGCAGTCAAGAGGCAAGAGATGGGCATAAAACCACTCACGATATGGTGGGGAAAAAAATACATTCCTGAGCTATATTTAGATATCGTTCTTCATCTCAAAATATTTGGTCATTTGAATCTAGAAATTCACAAAATATACTGCATTCATTTCAAAGTCCTCACATGCGTAACATGCTGAAAAGACAAGAGTCCACAAAAAAAAAAAAAGCCAACATCTTTGCATCATTGCAAATAGCATCTTTGCAAAAAAAACAAACAAACATACTGCTTAAAACCAAAAGATTGTTCAGATCAGTGCAAACTTCAACATGAGCAATAACAATGATACATGTTCCACGTCCACAAGTCACAACTCTTAACGGCGTTTAAAAACCCCATAGTTTTTTTTACCCTAAAAACCTCTCATAAGGATCAGAGCTGCAAAGAGAGGGCCCATGCTGAACAACGGTAAGAAATACCATCACAACAAACGTTCACAAAAGAAGACGTCCACAACAAAAGTTCAAAGGGAGAGAACATGGACAGATTAACAAGTACAAATACAACTGACATATCAGAAGCCGCATTACAAGTCTGTATAAAATCTGAAATAAGCACAAAGATATAGTAAATATACAAGTAAAATAGTTCCTTTTTATGGTCTAGATTGTTCCAGCCATCTGAGACAGTCCTGTGCTAAAGATCTGCATAGCCAAAGCTTCTGTTCGTTAACTATGGACTGGATCAATATCAGCAAGATACAAAGGATTTTCTTTTAGATTTATACCAAAAATCTAAAGATTTCAGCGCCTACTCACAATTCGTAGTTCTTAAACTTTATCTTTGTAAACAGTTTGCCCTTTTTCTGTTTCAAAAATACATTCTAGTCAGACAGAAAATTGTGAGGCATATATATGTGGCAAAGCTCTCTTTTATCTTTTTATACAAAAAATATGCAAAATAACACTCTGTACACATCTTCTACACTTCTCCTCCTTTTATAGCACGTGACTGCGCAGGAGCAGAGGTGTAATTCATTAAACTCTGTCGTTTGAATCAGGGGGACTGGCCACATTCTGAAGGACGGGCTGAGCGTGTACAAGTGGTTCTGGCTCACCTAGGTGCCAGCAAAGTGATTGCCGGTTGGTCAGGAAACCACAGCACTATCATGCGGTTAGCTTAGCGCGTGCTCCAAGTTTCAGGCAGTGACACCAGAAACTGCTGGTTCATTTAGTCTGCTATGAACCAGATGGGTCGGGACACCGAATATGTTCTGTCTTGGTACTGAAAAAGAGTTCGGGTGGCGTGGCAAGGGGGGAAAGCTCAACCCATCCTGCTGGTGTCTCGTATCACAGCATTTGGTGCATCAATATGGGCTGGTATCAGGCCGGCTGTCGACTCCTTCTGTTCCATAACACGTCATGTTATCGTCTTCTCACCATCTCCGCATTCAGGACCGCCCCATCCTTTTTGCTGCCATCGAAATGTCACTGAAAGCTGCTGTGACCTTCTAATAACATCCAAAAGCAACGTGTAAAACAAGCACATTCATTTTGTTGTGGTTGCATGGCTTTAAAATAGACCAGCAATGCAGTCATCGGTTTGGCATTGCTATGGCTTCTGTGTTCTGATTGTCACTCGGCACAAGGAGGAGATACACGACATGGTTCATGTTTGTTTGTTACATTGTCTTTACGAAAACCCGTGTGAAGCATCCACATTGGCTTCGCACATCTGTTGAGTGATGAGCGGTGTCTTGGGAGGCAGATGGAGCATGCTGAGCAATGGCGGCCAGTGAGAGACGGCGTCTGGGTGACTCATGCGAGCATGATGGTTCGCTTTACATCAACGTGTAGTGTTTATGCATGCGCTTTGCGTTCGGGAAAATGTAAAGATCTTTTTTTGTTTATTGAAGTCTGAGTGCTATAGGTTCTGTGCTTTAGTCGTCATGTTCATGGACTTGTATGTATGTATGTATGTATACATGCATGATGTGGCTCTTTAAAGTCTGTCGCTGCGGAAGCTGTCCTCTACCGAGGGGTCAGGGAGGACCATATCAGGGTCACTGAGCATGCTCAGTCCATCCAAACTGAGAGGCTCAATACGTAGTTCATCCTCCAGTGGAAAAACTCCTTCTGAGTCCAAACACTCTGGCACTGCAGACAACACACTGCTGATGTCCTTAGACAGGCTGGGATTGGAGTCGTCTGAGACAGAACAAAAAACAACAGGATTGTGAGAGAGAGCAGGAAATCTACAGGAATCTATTTATTTTTTTCAGTGGGTGACTTAAATCAGAGGTCTTCAACCCTGCTCCTGGGGACCCACTGTCCTGCAAAGTTCATTTCCAAGCTGCTTCCGCACACCTGCCAGTGTATTTTCCAGCAATCTTGAGGAACGTGATTGGCTGCGTGAGGTGTGTTTGATTAGGGTTGTAGCTGAACTCTGTCGAACAGTGGGTCCCCCAGGAACAGGTTTGAAGACCTATGCCCTAAATGACCGGTCAATTAATTCAAGGAAGCTTTTCCACACAGAGGTCTTAAAATACTACTTTGAGACTGCAACACCTGTGTTGAAAAGCTCAAAACAAATTAATTGAGATGCCACAATTTTCAGCACAAGAGTAATGGCAGCTGAAATATTAGCTTTGCCTTCACAGGAATTTATTACATGGAAAAACACATTACAAAAATACAATAGAACAATAGTGTTTTTAATTGTATTTTTTTTCCAACATTTCAAAAAATATTTTTATGACCTCAAACTTTAGAAAAGTAAAAAAATATTATGCAAACTGCACTGGAAGTGACATGTCAGTAGGATTTCATTAAAATAAATATTTAGCTTTAATTTCTTTTACATGAAGTGTTTGTCTATTTCTCATGACTTTTTAGATTAGGTTAGTTCAAAATTTGACAGGTCTTCTTAGGTAAATTATGAACCTACATGAAGAGGTTGTTCCACATTATTAAGCAAGACATCAGTTTTTATGAAATATGGGGAGGAAGAAACATCTTTCTGAAGATGAAAAGCATGAGCTTTGTGAGCTGAAACACAATGCTTCAAACACCTGTTTGCCGCTTTATACCTGCCCTAATAATAAAATGATTGCAAGAAAAGAGTAGTTTGCATCTTCAGAAAGATCTTTCTTCCTCCCCATATTGCATGAGAACTGTGACTTGTATTAATGTTTGTTTACTGAAATCCTCCTTACATGTCACTTGCATAATAATTTGGAACACACTATATAGCTGTTGGACGACTAGGTAAACATAAACAAGCATATCTTTTGAATGTGACATTTCCTTGTTATTGTCATTTACATTTTATTGGCAGTTACACAAGTCCATGAGTGAAACTCATGTTAAGAATCTGAGTTAGTGCTTAGAAAGTGGGGCATGAGGATGAAACCTGAAAAGTAAATTCTCATAATGACTCACAATAACCTGCTGTCTGATCTTCCGCACCTGTAAGGATAATGTTGGGCACTCCTCCTCCACAATTAGAGTAGAGCATGTTGGGCCTCATTTGAAGGTGGTCTTGCAGGTTGCCATGGCTACCACCCAAGCCCATGAGGGCAGTCTGGGAGCAGTAGAGGTTGGAGGAAGGGTCAAATCCTCCTGCCATAGAGCTCATGACATTCTCCAACATATTATACTGATCCTGCCGTTTAAACACACACACAATATTCATTACAAAACCTTTTCAACTTGGGAAGCAGAGTGTACCTCAGGATCTTACCTGATAGGACGAACACTTGGACTGACGTCCAGAAAACTGCTGCTCCATAAAGGGATCGTTGAAAAAAGCTCCCATGCTGTTGTGCTGCAAGCAAAAACAAGATTTTTTTCGTTTAGCCAAGAATAATCAGCATCAGTATCAGTGTCTTTGATCTCAGATCCATGCTTCTTCAAAGGAAACTCACAACGCTGGAATTAAAGTCGAGCTGGACGTTCTGCAGCGGGGACACGGGCTGGTGATGTTGTTGCTGCTGTTGGCCACCTGTTGCTCGTTGCTGTACTCCTGGATGCTGGGAGCTCTGCTGCATAGATGGATGAGACTGAGGAGGAGGCTGCTGCAGGGGCTGCTGGGTTTGCTGGTAAAGGGGATAAGGAGGGGGCGGCTCCATCGGCAAGCTGCTGGTGTCCAATGCAACCCCCTGGAGAGAACAGGAAAGTCATAAAGTTATTTGACTGGGAGCTCAGCTCCCACATTTATGATAAACCAGCTGCCACATTTCTAAGAACAGGGCACAAATATATAAAAGTACACAGATATATATATAAAAAAAAAAAACACATGAGTGATGGCATTGAGTTGTGCAGATGCCACTAGCATCTGGTTTGGTATTGTACTTCATGCAAAATTTTAGCAGCATGACAGACATGGTAATTATGAATGGCCGTTGTTTGGAAAAGAGTTGCTTCAAAATTAATATCCGGGTTGGATACAGAATTCCCAATTTAATAAGATTGCATTTTGCTTACCAAGCTTTTCATTCAATTTGATTTCCATCTTACTTCCCCTGTTCTTGCTGTAAATTATACAGTGAAGCTTCTGATTTGGTACGTTACAAAAACATTTTTTTATTAACTGCAGCATCTAAACGTCATACACCACCATTTAAATGTTTAAGAATGAGAAATGTTTTTTGCACAACACAATTGTTACAGAGTTTCACAATATTTTGCTTAATTGTATTTTTAATGGAATGACATGTTAGTGAATATAAAATGAACTACTACCTGAAGGTTTTTACTATATGGCATTTCCACCATTTGTTGCAGAGAATTCAGTATTGAATTTAAATTGTTGTGCCACGGTCCAGACCAATTTAAAGTGTTGCACAGTGCAACCATTTGAGCTCAACACAGAAATATGTTACAAAGCCTTGCAGGATCAAAAATGGTCAGCAGGGCGCTATCCAAAGACTTAGAGTAAACAACCCTTTCCTATGCTCTCACGCCATACATATATAATTGGCCTGTGCTGTGTGGTTGTATCACCAAACATGGTTTTGGATGATACCACCGGAGAACATGAGACGCTGGATGAGGGGAGGTTTAATGAGCACTTTCTCACCTGTGTGATCGGGGACAGAGAGGGCGACATGGTCGGGGAGAGCTGCTTGCTCAGGCTTCGCCTCTGATCGCCCCCTGGAGAGAGTGTCAGGGGACTAATGGGGGCCGGCCGTCTCCTGGGTGAACTCGCCATGCCCGTCGGAGGAGGGTTGGACAGCGAAGACAGACGCAGAGATGTGTGGATTGATGGATTGCTGAGAGACGAGTGCAGCTGAGAGTTGGTGAGGGATGCCTGGATGGAAGGGTTGCTTAGAGAGGATGACAGCCCTAAGAGGACAACAAACATGACACAGTCAGCTCCAGGGGTCAAAAGTACTTCTTGAACCACCTTAATCAAACCGAGATGAACCAATTATGGCTTTATGAGTCACTGCGTGTAGGCCGGCTCCTATCCTGATGTCCACTCCTTTAGAAAAGACACTAAGTAATTGTCTGCAGGTTACTGAACCAGCGAGAGCGAGAGAGAAAAGAGCCGTTTATTAGCAGCCAATTCAGGGGTTAAAGGTCGGCTGTGTCTCTGGGGACCGGCCAATCAGCTAGCAGCACAGCTGAAACTAGCAGCAGAAACATCCCAGCACACCCTGTTCCCAGACATGAGAGCGAATGAAAAGAATAAAGCTCAAGAGAATGGAAGTCAAAGAGAGCGATCAGATGGCGGATGGATTTAAAAAGGGGGGAAGAGAGAGGAGGAGAGCTGTGGTCTTCTGCATGGATGTGGCCCTTTAGAAAACACATGGCATTCATTCCCCAGAAAGCGCCTACAGTGTAAGCCTACAGTGTGCCATTAAACAAAGAGCGGAGTGTTCAGCCAGGCTCTTCTGAAGGCAGGAGATGCTTTAACAGCAAACGAGCCTCCTTGAATAACGATTTAGTCACAAACAAAAGCTCTTTTTAGTTTTACACTGTGCGTGAATGAGATTACGCATGTGTGAAAAGCAGTACAAGTATTAATGTGTCTGTTTATGCGCCATATAGTAAACCCACTGACCTTGTGAGTTTCCAATGCCCAGATGCATCATGGCTGCGGGAAGGTTGCCGGTGCTGCTGCCTCCACTTAGGTTGGGATATCCAGCCTCGTCGGGGTCCAGCGGAGTGGGCAGCGGAGAGGGGAAGTGCAGGTTACTGAGGTCGGGAAGAGACCCGCCAGTGTTTAACGTGCCCTGGTAGTGAGACAAACCTGCGTTCTGCTCTGGAGATGGGAATATACTGCAGAGAAATGGACGGACGATGTTAAAACGACAGCTAATATCTAGTAACCAACCAATAAACACGCACACTTGCACACAAATTTCTCTCGACTTACTTGATTCCAGGCACTTCACAGGACTTTGGCCGGGAGGACAGAGACTGCACCTGCAACCAGGCAACATGTGTATTACACATCCACACTCACAGAGACATTTAACAGCCTGCTATCTACAGACAACCAATCATTACTGTACATAGCAAGACAAAATGGCATCATACTCAAATCAATAAATCTTTTTTGTTTAATCAACAGCACACAAAGGTTCTGTTTAAGTCAACATGAAATCTAAACAGATTCCTATTTGTATATTAAAAAAAAGTACACTGTTAAAACATAACCATGCTCCTCTCCCTACAAACGCATCTCTTCTCTGATGACGTGTATACTGATGCAAGGGCTGAGTAATAGCACATCCAAGCTTCAATCAATCACACAAAATTATTGCAGTACTTACCAAACAACAATGATCTAATTAATTCCTAATGGACAATAAAATTACAACCTACATATACTACTCGGTCAAGAAGATTTTGTACTTGAATATGTTATAATTGGAAAGAAAAACAATTGCAAATCTTTTACTAGCACTTTTAAAATCATTACTTCCTCAACTAGATCAAAGTTATGCCACAGCCATATCACCCTGCAGGCTAGTTGCCCACTGAAGCTAAGCAGGGTTGAGCCTGGTCTGTACCTGGATGGGAGACCTCCTGGGAAAACTAGGTTGCTGTTGGTAGAGGTGTTAGAGAGGCCAGCAGGGGGTGCTCACCTTGTGGTCTGTGTGGGTCCTAATGCCCCAGTATAGTGACGGGGACACTATACTGTCCATAGAGTACCGTCTTTTGGATGAGACGTAAAACCGAGGTCCTGACTCTCTGTGGTCATTAAAAATCCCATGACACTCATAGTAAAAGAGTAGGGGTGTAACCCCGGTGTCCTGGCCAAATTCCCACTGGCCCTTGTCTATCATAGCCTCCCAATAATCCCCATCCATTTATCTCTCTCTCCTCTCCACCTGTAGCTGGTGTGTGGTGAGCGCACTGGTGCCGTTGTCAGCCGTCGCATCATCCAAGTGGATGCTGCACATTGGTGGTGGTTGAGGAGAGACCCCCCCCACACGATTGCAAAGCGCTTTAGGTGTATGGACACAGTAAAGCACTATATAAATGCGTCATTCATTCATTCATTCAAAGTTAGACAATGACTGAGTAAATGGCAGGCATAATACTGTATACTGGCTTATGGGACAAACTTAGACCAATAAATACAAGCAAAACATCACATGACAGAGATTACAGAGTAAAATATGAACAAATAAATGTAACTACAAATACAATACATTACGTATAACTTAAAGATTTGAACTTAATTTCAGTACACAATCATAGTCAAATAAAAAACGAAGATGCCTCTAGAAACAGGTCTTTATTTTGTTGGTAATAATGGCCAGTAACAGATCTATTAGGCTGCCTTTATACAGTTCATTGGTCACAACCCGAATTGTGTTGTTAACTCAGAACTACAGATACTGCAAAAAGACTTTTTACATTTAACATTCCCTAGCCCACATGTACTCACCTTTTTGGCTTCCCATAACTGTTTGGGCAGTGGCTTATTCACTCCAAGCAGATTCTCCTCATTAGGGACAGCAGGAAATGAGAACACTGGCAAAGGAAAAATGGCAGTCTCTCATTAAATAATTCAAATAATCTCTGTTAGCTTCCTGTGTATTTACATTACACATGCACATCTAAATCACTAATTTAATCTTGTCAACAAGCAACTTAAAAAAGTAAACTAAATAACCAAATAAACCTAAAAAGTAAAAAGTTGCACAAGTCTTCCAAAAAAGTGAGATTTAAGAAGTTATCTTCACTTAAACTACTGTATATGAGAGACATGTAATCTGAGCGGCACTGCCAGCAGGGGACACCAACTGTTGCACAACACCAACACCATCCATCAGCCAGCTACAGCAAACCGGGTGAATCTTTTTTTGGTGAGCTGAGCATATGATAGAGAGTCAAAAAGCATGACACCACACTTACCATCTCCAACACTGTCCACCTCTGCTTCATTCATGCTGGCTGTATGACCAACACACAGAGAGAAAGAGAAAGGCCAATTAGATCAAAGAGCAGTTAATCATTTTACATTCACCCATCCATTTGTAGTTTATTTTTCAGGGCCAGGACAGTAGAGAATGACAGAAAACATCTGAAGGAATGGGGGAAAAAAAAAAAAAATAGAGAGCATGTGCACAAATGTCAAATGTCTTTCAGCATATTAACATTAAAATAGCCAAGTAAACCACTGCTGATTTAATAGACCGTATTAACAGATGTGACACGGCATGATTAACACTTTAATTGCAAGCTTTTACGTAAAACAGATTCTGGAATTAATCATGTGTGTAATATCCACTTTACAAACGAATTAGTCGAAAGCATTGAAAGTAATTATTTCTCCATGCACAAAACCTAGTCTAAGTTGTAATTGTAGTGAAAATAATCAACATTATACGCACATTTTATGAACGCAATGACAACAAAAGGGAGGAAGTCATTACGCAAATAAATGTAATCATGTAAATCGATTATAAAGAAATAGCAGAACAATATACTTTCAGAACGATGGACTCAAACAAGAACCTCCACAAATTCAAAGATGTAACGTAAAACAAATGCAAATACATCTCATACTAAAAGTAATATAATTTAACAAATTGAAGTTTAAATGAAAAATTGACAGGGATCCCAATGAAATATAATGAATATGGTCCAGATAAGCTGATGTCACTAATAAAAGTTTCAAATGAAAACATAAATGCACCCCTTCCCTTTTTCTCCCAGTGTTTATTTTGTTTCTCTGTTGTATATGTGGATTGTGCCATACAAAAATATCACTTTTCCATATAGTTAATTGGCTCTCTGAGGATTTAACATAACATATTTGCAAGCATAATATTAGCTTAAATATTTTGACCGCACGCTTTTACACAAACCTGACAAACTGTTCAAATGTCTAATATCCACTTCTAAACTAATTCAAACCTTCAGCATTAAAAGTACTTAATTATTTATTTGATATTTCACACAAAACCTTCACCCCCCTCTAATGCCTGGAGTGAAAAAGAAACCAGAAAAGCCTCCAGCAAAGTAGCCAATAACTGCTGAAACGCCTGGGCTTTGATAAAATTATAAATGTTTTTATTTATATAAGTCTCACGCTCATCAAGCATTTTAAAATGAATAATATGAAATGTTAAATCACTGAAATAAAAATAAAACATATATTTTAAAATAATGTATTCCTATGATGGCAAAGTGTCACATGATCCTTCAGAAATCATTCTAATTTGCTGCTGAAGGAATATTTAATATAATATCACTGCTGAAAACTGTTATTCTGCTTAATATTTTTAAATTCTAAATCTACTTAAAAGTATTTTATAGAAAAATAAAAATAAAAAAAGCATTGATTTATTTCAAATGAAACAAAGAAAGATGCAAACTTTTGAGCATGTCTTTAAGCTTTGCGAGTTCAGTTCAGTCTTCTTTGAAATGAGTCATTAAGAGTGCACACTCACTCCACCCACTGAAGACTGGGGCACAAACTCCACAGGGGGAACTGAAAATGGCTTCTTAATGTCCACTGTCTCTTTAAGGAGCACTCCATGAGGAGGAGAAAAAAGAGAGGACCAAAAAAAAAAAAAAAGTATATCGGGAGAAATCTGTGACCGCAAGCGCAAAATGAATCAATGGAGAGGCATTGTTTTGTGTGCACCACAGAGATCCTGTGGAAAACAAACCTCCTTTCTGCTTCCTCTGCTGATGCTCGCCCAGAACCGATACAGTGTGGGCTCAGAGCCAGATCAACCAGCTCCACCGCTTCAGCAAAGCTGCCGGTCTCAGACGCCCAACTGCGACGCACAATGAATCAAACAAAAAGTACGGCGACACCTCATTTCCCCCTCACTGAGAGTCTCATTCAACGACATAACTGACGAAAAAAGACAACTAGAGAAAGAAAAACGTTGGCCTGAGTCCAGAGCTTTGTCATGATGCATCTCAAAGCACAAAAATACCTTTAAAGTTTGCATTATCTACAATTACATTTAACAAGAATGACCCATATAGCAAGCCACCACCCCCCAAACAAAACAAAAAACGTTTGCCTTGTTTTCAGAAAAATCTAATCAAAATGAAGTTAATTATTGCTTAGAACAAGCTAATTAATCTGCCAATGGGGTAAGCAGATTATTGAGCTTGTTTCAAGCAAAAACTCACTTCATTTTGATGCAGTTATACATAAAAAAAAAGGCACTAAAAACAAACGTTATTATTATAGCTGGTGTCAAATCCTAAACCCCAGTGGGGTCAGAGCCAAGCGGTTGAACATGACACACAGTTACGATATGATGCTTTCGGGAGATCCACACATGAAAAGCACGGTTGCATCACACAGTTGAGTTGGCTGGCAGGTTTGGGACTACTGTGATAGCGGAAGTGAGACAAATTTCTGTCCCATGTGAGAGGCTGGTTTGTACTTGTTCACATTATTTGAGCCTCACCGCACACCTCCACAGTCAACTGTGTGCATAATTCAGATGAGCTGCCAGACAGATATTACAATGCCTGCTGTCTGCCATGTCCTTAAGTGGAGCCGTTTCTTATCAGATCGATCAGAGAAAACAACTGCCCTGAGCCACAGACATCCTCAGAGTTATAGTGCTCCGTATCTCTGTGTACATGTGACCATCACAGTTGCTCCACATCTTCATTCACTATCTTATTGAATTCTACTGACTAAACGGAAAGATCTAAAACTTTTTATCTTGGATTTGCAGTGTCGATGAGCCCCAAATGCACAACTTAATGCTTGCAAATCAATTTGTGAGGGAGCAAGTAATAAACCGTGAACACAAAAGAGAGTAGAACAAAACAGGATATCACCGATCCAATAAAAGTTACATTTTTTTGGTGATTAAAAGAAAATAATGGACTCCTCCCTCAGCCCTATAAACAAACAAACAAAACTGCAGATTTGCAAAGAAAATGTAAATGGGCTAGGCAATCCGTGATGACATATCAAATACCGTTTAAGCCTCTACTCCGTTTCACGTGAGATTATCTCTACAGGCCTTTAGGAGCACTATTCATTCAAAGCAGTGTGAGTTTTTCAATGTTTAGCTTGCAGTCTCTGAGCTCACTGTGTCTCAAGTATATAGTAATGACTCATTCTAGCCTACGGAAAAAATCGTTTCATCAACTGAGAAATCCAAATGACCTTAATCTTTTGACCTATAAAAGGTACTATAAAACATCCTGTAAGTTTCACAACTCAAAACTTCCTCGTAAGTCTAAAATCAGCTTATACTGAAGCCAATACGCCAACACAGGTTGGTGAATGTGCCACTTCATGACAAAACAGGGTGGCTGCACACCACCTCTGCAGAACAAGATGCTTCTAATTCATTCGTAATGCCAGCTTCTACATCGCCGCCTGTTTAGCCCCGCCCACCGATTTGCACATGTAGTGTAAATAGTGAGGCAAAAAACCCCATGAAACATTGCTTTCCTTCTGATCCCAACATTTGGACAGAACGAATTAACACAGAACTTTTAACTAATAGACAATGCTGTGTTGACTATATTGGATCCGACAGTAATTATGTGGTCAGTATTTAATGCGCTTTAAACCTAAAACACAGCCCCTCTATCGGTGTAGGACGTACGCTGTCAAACATACACAACTGTTCAATAATTACAGCTAGGGCTGTAATCAACCAAAGAAAATCTTGGTCGACTGAAGTCCTGAAACTTTCGACTAAAAATGACGTTGTGGAGAAAAAAAAAGTATGTTACATTAATTAGATACGCACTGTGCTCAGTACTTGGTAGCCTTGTTGTCTGCCTAAATTAAT
>JAUMHI010000043.1:19350111-19375833 GCA_032359435.1 Enteromius unitaeniatus
GTGAAACAGGGGTGCTCTGAAAACACCCCCATTAGCAATTAGTGCTTTCCACCTGATGAAATGAGCGCGGCAAAAAAATCGACCAATCAGAATTTTGGTCGAACCAGACCGTATCGACCAATTAATCGACTAATCGACTGGGACGTTGCAGCCCTAATCATAGCAGTGGGCATTTGCTCTTCACGTTCTGATTAGGGGGATAAAACAGGTTCTATTACTTCTAAATTATGTCTTTATGTCTAAATTATAAAAGAACACAACGGCAGCTCATAAGCCCTCTAATGCATCCTTGCTGAATAAGATTATTGATTTATTCTAAAAAGAAAAAAAAAGAAAGAAATAAGCATCTTACTGACCCCAAAATTCTGAATGGTTGTGTATGCATTGGCATGAGATTACTGTAATAGTCTGTCTTCGTAATGTTACATAAACTCGTTACGTCATGACCGTGTAAATCCTGTAAAGCCTTCACGTGAATGTGGATACTAGAAAGAGATGTGATGTAACAATCTACAAAGCAAGGTTTATATGTAACAAACATTAGTAATTCACAGCTGGACGATAAATCTCAAAACGCACTCCCGACCCAGTTTTATTACTCAATCTGAAGGAAATGAATGAATGCAAAACACATAGACCAGGACCTGAAGTGCTGATGCAATGTCATGAAATAAGGATCAATACATAACTGTATCAGCACAGCTGTAAATTTTCTGCCAGACTTTCACTGTTGTAATGATGAAACACTGATCATCCCACCCTATGAGATAACCCTATAATCTAACAAACATCTTGACTGCAGCGTGTGTCTGTGAACTTCAGCTATGTGTATTTTAGGGGAGTGTGAGCCAGACTATTGCATCTATAAAGCTCGTGGGGATGTACATTAAATTGTTTTTGAGAGCTCCAGAAACGAGAATAATAAGGTTAGAGGGAACATCCTTTAACAGCACCCTGGGCGGGCTGATTGTCAGACATTTTCAGCGTACCATCTGAAATGCCTGTGTTTGTAACCAAAACAACTAGACAAACAACGTGACAGTGAGCCCCAGCTGTGTCGTGCAAACACAATGCACTACAGGTGGGACCGTCTGATTTGGGTTTGGTATAAATCATTGATTTGTCATCTATGACTGACATTGTACAACCCATCTGACATTTCTGTTTCAACCACATTGTTATGCCATGCAATAACAACGGCTACTGTACGGCTGAGGAGGAGGAGGAGCTCACCGTTTCGCTGAGGAGGTCCTCTGCCCATCTGCTGGTTCTTGCCAAAAGGATCCTGTGGGTTTGGGCTCATGGTGCTGGTGTGCAGAGCTGAGTCAGAGTTTGTTCTGTGGCAGAAGGAGAGAGGAAGAGGAGGGAAACAGCTCGGTCAGTGAGCCACCAAAAAAAACTGCTGAGCTGAGCCATGCCAACATGACCCTTTGCCCTCGCTCACTGTAACTACACATGATGGTTCTCTCAAGAGCACCTTACTCCAGTGCTTCTCTCTGTTTTATCAGGTCTGACCTTTAAACCATTCTCAAGTGACGTAAATAATTAAGAAAATTAAGTCCTCTCTTTTCTATTTGCAGCGTAAAAGTTCAAGGGTGAAGTCACTCTACATCATGATAAAGAGTGAGGTAAAGGGGGGGGGGGTTAACAGATTAGTAGAAATAATGATCCCTGGTTTAGATTAGCTTGGTATAGTGCTATATTAGTTAACTTAGAATAGCCGGCTGAGTAGAGAAAAGGCATCCGTGATTGGATGAAATCATTCGTTTTGTATGAAGGCTTGATCAAGAAACAGTTTTAACCGAATCTAAGGATAACAGGCTGAGAAAAGGAGATCTGCAGGGGGTGACAAAAAAAAAACCAAGAGACAGGTCCAGAGAGATCTGTGAGAGAGAAACTTGAAAGTCAAAGGTCACCTGTTAAGCTGTGATATTAATCTAAATCCAGGTCGTTTTTCTTCGGTCCATGGCAGTTGCTCCCTTTAGAAACGGAAACAGTCACGTGTTAATCACTACTGTACTGAGCCTGTAGCCCTGGCTCAGGGGTTAGTACAGCAGGACGAGCAAGAGAGAGAGACAAAGAGAGAAGAGAGTGAGCAGGGTGGAAACTCCTCTGTGACACCTTCAAAAAAACATAAACAGAGCCATAGAAATCAGAGCCTATTCCCCCAGGTTAGTCTAATACTGTGCAGCACTGATTTACTGCTTCAATTAGATTGGAGCTGCCACGTCTGAGAGCAAACAAAAGTGCTATAATATCTTCAATGGTTAATGAACCAAAAGAAACACGCAGGCATTACCTCAGCAGAGCAACAACACAGGAAATCAGGATATAGACCCAACCAAATAAACAAATACATCTTACTGACCACAAATGCAATAAGCAAGAATAAAAACCTTCATCTTTGACATCTACGCAATTATAGTCCTTCAGAGACTATTTCTAAAGGAAAAGCGACCAGAACTTAATTGTTAAGTTTGCTTTTATGATGCCTTTACCTTTTGATGTAGTTGCTAGTGACACTAAAAATACTGTTTTTACTGTATTTTTGATCAAATAAATGTCACGTTGGTAGCATAACGGAATCTTCAAAAACATACTGAAAAATCATCATGACCCCAAACTGTAGTGTATATGAAGCTAACAATATATTTCTATCTGTAACCACTGATATAACAGCTGTGCCATTACTCATGGCAAGTAATAGCATGTGGCAAGATCACAAAACTATGGGTGTATAATGATCCATGTTCACAGTGTAGCTGCACAAGCAGCCCAGCAGATGTAGTCTGTGCACGCTGCTGTGTGCCAGAACAGGGAAGCTGGTTCCCACTAAGAGGGTTAACATATTCCTATCACTAAGACAATACAGAGAAATAATAAACAGATTTCCTGCAGCCCCTCTATTGAAGGAGAGGCTACAGTATGCCAGACCACACTAGGGTGATGTAATGCTCCAGTGCGGGAAAAGAAAAGATACTCCTTGTAACATTAGAAAATGGCCTTCCTTCACTTTTTCCTGTAAACCTGGTCTGCACTTCTGTTTTCAAGTGTATTAAGACTTAGCTGCACATGCAATACGGAGCACTAAAGTCAGTGCCTGTCAAACATCTATGATTGAGAGAGATTTAATATTTCAAATGCATATACAATTTCGAATTACACCATTTTAACAAAGGAATAAACTTGATGCATTGTCAGTTATACATAATTTCATATTTATTAGTTATAAAAAAAAGAAAAAAAATCACAAAATTGGGTTTTAAATCTAAAATCTGATTTTCAAACTGCAGTTATACAGATTGCTTAGAAGCATTAACATCTTAATAAAAATAACTTTATTCAGTTAAAAAGAATGAACATGGATGAAATACGGAAATGTGGAACAGGCGATATTAATTAATTACGAAAGTATGGCACTCAAACAAATGTATTTTTGATCAAATATTTTCTATTTAGTAAATGTATTTTAGTATTTTAAACACATTCAGGACTGCTACAGTTTATACTAGTTTATTTTAAAGGGATAATTCCCAATAAAAATTGTAGAAAATGTAAATTGCAATTTTTTATTAAATCTCATAATTCTAACATTTTTTCTTGTAATTGTAAGTTTAAATCTTGCATTACTGAGGGGTTTTAATCCTTTAACTGCATGATGCAAGCTCACAATTTAGAGAAAAATAAAAGTCAGAATTGCAAGATATAAACTGGCAAGAAATAACTTCTCAGAATTCCAGTTTATATGCTGCAATTTTGACTTTCTCAGAATTGGGAGGTTATATAGGTTTTATATAGTATGCAAATTAAATAAATAAAGATTTAAGTGCACTGGAGCTTCAAGACAGTACCTAGCAGGCAGTATAGCATTATAGACTAGACTCCTAACAACAGCAGGTCTTGATAAAAGTTGCTAGAAAAGGATTTGTAAACAGATTATTTTAAGCTGACCTGTGGTCAAAGACAACAAGAAAAACATTTTTATACTGGCATCAGGCAGACCACCAAAAACGGAGAGATTCTTCAATGAAAGCTCATCGTTATTGAATCACACTTGAGTGAGGATGAATGCCTTTCTAGTAGACCTCCCAGAGGAAGTCTTGTCTGGGAAGAGCAGAGGCTCAGATCCAGGATGGGAGAGCGTGGGACTAAGAGGACAGCGCTGACCCATGTTCCTGACCCAGTCCAGCTGAGCTCCACAGGGATGTTGCCTAGGATTCAGAACCCGCCCTGTTTACCCAGACACCAGAGGGACAGCGGTACCCCAGGGAGAGCTGAGTCTGAAAGTATCATAGTAGCAACTGTCGTCCCTACGGACGCAACTGAGCATTGGGGCACACTAAAACACAGACATTCAGATTGAACACCACATTAAATATTAGTACTATAAAGGTCACAAATCCATGTGAGAGTATGTTGTGGCAAAATATTGTCAAAGGAAAACCTTGAAAGGAATGGACCCTAAAAGTCTCCAAAACACTTTATGTTACAGTATCAGCCGCTCTTTCTTCATCATTTCAATGCCAACAACATCTTTTTATTGGCAACGTACTACCTCAGTCCACTCACATTTCCTTTTCTGGTGGTAAATGTGAGGCCCTGTGAACTGAACTCAAGACACATCCGCCACCCATACACCAGGTTATTGTGTGATTAAGTTGCACTGGTTGTGTGGTGAACGGACGGAAGGGGTTAAGGAGCTACGTTGACGCCCTTTTCAGCTCATTAACCCTTATCCAGCGTGTGCTGCGGTAGGTAATGCATCACAGATGTGTGTAGAGAGCTGTAAACAGCTCCTCCAGGGAATACATTAGGATGAGACTCCAGTAAAGCAGGACGATCATCCTCTGCTGCCCAAACACCTCCTACTACACTCCTAAACTAATACAGAACCAAAAGCAATCCCCTACACGCTACTCACATTAGCAGCCAGTGCTCATTTACTCAGTATTAAATGCTACAATAGCTTTGAAAAGCTAGGGAAAGTTTTAGTATTAAAAACATGTTTATATTACAAAAACGCTGCACATTTTTTGGATGATGTCCTATTAGATAATCATTATAAACTAATTACTTGAGCACACAATGCCATAATTAATCAGGGTTTCTGCAGGTTTTAAAGTTACATTTTATATTTTTAAAGACTTTTCGAAGACCAAGTAAAGCCACTTTAAGAAAGAACTTGAATGGAGCACAATACGCACTGTAATTATGGTCAAAGTAAAAAAAAGAATACTTAAAAAAAAAAAAAATAAATAAAAATTAATCTCAAATAAATGCATCTTGATTTAAGAATGTTTAGATGTTTATTTGTATTAGAAAACAAAACTATACATTTTTAAAGTGCACTTAATACCATGACTTTATGAATTTAAGATGGTCTGCTCCAATTTAAGAGTTTTTGTTTAGGTCTTCTTAAGGGGGAATTAATACTTTTAAGGCATTCATAATGCTGAAAGAAACACTTAATTCAAATGTTTTCTACCCAACCAATACTATTTAATCTGCCAAAAATACAAAAATGTGACATTTAAGGCAAATAATATTTAAATCTGCTTCTTGCATGATTTTCCTCAATTACAAAAAAAATATATATTATCCTTAATCCTTATGTAATAAATCATGAACAACCATGGAAGTCATTCAGCCCTGTTACCAAATTATTAAGAAATTAAATAAAACAAAATGACCTTTCATATATATATCAATAAGAATAAACCAACATTTGTCCCAAACTAGCTAGATTCTACCAAATGATAATTTAGGCTAAATTTGCAACCCTGTTACAAAGGCAAATTAAAAGGTTTAATGGAAATTATTATTATTATTATTTTTAAATGATGTATTTGACTGAAATGCTTTAATTTATTAAAAAAAAAACTCTGAATATACTGCTTATATAATTAGTTTAACCCCTAAGGACATTTTCTGAAGGTTAAACATCTACTAACATAAAAAAAATAAAATCAATAATTTTAAGGCCAACATTATACTCTTTTAATTGGAAAGTCCCACTGAACCTTCACGAACCCTGCTCCTTAAACCATAATCACCGATTTGTTGCCAACTGGCCTTGATTTCTCCCTTGAGCAAAGCAGTAACTTGTTCCTTTTGCCTTTCCTTTACATGCGTTAAAGCATCACAAACATTCAAACAGACGTCCCTTGAGCCATTTTACAACTGCAAAAACCAAACGCTAGTAAATCTGCAGATTTCCTGTGACGTGTCACACTGTCAGACAACAAACGGCAGACTTCACAAACACCACCAGCATCATTAAAAACGGCAAAAATCATTTGAGATCACTCTTCGACTCCTCTTAAATCTAGTTTAACCCCAAATGTCCACGCAGACAGAAAACATCTGCTCATCTCTTTGTTTATTCACGTGAGATGATATTAGAGCACAAGGTCTTAAAAAAACCCCACAGCGGCACAGCCACAATTCAATCATACATATCTATGCAAGGTCAAACGGGCACACCGGAATAAAACAAAAACCAAACCAAAACATGGACCACGGCTTACACACACGCTGAGCTCACGATCTGTTCTGGGGAAGAGGAGGGCGGCTCTGAGGGGTAGCTAGCAAAAGATCTGGCAGGTTTAGTTAGTGCTGTTTACACTCAGAAGAGATTTGAGGAATAGCTGAACATTCATCCTTGAGGAAGAAAAAGAGATGGTTAGAATCAGAGAGAAATGCTGTGGTTAGTATTCAGGCTTTGCCAGGACACAATTTGAACAAACAATTACAACAATCCTGAAGAAGAGAAGAAAACTGGATTTAATTAAAAAGGTACAACAGGAAAGCAATGCAAAAATGTTCAGAAATATACATTGTAGTGGTGAAGATCTAACTGCGTTTGATCCTCTGAATCCTATGTTTCATAATTCATAAGATGCCTCTGAGATGCCCCTTGAAGTGGAGTGAACCGCTCACTGTTTATGTATTTATAATGAAGCTCTAAAAGTTTGTTTAAGATCATATATTCAGCTGAACTCCACGTGAGATTATTATCCTCTGATACCCCCATCCGCTTCTGTACACATCAACTACACTTAAGTTTGGAATAACCATGATTTTTTTGTGTATTTAAAATGTTTAATGTTTCTTTAATAAAGTCTATGCCAACCAAGTCTGCATTTATTTGATCAAAAATACTGCAAAAACAGTGATACTCTCAGTGATATATTATACTTTAAAACATATTCTATTTAAATATATTTTAAAATATCATTTAATCCTGTAACCTCAAAGCCAACAGCAATTTCTCCAGTCTTTAGTGTCACGTGCTGTTTCAGAAATCATTCTAACATGCTGATTCGTTGCTCAATTATCAAATAATTATTGACGCAAAGTTAAATGTTAAAAAAAAAGTTAAATATAAATGATAATAGTAATAATAGTGTAATAACAGTTGTTTTCAATGTGTAAAAAATAGTGCTGCAAAAACATTTCTTTCATGAACAAAGTTTTCCGCATCCAAAAAAAAATCTTTTAAAATTACAAACGTCTTTACTGTCAGTTTTTCAATTTAATGAAAGAGATTAAAGAGATTCCTTTCAAAAACATGACAAAATTTTCAGAATTCCAAACTATTATTCATCGATGTACAAACTGTAATTCAATTTCATATTACAAACTAAAAGCAGTAAAGTAAATAATATAAAGCCCTGGATCTTGTGTGTAGTTTGGTATGGCATATGGCTGTCACAGCAGTGTTTCTCCACAGTGGGAACAGAAGGCTGAGCTAAAGCTGATCAGGCCAACCAGTTTTCAGGTGTAAACAATGCCACAGGGCGTGGACTGAAAGTTTTACAAGTTGAAGAGTCAACATGGAGGCCAGGTAAGAAGGCATACTGGCTGCCAGCCAAGCCTGCATTCAAAACAAGGCTATGATGAGGAGAGCGTCCTTAAGCCTTTTATTACTGGCTGCAATTCACTCCTCTGTAAACAAATGAGGAAAACTGTCCGATGGTTGCACCTCACCGGGGCTGAACTGTGAAGAGCGACACTTGTGCAGAGCACACGTTTGTGGTCAGAGAAAGGATTTATAATCTCCCTCAGAGTCGAGAACGACAAAAACGATGTGCGTATGTCTCTTTTAGCATTGTTTTATCTAACCTTTTGCGAGTCTTATCTATCGCTGCGGATGTGGATTTTCCCTGCGTTAAAAAAAACAAATGTGTCATTACTGTTTTCTTTTCAGGCATCTGTGGGGATAGCCTATGCAAACGCAAAACACACATTAACACTCCCTCTAATGTGACACGATCTCTCTCGCAACACCGCGTGAGGTCACCACGATGGCTTCATTTCAAGATAACATCATCTTTGCACTCTGCCCTGCAACTGACAGGAGATATGATCACAAAGTAGAATGTAACAATGTATGTAATGAATGCATAGACATATTTGTTTAGCGATGGATGGGTGTGTACAGGACTATATTGGTCTTTTTAAAGGCAAGACTCACCTTCTCCAGCTGTTGTCAGGGGGAGGAGACAGGTACATCGTTCCATATGGAGAGCTCTCAGCGTAGTTCAGTCAAGGAAATCCTCTGAAGCTTTTACAGGCAAATGTCACAAACACATATTATTCAATCTTTATTTTATATAAAGGTATAAAACTCTATGTTTTCATTTCTCTGTCTAATCTTTTACTTTTACTGTTATTATTTCGATTACTCATTAAATGTTTTTTTTCCCCCCAAAGTTCACAACATTGTTTATTTATACAACTTTTGCAAAAGCTGTAAATTATATATCTCTGCACTACTGTTGAAAAGTTTGTGGTCAATTATATTTTTTCAATGCTTTTTAAAGAAGTCTCTTATACCAACGAAGGCTTTTGATCAGTAAACTGTAAAACATTTGTATTGTGAAATATTATTACAATTTAGAATGCCCGTTTTCTATTTGAATACATTTTAAGATTTAATCTACTCTTGTGATGATAAATCTGAATTTTCAGCAGCCATTGTTCCAGTCTTTAACGTGATTATTCAGAAATCATTCTAATATTCTGAATTTCTGCACAAGAAACATTACTTATTATTTTCAATGCTGAAAAGCTGTTGTGCTTATTTTTGGATAAACTGGATTCTTTGTTGAATGAAAGTTTAAAATTACAGCATTCATTTAAAAACAGAAAACTTTTGTAACAATACATATACTAGAATAAAAGTAGTTCTTTCTTTTCTTTCTTTGAATGGTTGTCTATAAATGCAACTCAATGAATCAATTATGCTGGAAAACATAATGTCGTAAATTCCATGTTGCTCTACAAAACATTATCTTTGTGACAAATGAAAAGGAATTTGTAATCTGTCACCGGAAGACTGAGTTGTCACATTTTGTCACACTTATCACGCTTTCTTCTTGTCATCTTCCTGCGATTAGTGGACAGTTTCAGGCAGCCCAGGAAGGCACAACTGAGTTCAAGCTGTACTTTGCAGGTTAGTTTCAGACTGCAAAATGGTTATCGTGTTTTCACATTACACAAAACCTTGATTCTTGATTTGTCTTAATATCACGCTTTTAAAAATCTCACTTGCGCTATCCAAATCCACTCAAGGCTAACAAAAGTTACAGGAATTGTAGGAGTGAAAATAGTTAAGCTGAAGAACTCCTTGAGTAAACACGGTTTCCTCAACTCAGACCAATGTTGACAATGCTGCCTCGTCATGTCGCTCAGTGCCAAGACTCTCACATCCAAATGGGAGGAGGGGTGGATTTACAAGACAGAAAGCAGGACGGAGTCTTTCTCTCTTCAACATCTGCTAAGGCTCGGAAAACCTAGTCATCAGTTCTGCTGCAGTAATGAGAGACTGAGCTCTTCATGCCAACCTCTCAGCCACCAGCCTGCCCTGTAACCCTCACCGTGACACAACCAACCATTGAGCAGCCAAAGCCAAGCCACAGAAAAACCATCTTAGGCCTCTTCGTTCAAACACGCTGCAAGCAACGATAACCGCCATCATACTTATGAAATCCCTGGCATGATACTGTGTGAATACCGTTGTTGATACGCGGCCTGGGAGGGGGGGGGGGGAAGCGATGATGACATAAGCCAGACGGCTTGGATTACGAGGGATCCTTCCTAAGATCTAATTAGCCAGTGGCCGCTGAAGCGGTGTGGAGAGACAGGGTGGCTGTTACAGCACCTTCGTCTCAGAAGCTGCAGGATGGCGTGGGTGAGCTAACCTTTCTCTCTGACATTTCACACTCGACCCACACCGCTCGTCCTCCAATTGGACATCTTTCCAGAAACACTCCACAGACAAAGCAAGATCAAGGCATCTGGCATGATATATGCGGCTCGAAAGCAACTACATGGGTTAGGAGGAAGTTGGCTAGCGTTTGGTTGGCTAGCGAGCCTGTGAGAGAGTCTAATCTTGGCAGACGTGGATGAATCGATGAGAGCAAAACAAGCCAACACTGTGAGGGACATCTGGCACTAAAAGGGAAAAAAAATCTGAGCGAAAGCAAATTTGGGCTTTGAATCCTTCCTCATATTCTCTCACTCAGCAGAATTAGAGTGGCATGAAAATGAAATGCTTTAGTGGGCGAATGTTTATTTAGAGAGTTCATTTAGATGAAATGTAGACTGTAAAGTAGTGGCATATAGCTAAAAAAAAACTTGTCATCATATTGCTAATGGCGATGAAGGTTTTCATGGCATTGGTTGTGAAGGTGTTCGGAGTTCTTTTTAGCACGCCACTGTGGGGTATGAGTTTATTAATCATTTGAAGTAGCATTTATTTTTACCTTTTCAGTTTGTTATTTGATGTGCTTTTGTACATATTGCACATATTTTGACTCGAGTTGGCATCTCTTCACTGTAGTTGTTTTAGAGGCCCTGCAGTCTATGGGCACCACATATACTTAAGGTCCACAGAGACAGTGTAGCCAGATCAGCCTTGGTCCAACAAAATAAGTTTAAAATAAGCAAATTTTCTTAGAGATATAAGGCAAAATAAGGAATAAGGCAAAAACTCCATACAATCTTAATCTATGACTGCCCATAATTATTAAAAACAAACAAACACACACAAAAAAACCCAATCCCAAATATGCTAATAATAAGTGGAGATGCCAACGCTGCAAAAAAAAAAAACAGCTCATAATTTTAAAGTAGATGATTAAACAATAAACAAGAAAATGGCAGTGTAATTAAAGGGGTCAAGCAATTTTACATGTATAATAATATTGTTTATGCTACAATAAGAGTCTAATAAATCAAATCAGGGAGATTTTTTTAACAACGTGCCTGAGCAACTGAATGAGAATGTTTTCATTTGTTTGTCTCATTTTGTAATTACTTGCAACATGTTGCCAGTTTGTCTAAATATCAATTAATTATAGACGTTCATCATGTAGTTAAAATAATGGTTTTAGAACCATAAAACAAAAAAATTGCAAATGCAAGCAATCACCATGCTGAAGCAGACCAGTTGCACTGATTAGTTGCATGGATTCATTTTCTTCTCCTCCTGAATCTTACTCTGGTTTAAACTTATACAGCTGTATTAAAGCATTGGCCATATGTGACCCTGGACCACAAAACCAGTCTTAAGTCGCTGGGACATATTTGTAGCAATAGCCAAAAATACATAATATGGGTCAAAAATACAGATTTTTTTTTATTTGCCAAAGATCCTTAGAATAGTAAGCAAAGATCATATTCCATGAAGGTATTTAGTCAATTTCTTACCAAAAATATATTAAAACATAATTTTAAGTAATATGCATCGATAAGATCTTCATTTAGACAAATTTAAAGATGATTTTCTCAGCATTTAGATTTTTCTGCACCCTCAGATTCCTTTTCATATAGCTGTATATCTGTCAAATATTGCCCTATCATACATCAATGGGAAGCTTATTTATTCAGCTTTCAGGTCATGCAGAAATCTTAATTTCGGAAAATTAACACTTATGACATGGTTTTGTTGTCCAGGGTCACGTATCAAAATGGGGTGATTAAGTTCATAAGTCACAGCAGTGACCATTTACTTGCATTTCTAAAAGAAATAACTCCACTGAAATGGTGCCGTTGACAGAAAGTGAAAAGGATGACGGTACTTTGATGATAACCTTTTTTTGGTATGCAAAGCTCCAGAAACATAATATAAAGTCTGAAAATGCTTTTCAGATACCCTTTAAATTTACCAGAAATATTGCCTCTTCAGTCACTAATATAACTCCGGTCATACATAGTGGTTAAACATTATGCAAACATTATGCAAATATTGGTTATCATTGTTACAGGATTCACTCCTTACACTTTGCAGTGCATTTTTGCCAAAAGTGGATAAAAACGAAGCGTGATCACTTAGAAAAGTAACAGCATGCTTCTCAACAAGCAACGTGGCTGAAGGAATGTATTCCTGTAGCTCAAACAGTAAAGCATGATGTTAGCAAAGCCAATGTCATAGGTTTGATTTCCAGTAAATGGATGAACTGGTAAAAAGGAAAGCATGAATGCAATAGACTAAGCAGCTGTCAAAATACAAATGTAAAAAGCATTGTTAAAAAACGTGCAGGACAAGTTAGTGCTTACAAAGTTAAACATTCCAGTGGTTTGTTTAAATACCCAACAATCCCCAACACAGTGATGCAGCACAAACATGTCCCTGAAGAATGAGTTAGAATGGAACTATATCAGTCTGGACTCTCTCCTGCATCAGATTAATGAGTGTTAGTAAGCCTTCTTTTTCACAGAGATGAGACACATGCTGAACTCTCAAACTGAAAGCAACAACAACAAAAACCTGAATGCTTAGAGCCTGAAGCAAAGAGCTTTGAAGACAGGAACAACTAACAATTAAATACTCATTAAAATAATTTTCTGTTCCAGAGACAACTAGAAACAAGTGTTTAGCAATTAATGTGAACAATCAAAAATTGAACCATATAAAAAGACAACCTCATGAAGAAAATAAAAAAAGCTTCAGAGACTCTGAAGGAACCCGCGAGAATAAGCCAGAATATCTTCAGCTCTTGGGGAGGGAGTGGCTCAATTCACAGAGCACATAGTCGACAGAGTTCTGACAAACAGGTCTTGCCGTTTTTAGCATGACTGCGGTCACAAATGCCTTTTCCCGCTCAAAGAACAAGGGCGGCCATGGCAAACTGTGTGGAATTACTTTGAACCCATCATTCAAAGCTCTTACGTAACTCAACTCTACCACACTTTTTTTCTTCTGTCTCCCTCACGCTGCCTTTGTTGTCTCTCCGTATGGCACGGCATCAGAGCAAGTAGACCGTTCTCAAACTATCCCAATATTAAGGACCACAGAGTAGCTTCGTACTCTGGTACTAGATAATTTAAAACCTCTGAGTGGCTTCAAAAGACTGGAGATGAAATCAAAACTAGATCAGTGGACGACAGTTCGTGAATTCCATATCTTCAAAACAGCATGGCAACTCGCAAGGAATAAGACCTTTTTTATTTTTATTTAATCTTTACCACTAAGCTAAATCTGCAGACTGAAATGATCTTTGAGCCCATAGATGATTAAGCTTACAGACAACTGCTGAAACTACACAACCGAGGAGGATAAAAGACTTGATGAAGTGACTTCATCAACCTGCGTGCTGAATGAATGCAGAACTAGCGGCAGAATACACAATGCGATCGGCGGCGAGGTTTGTTAATCACCCACTAATGAGGACACCAGAGTACTGATATTCAAATCTCTAAACGGTTCTCACTGGAAGAAAAAAAACAAACAAACATGAGCGGGGAGAAAACAGCAGGTTATTGCAGTTACCCACTCATTCACACCCACAGTGCAGCAGTGGGAATATCAATACATAAAGGATCATCACACAGCCTGAGGCCTCAAAAGAGCTGCCCACATGAGCAAAGGTCAACATGTATGACACATGCAACCTTGTGAGCTCATAATAATGATGCATCTACTAGCGTAAGAATATATATATATATATATATATATATACCTAGATGCCTCATTAGCAACTTGACATCATTCACCATAGTAATCACCGAACATTTGAAAGATGCCACAATCCTTTGCAGCTGATGGTCTGTGTGAACCTACAGTATGGTGAATGACGTCAAGTTTACCGTTCATAGATGGTGGCCGCATCTACGTGTTTGGAGCGGTCAAATGGGGCGTCTATATAGGTCTATGCATAAGAAAAAAACCCACAGAACACTCTTTTCCCTCAACAAAGGCTTTATGCTAGTGAACTTAAAGGATATCTGCCGCCCGTGCTTGTCAATGGGCCTGCGGTGTGGTGAGTTGATCCGATTGCGGTCTCGATGGACCCTCTCCACCAGACCATGGTGTCTGGTCCCTCGCACAGAGTCCAGTCCGGAGGGAAAAGTGCCCTGTGGAGAAACACTTTCTAGGTTAACATTTTCCTCACAAATGCAAAAAAACCTGTCATAACTGACTTTAATAGTAAAAAGACATCAGAGCCTCTATATTTCAGGACATGCAGAAAACAAAACAAAACACGCACACAAATGTAAAAGTGCCACCATTAGTTTGTGTCCCCAGGTGAATTCACTCTACTCCAAAGTGCTTTTACCTTTCTAGGTTTGGTGTCTCATGGCAGACAAAAAGTAGGGATCACTGCTCGATGTCTCAAAGAAGCTTTATTCACAGCAACAAGAGCACTTTCACCTGAAGGTATACAACACTGCTCTCCATAGGATAGACACAGATACAGTTCTTTGGTTCTTGGAGTGCACCGCTGTATCAAGTGTACTTGTGGGGAAAGTAGTGTACTGAAGGAGAAGGCGAAGTAAGGGCAGACTAAGAGGTGGAGACAAATACACTCTTTGTTTTTTAAGGAAAAGGTTTGCAATTACCATCTCTTAACATCATTTATCTGAGGGTAGAAAAGCAGAGTATATGGCTGGGGCTTATCTTCTCCTAAATGAACATGACTTGCTGGACAGATTTAGTACACTTAGATAAGTGGATGGAGGGCAACTCAGGTACCTGGAAATCAGTGCTGGCATTGCCTATTTGGTTGACGTTGGGCAGCGAGCCACCGTAGTACTGTGCCCGGTTCTGTGACAGACGGAGCTGCTGGATTTTCTGGAACTGCACCTTTAAATCAAGAGGAAGACACAGTGAATGCATTTGAAGGAGAAAGAAAAGTGAGAGTCTGCCAAAGGTTTTAGAACATATGTGTTTAACGGAGGTGGAAATTCTTGGAAATTAGTTTGGTTGTAAATGTACCTCTGAGCTCAAGCTGGAGGACAGTGTGGATTTTGTTGTGCGGCAAGGATAAACAATGAAAATTATCAATTCTGATCAGGCGCAAGCAAATCAGGAGGCGTTCCTTCCTCCTACTAACCAAAGGACAAAATTTGAATCTCAAAGACTGACCTCATTTAGTGATATCAATGGGTTACTACACATAAGCTTAAATTCGTTTTTTTTAATCCAAATACAGACATTTTTTTAAGCCAGAGAACAAAACCTTAGTTACACACTGCTTAGATGTAGGGCTGTGTAATATGACCAAAATAAAAAATAAAACTTACATCATCTACATCTACATGTTTTGACGGATGCTGGAAATGCCATTTGAATTGCAATTTGATAAATATTTAAAATCTCACATCGTTGCTAAGGCATGAACAGAATAAAATGAAAAGAGTTAGGGTTAGTAAAAACATTTACAAAGAGAAATGGGCAGGGCAAAAAAAAAAATACAAACTAATATCTCTAAATACTGTCATATTTTGCTCAAACTATACTGCTCATAAATAGCGCTGTTGTTTCAAGTTGAAATGGAAGGAGAGATCTTATGGAGAGGAATTATTTCTACTCATCAGTTCTTGATGGGATGGAGGCAGATCTGAATGCCAACTTGCAAATCAACTCTAAGAAAGGGGCTGGGTTTAAGAAGACTAAATGATTAGAGAAGTACTGTATACATGAATAGAGAGAAGTCTGTTTTTTCACTGGAAGATCAAGGTAATTGTAAACGAACACTGCACTTTTTTGTAGGCTCATTCTCCAACTCATTTTCATACTCTCATTCCAGTGTAATAATCAAGGAACTTTGCTGCCGTACCATGGCTTCAACAGGAGGACAGTATATAGGGGGTATGCTAAAAGTGCTATTGCCAGACCTGGAGATTGGCTGAATTGAAAAACGGTAAACTTAAACTCCGGGGGAGTTGGATAATGAGCCTATTTTTAAAGTGTAGTGTTTCTTTAATTGTAAATGACAAGGTCAAAGAGAAATGTAAAAATTACATGAATGGATGCAAGCCAAGCCTGTCGTCTGTCAGCCAACGTCTGTGGGTCTAGTAATTTACTTTGTGTTCCACTCGTCAACTCTTGTCAATGGAAGTTTGCCAAATTCAACATGTTAAACTGGTATCAGAGCAATTGACAACTCTGATTGGATGTTCAGTTTAGTGAATGAGTCCATGCAAGAGAATTAAAGCAAAGTAAGTAAATGAAATGCACAAACAGAAGGTTTTAATGTTACGTGATTTTTCCCAAGCATTCCAATTTACAAATGTTCTCATAAAAACATGAGCCACTTAAAATTAAAGGTATCAATGCTACTGATATTCAAAATGGTAAGCAAGCATGCTTTTTTTTCATTTCCTATTGAATGATGAATATTTACTATAGACAGCTGCTGATATAAAGAGCTAATTTGCAGATTTAGAACACACGTGTTAGTTTGCAGTCAGTTGTAGTCTCTGCAGTGTGTTCAATTGCAGCTTTTTGATCCAGACGCTGTTAACGACAATGTCGGCTTTTGTCGCCCCTACTTCCTTGAAGTTGGCTTGGTGTGTCCCAAAAACGAAAAGAACTCATTTCTCTCCCTATTCACACTGTACCTAAATTGAGAATGGAATTTAGTTATTTTGGTTGTAAAAGTCTAACGAAGCACAAGTTGGAAATTAATGTAACTGTGCTTATTCCACTTAAACTGTCACAGCCTTTGGTGTCTTTAAGTGAACAGCTGGGAAAAAATCAGATGTGCTTCATTACATTAGATCTTAAAACTACACCATACCTACTGCTGTCTGTGTCCCTAATGTTAACTAGCTAAATAATCAGTGCTCTTGGCTGAAGAACTTTTTTTGCTTTAATAGAAATCAATAGCTCATTCATACAATTAAGACATTTGGTCATTTTATGTCTTACTTGAATGCTGCTGTTAAATATGCCTAATGCACACCATCAGTTATGTTTCAGACAAGAGTAAAACATCTGATATATTGAAAGAGATCAGTGCATTAGTCTGAATGCAGCCTGTTAAAGCTGCCACTGTCAATGATCTCATCAGTAATAATCAAGCTGCAGTAACGCAAAGGAAAAAAAGAAAAATCCAACTATTAAAAGTCAAAACTATTTCTGTAAACTCTGAAGTGCCTGAAGATTCCCACCCCTACTATCGATTGTGTAAAAAAATAGCCAATAAGCTTTTGTTACAGTGAACTATTATTTTCTACCTGCTGCTGGTGACAGGATGTATTAGAGGGAGCATTTGATTGAAAAAAAAAAACCTGTGAGGAGCAAGATGTGTCCATTCTCTTGACGATTTTAAATTGATTTCAATGAACAGCGCATTCTGAGATGTGACAAGCGCATTCATATATCATCCTCTGCCCATACTGACTTCTAATTACAAAACCTCACTCTAGATCATCGTGTTTAAAAAGATTGGCTATAAAACAACACACCACAAAATACTCCCTCACTCACGTCACATAAAAGCACTAAGAAAAATGCTGCTTCAAATCCATTGCTGAGACTGTTTCAGGCAGACAGCTTAGAAACACAGGCTTGTTAAAAAACACACAGATCCTCGCTCTCAGCACACACTCTGGGGTCATGGAGAGTCACATCGAGCCTTTCGATGTACGCCGTTATCAAAACAATGACACCCCAGCTGTGGAGCAGCACCAAGCTGCTTAGTGAAGCAGAGGATTTCCCTGGGGCAGCTTGCTTAGGCTTATGCTTTTCCTCTCCTGTCAACATCACACATTGCTATTATTACTACAGTACAACCTCCATTTTTCATTAAGACTATACATCAAAAACTAAACATTGAGAGTTCTTTGATTTCTCTATTCAACATCTTCCTCATGCAGCAGTGCATTAAGTTCTCAGTTTTGTTCAATTTTTTCCCAATGAATGTGTAAAAGGTTAAAAAAAACTGTGCTGATATCTAAATATAACACCTTGATCTACTACCACTCGCAAAGACTGAACATGCCAATGGACAGTGAGCGTGCCTGCAGCTGGATGACTTCCTGCATGTAAACATTGGCTTATAGACAACAAGTGGTGTAACAAAGTTGTGTTTACATTTCGGTTTATCAAATCCTACAGAAAATGGAAAGAGTCACTGCCGCTCTGAAGACATTTGGTCGTTGTCTTACGCCAAACATACAAACCTATAGTTGCCAAATCTGTTTCTATAAGCAGACTATTAAATGGCATATTCAGTTCCGAACCTTTTTCTTTCTGCTCAACCAAAAAAAAAAAAACAAGTTTCAAACGATCCCTTTGTTGATACCAGTTTAATGTGCAGACACCATAAATATAATTAAGCCATTTGTAGGTTCTTCATTTCCTTGAAAAGTATAAAGTGTAAACACTGTAGCATTGCTGTTTATTTGAGAGGCTCAAGAGAAATTAAAAAACAAAGGATGTCCAAACATTGTTAGTCATTTCATAGCAATCGGTAGTACTGACAAATTTGCTGCTTCCTTTGGGATCACTGCCACACAGGCATAACATTGGCTAACAGCCCATTTTGAAGTATGTATGTAGTACTAATGAACACAAGGTATAAAAATGTATACAATTTAAGAATTGTTTTGGTTTTTTTCCCATTTTTTAGTATTTCTGAAATGCAAGCTTTTTCCTTCAGGGCTCATTCCATTGTCAAGGCTGATTGTTTGTAAAGAGGTATGACTTTAAACTCCGACGCTTACTATAACACAACCACATGTTCTCGTGCCCTAGAAGAGAAGGCAGCCAAATAATGAACTGGCAGATCATATATTCATTCATTCCCGCCTACAGACTCCACATCGAGACAGTGCGCTGTCTGAGGCAGAGCTGCTCTCTGCTGAAACATTTCCCACTGGTGAAAGACCTATAGTTAAACCAACACCTGACTGACACTTCTTAACCCCTCTCTAAACCATACCTCAAGAGCTAAAAAAGTCCATTGCAGGCATCACCAAAAGCTAAACTCGGTCATGCCAATATACAGTATGCACTTTTCCATAACTCACAGTTCGGTTCAACAGGACAGTTCACCCAAAAATTTACATTTTATGAAAAGCATCACTACTATATTTCTGGCCCTTGAATGTAGGCCTTACATGTTTTTGGAACAACATGAGGGCGAGTAATTAATAAGAGATACTACCTTTTTGGTGAACTACCCCTTTAGGCACCCTGAATATGTTCAGCTCTCATCTTTTACCGTCAGTCTAAAGCTACAGAGGACAATGTTCAACATTAAAGTGTGTTCAAGTGTGAACGTGATGTATTAGCACCTTTAAATGTTTACATGATGTGCATGTAAATGAAACTGAAAATGCAAAGCAGCTCAGCACACTAAAAGCCTCTCACGTGGCCCCTATGTTTACCAGGGTAACCATACATTATTACAACAAAGAACCCGTTACTGCTCATGTTTAAAATCATCAACTATTAGTGAATCTTCTCAAGGCCACGTCTACAGGAGGGAACATTATAATAGTCAAGTGCTCTTCATTACAAGGTCTTTTTTTAATGACGTCAACAGAACCTTTAACATCACTGGAACCATTGCACTGAGTCTTTATGGTGAACAAAAAGTTCTTAAGAGCTTTAAAATACTCGCGCCGAAGACAAAAAGGGTTATTTTAAGAAGCGTTTACTGTTAAGTTCTTTGAGGAACCCAGAATGGTTATAGCATCACTGCAAAAAATACATTCTGCTTGGTTAGTTGCTACAACCAGTGGTAAAGTATTTCTCAATTATGATCATTGTCAAGGTCAACACTGCATAACTAACCACTATATAACTTGTGTTGTCCATGACTTTGTTGGTAAGCAATCATGTAATACGCAATATCGTGTACAGTCAATTGGTTACCATCGCCAAATAAACAGGCTTTAAAACAACCTTGAGTTTTAAAAAAAGCACTTTTTAAATGAATATGAAAACTATAATAATTAAATAACACCCTGAAGATGTCTTCTTACCTGAAAGTGCTTATTTTATAAGAACCTTCCTTTTTAAGGGTCAGACAGCCATGTTGGGTTTAATTTTTCAATTATCACTGACTGTCTGTAGATTATCCATTTTAAAGTGCATCCAAATAAACCCCTGCCTTCGCACAGCTACAAATGTACTATACTCAAACTTTACACTACTCACAAAATATTAACTTGCATAAAAAGATTTTTTACAGGCAATATTGAGCTACCCACCCAACATATCCAAACGCCCCCCCTCACTGTAAAATCACTACTGTTTCTGGTACCACGGTTTTACTGTAGTATCAATAGCTGTAGTAAAGCGTGGCATCTTGGCTGGAAACTATGGTTGCCATGGTGACCTCCAAATCCATCAAACTCAGTCGACAAAAAACACGTTTGCTGCTTACAGCTCAGGCTAAATATAATGAACGACTGATCAGGTGAGCCTGCTAAATATGATGAGACAAAGTGAAGGCATCAGCCCTTTAATGATGTCCCTGTGAATGTGTGCGGAGTGAATGACAGCACTCTCTCAGCCCTCCTCATGAGCTCGATGTATCGGGCATTTCACTGTGATTCAGTTGCGCACAGGACAAACTTAGGCAGCCGCATTTGACGTATAAAATCGAGGGAGCGAGGTAATTACCAAATTTGGCTTTGCTTACCCTTGAGACGGTGAGGTCTGTCATGAGCTGCTCGAAGGCCCGCGTCTCCTCCGCCTGTTTCTGGTTGTGCAGCGCGATCTTCTCGCTGAACTTCCGCGGATTGGAGCCACTCGAGCCCGGGGATCCAGACATGGTTGGGCCGCAGAGTTTCGATACCAACTTCGCAGGGAACTGACGGCTGAATGTTGTAGATTATAGAAGTCAAATGTGTTTTAGTTGTCCTTCCATGTCTGAAAAGCGTGTAAGGGTGCAATCCAGATGCTTTAGAGAGGTTTGGCGAGGTCGCTTTAATGACAAGAGCTTTGCCACCATTAATGAACTGGAAAACGCGATGAAACGGTATTATTAACAACTTTAATGGACTTAATTCAGCTTAAGTGCGAAGTAACGATGCTATATATATTTATATATATATATTAAGTTCTTATACTTACTATAACACAAATATTTGTATTCAGGCGATGAGCCGAATTTGCTAAAAGTTTGTCAGGAAACTGGACATCGCTAAATATTCATGTGTTTATGACAGTTTCGTTTGGCATCACTAAACCACCTCTTGCTTTGTATCGTGGGGAAAATAGTAAAATAAAAGTGTGTAATACTGTGCAATGCAAAAAAAGATTAAAAATTTCACTTGGATTTACGAAACAAGTTCAGCAACGACTCTAGCTAGCGAGCTAAATACTTCAGATTCTGACGAGAACAATTTCAATCATGTATGTTTTTGTTATTCTGCATGAATATTTAAGTGCCCACCATTATTTGTGAATTAAGATACAGCGTTTGTGATGTAACTGTGTAAATGTGTATAATGGATAGATATTGCTCGGTCAGGTACAGGATAAAGTCAGCCGTGACAGCTAAGCAGCTAATGAGCGATATGACAATCAAAATATCACAACCGAGTGATCACAAACAAACCGAAAATGACAACCAACGATCGCTCGACTCTTAAAACGGCCCGCTTGTATACTAAATCCAATCAATGCGTTTCCTCCAATTCTGAACTTAGTTTCGTGAGATTTCAACAAGTGGTCTAACGTTAGCCAATGTAAAGCTCGTTACGCATTCAAAACTGATATAAACAGGTAAGCGCGACAGCAACTCCGCAGCGAGGGAGCAAATCAAGTTCGGCATCAGACACTCACTGTCCTGCGGCCAGTGCCCGACCGCGGAGAAAAATCTTTAGATGTTAGTGATTCGTGAAATGCAGCGGTGAAATCTGATCGTGTAGTCCGCGTGTACTCCTTTTGACTCTCTTCTCCGTGTCCATCATCTACATCCACCTGAACTGTGAACCACTGACTCGTGACTCCACGGCACACATTTGTTTGTCAACTCCGATCCCTCACTCCGAGTGAAAACAAGCCGAGGAAAAAATACACAAGCCTGCCCCAAAACTGTATACCTTTTTTTTTTTTTTTTTTCAAGTTGTGTCCACAAGGAGGCAGTGGAGTTCCCTTAAAGGGATACACGTCACTATTTACTATATGTTAAAAGTGGCATCAAAAATATTAGAAACGACACATTTCCCTTTTTAGATAATATAAAATTAGACAATCTATCTTAGATAAAACATATCTTGAAACTCTGAATTAATGCCCACTTCTATGGGGCTATCGATTTCATTGAAAATTCTGCTTTGCCATCAGAGGAATATATTACTTTTTAAAATATAAATAATAATGAAAATACAATGTTTTTGTTATTGTAATAATATTTCACAATGTTACAGTTTTCGCTGAATATTTATCAAAACATTAAAAAATATTACTGACCCCGAGTTTTTAACAGTAGTGTGTGTTTATGCATTTTAATGTTTTGATATATATTCTGCTCTCTTACTCCATACCTTACAAGAAAAGGCAAGCTCCAACCAGCAAGACCAGCTCTATGACACGTTCGGTGCTGCTTAGCTAAATCACATTCTGTATTAAGTAACTTCATCGCTACCCAATGGGACCTCTTCTTTATTTTCTTTGTAGCTGCTAGAAACATCATTTTGTTTGTGGATTGTGTTACTGGCTACAATGATAAACACAGTTAAGAGGAGATGTACACATCCAAGCTAAACACTATGGGTAAAGGGTGAAACAGGCATTGAGCTACTGTAGGTCAGATGCTCTCAATTCCAGACACATTAAATTGTATTTAAATCCACATTATGATCTCAGTAAAATAATGCTATGAATGCCATACTGCCTCATGTGGACCCTTTTTATTGCACATTTAATGAAGTGACATGAAGTCATCACCTTGGAAATCACCTGTCTTTCTTGGCTGTGTTTCCTAAAAGCATAGTAAGCCTAAGAACATTGTAGACCCATTACCACCAGCTACGACCAGCTTAGGCTTACGATGCTTTTAAGTTTTACAAATTTTGCTATGTGCTTTTTTTAGTCAAATCAATTTTTTTTGTCACATTTATATACATAGACGGTACGACATAAAGTGAAATGTTTTGCATGACTGCCCCAACAAATTGACATATTAAGAAACAAATGAAGTAAAACCGCAAAAGGAGGTAGAATATAAAGATAAGTACAGTGTATAAAAATAAAAAAATAAGTACAGTGGATAAATATAATATATAGGCTATATAAATATATGAAGTATATACACACCCAACAAGAGTAAGAATGTCCCGTGTGCTGTGCTGTACAGTGTAAGTGAAAGTGAGTAAAGGCATACTGGGGACAAATGGTATGTATCTATCTATCTATCTATCTATTAGGGGTGGCACGGTTCACAAAACCCACGGTTCGGTTTGTATCACGGTTTTAGGGTCACGGTTTTCAGTTCTGTACGGTTCTTGTTATTTTTTCTTTTAATCTTTAACACTCCAGAAATGTACTTCAGCATATGATATATGGCTTAATTATCTACAATTTAGGATAAAGTATTAAAAAAAGTTATATCATGTTATCATTCATAAACTGAATTGGATGGCTCGAACGGTTCGTTTTTTTCATTAACCACGCCACCCCTACTATCTATCTATCTATCTATCTATATACAGTATAGTAACTTCGGCTGTTATTTTAAGTTGCTATTTCTATATATTTTTTTTAATTAGTTACATTTTAATACACAAAAAAAAATTCCTGTAAAAATAACGGACCGTTAAAAAAACGGACCATAAAAAACGTTATTTTGCGTAATCAAAAAACTTACATTTTCTAGCAGCTGGGATGCCACAATAAAAAAATATCCCTGTCATTTTCATATCAAATTATTAAAAAGACTACGATGCTGTTCCATCACTTTTATTACGTAACACTGAAATATTACATTCTCACATTTTTGTACACAATTTTTACAGATTGCTTAATAAATACAGTATCACAACATCTAAATATAGCAGGATGCATATTGAGTAACTTCACGTTGCCAAAAACTGTATGTACATTTATTATCCTCTCATACTGTCACGGATCGCGCCTCTGTGGCCCTCTCTAGCGGACAGCAGCGGAAACCTTCGCCAGAGTTTTAGTTCCCACCCGGACCCTTTAGACCCACGGACCTCGGCGTTTTCGCGCCTTTCCGCCCCTTTTCTAGGGTATTTAAACCCGGACTTTGCCAGCATCAAGTCGCAAAGTCTCGATTTGCCCCGGCTGTCGTTTCCGAGCGTTTATTTCCCCTTGCTGTTTACCCGTGTTTGATTTCCTGTTTGTGTTTGTTTTTCTGATTCTCTGCCGCCTGCCCTGACTTCCTGCCTGTCTCTCGATTACGATTTTGTCTTGCCCTGTTACACCTGTTATACTGGATTACCGACCTTCTGCCTGTCTGACTATGAGTTTGAATAAAACATTGCAAATGGATCCTACCGAGTCCCGCGAATCATTACAGCAGACTTCGCCAACATCGGATCCAGCGATGCGCCAAGTCATTGACGAGGTGAGCCGTCAAGCATCGGAGCTTCTCACACATCGTCAACAGCTGGAGAAGTTCACATCCCTCACCGCGGAGCTGGTGAGCTCAATCCAGGCTCTCACTGCCGCGACCGCGGTCCAGCGCAGCTCCGCCGATCCGCCGGCCGCGCCTGCTCTCCCGGCCGCCGCCAGCACTCAAGCCCCCGGCTCCGCGCGCCTCGCGCTGCCAGAGAAGTACAGCGGATCACCAGGCAAGTGCAAGGGATTTCTATTACAATGTGATATTTACATGAAGTCCCAGCCTGCAAGCTTCCCGGATGACGATGCAAAGGTGGCGCTCATTTGTTCTTTGCTCACCGGAAAAGCCCTGGACTGGATTACAGCACTCTGGGAGGGGCGTCACATGGCCTTCCCGTCCTACCAGAGCTTTTTGCGGCAGTTGAGGGAGGTCTTTGACCACACTGCGGATGGCAAGAGCGCCAAGGACGAGCTGCTCGCGCTACAACAGGGCTCCGTGTCCGCCGCCGAATTCACCATGACTTTTCGCACGCTAGCAGCGCAGACTGGCTGGGATAGCAATCCGCTGATGTGGCTATACCGCCGGGGCTTGCGTGAAGACCTGCAAGCGGAACTCGCATGCCGCGGAGAGGACTTACCGCTACATCAATACATGGAGCTTGCCATTCGCACGGACCAGTTGATTCACTCGCGGAGAGGCCGTCGCATACTTTCAGCTCTCCCAAGCACCTCCTCCATAGAGCCCAAGCAGATCGGAACGACCCGGTTGTCTACAGAGGAGCGTGAGCGGCGCATGGAGAACGGACTATGCCTGTACTGCGGTGAACCGGGCCACCTCCATGCCAGCTGCCCCGCTCGGCCATCTCATCCCAGGACATACCGGGTAGGTGCCGTGTCCATCGACACCGCTATGACTCTTGAAGTGGAACTGTTGTCATCGGGGA
>JAUMHI010000043.1:19375933-19387918 GCA_032359435.1 Enteromius unitaeniatus
TTGAAAGAAAACATGTACTACAAAAAAGTTCTTTCCATCGATCAATTTCTTACTTTCACAATCAATATATTTCACGAAGTTAACTTATACCCTGCGTGTGGTCAGTCCGCACAAGCTTGTTTTATTTGCGGCCCTTTAAATACAAGACAAGCATTCAAACTACGTCAGAGATTTTTACGTCGTAAAAATAACTGTACAACAATACTAATATTCATTTTAAAATAACTCATTCACAAACATTTATGTTTTCATTTCATGAAATCAATTCCTTCGATTTTTAAACAAATCATACAACTGTAACCGACAAACCCCTTTTTTGTTTTCTGTCACTCAAGGTTATTTACAGTAGATTTTTAATTAGATTACCCAAGTATGTTTCCCTTGGAAGACAACAAGACATTGGATTGGGCATGACTTTGAATAGATAGCATACCAAAGACATGTTAGATAACATTCCCCAAGAGCATTTCACTACACAGAATAGTAAAATAAAGAAACAAACAAAAGACATCTGAACTGCTAGTTAACCAAAGATGACTGACTCCCAAGGCTAATCCATCACTAGCTCCACCTTCACAGCTGTGACCTCCTGCCTGGACCTTCTTGACCTTATTTAAACCCAATTTTACAACAGTTGCCCTTCAGCTGCACTAATAGTTTTCTAATTTCAAGATGACATAGGTTACACTTCCAAAAAAATTGTTTTTTAAAGGTTCTTTACATATATTAGGCTAATAGTTCCAGATAGAATTAGATTTTTGAAACCAGAACGGCTTTTACTTAAATACTATGACTAAAATGTTTATTGCTACACAATAGATGTCGCCACATCCCACAACCTTATCTGTGGAGAAAGAAAGATAATAGAGGAATGTGAAGATATTACACGGTCAAACTCGTCAATTTCCCTATGTCAATACAAAATAAAAGTCTATACTTGGCACTTTATTATTGTAATCCTTATATTACCTATGGTGTTAATGGACCGAGACAAATAAAAAGGCTACAAAATAAACTGTCTAAATATATAAACTAATAATAACTATTATTTATAAAGCATTCTTCTCTATCTCACCAAAAGGTTATGCTGTTGTTACAAGCAGAAGAAGCCTGGTTCTGGTTTGGATTATTATTTTTACAATTATTTTTAAGAGTGTAAAATAAGAAATGGCAAAGTTGACAGATGGAAACAGAGAGGATAAAATTCTGTAGGTGTAGAATTTGCATTGCACAGCTAAGAAACACACGCACGATCGATTAGAGCACATCATCATACAGAGCAGGCCTTCAGGCTTTATAACAGACAGTGATATGGAAATAAACCAATGATAAAAGCCAGTTTGAAAAATATCTGCACTGTGGTATACTTTTACAACTTCAAAAGCATTTGCTTTTTTAGACATCGCATATAAACCTGTGAAATTCCCATCATAGCGCAGACTATTGCACGTCATGATCGCTGCAAACTCCAAGCATTCCAGCGTTTCTGAATCAAGCCCAAGGGCAAATACTGTCAGCTCAACAAGGTCTGAGAAGAAAACTTTCTCTCGTCCTCCAGGCAAAAGCCTGATGGATGACGTCAAGAATAGCAACGGCGTTGGCGTTTTAGCTGATTTATTAAAGTGCAGTCATGCAGTAGATGTGAAGTTACAGCAGGACAAATGAAGACACCTGAACAATGATATTTGGACTCTGACTCTTCTGATCTTCTCTGCCCGCTATGAATACAATGGAGTTTCTTTTTCTCCCACTATGTCACGCACTCATTCCCTCAAACACGCAGACACCGGAACCAGTCTCTATGACAACCTCATGTTGCCACAGCTACAGAATGAGATACTGAAGTCAACAGGGACTGACTCACTTCCGCTTGCACCACTGATGTGTCTGTGTGTGTAATGTAATGAGTGCACTGACAGGCCATAGCCTCCATAACCTCAAAAAGATATATATATATATATATATATGCTAAGTACAGTAGAAACTTCTACTTTTAGCATCATTAGGTTTTTCACGTGTCTTTTGTGATTCCTCAAAATATGTGACTTGTTGATGAGAGGCGTGTTATTATTAAGCCAACCAAACTGGACTAAGAAATGCTGTAGAATGTCAAATCACTAATACGCATTAGCAATCACAAAGAAACACCATAAAATCACCCACAGTTTATTATCATTTTTGTTGCAACCAAATCAAAAGTTGATTTTTTTATTATTATTAAGAAATTTACTCTTTTTTTTTTCTTTTTTTACTGTATTTATGCATTAAATTGTTTAAAAGTGACAGTAATGACATTTATTTCTAAAGTCTTCTTTTGAATTTACGATTCATCAAAAAATCTTAAAATGTTTTAAAATATATATGTAATGTACAAACAGCAGCACAACTGTTTGAACGTTTTGACTCATTGATAACAATGAAAAATATCTGTTGGCAGCAGCAAAACATATTTCTAAATGACTTCTGAAGGATCATGTGAAACTGAAGACTTGAGCAATGGCTGCTGAAAATTTAATCAAATAAATGCAGCCCTAATGACCATCTTTCTAATCACAAACTTTTAAATGGTACTGTATTTTTTTCAAACAGTATCTTATTTTATTTGCAAGTTAATTAAAGGGATAGTTCACCCTAAATTCAATTCTGTTATTATTTTCTGATCCACATGTTGTAGTAACCTTGCGCATTACACAAAAGAAGACATTTTTGGAAACCTTTTCCAAAAGAAAGTCATACAGGTTTGGAATGACATGAGGGTGAGTAAATGATGACATAATTTACAGGATGAACTATCGCACTAGGGTTTAAACCATAGACTGAAATAGGAATTCAGAGCCTCATGGAGACTCTGGGTTATGTAGTCATTCACTGTAGTGGGTCTTGCTGGGACATGCAGTGAAGACACCCACAATCATGTGACAGGCATTCATCACAGAGACATTAAACAACTACCAACTGAAAGCTTAACTGCTATTTCAAGTGAAACGCTCATTGTTATGAATTAGCATAGTGCATGGTCTCTCACCGTTTAGCCTCTTCCAAGTGGCACAGATACTCATAGGCCATGTTCTGTTGACGCCTTTCATCCATCTCCTCAGCAGTGAGGCGCTCCACGCCATCCAGAACAGCTAAAATAGAGAAGCAGAGATAAAATACACACTTCAGAGAGCTCGAGACACAGAGATGTCAAACTTACATACACTACCATTCGAAAGTTTGACATCAGCAAGATTTTTTATTTCATGCAGCGAAGACAAAAAGTGACAGTGAAGGCATTTATAATGTTACAAAAGATTTCTGTTTGTAAAGAAATATAGGTTTTTGAATTTCCCTTTAATCAATTATCCTGAAAAATAATAATAATATTATATATATTAAGCATCATGCCTATTTTCAACACTAATATTAATAAATGTTTCTCGATCAGCAAATCAGAATGATTTCTGAAGTATCTAGTGACACTGAAGAGTGGATTAAGGGCTATAATTATAATAAAAACAAGTGCATATTTGTTCTGGCCATAAGTTTTTGAACAGTAATATATATATATATATATGTGTCACATATTGTACATATTCACTAGGTAAAATGGTACTCAAATGGTTAAAATAAAATGCAACTCAACTGCTACACTCTACACAAAACGTTTTAGCAGTTTATGCAAACTTTGTAATGTATAACATCCTGCATGCCTGACCTATAGCATCCCTAAGATCTGGGATTATTCCACATACTCAAATCATTTAATAGGGTTCAATTTCATGAAGAGAAAGAAGATAAACCTAAATATTTCTGTAAATAGCTGCACATATTTCAGAAAGAACAAAAAAAACGAAACATAAAAAACATATTTGTCTGTGAAAGACCTCAGTCAGAGTAGATGTCATCCTGCCATGTTTTATTTGCATGAAAATGCTGTTAGGTTAAGTCTTTTCAATAGCATAGCCTGTATAAAGGTCCACCACACAGAATTTTCATGTTGTTAAAGGATAGCCTCTCACAGTCTTATTTTCATGTTTACAAAAAATTTTAATGGCGACACCCTGTCTAAGTTATAAGAAAAACGTATTATTATTAAAACTTTTTTGTGTCTCTAGACACAGTGTCTCTGCAGGGATATTAAAATATGACCTGAACTAGCTTTTGCAAATGTAACCCTAATAATTTCCAAGATTATCCAACTTCTGCAGGAAAGGTAAACATTAAGGAAATGAATCAGGCTGCAAACCACTAACTCTTACACTGGATTTCATCTGAGTACGAGTAGAAATTGTGAATAATAATGTTTAAATTAGAGTAATTTAACTGCATTCTCATCATGAATTTTTTAAACCTCAAGCCCTGCCACAAGCTGCAAAACACAAAAAATCAAATGAAACGTCTGCATGTTCACATGTGAACTATGATGAGGACAATCCTTAGATACTACGTCAATTCCAGTGAGAACTTTCCTCTGTGAATTTTTTTAGGTATTGCTAAAGGTTTTCCAAGAACAAGAGGACCATTGAAGCCATTTTCCTATTGCATAAAGAGAAAAGTCTAGATGATAATAAAACTATATGATTCAACCACCAACTGATTGTTGTTCAGAGGTCAACATACTCAAGCCTACACTACCCTACCTATAAGTAAACAACAAGTGAAATATGGCATTCATTTCTGTACAAATCATTCTCAATCATTTCCATGCACTGAAGTCTCTCTGCAGAGTGTGGCAGTTTGGGAACAGATCAAATTAACTACAACCCCTACATTAACGAAAACAATGTTTGCGGAGTTTGTCATGCAATTCATTAAAAAATACAGAGGGTGGAATATATCTGAACGTGTAACAGTTACTGATAACCCAAACAAAACGAAAGTAACCAAATAAGATTACTAGGAGTAATTCACAGCTGGCAATACGATTAGAAAAAACAGAAACAGAGATCTGCCATTTCTTTCTGCCAAAACGGTAGGAAAACTTCAACTTTAATCGACTGTCTTTGAAGTATGGTCTGTAGTTTTCCCAAATGCCTGCCAGAAAGCACATTTTACATCATCAAGAGAACTTTTACTGATAAATAAATGGGTGCAGGTAACATATACAAGCATACTAGGCTACCTACATTAACTATTACCATTGTAAAGAACAAAGCTGGTTGAAAGTCTTTAACTCTACTTTATATTTAACTTAGGTTATAAATTTGACTGTATAGTTTGATTAAATTGCGCAGTTTAAAACTGTGTTGTTTTGGTCAACCAAGTGCTTTTAACGAATCAGGTGAGTGAACGATTCGATGACTCGTTCATAACACGTCAGATGACTCGTATCCACACACAGCTGTAACGATGAAACGTGCTGAAAGCGTCCTGAATGAACCAGCCAGAGAATTCAAACCATTATCTGAGTGCCTCGATTCGGTTTTACTGGGATGAATCACAATACCCTGCACTAAAATGATGAACTTTACACCACAACATTCAAGAAAAATAAGTGGTCTGGCTAGTAAAATAGATCACTGAAACTGTATTAGCACCACAAGCAATTAACCGCCTACACAGTAGCACTAAAGTCTCCACAAAAGTCAGTTTGGTTCTAGGGTTTTCACTCAGGCCAGGGGGGAAATAAATAGTAGCGCGCGATACAAAGACGCTTTATACCACTGAGAGTGACGTTTGACCTTCGTGTGTTGTGAATGTTATTTTATTACTTATGATAAGAACAACACTTCTAGGTGTGTGTGTGTGTGTGTGTGTGAGCTTCGTCCCTGGCTAGATTTACTAGTTAACAACTGTTCTTCAAACGGTCTAGATTACAGATCTAGACCGTAGTGCATAGTTTGCTGCTCAATTTCTGTAATCTTGATCAGCACTGCGCTCCAACAAAGAGAAAGAGCGAGGATGTCGAGGCTTCATGTCAAATTACAGTAACGTTTAAAATAACACGCTTGTCTGTTCAGAAAAGTTGTTCAGGTGATCCCGCTCGACACATACTGTATTATAATGCGGAAGTTATAAACCATGCCGATGCACAGTCGAACATTAAATATGGGCAATTGCATAAAACATCTACAAACGCCAACTGAATTACACTCTCTTTATTAAAGCATTTGCATGTAATGAAAATGAGTATCTGTCTTGTAACACACAGAGCATCAGGTTTCAGAGGAACGCCTGAAGAAAACGCATTCATACTTACACCCGTATCTGGGACGGAAACCGTCTGTCTCGTCTGAAGTTGACATGTTTTCTCAAAAGTTTTACAAGTCTTATTTCCTTGTGAGTTCTCGATGCAGATCTCTGTTCCTTAGGATTTATATTTAGACCTCGAGAAGGCACCTCTGGCCCCCTTCTTGCTTTGCTGCACAGTTTCAGAGACTTTTTTTTCTTGAAAACCCACTGATGTCATGGGCGTGTTCCTTCCTAAATCCTGAAGTATGCGTTTCAGGAAACACCCATTTCAAGAACATCAGAAACCTTTAATTGTGACTGCAGCGGCCTCTACTGCCCACATAAGTCACAGCGTGCTACAGCATTCAGTCCTTCTCCGGCAGGGGGCCTCCGCAAACCTCCAAGGGGCCCTAGAATAACTAAGAATTATTGTGTTATTTTAAATCCTTTATATAAAAATTAGTAAACGTAAAAAAATAAAATAAAATAAACGTATACAGAATGTAAATAACATTATTTTACATGCATTTTAATAGACTTTAAATTACTTTAATCACAACATGAATTATAAGTATATAGTGTTTTATTTTGTTGACACTACAGTACTGTTTATAAACAAATATTAAACAATTGTATGTATATACCATTTACACTGTTTAGTCTATAAACGTATACAGAGGTGGTCAAAATTATTAGAACACTATTTTATTACAATGGTTTCAAGTCAGTTATTACAATCTTTTTTATAGTGTGTAAATAGGATATATCAGTTTACATTAACTCAAATTAATTTAGCCAGTAATTGTATTAGTTCAGTTAGATTTTAGTATGCGCAAGGATTCTAACAGCGGTCAATGCTTCACGCAGAGATCTGATCTGATCTGAAGAAACAGAACAAACTGAGACAGACTAAATCCAACGTCTCCAAGATGCTCCAAGACCATCCGGTACCAGTGTGAGCTTCATATAACTGTAGGCTAATGATAGGCTAAATCACGATAGGCTGTTGTTATTAAGGTGTAAATCATGTCCGTATAGGCTATATGTAAAAATAGGATTCTATTCTATTCTATTCTATTCTATTCTACAAAAAAATTTTGAACATGCAAAAACCTGCTTGTGCTCCAGTCTCAGCATCAGCAAGATAAATAGTCTATCTTCTGCCCAATAGCTGACCTGATATAATCCATTAACCCAAGTCAAGGCGGGGCTTATCAGTTTATAAACAGCCAGTGAACTGTTAAGTAGTCTGTGTTTACTAAAAGTAACCCTCCCCTCTACACCTCATTGTGCAGCTGACTGACTCAGGACCATGAAGAGCTCAGAGATCCTGACCGGACTGATCATTGTGGGCTTATTTGCCGTCGTGTGCTCTGGACAAACTTCCCAAGAACTCACAGATGACTCACAACTGTCCCAACAGGAAACCGAGAAAGAATTGGTGAGTTGGCTAGCAAATATAATGTCTTTTTTCTTTTTTTTTTAAAAAAGGTTCACTTTTCTTTATAGCGTGATACATTTTTGACCCATGAAACACGTGGCCAGATATCTGTAAACCAAACACTAAATTACCGGTTGGTGAAGTGTCAAAATTGTTTGTGTATACATTTAGGCTATATATTTAAATATGTTCACATCTCAAATAAAAATATGTTTCATATTCGGTTGCTTATGGATAGCTTATTTATGTTTTTGAATAGGTTGAGGCTGTGAAAGCACTTTTGGGAAGATATCAGCTATCTTCAGAAAAGCGTAGCATTTCACAGGTAAAGTTTTGCTCTTCATATCTCTTTGATATCCTCATTTTCGTCGTATTAGAAGTTATTGAACGTTTGCTCCAAATCAAACTTGACTCCGCTCCTCACATCTTTCTCTCTCTCTCTTTCTCGTCAGTGTGCTGTGGGGTCCCGCTGTGCCATGAGACTGGGTGCTCGCTTTGGGAAATTGTGTGAATGCGTCAGAGGAACTAATTGTAACTCATTTCTCTTAAAATGCATCTGAGTTGTTAAGAAAGCCGCAAATCAATAATCCTTTCCTGAAGATGTGAATTCATGCACCTGAAAGAGGCAGAGGGTGGAAATCTGTTTTCTGAATCACTTGTGCAAGGTCTATGATAAGATCTCATCAAAATGCAGCATGACAAGCAAAGCATGGGTTTAATGTGTTTATTCATTAATATTTTCAATGGCTGTCTTGTGTTATCAATAAACATGGATACTAATCACTTCATCTTATTGTCTTCATTAATTATGCATCTGTTTAATACACCCCTACCAAACAAAAACAAAAAATGATTATATTAGTATTTACCAGTTCAGAAATAGCTTGGAAAATTGCATTTAAAAAGTTTGTTTCAGATAATATTCAAACAACACAAATAGCTGGATTATAAATTGAGAATGAACTTGGGATGGATTCTATTTTTCTACCATTGTGACTCAATAATGATGCTTTACATCTTAACCTGCAAATAAATAGAAAGATTTATAAATGTAAACCGTTTTTTATTTACTTTTTTAGTGGTTACATGAGTTCCAGTGTATTGAAATCTTTCAAGACAATTTTCAGCTATATATATATATATATATATATATAGTTGAATATAGTTGCTACATATATATATATATAGCAATGTCATTTTTATTCTCACTATGAGCTAGATTGGAACATGCAACCCACCCCCCCTCATAAATCGATATACAGAAATATATGCAATAATTTAGTCTGCAGAAAATGAGAAGTCTAAAGTGCAAAATTGCAAAACGTGAATTACTGGCTACAGAAGCACATCAGAAGTCAATGAACTAGAAAATTACAAATTTAAAGACCCTGTAGTTTCATTGCCTTTAGGAATAATAGTGTATCATAGTAATAGTGTATAATATTTATCATGAATGCTTTCTGCTGAGACAAGTACAGTCAATCACAGTAAAACCCAGGGGTTCAATATAGTTACTCGGTGCAATCTGTGCCCTGTCCAAATTGATCTAAAGAAACAACCATGCCCTCGGAGGTACAATAAAAACAGCATATTGTTAGGTAGGTACAACATAACAGACGGTATATCATCTGAGACTTCTTGCATTATACACGCTGAAATATACAAAATATACAAATTTTCTTTGCTAAAAGCTGTCACAATCTAGCCTAAATACACTATATAATACAACATAGCCTGTATTAAGGCATATTCAAGCAAACTAACAGTATAATACTTTTTAAAAATTCAATAAATATGATTATTATGCATAAGGCCCATTCTAACCTTTCTTAGACACTTTGTGCTGTTGAATGATTCAAGATTTTGAGTTGGATGTTGTCATTTATGTATGACTTGCATTTATCTGTATGACTAGTATGAGGCTCTGTAACAAGACTACAATATAAATGTTTCCCTGGAGAAAACACACAGTCAATATATTGGTAGTTCAGAGTGCAACTTTCTTCCCCATTTCTTGAAATTGTCCCCTCGAGATACAGTGCTGCATTATTTAGGTGTCCTGTGTTATAAACTCTGGCACTTTAATGACCCCTAAATAAACATGTTCAACCTGTTAGTCATGAACCAAAACCCTGAATTATTCATTGCTCCAATGTTGCACTGAATGATATTATTGTGTAATACTAAACAGAAACATGCTTTTTTTCCCCTCAGTTTTCATGTTTGTGATTCATATATGACATTGATATATTTAAAATTATGTTTTATTTAACTGGACAATGAAGGTTGTTGTGCAGAAAAATATTTGAAATAGCATTATATTAAGTACATTTACAGTTTGATTGCATGGTATAAGACATTTAATATAAGCAGTGAGGTTTGATTTACTCTGACATGCTAAATATATTCTTTAACCCTTAATGATTATTTATTTTTTATTATATATGTTCGTTGCTCATAACATTTCTGGCAATCTGATTAAACACTCAGAGCAATACAATAATATGCTTTTAGAGATGCATGTTTGCAATATGTTAAATAAAAAATTTAAACACTTTGCAAATTTTTCATCACTTTTAATATGACTGATGCTTTAGTGTTGGAAAATATATGTAAAATGGAAATAAATATGTAATATTATTAAACTACCTGTGCGCTGGAAAGAGACACTTTTCACAGGCTTTAATACAGCATGAAAATTATCCATCACCAACAAGAGATTGCAAAAACACGTTCTTTGATTCATATAAGCCAATGATATTTATAATACATTGCATCAGCTAAGAACTGGGAGCAGTTCGGTACATCATCAAAGCAAAACGATTTCAGCTGCATGTCTACAGTTCTTTTATTTTATAGCCTTTTTGTTTTTTAAACACAGATTAATTTTTTTTTTTTTAATTTTGGACAATAAATAATGAGTGGTAATGCACTATTCTTTTAGCTGCAGTTTAAATCATCATTCTTCACAAGATATATGATGCAGTATTGGTAAAATAAATAATAATAAATCTAATTAAAATGGGATCAAATAAACTTTCAGAAAGACAGCAATGAACATTCTGTTACAGATAATTGAAAATATTCTGGTACAGCTAACTGTTGAAAATGAAGATCATAGCAGTAATTGGTTTCTGAGGGTGTTCAGCTCATTTGAGTCCTGCTGTGACAGATGTTTGATGACTGTCCACCCTCAGTCACACCTGCATTTGATCTTTTTCTGACAGTTTTTTGACATGTGGAATGAAGTGTGAAAGTTTTTCAAAGTATTTCATTCTTGTATAATGAAATGTATGGCAGTAGGAGAATGTGTGCTTTCTGTGTCAACCTCTGTGACCCTTCCTTCCTTTTGAAGCCATTCTTGTCAGTTTCTGTTTTTTTTCAGTGGCCATGACTGTGATTTAGTGAGGATCTGTCTCTGCTTTGTGTAGTATCTTTGATAGTGATGAGATATTTTACCATCTATTTGTCATTGTGCAATATAACAAAGACTGAAAAATTTAAGGGGATCTGAATACTTTCTGTACCCACTGTATATATATGCATATATATAAATATATATATATATATATATGTGCTGCCAAAAAATTTATCGCATCACTTTTTTTTATATAAAAAGGTGTGTGCTGTGTATATTTATTACACATGCATGTATATATGTTTTTTAAAAAGTTACGTTTATAGATTAAATATATTTATTATATAAATTATATGAATATAAATATATAGATGTAAATACAAATGTAATTTTTTTCAAAATATAAGCTGTATATGTGTGTGTGTGTGTGTGTGTTTATATATGCATAATAAATATACACAAAACACACACACATACATAATGTAATCAAAAACTTTTATTTTGGATTTGATTAATCACTTGATGTCACGAATGTGGCATAAGCGTTCAGATCCATTTGCAAGAGCTTTTATTTCAAAGTCGATAGACAGGGTCAAAAACACAGGCAGACAGGTATCAGGCATCAGAGGCAGAGCAAAATCGTGGTCAAAAATACAAAGCAAAGGGTTGAGGCAGGTGGCAAACAATCACAGAGTCAGAGAACAGAGCAAGGTCAAAAACAACAGAAACAAACATGAAACTGGTACGCTTAGAAACTGCCTATGCAATACTTCGCAGAGAACTGTTGTGAGAATGTGATATTTAAGCAGAGTGCTAATGACTGAGTGGGTGAGATAATAGGCAACAGCTCTGTCAGTCTGTGAGAGAAAGAGTCCAATGGAGGTGTGGAGGGCACTCATGACACTTGACAGCACTAACATATATATATATATATATATATATATATATATATATATTGTGAGACCCGGCGCTAGAGAGCACGACAGACAACGGTTGAAAGTGAACACAAAGCCCCGGAGGGTGGATTTATTGA
>JAUMHI010000043.1:19388018-19423560 GCA_032359435.1 Enteromius unitaeniatus
GATTGGCCCGGGCAGACGAGATCCAGGTGTTAGTCTTTTGTTGCCAGGGCGACGCTGATCGGTCTCCGCCACAATATATATAGATATATATATATATATATCTATATATACGGTGGCCAAGAGAGCTCAACGCGCTGCAAACTTAAGAAAACACATGAAAACAGAAGGAAACGCATGCAAACAGAACAAAACACATGCGAACTGCTAATTCACACAACAAAACCCAACACAGAGAGGTGCTGCAAACACAGAAACACACTGCAAACAGCACGGCCCACAATGGAAATGTTTCAGGGAGACCTCAAAAAGTGATGAACCTATCTGGGACCTGATTATTTGTTCAGTGGCTTTTGGTCAGAGCAGAGGTGTTGTCGCTGAACTAAAAGGAGTTTTTTTGTGTTTATTTTTAACAACCTGATCATACATTCTTTTGGATATTATTAGACTAATCTGACGAATGACACACTTAACTGTGAAACATTATTTTAATGCTATTGACCATGAAGGCCTGATTCTGTCTCTTCTTAACAGTTGTTCTAGAGATGGGTTGGTCTGCTGCTAGACTCTGTGTGGCATTTATCTGGTCTCTGATCTGAGCTGCTGTTAACTTGCGATTTCTGAGTCTGGTGACTCGGATGAACTTGTCTTCAGAAGCAGAGTTTACTCTTGGTCTTCCTTTCCTGGGTCGGTCCTCATGTGTGCCAGTTTCGTTGTAGCCCTTGATGGTTTTTGCGACTCCACTTGGGGACACAATTAAAGTTTTTGCAATTTTCCGGACTTACTGACCTTCATTTCTTAAAGTAATGATGCCCACTCGTTTTTCTTTAGTTCTTGCCATAATATGAATTTTAACAGTTGTCCAAACCTGACTTCTGCACAACACAACTGATGGTCCCAACCCCATTAATAAAGCAAGAAATTCCACTAGTTAACCCTGATAAGTCACACCTGTGAAGTGAAAACCATTTCAGGTGACTACCTCTTGAAGCTCATCGAGAGAATGCCAAGAGTGTGCAAAGCAGTAATCAGAGCAAACTGTGGCTATTTTATTAAAGAAACTAGAATATAAAAGATGTTTTCAGTTATTTAATCTTTTTTTGTTAATTACATAACTCCACATGTGTTCATTCAAAGTTTTGACACTTTTCAAGATGGGTGGTGACCATGGTGGCCATTTTATTATTTATTTATTAAGGTGTATCCATATAAATGGCCCACCCTGTATAATAAAGTCTTGCAGAATAAGGCGCAAATACATGCTTAATTTGTACTAATAAATGGCTAATATTTTAATAATATGCATGCTAATAAGCAACTAGTTAAGAGACCCTAAAATAAAGTGTTACCACAGGACTATATATTTGATTTACATTTAATACATTTAATACATACATTTAATCATAAATAAACAATAACAATAAAAAATATAAATGTTGTAGTCCTATGTTTTAAAATGTTGACATTATTAAAAAATTATATTTTTGCTGTATGAGTGTACTGACCATCACAGTATTTGCAGCACAGCATGTGCAACATGAGAAAAATACTGTATATGCTTTTACAACGAATTGTTTAACTTATTGCATAATTCAACTCAAATAACATTTAGTGAAGTACTTTATCCTCATAATAAATCTAACAATTTGTATTGTTATTTTCATTGAGCACTAGAGGGCATTGTTTGTTTACTTATTGAGTTCACCCTTTATTATTGCATATATTGTCAATTCCACAAGGTCAGATTAACAATGTTTCAAATGCTCAACAATATCTAATTTAAATAACCAAGATATTACAGAGCCTCCATTTATACATAATGACATTTTTTATCTGACCCTTAATAATGTTTGGTTTGAGGAAAAGAACTCACAGTTCCTAATTTTATTCAAATCATCCAAATTTTTTTCATTTTTATTATACTCCCCCAAACGCTATTAACTGGGTGAAAAGAAAACGCAGTCAAGATCTGATATCCGGCTCATAATTCCATAAAACGTATAATTATGAAACTCCAAACATCAGAAGCGAGGCATTCCAGCAGGGCTAGATAACACAACACGGCTGTACTTATCAGAACTGAAGCCATCTCTTCCAATGTCTTTATCAGTCCTCGATGGAGGGAAGCAGTTAGTGAGAGACCGAGTGACTCATTAAGTCTGCAATAATCAGCTGCTCACTTCTTTAATTATTTATGCTGTGTAATTACGCTTCTGTGGAGCTGGTGGAGGAGTCTGGCAAAATGAAGAAGTGCTTGTTTTTCATATAAACGCTCATTGGATGATGGAAACTCAATTTAGTGATGGACAGGATTTTGCTTGACATGTGGTAGGTTAATGAACAGCTTCCTTGAGTCACTTTAAAAAGATACTTGGAGTCCATCTAAAAGCTGCTCGGCTGACACTTGTCATTCTGTCCCCTTTTTATCTTGCAGACCATCCTGCCTCTGTGACAAGCCACCTAATCCTGTCCGGATTTCTTCCTGACTGCTGGGAAGATGACAGAAACCTGCTTTCAAATGAGGCACCTGAGGCTCACTGGTTCTCTGACAGAAGACTGAGCATTTACAACATTACTGTTTTACTCAGAGTGTTTATTTATTAAGGAGCTGATGAATATGACTAGATAAACATTCTTATGTAACTCCTTTGTCCACAGGAGTTGTCTGGTCATCTGCTGATGTTTAAACTAACAACAAACAAACACACATTAATATTTACAATATAAAGTTTAGACTGTATCATTTTCTATGTGCATGTGTAACATATATATTAGCCTATGTTTAAAGGCACTATAGAAATATTTGTAAATTTAGATTTTATGTTTATGCAGTAGTATATGTATGTGTGCAAATGTATATATATATATATATATATATATATATATATAAAATATGAGTCAGTGATTCATTGATTCAGTGAAGTCAGTGATTTTTTACGGTTTCACTTTTAAACAAATTTTAAAACATTTTAATATAAATGTAAATTACTATAAAAATAATACAATTATACAATACGAGAGAGAGAGAGAGCAACTAAATATGAAACAACTGAACTAGAAATAGAGAAACAATAGAAACTGGGGAATGTATGAAAGTAACACATGCATATATTTTATAGATATATATGTATATTGTGTGTGTGTGTGTGTGTTTTAGAAGGCTTTTAATAAAAATGTGAATGTTTAGAATAATAATCATTATAAAAATCTCCATGCCAGTCATTAAACTATTTTCAAGCACGTTTGAGTTTTCAAAGGTCTCTGACACAGCAGTTTTCTTGGAAAGACAATTAACATTTACCATAGAAGTCACCCAAAGTTTTTCCTTTGAATTTCTTGGCATTTTCTGTCCCCCTCAGCCCGTTTTATTCTTTTATGTTGGCGTTTGCTTAAAAATGTGAAGCTTTTGTCTAAAAATGGATTTGGAGCGAGTGGGTGGAAGTGGAGTCGTTAAGCAATATTATAAAGCTTAACGCCACACACACGATAGCTATACAGTGCAATTACAGAGATAAGCAACTCCTCAACAGAACAAATAAAGCTTTTGTAGGCAGGGAAGAGTAGAGGCAGATTTTTCAAAGACCCCTAATTACCTCACAATGACGCACAACAACTCAGACTGCAGACCCTGTTATGTGCGGACAGCCTTTCTAACAATTTTGTGAATATATCACTGATGTTTTTTGCCCCAAGAAGAAAAGAGTGGATGCAGAGCAGCTTTCACTTTCTGTATTTGAAGTGAAACAAGGACAATTTGGTAGAACAAACATGTGACACCGTCAATTAAGAACAGACATTCTAACAATACAAATGTCAATCCCATTAAAGTCAGCAACGCTTGTTCATTCTTCAAGGGCTACATACTGCTGTTTTGATCCCTCTGAAGCAAAGATGTAAATGGAAGGGTTTAATTATTAATAACCTTAAACAGAAAGCTTGAAAAAATTATTAAAAGACAGATATAGCGCTCAAGATCCCCTACCAGACCTGCAGGAAGAGAATGTTGCACAGTGTTATTTCAAGAAGCGTATCGTATACCCTTTGCTTTGCTCTGTGTACTTTTTTCCTTTAATCTTCTCCTTAGGTATGACAGGCCGAATACAGACTTCAGCAATCAAACAAGCTCTATCACATCTGCTCCTCTTGTTTGGCTCTTATTTATCATACTTTGCCTCATCCAGACCCTGAAACACTTGAATTGTTCTTTTGCTTTGTACTTGACCATCTCATTTGCTCTCTAGAGAGTGTTTCTGATAGAGGTGAGACAGGTCAGTTCTAGTACAAATAGACTCTTGCTGCTGTAACAGCTTGCATAATAATAGCTATACACGACAACATTCTTTGACAGATCTTGAGTGAATCGTCTTGTTGGATGCACAGGACCCTGAAGTAGCAAACACACTAACAGGCGAAGCTTCTGCTATTAGCCTAATGACTGATGCAGTTAGTGGACTGGAGTGTGACACATGAGATAATCTTTGCTGCACAATGAAGTGACCTGATTCTGTGTCTCTCACCAAGCTGACATCTAAAATTATCCACTGGCCACTTCACAGCTTGATTAACTGACCTGAGTCCCATTTATCAGCTCCATCTTGGGGTTTTAGGATCAAAAGGGTGTCTGAAGCGCAACTGTTTGAGTTTGTGTTTTGGGTCTGAGTGTTGACTCCCTCCCAATGACATAATGGGGAGTCTGTGTTGTGCACTGACAAATGAGGGTCTGGCACTAACAGGGGACCTCTGGCGATGTGGTGAAGTGTTACAGCCCTCTGAGTAATTGACAGTTCAGATGCAGATCTTTCTCCTGTCTGGGTTATCAAGCCCCCTGTTGCTATGCTGAAGCTCTAAAACGTCATGTTTTTATTATTCTTTATAAACCAGATTTGATTAAGAAATATTCTTCTGGATTTAATCACGCTCTGACTACCTTGTGATTTCAGTTTTATACAGTTCAAAAATAAGTTTTTATAGAACAAGAGTTTGATATTGATGAACTTACATTTTAGACAAAATGCATTATCTAGTTTTGCTTCACTAACAAAGTAGTTAAACAGTGGTGTTTTGTTATTGCAAGAACATGTGTTTTTGAATGACTTGTTAAGGGAATGATTCAATGACTCGCTCATAAAGACGGGCCTAGCATAAAACTTACACTTGACCAGTTGTCTACTATTTACTGTATATTCAAGTGGGCATAAAAAGGTTAGTTCACCCGAAAATTGGATTTATTGTATTAATCACTCACCCTTATGTCATTCCAAACCCATAAGACCTTTGTTTATCTTTGGTGCAGAAATTAAGATATACTATACGATTAAGATATTGTGATACAAACTCGCAATTGCAAATTATAAAGTCACAATTGTGAGGAAAAAAGTCACAAGTTCATGATATAAACTCACATTTCTAGACAAAACAGTCAGAATTACATGATGTAAACACAATTATAGTATAAAGTCAGAATTATGTGATATAAATGTGCAATTCTGAGAACACATCAGTTTTTTCTTCTCGAAATTAGAACTCTATTTTATATCTCACAATTCTGAGAAAAAAATTGTGACTAAATTTCCCCCAATTTTGAGTTATAAAGTCTTATAAACTAGCAATTCTGATTTTATAACTCACAATTGCGAGTTTATATCTGTCATTTTCTGAGGAAAAAAAAGTCAGAATTGTGAGAAGTCGCAATAACCTTGTTTTTAATTTTTGAATTCTGTGGCAGAGATGAGCTTCTATAGACAGCTTCTGGATTTAATTAAAAATATCTTATCTTGACTTGTGTTTTAAAGATGAATGAAGGACTTAAGTGTTACATCCACACCAGGCTCCAATGAATCCCTCTGTGTCTTCGTCATCTTTAAGTTCTGGTGTGTGGTCGTGGTCCTTCTCCTTCGTCTCCCTCCAATCTCCAACACTCCATCGCTCCTATAACCAAAGACATTCCAAGTTACTCTCTCCATCAGTTCTCTCCAAACGATTCATCCATTGATTCACTCACCTGTGGTCCTCTGCTATTATCTTTATCCTCCTCTGCAAATTAACCCTCTACTGTTATAACTTACCTTCTGTGTTGAATCCGCTTTCTAACTTTAAGGGTTTGGAAAAACACAATGGTGAGATTTTAAGACTGCACAAATGTATCCAATGGGACCTATTTCAAAGTTTTTACAGAACTTTATTTAGATTTTTAATAAAATCCAGTCAGAGTTATAATAATTTTTTTGAATGGGTTTAAATGGGTGAAAGCCATTTGCTGCCTGCTGTCTTTGGAAACCGGAAGCAGTCCCGGCATATGATGTAAGACACATTGTGCTGCGTGATTAGTTATGAGTGCAGAGAGAGAACAAATTAAAATTAAATTAAATTAAAAAAACGTAAGACATGAATTAGAAGCACAAACCGAGGATGGGCTTTCAAACCCATTGAAAGGCTTGGAGGCGTCTGGACAATTCTTTTTATAACTCTAATTGGATTCGTCTGAAAGAAGAAAGTCACATACACCTAGAATGTTTCAAAGGTGACAAAAGACACGTACAAATCTCTATACAATTTCAATGTGTATTGCCAATACAATACAAACAAGTACAAACTCTTTACATTTTACTGTCAAACTATGAACTTACACTAGTAAGAAAATCTCAAAATGTTGGCGCACTAGATTTCTGAATGTGATGAATTATGGGATATATTAGACTATGCAGATTAAATCTGCATTTTGAATGAATTGGTTGAATGAGTGAATCAATGACACTTGAACACATAAACACTTTTTGCCACCTATTGGCATAATGGCTTAACATGAAAAAAAACATCACTGAAAAATCACCACTATTATTGCACAGACGTATGTTATTATATAGTTTGTAATGCTTTTACTATTCCTTTTGCTTCTTCCAATTGATTCCAGTCTTGCATTAAAAACAACTGGCTGGAGAATTTTTATAGTAGGTAAATGTTACTTGAATTCACCAAGCTGATGTGACACAAGTGTGTCAGGTCTTAATTCACTTATCATTTTTCAACATTAGAGAGGCAATAAGGCCGTAATGCACTTAACTTGATCACCTGAGGGAAGAGGGAAATCACACACCCACACAAAATCAATTCCAACGCAGGGTCTTTCCGGCACAAGTAATTTGACTCTCTCAGGAGGATTTATAAGGTAGGAAAAAGGTGGGAGGTCATCAATATGCCAGCCAAAGGAGAAAACAAACATCTTTGAACAAAAACAATTGTGCCAGTATCTAAGAGCTCAGAAGAATACTTAGATAAGTCAGGAAGATAATGAATTCCGATCTCTCCCACACAACACTCCTGCATCGTCTTTGAGATTTGCCTTCAAAGGATGAAACCCATCTTCTTCTTTACTGCATGCACAGTGGGGCAAAAAAGTATTTAGTCAGCCACCAATTGTGCAAGTTCTCCTAATTAAAAAGATGAGAGAGTTCTGTAATTTTCATCATAGGTATACTTATACATAGGTATACATAGGTATATCAATTATGGTGAAAATAAGTTTGTCAATTTGGTCAATAACAAAATTTCATCTCAATACTTAGTTATATAAAGGCAATGACAGAGGTTGTAGGTTTTCTGTAAGTCTTCACAAGGTTTTGACAGACTGTTGCTGGTATTTTGGCCCATTTCTCCATGCAGATCTCTTCTTGAGCAGTAATGTTTTGGGGCTGTCGCTGGGCAACACAGACTTTCAACTCCCTCCAAAGATCTTCTATGAGGTTGAGATCTGGAGAATCAGTAGGCCACTCCAGGACCTTGACCTGCTTCTTACAAAGCCACTCCTTCGTTGCTGAGGCGGTGTGTTTGGGATCATTGTCATGCTGAAAGACCCAGCCACGTTTCTTCCTCAATGCCCTTGCTGATGGAAGGAGGTTTTCCCTTTAAAATACATGGCCCCATTCATTATTTTGTTTACATGGAACAGTCGTCCTGGTCCCTTTGCAGAAAAACAGCCCCAAAGCATGATGTTTCCACCCCCATGCTTCACAGTAGGTATGGTCTCCTTTGGATGCAACTCAGCATTCTTTCTTTTCCAAACAAGTTGAATTTTTAACAGGAGGTTCTATTTTGGTATCATCTGACCATACGACATTCTCCCAATCCTCTTCTGGATCATCCAAATGCTCTCTAGCAAACTTCAGACGGGCCTGGACATGTACTGGCTTAAGCAGGGGGACACGTCTGGCACGGCAGGATTTGAGTCCCTGGCGGCGCTTTGTTACTTTGGTCCCAGCTCTCTGCAGGTCATTCACAAGGTCCCCTCTTGTGGTTCTGGGATTTTTGCTCACAGTTCTTGTGATCATTTTGATTCACAAGGTGAAATCTTGCGTAGAGACCCAGATCGAGGGAGATTATCAGTGGTCTTGTATGTCTTCCATTTTCTAATAATTGCTCCCACAGTTGATTTCTTCACATCAAGCTGCTTACCTATTGCAGATTCAGTCTTCCCAACCTGGTGCAGGTCTACAATTTTGTTTCTGGTGTCCTTTGACAGCTCTTTGGTCTTGGCCATAATGGAGTTTGGAGTGTGACTGTTTGAGGTTGTGGACAGGTGTCTTTTGTACTGATAACGAGTGCAAACCGATGCCATTAATACAGGTAACGAGTGGAGGACAGAGGAGAAGTTACAGGTCTGTGAGAGCCAGAAGTCTTTCTTGTTTGTAGGTGACCAAATACTTATTTTACCAAAAAATCTTACAGTGTGTTTATCTTTTTTTTTGTTTCTTATTTTGTCTCTCATAGTTGAGGTATACCTATGATGAAAATTACATGCCTCTCTCAATTTGTAAGTGGGAGAACTTGCACAGTTGGTGGCTGACTAAATACTTTTTGCCCCACTGTACAAACAACCTCCTTCACTGGCTCAGGAAGCTTGTTTCTAGATGCCAATAATCTTAGTATGAACTTAAATATGAGAGTTTATTATTAAAAGATGTCAGATATCCTTTGTTGTGCCTGTTTGGTAAAGGTATGTTATTTCCTCAACTAAAATCAGAGCCAAACCTTATTAGAGGGTGCCACACTGAAAGTTTACAGCAAACTACCATTTACAAACTGTTAAGTCAAATTGTGATAAAGGCTGCCTGCACAACAGCAGCAATGTTTATGAGAAGTTTACTGCAACTGCCAGTGTGTATTTTAGGTTATGTTCCTTTCAGCCATTCTCACACTTGGTCTGGATTTGACACCCTGTAGCAATCCTGTCCTATCCGGTAATCATCTTTTCAAAAATGGTCTTCACTGTTTTGACAGGAAAGATACCCTCAGGACCTTATTTTAGCAGGGTGGAAAAATGTTATGCGCATAATGACTGTGAAAAGCGAAATGTTTTGCTGGTGTTAAACCATTGACATGCGTCCTCATGAATATGAACTATCTGCCTGGGCAAAATCAAATTATTTTTCTTGGAAGAGGATGAAAATCGAGCTCATTTGACATGAGTGGTAAACAAAACTACCCAGACAGTGGTCGTATTAATAAACAGGTAACCATGCTGAGGGAAAAGTTTCTGACAGGCGATAATACATGTGGTAATTGGAATGATATGACTCATGCAGCCCACAGAGCAGTCAGACGGACCCAGTTTGATTTCTGCCTCTAATCCACAAAAGATCCTCATGAAGCAACTAAGGCTGGATCAAAGCGAGGATTGGCTATGCATTAATTAGCAGGAAACAACAAAATAATATGTTTTGTGCCTTGAATAGGATTAATCAACAAATTATAAACTATAGCAGCCACTTCTAAATGAATTTGTTGGCCATTGAGAATATATTAACTTGCTCAATTGTGTACAGGACATTGAATTGAAGAAAAAATAAAATAAAATTTGTCCTGGTCTTTTGCAGGTTTTCTTTCTGGCAAGCTTGTAATGTTCCTTTTTCAATAAAAGCTGTGCTTGCTACACAAAAAACTGACAAACTGAGACGAATGCAAGCAGGACAGCTGGTATAGAGGGACACTTAAGCTTCACCATCTTTATCACAAATGTGTACATTCTTCCATTACTAAAAATAAGTGTTAGGGTCATGCTAAACTTAACTTGAGCCTTCAGCTCAATTTTTTTGTTAAATGAATACAGATTAAATGGGTCTCTTACAAATAATTCATCATTGCAATTAAACTAAATCATATACAAAATAGATGCATTAATGTCATCCATAGAATAAAGAGTGGGGTAAACTGTCACATTAGGATTTTTTTTTTTATTAAGAAAATATTTAATTTTTATTAAGAAAATTTTTATTTTTATTTTAATACTTTAATAAACGAATTTACCTTGCTACTAATACTTTACAAGCTGTTGCATTACAAGCAAACGCTTTAACATATATTTAACATATATATATTTAGATTTTAACTGAAAATATGTTCTATGGAAAGCAATATTTTCATAAATTCCAGGTCAGGCAAATAGTTTAACATTCATATGTGCGTGTTTCATTATATTGTTATTTAAATATAGTATAGAAAAGCCGATGATGAACTATAGCAGGTTCCATTGTGACACATGTTGACCTTCTAAGGCATGTTGAGGCTGAAACGCATTTCCTCTAAATTACTGAGGGAACTGTTCAAAGGAATTTAGACAATCCTTTAAGATATGTTCCTGTATATAAAGCGATTTTCAAAACAGACCTGATGCAAACAGTGTTAGAACTCGCCCCGTCTCCTATTTTAAGAAGATCTGAAACCTTTTTCATAGCATATACTGCCATTTCTTATGTAAGCAACGTGAATAAATCATTCAGCTAAAAAAAGAATCGTACACTTTGTAAATATTTCCATCATAACACTTGTTTTCCTCCCCTCAGACGTCTTTCTGTTTTGGACATAAAGTCGCCGGCTTTACGCAATGAGTCATCATCGGCGTCCTTATTACGCATGGACAAAAATCAATGTGTAAGGTGGAGCAAAAGAAGGACCGAAGTGAGTGTTGTGTCAGCGGAGCAGATATAAGGTGATTGGTCCGCGGGAAGCGAGTGTTCACTTGAATCTTAGCGCAGAGGACGCGTTCAGTCTTGGCTGTGACCATGGAGAGCTCCAAACTCTGGACCACGGCGATGGCATGCGCTGTGCTGGTCTCCTGCATTCAGGGCGCTGAAATGGACTTTGACAACGAGTCCGACTTAGAAACGAGAGCTTTGAGAGAGTTTTATCCAAAGGACCCGAATCTGACCAACGAGAAGCAGCTCGTAAGTATTGCGTAATGCTCGGCGCATGGAAAGCAAATGATGTCCCCTTCTTTAAAACGATTTTTAATGATGCTAATTTGCATTAAATGACCCTAAAATGTTCACAGCTCGGGGCTTTACATGACGTTCTGGAGAAACTGCAGAGTAAACGCATCTCACTTTGGGAAAAGAAGTTTGGGCGCGTTCCTACAGTGAGTAGCACAGTTGTATTTTTGCGTTTCCCTGTTTGATATTTCAAATAGTGTAAAATACTGTGATGCCTTAATTAATATCACACATTTAATAACAAGATTTAATATGAATGTGCTTTGCTTTCACATCAGTGCGATGTTGGGGAGCAATGCGCCATCAGGAAAGGATCAAGAATCGGCAAAATGTGCGACTGTCCACGTGGAGCGCTTTGCAATTACTTTTTGCTCAAGTGTTTGTAAGGATCAAAATGGATTGTGAATTGGAAATATACACATGATATTACAGATATTTATACATTATGTGATTTCTATTTTTATGATTATGAAGTTATGAGAAGAACAGATGAATATGAAAGATTGTTTGATTATTTGCTGCTCTTGATGTGCAATTAAACCTGAATAAACTGTGTGGACTTTTGTTTTGTAAGGCAGTCTGCGTGTTTCATATAGTTAGTATAATAAATGTTTTGTGGTGGAATAAAAAAAAAATCTGCACTGTAAGAAATTAGTGCAACTTATAAAAAAAAGTTGGAAAAAAAAGCGTGTGTTTAATTGCTATCTTCTAGTGATATCAAACTGGTGACCTGCAGTAAGAAAAACCTAAAAACATGTAATAATAATTATAATAATTTTGACTTTTTCAACCACAGATACAGAAAACTAAGTTAAAATCAAGTAAGTGAAGATTAAAATACGAAACATAAATTACTGAACATATTGTAAAATGTTAAATAAGTTGTTAAATGAGTCTAATAAGTTATTGTAACATTTAATCACTGATTAAAATGACAAAAAAATATACAGGTATTGCTGATGCTAATGGCAAAAAAATACATAATTATATGATTGTATAAAAGTTATTTACACTGTTCATTAGATGTTAGATATTACAAGACATCTATTCTTTTTAGTGCCTGGAATGAGATGTGAGACAATTTAACAGAATGAAAAGAAATAGAAAATCAAGGTGATTTTTTTTTATTAAAACACATTCCCTGAAACTCCATCATTACAACAAGTTTCAGAAAATGTGTTTTAATAAAAGATTTCAGTAATTTTCCTCAATTTGCCTCACATGTCTCATTCCATCCGCGTGCATGATTACAAAAGCATAGTTATAACAAGGGTTCAAAATATGTGACATTTCTGAATTATAAACAGCCTGTGACTCATAGGACAGAAGGAAGGAAAGTGCCCAGTTAGTACAGGCTGTGTCCCATGATTAGCTCTGCCTGAGAGGACGAGTCCAGCTTGCAGTCAAGCAGAAAAACACACCCAAATCCCCTCAAATGTCAATCAAAGCTGGCATTTAAATAGGCGCCTTCACTCCTTGTTAGGTTCGTTTACAGTTGTTACCATTACACAGATAGCCAGCAGAAAAGGAGCGGAGAACGATGGGAAATATGTGTTTTGCTGGCACCGAGAAACAGGTCAAACACATCTCTGCATAAAAATAGCAGTTGATGGGTCTGATTTTACATAACACCAGTCAAACCATTACGCACCCTCAAGCCTTTTAATATTCAGATATCATAATGATTTTCATCATTCAGAGTTATTCATTTGATTGTGTAATTGCATTTGGGTTGCTGGAGAGGAAGCAAATTAATAAGGTGGTGTAAATATGAACAAAGCTGTATGTGATGTGTAATAACTCTGTCATTTGCTGTAGGTAATAATCAGATCTGTTCTTTTAGAAGACATTTTAAAAATGACAGCTGTGGTTACATAAACACTTTTACACTCAAATGATTATGCCTGATAGGGAATACATCCAAATAATTGGCACACAACACACATTTAGGCTGAATCTAATGACATCCCTTTAGTGTTTACTAAAATAGCACTTTGCGCACATTTTATGCCCTACTGGGAACTGATTGAACAAAACCAACAAACAATTATATGTATTATAGCTAGAAGCAGACTAAAAAAAACTGTTAACACTTCAGTTTGTTTTAATTCTCACCATTAACTAATTGTTTATTAGCATATTACTAGCATATTGGCTGTTTATAAGTACTTATAAAGCACATATTAATAATTCTTTATTCCTTATCTAAATTTGACATCTACCTTAGAGTTAGGAATTTATTGAGGCAAATGTTGTAGTTAATAAATAGCTATTAATTAGAAACGACCCAGAAACTAAAGTGTGATTATTCAAATACAATGTGTCTTTTGATTGAATTTTTACAGCAAATTGTGTCTTGAATTTTGAAAAATGTTCCAGCAATATTATACTGTTGTCAAATAAACAACTGACTTCAAGGAAATCACTCCCTCTTAGGATAGACAGAAAGAAAAACAACACCTATATAATATGTGACTTTAACACTAAATATTTACACTGTGTTTGCAAATAAAATATTCACAAATCTAGAAGAATTTATCTCAATGTCAATTAATGAAAACTGGCAATTTCAAACTGCTTTATTCACAACATTTTATTAAAATAAATGTGTTTATTTATTTTTATCATAAGGGTCTAATATAAATCAAAGCAAAAGCCTTGGAAGAGGTTTTCATTTCAAAATCACAGAACAATCACCAGAGGTGAACTGTAAAACTAGAATCTTTTGATTATACCGAGTTGTTCACAGAGAGTTGTGAACTCAAAAGCAATTGCGCCATGTAGCGTCTGATTATGAACCATCCCAACAAGTTTGAGGTTTCTAGAGATTCAAGATGTTTTATTTTTAAAATGTCACTAGCAAACAAAACAAAGACGGATAGATGAACATGTCACATCTTATGAAATCAGAAAATGACCCAGTTAAACACCAAGTAAAGCTAGCCATATATAAATCATAAACAAACACTTAATACTTCATTGATACGCTTCTGCTGGAACATTTACCACTGCTCTGACACGGATAGCAGTTCAATTCGACATTCAAAGAATCCGCTCAAAGGTCCACAACAACATTATCTAACCCCATCACAGTGTATGACCAAGAAAGCAGTGGTGACATGTATTAATAAATAAAAACTGGCCAATAGAGGTGAAGCAAAGGGAAAATATAAAAAAAAAAATGAGTATCAGAGGAAATTAAGATTTTAAGCTTACAATTGTGTTATCATTCATGTATTAATCCGTTTTAATTAAATCCGTATTAATCTTTTCATACTGGACATAGATAAATCCTACTACTGTCAACTACAAACGGTGTATTCTCAATGTAATGCTTTAGAAATAAATACAATTAAAGGTGACATTTTATCAATTAAAATAGCAGCTTTTGAAACCACAAACATCTTTCAAGATCGGACTGAACTATAAAGACAGTTAATGATTGTTCAACTAAATCATCTAAACCTCAAAACCACAAACAAGACTCTAAAGCAACAACATAAGCATTTTACAAGGCACAAAACTATTATTTTCCTCAACCACTTTTACAAACAACCCTACCAGTCAAAAAGCCTACCAGTCTTTCCCCCCAGTGCTCTTCTGAACGAGAATAACTCAAATCTGAAATGAAACTCTTTGGAACTGCACTGAAAACATCTCCATGGTTGCCACGACTGCAGCTACAAACTTTATATCATCATGACAGAAAGAAGCTCTACTGGTCGTCCTGAAAGGGGTAGCTGAGAGCTGGAGGGAAAACCTGGCTCCTGGTCTGTTCATCAAGAAGAACCAAATCGTCAACGTCTCGTCCTCTGAATCTGCGGTGGCAAACTTTCACTGTCACTTTTTGCCCTTGAAACACTTTGAGTGCTTCTTTGGAGGCCATTGCCCTGGAGGCAACCTCATCACGGCCGTAGCCCGTACCCATGTAGACGGTGCAGCAGCGCAGTTCACAAACCTGTCCTTCTTTCTGAGTACGTCCCATAGGCAGGTCAGGAATGTCTTTGAGTGGGACAAACACGCAGGTAAGACTGGCCTTGCATGACTCCACGCAGCTGCGCAAGATTTCAAAGTGTTCCAGGTTGGGGCCAAAGCCACCAGCAGAGACGAGCTTCCAAGCAACTGCCTTATAGAGTCGATTAAAAAAGGGCTGGTGTTCTGCAGGGGCCCCCGGCGCAGGGCCCGATTTCAGAGTGATGGCAGCTGGACGCCCAACACTCTTGGCATCATTGGCTTTAGCCTTCTTACTCTGGTAATCAGCTTCCACTGCTACAAAATACAGTTAAAGAGATCAGTTCAAATGGGCTAAAATTGCATTTTGAAATATACTCAAGTGAAAAAGAGTTATTTTAAATAGTACTGTTTCACTATTTTACTATATTGATTTTTGATTAAGATATTTATTTTAAAAGCAATAAAAAGCTTACCAACCCCAAATATTTGAACATTAATTCAAAGACACATTATAAAGATAGCCTATTTACCTGAAATGGCAGGTCTTTTACTTTTTCCCATGATTTCATCTCTAGTTTTTCGCACAGGGGCCTCAATCACAGTGATTCCTTCTGCCATCTCATTTATCTTGTCCATCACAGGCTGTGGATAACTGCATTAGGGTCAGTGACAAATAAGAGACTTCTTAGTAAAAGTTTTTTTAATTTTATATATATATATATATATATATATATATATATATATATATACACACAACACACACACTTTTTTATTATTATTGATGAACATTGTTGAAATATTATTGTATTAATAACAAATAAAACAAACTGCTTTCCCCTCAAAAATAATAAAAGACTGTGTCACACTGTTTACTTTTCAAGAATTTCAATGGTTTTATCTTTATTATGAAAAAAAATGTACACATTGATTTGTAACACGACTGATTCTTGAGACATGTAACTACAGTTGTAACTTATAGTAGGTTTAAAAATGAAAATATTTTTTCTAATTTCAATTGTAAATGTTATGGGGGGTTAATAATAGAATGCATGTCACAACTATCAACCATTCACATAATTCATAGAAAATAAAATGCATAAAACATTTTTTTATGTAAAAGAACTTTTTTTAAAAGTAACACTTAGTAATAATATCTTATATCAAAGCAAGTTTTTTAATGACAAATGCGTTTCATATGGTATCAAAGTTGTCAGGTATTCATAAAATGTAATAAAATCAGGGAACATCTAAAGGACCCCCTTGCCACATTAACCTCTGCAGAGTACACCAGTGTCAGAAAGTTTTAGAGTTTTAGAGTGTTTTAAATCCAATTGTTAATATTTTCTGTGTCACAACCATGATGTGTCAACATCCTCTTCCCATTTCTGAGGAAATGATTTGAAATCTTTAAGCTAAGGGAATACACAACACTTGATATTATATCTACAGTATACATAATAACTGATCATTGTTGGATATTTTTAAAAGATTTTGAAATGGTGAATGTTAAGGTAACGGCTGTTTTATTTGTTCATACAAGTCTTTTCAAAAGTTAGTTGCCATAGCAGCTGCACAGACACACTGTTCTGAGATGAGAGAAAACAGATCATCTGTGTTCCAATGATATATCAAAATACTTAAATATGTATCTTGAATGAAAGCTTTACAAACAATAACATACTCACTGTTTGTTTTATTTGTTTTAATACAGCAACTGATTGATTCAATATATTTAATAGTTAAAATGATTACAAATAGTGGTTTTTGTCACCCCTGTCAGATGTGTCAATTCTGTCAGATGAATATTTTGATAGTATTTCCTTGTGATATTTTATATTTGTTGAGGAATTGTTGGTCACATATAGAAATATAATCTGTCTGCTAACATAAGAACACACTGTTTTGTCCCACTTCTCAAGAATCAGTGATATTACAATATTAACTTTAATACTAGACATTAAAATAAAGGTGTAAAGTCATTTTGTGTGTTCATTGTACACTACCTTTCAAAAGTGAGGGGTCAGAAAGATCTTATTCTCACCAAGGTTACATTCATTTGATCACAGAAATATTACTACAAATTTAAAATAACTACTTTCAAATACTAAAATAATTAGTTATAATTTTTACAATTAATGTTGAAAAACAGTTTGGGGAAAAAAAACAATGAAATTAATTATTAAAAGAGAAATATTTTGTAATACTATAAAATATTTAATATGTTTTGGCTGAATAAAAGTATTAATTTCTGAGAAAAAAAAAAAAGCGTACCAACCACAAACTTTGAAAATAAACAGATTCACCGACCCACTAACCACTGGAAATAAAAATGCATTTTGTGCTTTTAAAAAAAATCCAAAATAGACAATTACCGACAGCCCAAAAACACATGGTTGGCCCAAACCATGGACAGAGACAGAAGTTTGTCCAAACTAGAGCTTGGGATCCCGGGTTGGATGTTGGGAAAGACCTCCATATTGCGCAGGACAAATTCTCTTCTGGCGTGCCACTGTTTGTTTGTCTCACAGGTTCCTCTTAAAGATTCCACCCAGTTCTCCAGGTGTGGATTCTGTCCGAGGAACTCTGAGACCATATCTCCTCCTCTCTCCGCTGCCATCGCTGTAAACATGCAAAACAACCAAAAGTCAGAAAAAAGAAAGTGTCCCACACAGCAGGACCAGGGCCTGAGGGCTGTAACTCCAGTCATGACAAACAAACAAATGCTGCATAATGAACAGTTCACACATGAACATAAGTAACGTTATGTATTTCAGTTTTACATGACATCTCTCAGTGCTGACTTCAATGTAGTTTTAGGCTTGTTTTCGTTCGAGTTCGGACAGATTATTATAATAAGTTATCACGTTATAATCACCGTTAAAAAATATACATGAAAATAATTAGCACTTTGCTGACCCTGCAGGGATTTCTATGACCCTAATCTCAACTTCATTGAGCCCAATCAGTCGCTATAAGTGCAATCAAAATATATAAACGAACCCGCAAAACTCCACAACAGACCGCTAAGAGAAGACAAGCGCCGTTTACCTCTAACTATATTATCTGTAGATGAGTCCTCATCAGCTGTATGTGGTCAAAATATTATATTAAATGTGAGTGGAGTGGAGCTGGATGAGCACTTCCCCTGTGGCGCTCGGCATCTGCGTCATCAACATGCGACCGGGGTTTTGGCGGTGCGAAAATATTAATGATGAACGCTTACTATCTGTGTTGTTATTATCGTGTGTTTCATTTGGATACACTATTTGACTAACAGCACTGATAAAATGATCCACGAGCTGCTGCTGGCTCTAAGCGGCTATCCTGGGACAATATTTACCTGGAATAAACGGAATGGACTGCAGGTAACTTACACTGTTAGTAATGCATCTAATAATGTTTGTGTGGAACTTACACCTGTGGTATAGACTAGAGAAATTGCATTATGGCTGTACGACAGTAACTAATGTTTAGCTAACATGCATTGTTTTTATTTTACTAATACGTTTATATACATATTTAATTAAAAACAAAGGGAAATTCCATTCTGTGGCCCTGATCGTTACTTATACCATGACATAACAATAAGTTACATACAATTAAATACACAAAAACATGGTAATATCATGGTATTCTGAATTCCTTAAAAAAATAAAAAAAATCCCATGGCCATGGTACAATGTTAGTGGTATGACAGTATCATAAGAATCAAGTGTTGCTAATCACAGGTGTCCCAGGACCTCCCGTTCCTCCACCCCAGTGAAACCAGTGTCCTCAACCGGCTTTGTAAAATGGGCACCGACTATGTGCGCTTCACAGAGTTCATAGAGCAACACACGGGTCATGTCCACCAGCAGGTAATCTGTGCTCTTCATGCATTGTGTGTGAAGGATGTGATTAGATCAAGGCTGATCTGTGCCGTTTCTTCTTCACGTCTCACAGGAGCATTACTCCAGCCAGCCGAATCAAACTGGGCTTCATGGCATTTACCTGCGGGCGTTCTGCACCGGGCTCAACTCTATGCTGCAGCCCTATCGGCAGGCTTTACTGGACCTTGAAAAAGAGGTTGTACATTTGAAGTCCTTATAGTCCTTCATAGCCAAATTTGGAGATAATATTTGGAGATAACTTTACATTGTCTTTACAGTTTCTTGGTGATCCACACCTCTCAATTTCTCATGTGAACTACATGCTGGAGCAGGTAAATTACACTTTTTAGACATTTTAAATATACATCCATTCCTCTGAATGATCTAATTGATCTATTTACCCCGCTGTTCAAAAGTGTGGCAACAGTATTTGCCTTAAACCAAGATTGCATTAAATTGATCAAAAGTGACAGTAAAGACATTTATAATGTCACATAAGATTTTTTTCAAAATTCTGTAAAGCAGCACAACTGTTTTCAATATTGATAATAATCAGCAATGTTTCTTGCATATTAGATGATCCAGTCTTCACTGGAATGATCACAGGAAAATAGTTTTTAAAAATATTAAAATGGTAAATTGTAATAATATTTCACAATATTGAGTTCTTACTATATGTTTTATCATTTCAAGGTCAACAAGGAGTCTGTTATGCTCATCAAGGCTGTAGTTATTTAAAAATAAAACTGTAATAATGTGACATGTGTTTGCAGTTTCTAATATTGGAGCCTTTAATCCAGTCTTCATTATCACATGATCCAAAACATTCTGATATGCTGATTTATTATTAACCTATGATATGATTTCTCTTTGATTTATAAAAAGTTTAAAGGACCGCATTTATACAAAATAGAAATAATTTTTTTAAATATTTGTATATAATCCTTTCGATATAAGTCTTACTATCACTTTTAATCCAATGAACACATCTTTGCTGAATAAAAATAAGAAATTCTTTTGGGAAAAAAGAAAATAAAATTTACTGACGGCAAACTTTTGAGTGCTATTTTGAGCAAACACAGTCCTTTTTCATTTATTATGTATAAAAGAGCCCTGAAAAAAGTATTACAGGTCTCAAAAATATTAAACAGCACAACTGTTTTCAACATTTATTATAAATCAGCAATTTAGAGTGATTTCTGAATGACCATGTGACCCTGAAGACTGGAGTAATGATGCTTAAAATTCAGCTTTGATCACAGAAATGAATTACATTTTAAAGTATATGAAAATAGAAAACTGTTACTTTAAATTGCAATAATATGTAGCCTTTATGAGCTTATTTGATCATTATAAGTCTTACTGATCCCAAACCTTTAAATAAAGTCTGAGATTTTTTTATATGAACACTGAAGTTTGTGTATGATTAACTTGCTGTTCATTGTGTCGTTTAGTTTCAGCTTCTCTTCCCCTCTGTGATGGTTGTTGTGGAGACCATCAGGTCTCAGAAGGTTGGTAGCTTGACAGGCGCCACTGGTTTGCAGTAAATGATTAGAAGAGTGCATGGTTGAAAATAATAACCTTTCTGAAACTTTCTTGTTTCACCAGATTCATGGCTGCCAGATCCTAGAGACTGTGTACAAGCACAGCTGTGGAGGACTGCCCCCTGTCAGGATGGCCTTAGAGAAGTGAGCTCTCAAAAACCCAACTAGAAACCAGTAATGCGCGTGGTGTTGGAATGTAAGTCAGAGAATTCTATTTTTACTGCTCTAATGGTAGTGTCTGTTTTGCAGGATTCTCGCGGTCTGCCATGGCGTCATGTATAAGCAGCTGGCTGCGTGGATGTTGCACGGGTTGCTGCTGGATGTGAGCGAGGAGTTCTTTGTCAAGCAGGGCCCCAGCGCAGGCGGAGCCACAGCTGCTCAGGAGGAAGAGGAGGAGGACCTGGGTATCGGAGGGCTGAGTGGAAAACAGCTTCGTGAGCTGCAGGATTTGGTGAGGATTTGGATGTCTGAGGTTCTGTGTTTCAGGGCAGAATTAAAAGTGACAGACAAAAGTGCTCTTAGAATAAACAGATGATGGTGTGGATGCTTATATAGTTATCGTCCTTGGTTTGAACAGGGCTTTAATGTTAGTTTATGTGTGTATGTAAACAAGGAGGTCCAACACTCAACAATAAAACACGTTATTTTATGTTTTTTAACCAGTCCAGTAGTTACAAATTTCCACTTGCCCTGTGAATATTTTCAATGGCTATAACATAAAGAAAGATTTTTATCTTGGCAGTGCTTTTTTTCTTTTAAATAAGTAAATGTATTAAATTTTAATTTTTATAAAAAAAAATACAAACATTTCTGGATGCAAAATATTGCTGATTTGTTCTTTACAAATGCTAAAGTTTTCAAGGCGTAAAATATCTGAAATTAAATCAATTTACACTTATTAGAATGTCTCCAAAAATAAATTGGTTTCTAGCAAAACTATGATTAGTTTTATCTCAGCAATGTAACTTATATAGATTAGTTTATATTTTGTTTTCTTTAAAAATGTTTGCTGGTTTATTTTAACCAAAAACATGTAATAACAAAACAACTATAATTAACATTATAAACTCCATGAATCCATCAACGTACTATTTCTGAATGCAAAATAAATACATAAAAAAAAAAAGTAAATAAACAAAGTGGAGAAAGCAGAATGGTGTAGTTACATGCAAGAGAATACTAAACTGCTTGTACATTCATTTCAAACATACTGCAGTTACTGGCTGTGAATTATCATAATTTCTAGGTTTAAACTAACTTCTGTTTGTTTCTGTTCCTCTATAGAGACTGATTGAGGAAGAGAACATGCTCGCTCCATCCCTGCAGCAGTTCTCCTTGCGTGTGGAGATGCTCCCCTCTTACATACCTGTTCGAGTAGCTGAGAAAATCCTCTTTGTTGGGGAGTCTGTGCAAATGTTTGAAAATCACAACCAGAGCCCATCCCGAGCTGGTGAGTGGAAGAGCATTGTTCAGGTGTGTTGTGGTGGTTTGGTTTTGTAACGCTGCCCTCTTGTGGTTGCTCAGGGTCTATACTGAAGCACCAGGAGGACATGTTTGCAGCAGAGCTCCACAGACTCAAACAGCAGCCTCTCTTTAGTCTGGTGGACTTTGAGAATCTTGTGGATGGCATTCGGAGCACAGTTGCTGAGGTTTGTCCTGTAACTCAACTGGTATTCAACGTCGATTCGGACGAAACATGTCTCAAACATCTCTGCGTCATAATTGACAAGATAAACGATGTTCATTTTGATATAAAGCCGTTAGGGTTTTGAAATTGTAACATTTTCGTGAGTAAGATCCCCATTACGTCCCTTATTCGTATTACTGTAATGTGGAAGAAAGGTAAAAAAAATTCCCCTTAATTAACAATAATATTTATTTAGTTACAGTATTTATTCATCTAACTATTCACTGTTTGATCTTGTGAGCTCAGATTTGTTTAACAACAATAATAGTAGATAAAACATTTGATTTTAATACCGTATTAAATGGATAGTTCACCGAAAAACCTAATCCTAAACCTCCACTTTCAAACCTCCTTAGCTGAACAAAAAAAGAAGATATTTGAAGAATGTTGGTAACCAAACAGTTCAGTGTAGTCATTAACTTCTATAGTAGTTTTTCCATACTTAATATTTGAATAAATGACCATGAACAAATATTTATAAATAATTTAATGTTTAATGTGAACAAATGGAACCTTATTAAAAAAGTGTTAGCAGAAACTATTTAAAATTTTAAATGTTGTGCAATATTGTGTTGTATTATACTGGTAATGAGAATTTAAAAGAATCCAGGACTTCCACAGTCAGGGAAAATGTGTGTCAGGAATTCTGATTACACAACTGGAAAGCCTGTGGAAATTGATAAGTCTCAAGAATAGAAAATGTAAATGAATGTTTGGAAATGCATCTACTTTTTTCAAGCTAAAATATAAATAATTTCAAGCCAAACTGGCAAACCTGTGTCTTTTTTCCTGCAGCACTTATGGACTTTGATGGTTGAAGAATCTGATCTTTTGGGGCAGCTGAAGGTAAATAAAGAGCAGATTATTGATGACGTTCTTTAGCTGGTTCAGTTTTGCTTTCAATGAATGCTTTGCTGTTGTTTTAGATCATAAAGGACTTCTACTTGTTGGGGCGAGGTGAACTGTACCAGGTCTTCATTGACCTTGCTCAACATATGCTGAAGACCCCACCATCAGCAGTTACTGAACATGGTATCAACAGACTTTTCTTATAAACCCCAAGATCACCCTTTTCCAATTCTTCTTTCCTCTTAATAATTTCTCTGAATTTGCTCCGTTTGTTTCAGATGTCAACGTGGCATTTCAGCAAGCAGCTCATAAAGTGCTACTAGACGATGACAATCTGTTGCCCCTCCTACATCTCACCATAGACTACCAAGGGAAAGAAAGCAAAGGTGTTGCATGCTAAATAAAATTTTTATTCTTCACCAACCCTTTCCACAAATTGAATACTTCACACAATTGGGTAATTATGCTTGCAGAGGCTTCTGGGAATCGAGAGGGCACCACTCCACCACAGGAGACTTCTCCTCGTGAGGCTCCGCCCACTGGCTGGGCAGCGCTTGGGTTGGCTTACAAGGTTCAGTGGCCCTTGCATATCCTTTTCACTCCCGCTGTGTTGGAAAAGTAGGTCATTGTTTTATATTAGCAATTTAATAAACCGTATGAACACCAGCACAGCAGCTTTTATGGAGCGAACCCTTTCTTGATTTAGGTATAACGTTGTATTCCGTTACCTGGTGAGTGTGCGTCGAGTCCAGTCTGAGCTGCAGCACTGCTGGGCCTTGCAGATGCAGCGCAAACATCTCAAATCAAACCAGACGGATGCTGTTAAATGGAGACTCCGCAACCACATGGCCTTCCTGGTGGACAACCTTCAGTATTACCTTCAGGTTATAACTTCGATCATCTATTTGGCAGTTTGCATACTACACACACTGAGTGTACTTAAGGTGTTTCCTCCATTGTTCTTCAGGTGGACGTTTTGGAGTCCCAGTTTTCGCAGCTCTTACAACAGATCAACTCCACACGAGACTTTGAGAGCATTCGATTGGCCCATGACCATTTCCTCAGCAATCTCCTTGCACAGTCTTTCATTCTGCTCAAGCCTGTGAGTGTCCATTACAAACCTCTCTTTATGTCAGCAACTCAGGCTATGTTCTGCTTTTGGCTGAATCTTGCTTCTTTCTCAGGTGTTTCACTGTTTGAATGAGATTCTGGACCTCTGTCACAACTTCTGTTCCCTGGTCAGTCAGAATCTCGGGCCTCTGGATGAAAGAGGGGCAGCCCAGCTGGATATTCTTGTGAAGGTGGCTTTGTGAAATTGAAACTAAAACTATCAATGTCTATCATTCATATTGTGGCATGAAGTGAAAATATACTGTAGGTTCTTTTGTCATAATTATGTTTACAAAGTATTTAGATATAAAATAGGCTTCCATGAATCTTAGATTTGAAATCATTTTAAAATCAAGACTTGAGTCATAATACAATTAGTCAAATAAAAAGGTCAGTTATTTCAGTTTATACTTTTGGATCTCATGATTTACAAAAGTATGTATTACTTCCCAGGGATTTAGTCGTCAGTCGTTCCTGCTCTTCAAGATTCTTTCCAGTGTGCGTAACCACCAGATAAACTCTGACTTGGCACAGCTGCTGTTACGACTCGACTACAACAAATACTACACACAGGCAGGAGGCACGCTGGGAAGGTAGGCATGAGTAATGCAGTGTTTTATTGAAATGCATTTTCAATAAAAATTTAAGTGTAACTTATGTTGTTTATTTTTCTACAGTTTTGGGCTATAAAGCAGCGCCTGAAAAGCCAAGAGCAAAATTCACACAATTGGTGCATTTCATCCTATGAAAACATGCCTAATATAATAAGTGTGGTGCTTTGTATATTTAAATTATTGTAAGAAGTGTCATTTGTCATTGTCACAATTGTCCCGCTTTCTCTGCACCTTCATCTATCTCAAATCAAGCCATTTTAGAGAAGTAAATCTACTTCTTGAACGTGAACACTTAAGATGTGTAAATACCAAATGCTTTATGAAATAAAACAGACAAGGGAAACAATCACATGTTTTTTTTTATTTCATAAAAACTATGTACAGCAAAATGCATGCACTAAAACACACGCTTAAAAGACATGTGAGAAGACACCAGAGGAATGATGGGTTCATGTGGAAGGGTTGTGACAGAATTCAGAGTTGCTGTCATAGCTGAGGCACTTTCCACAGATCAAGCTCTGAATCAGCCACTCCAGAGAGACAAAAGGCATGCCCGGGCCCACACGTTTCACTTCCTCGGATGGACATGCAGATGATGTCACTGCCAGGTCAAACTTCACGTTTGGAATGTCTGTCAAAAATTATCCCACAAATGTCAAAGTTATCCCACATGGCTTTCTGGTCACTTCATCACCAGTTATTCGCATTTATTAATATTTAAAGCTGTATATCTCTTTACTTTGAAGTGTACTATTACCCACCAGAAAGCTCTTTGTTTTCTTTATGGTGATGAACTTTTGCTGCGCCGCCCATGGAAAGCAAAGAGGTCCACAAATCCACACGATCTTCCGACATGAGCAGCACCTTCAAAGCTTTGAAAGGGTTGCAGCGAGGATGCCTGAGGACATAGCAAAAAAAAAAGAACTAAATTTTACTACCGGCAGTAAAAATTTGGTGGTTGTTGTATTTAACTTAATCAGACAAATAACTGAAGTCTTATCAATTCAAATCATTTCCATGTATAATAATAGCGCCGTTTTTGTAACACAAAGTTCTACAGTACAATATAAAAGCAAATACAAGTACTTATAATAAAAGAAACAGCAAAAGATTATTTTTTGATCATTGAAACAAATTTCTGATACGTTTTTAAATGTTCAGGAAGGTATCTTCACCCCCAGAGACTTGCAGCTGGTTTGAGAAATTTTCATGACAGGTTTTCTTGGAAAACAGAGCATAAAAATTAAAGTGAGTAAAGACATTTTCCTACTGGTTTAATGAAGCTTACGGTGGCTTCAGGTTCCGTCGCTACGCATACGTCATCGGAATGAGTGGTCTGATTGGTTGTAGATTTGTCCAGTAGTATACAGAGGCATCTGATGGACGCCGGTTAAGCTGCCACCCAGAAGGCGGGTAGTAAGGTAGCTTGGCCAGACTAAGCTCTTATGAGCTTTATAGTCGCGGAAGCCAGGCTAGGCTTGCGATTGAATCAAATCATAGTTTTGGGAATTGTGATTTGATCTAAACAGTCAAATTAGACTTAAAGTATGTTTTTTTTTCCTCATTTGAGACCGGACCAGTCAAATGGCAGTAGTGTCTACAGTATGAGTTCATTTATTTGCAATCAAAATTTAATGTTGACAAGTTGACAAAAAAAAGAAGCATAAAACACAGTACAGGCTTGATTCAGTTCTGAAAATGTTCAGTTTTCGGTACCCTCTTCTCTTTCCACTATCACAGTTACTCTTCTGGCATCATGCAGTGTCTAAACTGCATGATGCCAGAAACTGCATCTGCACTACTAGTGCAGATGCACCAGATGTTTAGTGCATACAAATGGATTCCTTGTCGACGGTTAGTAAAGACTGGATCTGACATTTTTCTCTTTAATATTAAATATCAAAGAGAGGCTCTTACCACTCTACAATGCATCCCTCTGGCCCCAGACCAGCAGGAAGTAGGTAGTTCCTGTAATTGAGCAGCTTCTTCTCCTGGCAGCAATCTCTCACCCACACCTGAGACACGCAGGGAACTCCACCTGCCACACACAGCAGGTACTTCCTGGTCCGACAGTGCTGGTCGGCGATCAGCAAGCTCTGATAGGCTGCTTTACACTGACGATGCAGAAAACATGCTTATATAAAACATGCGCACACAGCAAAAAGTCTTGCTGGACAGAAGGGAGTCGTGCTGAATATAAGCTCACCTGTTCTTCGTTAAATTCAAGCAGGATCATTCCTCCTCCTGCTTCTAGCTGTCTCTCTGTATAGTGTTTGTTGTATGGCGCTCTCTGAACATACTCTAACGAGAAAGAAATAACATTATTACACACTTCTAAGTCTTATGCATTCCAAGGGTGCAATTATTTATGCTTATTAAAAATTAGCAAAACATTATTACATTTCAAAATCTAACTTATTCCTGTGATGCTCTTACTCCAGTCTTCAGTGTCTTAAGAGATCATTTTAAAATGCTGATTTCATGCTCAAGACTCAAGTTCAACTGCTTAAAATTTTTGTGAAAACATTTTTCAGGACTTTTTGAACAGAAGAAAATTCATTTATTTGAAATGTTAATGTTTTGCAACATTATAAAGATCTTTACTGTCACTTTTAAATGTATCCTTGCTAAATACTGTACTGCTTTTTGAAAGTTAGTGTAAAAATGTAGCACAGATCTAGAAATAATTTGTTTTTGTTTTTTTTCACAATTCGACAAATCATAATTAAAGCAATTTAACTGCCTTGAAATCAATCCTTTACTAGATGCAATGTTTATTTGCTCTACTTCTCACCGTCATCCTCATCACTGGGCTGGTGGTTGGAGTCGTTTTCAGAGGACACTGTCAGCATGAACACAAACCCCATAAAGAGAGAGGAGTTTTCCGGCAGAGGTCCATGTGTTGCCACCAGGTCATTGGGGTCAGAGGGCAGGTCTGCTCCGCTCCCTGACGTGTTACAAGCAGCGATACGCTGTCCTGTTCAAATCAAACAAATAGAAATTAGCTATCAGGTCTTGAAAATATTACTTTAAATCAAAGACTGGTTGTGTACCAAAAAGCCCATAAAGTATACTGAACTGTGAGGAATTAAAGACCACTCCCATCTACCCTGTTTAGTGCTCACCCACACAAAACAAGTAATGTTATGCCACATACCAGTTACTGTTTAGAGCTGGAGATCTGCACTGCATTTAGTTGTATCAAAAGCAGTATTTATTCACAGCGTTATCAGATGTTTTATATTGTAAAAATCACACTCATAAACAACACTGGGGAGAAAGGCAATTATTCTGTTTATCAATCATATGAGTTCTTTTTGAATTACATTTACAGATAAACGTAAAACATCATTTAATAGCCACTAAAATGAATAAAACATTGTTAAAAAGCCAGAACAATAAAAGACTAACAAATTAGTCCATAAAATCAGGCATGTGATGAAACACTGAATAAAACTGAGCAAATGCTTTGGTCCGTATTGTTGGATTAATAAAGTCTGTCAGCAAGGGGCACCGTACCCACTCTGGCCCCTCCCCCCCTGCGTCCTCTCTTTGCAGGAGTCCTCTCATCCTCCGCACCACTGATGAGCTTTCGTTTCCCAGAAGGCCCTGGGTTTCTCGGGCTGTTGCTGGAGCTGCGTGTAGGGGTCCCTGCTCCACTGGAGTTTCCTCGGCGTCTCCGCTTTCCTTCCACCAGGTTATCTGAGAACAAATTTACACCGTGATGACAACTGTGACAAAACTAGTGCCATTTCAACTTCTGTGACCAAAGATGGCAAGTTAGCCTCTGCTGGTAAATTCTAAAAACAATGACTATTATTATTTTCAGTCTCTGTCAGGAGTACTACAATACTGTGTCAGATCTTTCAGCTTCATAAAATTACACTGATGTCACATGGACTTTTTTATTTTAGCAATATTCTTTCTGGAATGTGGTAGGTGCCTTTAACATCTTTAACATTGCTGTCTAGGGAGGGTCAGAAAGCTCTCGGAAAGCTCTTCATCAAAAATATCTGAATTTATTTTCTGAAGATGAACGACATTTAGGTCAGTAATTATTATTTATTTTTTTATATATATTATATATTTTATATATTAATATATATTATATAATAATTTATATTAATATATTTTATATATTAATATAAATAATATATATTTTTAATCTAACTCTAGATTAAAAATCATAGGTCAATATTCTAATGAAATCCAAATTTGTGCAAGCAGCATGTAATATGCATGCAAGTATTTCATTATATTACAGATTATATTGTTTTCAATATTGGATCCAGAACTTGCTTCTACCTTCAAAGGTTTGAAAACTCACCAAGGCTGATATCAGAGGCCATGGTTTGGGGTGTAGATGGTTCATAGGGTCCCAGTCCATACTGCTCCCTCAGTCGGTTGCCTTGCTCCATGCTGAGAATCACAGACGTTCTGCTGTACCAATGACTCTGACCATCTTTCTCCACACAGTAAAGGAACTCAGAGCCTTGAGTCTTATGACCCTTCACTAAACCTGAACACCAGAGACACACAATCAGTAGTTTTTCCCCCCACATTATAGTTATTTCTCAAGAAACTATGGATTACTTGTTTAAATGTTTTTTTTTTATTATTTCTGCATTTTGACACAAATAAAGACAATTAAAGAACAGACAAAAAAGTAATGACAGACAAACAGAAAGAGAGAATGGTGGAGTGGCTTTTGATACACAGAGCTGCAGATCACTGACAAGCTACACAATTCATTATCAGCGCTGTATCCCCTGTGATTATGAACATGATATTGAGTAGCTTGTCAGTGAACTACAGCTCATTGCTTCATCTGAATAGCATCTTATGCTATTTTCATGGCAAAAACAAACAAAAACTATACCAGTATAACATATTTGTATTGATTTTCAAATGGATCAGCGTGCATCATTATATCCCTAGTCATGTTTTCTATATCATGCTTACCTATATTAAAGTATTCCTCCTCTGTTAAGGCAGTGACTTCTGTCTCTACAGGAATGGGGTCACAGAGCAAGATGTCTTTTCCTTGTACTTCACACTCCTGGTTGTCATCGAACAGAAGGCGAAAACGGTTCTCTCCGAGGTCTCGAGTGATACTCCCAGAATAGAAATACGAGTTGGATGACCACTTGGCCATCACACGCAACCCAACAAAACTGCTAGACCCAGCGCTGTTATCTGGGGAGGTGGTGTTGAGAGATTCAGAGCGGCTTATAGCACTGGGCTCTCCTGGGCTGCCCGGTGCTTGGATATGCCTTTGGGCAAAGTGGTCCTCTTCTGAGGACGATGCACCCTGACCATGGGCACCACCTCTCTGTCCTGTCCTGCCACCTCTGAGAGTCAGTATTAGCAGGTGTTGGAGAGTGAATAAAAACAATAAAGTGACATAATGAGTATCACAACGCCCATTAATTATGGAAACAGAGAGCTCATCCATGAGTAGTTAATACTAATGACTAAGTCATATCTGGGGAAATAAAGAACAAGGGTCATGCAAGATGATTAAAAACAGTGCATATAAATTAGCATCTAATACAAAAAGTGTCTTGGACCCTGCCAGCCTGTCCAGGAGCGCCTCACCTAGACAGCGGGCCGCGGGAAGGAGGCCTTCCTCGCCGGGCACGGCCACGGGGGCTCAGCGGGGCGGTGACATGAGACCCCCGTGCATCCGTCACCTCTGACCCCACCACCATAGAGTGACTCCTCGGCTGCTGCCATCCCCCCCGCCTGGGGTTCAAACACACAAAAGGAGAGGATGCGCTCAGCAGAAACGCCCTCGACCAAATGTGTATGGGAGCAGCAGCCATGAGAAGATACTAAAACCATACCGTGTCCAATAACAAGAATGTGAGAACATGCACTCATTAAACATATCGAAAAAACATGCACACAAGACTTTCTGCACAACAGCGCCTATTTCCCAAAAAAACGAGACTTGTGTGTTAACCGCAGAGTGTTAGTAACGGAAACAGGAAGACTTCTCACCGGCCAGACTTGGCCCCTCGGCTAGTGGGCATTAGAAAATCTGGCATTCTGATGGGCCCCAAGCCCGTGCTGCTTGTCCCACTGGAGCTGTGGTGTGATGGGGCCTTTGAGGAGAGGGAACTGACGTCAGCCAGGTTTCCTGATGTCATGGAGCTTCCTGTGCGGGATGGTGAGATGTCACCGTCTACGACACAGCGATCCATCACAGGTTCCTCTGACTCCTTTGAGAAAAATAAATACAGCAGAGGTTTGATTATCAGTTTAATCTGTCCTTAAAACCATTGAAGGTGCACCAAGTAATATTTTCAACATTAAAAACATTTACACCTAAGGAAATAAACGACACTTCTAAAATACTTAAAAGTTATGTCCCAGATTCCAGCCATATCAATAGCTTACTAAAGTGGAGTATTCAAGAGAAATGTGAATTCCTGTAAAGAATGTTATATAATGTTATATAAATGTAAAGTTAACCTCCAAGTTGTCTTAAATCTTAAGTTTGATGAAATCATTGGGATGTTGTGCCAAAGCCTCACAAAAATAGACATTCCAAATAAAAATATTTGAGAATGTTTTAAGAATTCTTTATGAATTGCATTCTTGAACATGCTTACAAACCTCTTACAATGTATCTTTCTTTAGTATGGTCAATTTCTGTAGCACCTAGCACCTAGTCGCCTCATGGGGGCCACCATGTGTTGGGGAATGTTACATTCAAAAGAAATACATTACAATATTGCAATACTCTCTAAAAAAGTAATTTCTTTAGTTTTTATAGAAAGGCAGGGTATTGATTCAGATGTCCCCATTCGATTCTTGATTCAATTCTCAATATTTTGATTACATTCAGTGAATATAGTTTTAAAACAAATGCTTGGTTAATTTGTTCACAATTAAGCATTAGTTGATCAAAAACACACTAGTAATTTATAATTAACAACTGTGCATCAGTTAAGCATGAACACATATATAACTAATGATTATCTGTAAATATAGTAAGGTCATATTATATACAATTCATTAGTCATTTTAAAGATTTTAAACAACAGAAAACTGTAAACACATTTATGCTATAAACAAAAATAAGCTAGTAATTAATAACTGAATGCACAGTAACCACATTTTATCCATTATTAACAACTTATTAATAAACACACACATATTGTAATAAAGACTATCTGACCCCCTGTTTTAAATCTACATTATGACAGTTATTGAGTGATATTCAAGTTTATTGATTGGGATAAGCTAATAATTAAGGCTAAACTACCATTAATGTAGTGCTAATAAAGGAAGTTTGATTCCCTATTGTAAATTAAATTTCCAGTAATCATAAAAGAATAACACTGTTTTTTTACTGCTAATGTAGAATTTTTTAAATAACATACAGTGTAATAAAATAGAAATAGTTAATTGTTAAAAGGACCCATGTGTTTGTCACAAAATAAGGAAATACATGCAGAAAGATTTTGTGTGTGTGAGTCTTAATAAGTTCATAATAATAGATAAAATGTGGTTACTGTCCATTCTGTCAATTATTAATTACTAGTTTATATATAGCATAAATGTTTGTCTTTAAAAAAACTAATGATGTAAATAATGGCTAATATGCCCTTACTATATGTTCAGATAATCATTAGTTATATGCGTGCTCATTCTTAACTGAAGTTAACTTCAGTTAATCATAAACTACCAGTTTATTTATGCTTAACTAATAAATAATAATCATTCATTTAATTAATCATTAATTACTTGTGTGTTTTTGCTAAACTATTGCTTATTTGCGAACATATTAACCATTAATTAATGCTTAACTAATGCATTATTCTGGACCCTTAAAATAAAGTGTTACCCTTTTTGTATAGGGCATATTTTTTTAAACAATAATAGGGCCCTATAAAATGTTTTTCAATTTTTCTGGAAATCAGATGAAGGCATAAAACATTGTAGTATTACTATAGCATTTCATCTATTGAGTATTCATAGCAATTTGATATAATTTATATATTAAAAAAAACTAATTTATCCTAAATGTTAAGTTAATTTTGACAAAGTAAATGGCATTATGTATTTGAAAAAGTAACTTGGATATTTTCTTGTAAATTAAAAACTAACATGTTACCTGAAAACGTAGTCAGACTACATAACATGTTACCCTCAACACTGCTACCTAAAAATGTCCAAATTATCAGACACAATAGATATAAATTGGTGTTTTGTATCAAAACTATTAATTGTCACAAGACGTCAAAGACAGAGAAACATGAACAAAAATAGAGGTTTAGTCAAGGCAACACTTACATGGGTAACCTTGCGGTCAACCTCTCTGCCATCTTCATAGTAGACATCTGTAATGATGCGAGTGACCGTTGTTCGGACTTCCTGGATGGTGCGAACATGTCTGCGCAATGATGGGCCTGGATGGGTTCTGGTTGGTGTGCTTGGTTCTCCCTTTAAGAACAAGATAAAACTTGAAGTATTTACTCATACTAAATAACTTCTTGCAATCTGTGACATGGAGCAGGATTTTCCCCATTATTTGTACTGGAAAACATATTTACAAAGTATTAATCATTGTAAACATGTAATATAATCTTTTACCCTTCCAGACAGGTTATGTGGTCCAGACAAATCAAAACTAGTCTGCTGAGACACAGCTCTCTGACAAACCAAAAGAGACAAAAAGCAAGAATATAACATACGGTACCTGTTAAATCATTTTATCATTAATTGCATCCTAAATAAGCAACACTCTCTTACTTTGCCAGTTGGGCTGGTGGTCGAGCTGATATCCACACTAGTTTGCTGTGACACAGCTCTTTGTCGGATAGGTGTTCGAGGTTTGTCAGAAGTGCTGAGAACCTCTTGTTCTTTGGCAGGGGAGGACAGACTACTGATCAGAGGTTCAGAGTTTGCTCCCGCTCCGGCAGGATGCAGAGACACAGCTTCGGTGACTCGACCTGAGGCTCTACTCTCCACTGTTTCTTTTGGGCAGTTGGGAGACGGTGCCGAGTCATTAGTCTTGGGAGGCCTGAACAGCTGGCTTGCTTGCCTGTTTGAGAAGTGGAGAGGCAGAAGTTTAGAACGACTACAGAGTACATTTGTTTAATACAGTGCACATGACCTTCTTTATAGGTTTGGTTCACTTATAAACTTGTGAAGCCACTTGCACACAAAAATAGGGTTGCAGGATTTAAAGACCAAAATATAATGGCAGTTTTTCTGATAAAAATGTTTTGGTTTTTTTTGAGAGGATTACGCAATTTGACCCACATTTTTGTGATTTATTGCTGTTTTAATTACGGTTTACAAACGTTTTGCTGTTTAAAACTTACTGTCCTATCAAAATAAAAGGTAACAATGCCAAAACTAATGTAAACATAAAGCTTTACAAGTTTGGGAAGTTTCATGTTATAAGCAACTGAAACACAGAGATGCTGCTCTGAGACGTTCAAGACACCAGCTAATGAGTCACTCTTGTATGACATTTCAAGAGTGCAGCCATACCAGGGTCACCAGAACACCACCCTGAGGAACCCAGGAGTCAGGACCATACAAAGACCAAAACAAAACCAAAAACATCCCAACCTTGAGCTGTAGAACTGGGTCATGCTCTATTGTACGGTTCTCTACAGCCTTGACCAGGCAGGAGTGGCACTATCAAACCTACTTTAGGTTTCTAAAGATATTCTTCACCAAGGGAACTGTATTTATAACCTCAACAAAAAAGAATTCAAGGTCAGCTGTGCCCAAGACTATTCTTATGCAGACTTGTGACTTGAGACAGGGCTTTTAGGCTTGTTGTTTAGAAGCATTCATGCCCCTCTGAAAGCAGCACTGGTCACCTTATGAACATCTGATAAACAAATATATTTTGATGACACTTTTACTAACAATAGTAAACTAAAATACAAATATTCATTCAACTTCTTTGTTTCTTTCATTTTTGAAATATTTTAAAATATGCATGCACATTTTTCAACGTGCATGCATATGTTGTGATACTTTTGTGAATTTGGGTCAAAAACTGTCACATGGACTATTTTAAACAATGTCCTTATTACCTTTCTGGGCCTTGAATGTGGTAGGACCCTTGCTGTCTTTGGAGGGTTAAAAAGCTTTCAGATTTCAACAAAAATATCTTAATTTGTGTTCTGAAGAAGAATGAAGGTCTTAAGGGTTAGAAACGACACATCAATGACTAATTAATAGGTTTCAATTCATACCTTGTGACTACTCTTACACGCCCCCCCCCCTGCTAATTTCAAAATATGTGTTTTACAATGTACACTGACGCACTATGCCTTAAATTTAGCATAACATAATACAATTAGCTGGGCTTTTTACACTGCAAACAACATGCATTCGAGTGACCAGGTGCATACAAATACTTTTACATTGGCACACAGTAATTTTCAGTCTCAAATGCTCATTGTAGAGCCTTGTGAGAGCATATAATTCAAGATACCTAGAAAACAAGCATGATACTATTTTTAAATACAACTGCACAAACATATACTTTTATCTCTAATAAACAGCTAGCGATGATATAAAGTGTGGTACCTGAGTGGAAGATCACCAGACTCTTCATCTTCCTCTACCTGGACCTGCCTGTGGGCCTCTCGAACACGACTGAACACAGTGTTCAGTCGTG
>JAUMHI010000043.1:19433461-19471793 GCA_032359435.1 Enteromius unitaeniatus
AATGGAGTCATTTTTACAGTAAGTAATTTGTACTTTTACTCAAGTATGTTTTTCGGGTACTCTTTACACCTCTGGTTACTTGTCAGTTTTATTTTAGTATTGTTGAGATCCCCATTATAGATTATATTAATATTTTTGTTTATATTTTTACATTTTAATTTAAATATATATTTTAAATAAAATGTTTTTCTCTATTTAAAATTAAGCAAAAATAAAACTGAATACGCTCTTTTGGATTTCAAGCCTGACAATATGATTAGAAGAATATTACTAAAACAATCTAGAATTAATACATTCCCAGAGAAGGGGTTGATGGAAACGTTCAAGAGATTGGAGGATCAATGTATCTCAGTAACATTCCAGTGTAGAGATCTGGCAGCTGGCAGTGGCTGAATTCACATAATGATGACATCACTGTCTGGGTCACATGCCTATTATCACTTAGTACCCATCGTTTCTTCCCCTCCCCATCCATTTCTAAGAGAAAAGCCTTGGAAATGAACAATGGCCTTGTGTTGAAGAAAACCGAACGCAGTGCCTGGCACAGCAGCGAGCAGCACTCCCGAGACCCCACTGTTCAACAATCCTAATCATATGGAAATACATCCATTTTGGATTATGTTTGGCAACAGAACTTGAATTTAGATAATGAAATGTCTGCTGATTGTTTACTCTGTGTTGTTGAACCGGTGTGTCGTGGGACAGTTGCAGTTAACAGGATGTAAACCCTCCAGGTGATGAATGATAAGAACCTCGTTGTCATGCCAACGAGTATGAGGACGAATAACCGTTAGAGATAATAACGCTTATGCAAGTGTACACATCCACACAGTAAATCTCAATATTTGAAAATATGGAAAGGCCATACTTCAGTGATGATTACGAAGAGTCCAATTGTGGGCAGAATAATCAAGTGTTTTTTAATCTAATCAATTTAATTCACAATCAAGAAATTATAAAAAGACAACTACTCTTTGTAGACAATGCTACTTTTATTTGAAACACTGTAAATCAAAGTGCCATTTAATTCTACTGCACAGACGGCATACAGCACCAACAGTACGACACGTTTGGGTTGAATCTATCGGAGGCAGATGCTTTAATGTGTCAGTGATTTGAGAGACAGTGTGCTTCGCCGTACTCCGAGCGGAGGAATCATTCACACACAGTCAGGGGGAAGTGAAATGCTCCTCTCTAGATTCTAGAGGTCTTACAAGCTGGTCCTATGTCAGTGAGAGTCAGTCACTTTTGCACACATTTTCTGCATGCCCAGTAAACAACGTTCAGTTTTTCGGGTTCAGATCAACAGAAAAACAGTACTGTATGTATTTTGTGAAAAGCAGCATTTCTCACTCTCTTTTACTGTATACTAAAATATATTTATATATCACACTGCACTCAAACAGGAGGGTTCATGATACAAAAAAGTCAAAAAAGTAAGCAGGAGAAATCCAATTGAAATGAAGACCACTATTATTTAAAACCGTGACAGCGCTGTATGATTTACAAAAATAAAACCTAAAATATTAAAAAAAATCGTTCATTTTGCAGTCTCATTGTTAAAAGTAAGCTGCATATTAGTCAATAAATATATATAGTCTACATATATATGTATTTTATGATGATTTAATAAATTATGACAGTGGTATAGCAAGCTTTGGCAAATAGTAATAAAATGGTTAGCGTTCATTTAAAGGGATAGTTAAAAAAATTCTTCCATCATTGACTCTAACCCTCCTGTCGTCACTTATAAGACTTTCCCATTTATTCAGAAACAAATCAAAATATTTTTAGTGAAACCTATAAGATTTATATTGCTCTATTCAAAGGCAATCCTCCCAAAACGTTCAAGAAGACATAAGCAGTTTAATCCTAGTCTTCTACAGACATTATCACGTTATATGATGAAAAGATTTTATTTAGGCTTTTATATATTGAGAGCACATCAAACCTGATAAACAAAAGCTCAAACGCTTGTTTGACATGATCTGCATTTACCATATTTGTTGTGCTCCATTTATGTATGTATAAAAGCCCACATCAGTTCAATAAAGAAAGTGATCATGTCTCTTCACTGGACTTGGATTACGCCACTCAGTTTGGAAATACATTTAGAACAGCTTTATTAATATTTTATATAATATATATATATATATTTTTAAGCATTAAAGCTTTGGTGAAACGAAAACAAAAATCTCTCAGGTTTCATTAAAAACTTTGGAAGATGAATGAAGCTCATGAGTTTCTGAATGACGTGAGGGGGAGTAATGGATGACGTAACTATCCCTTTAATATGCATTTTGCTATGTAAGTTCATTATTCAAGAGTTCAGCTTGACTGATATCAAATATAACGTCCCTTTGAAAAATATCTTCCAGACCAGCTAATGAAGAAAAATGCAGTCGTTTGGAGACGAGGAAGATAATATGTGCACGTAAAAATGTTTCAGTGCGTCTAACAACTTATGTTTGATCACTGGCCGTTACACACGAAGCATCTCTGAACGACACTACAGAATTAAACACATGGAGAGTTTATTAAGATTTCCAACAGTAGCATTTGAACATCGTGTTCAACAAGTGGGCCTCCATTTCCTTAGCTTCCCTTAAATGATGAATGTTGGCAAATCCAACTTTTACTCATTATAAAGAGGCACTACAGCGAAAGCATGCTGAGACGGGGTGAAGGACACATGTTTGAGGGAGCTGCCCGGTCTGTGTTCCTTCACAGCTCAGGCACATGCGGAGCTCCCACTTCTAGAGGAGTGCCAGGGTGAGGAAGGGTCCCCGAGCTTCCCCTCCACACGTCGACCGTTTCCTGCGTGTCAAAGAACTCATCCGGCTCCTCGGGGGTGAGCGGGGTCTGGGCGCTGGAGCCGGCCTCTGAGCTGCTCTCTCGGAGCTCTGGGAGCACAGGCAGGGAGCCGGACAGCCCACAGAAGGACTCTGTTGGGGGGCTGTCGGGTATGTGTGAGCTTGGCTCTTCATCACAGCAGGGGCTCTCTGTAAGACACTGGCCTGCAGAGTCTGTGCCATCCAAGGCTATTTCACTGGGTCTCTCCAGGATGGGGGATGGTATTGACGGGTGGGGGTCCTCAGAGGGGAGGCTGTTGTTGTGAGGGGTCGGGTGGATCTCCTCGCTGCTCTGCGGCGTGAGGGTGATCTTCTCGCTGAAGCTGAAGCGTGGGGAGGTGTCAGCTGTTGTGGGAGACGAGGGGCCGGCGCTTGACACCGTGCTGGAGGGACCGCTGCTATCTGCACAGAGAAATACACACAAACACATTCATTATTTGGCAATAAAAGGTGCCATTTGTGTCTCGTGTGTGTACAATGAATAGTTAATACCAACTTTTACTATGTGTTAAAATAGACATTTTTCTCTTTCATTACGAGAATGTAATATAAACGTTTTGATTTTAGTGGACATATTGTATTATTAAAATGAATTCAGGTTTTGACCCAAATTAGCATGTTAACCATTTCCGTTTGGAAAGTGAGCAGGATATTGTTATGCTACCTTGTGAAAAAGACGTACACTTCAGCAGTTTTTACAGTACCTTATTACAAAAATAATTAAATTTTTAATTTAGTTAACTGTGAACTAATTGTAACATTTTAGAACACCTAAAATGCATAGTAACTGCAAATAAATGAAATGTATTATAGTTTAAATGGTAACACTTCAGTTTAGGGACCAATTCTCACTATTAACTAGTTGCTTACTAGCCTATTATTAACACATTTTCTGTTTATTAGTACTTACAATGCACAAACAGTATTCTGCATGACCATATTATGCATCCCTAAGCCTACCCAATACCTAAATGTTAAACCTAGTTAATGATTTGTTAATATCAAGAATTGGACCTTAAAATAATGTGTGATTAAATAAAATGGTTTTAAAGTGTTTTATTAACCACTTCAATAAGACATAAATCCAACTTTTAGAACTGTATGAATTCTGTTTTCTATATACTGATAGGCAACTCTGGTAATCTAAAATATATTGTAATTTCTATTGACTTATGCGATGTAATACTAAACAAATTAGTAATGAACCTTTAAGTATGTTAGTAACAAAATACAGTAAATGTACTTCTTCAAAGCCTGACGAAAGACTAATAAAACATAATGATTTTAAATACAAATTAGTACCAAATACACTTTTTTTCCCCACAGTCACTTTCTCTTAGTAGATTTAAGTAGCCTTTTTATTTTCAATAATACTGTATAATCTGCAAGAACAGTTTTTATTTTATATATACTGTTCAGAATTGAAGTTCATGGTGTGCATTCAGTACAATGGCTTCACTACAAGTTATATTTTTCACCTCTTTATGTTGTGGTTAGCACTGTTACCATACTTCTGAATAGTAAACAACTGATAACTGAGAAGTTTGTATAAATAACACAAGACTAGCCATGTTGAATAAAACAGCCAACCCCTTAACCCCTTTGTTTGAGGCATGATTGTATTAGCATACAAAAATGTATGAATTTAGCTTGTAATTGCATTATTTGTTCCCACGTAAATATCAATTGTATATCTGATCCATCCAACATGATAGCACGATGGCTGAGAGCTGAGTGAAGCAGCTAGTACTCACACCAGGGTGGCCGATCAGAGCGCTGGCGCATTGAAACAGAGGAGGACAGCACTCTGTGAGGGATGTAAGAGTCCCCTGTGGGCTGATTCTGGGAGTCAAACATGGCTGAGAGAGCTACAGGAGGGGAGGCAAACACACACGCGGTTAGGACACTGGTGCATTGCATGTCAGTATCAAAACAACAGACAGACCGATCTAAAGTCCTGATGTTAGAGCAGTGCTATGGGCATTACCTCTGGTTGTCCTGGTGTGGGAGTCTCCTGCATTCTCGCACACGGTCGTCAGGAACTCGTTCACTTGCTTGAGCGAGAGTGAGTTGTGGAGGGTCTCCAGGGGGTAGATGGAGGGCACCATGGAGCAGCCTTCAAAACCTGCAGATGAGAGAAGTGATGAGAGAAGAAGGTCCTCTATCCAGACCCACAGCATCCTATTACCACTGAACCAGTGTCAATACACATTTCACCAACTGCCAAACCCTTGTTAGTGACAGAACCAGTCACGGGCGGGAAACATTCAGATACACTGTACACACAGACCCACCACATCCTCTTCATTCGAGACATTCGACAACTCACCACATCACCACATCATTCATTCCAGACTTGTTGTGTATTACATACGCAATCTAGATCTACATTTAAAGGTTATACAATTAGTGGTAAAGTCACACTTTCACACACAACTTCAAGTAAAACCAAAAAGTTTCTTTAATTAGTTGTTAGTTTCTTTTTTTATTTCTTTTAGTTGAAAAACCAATCTCTTAATGTAGATTAAAGCAACACACATAAATCAGGAGGGATCTGGCTGAGACAGTAATAATAATAAAAACAGGAATGAATGTGAGAATCTTTATAAAAGATGACAATGCGTCACTTATGACTATTGCTTATGAAAATCACCCTGGATTCTGGAGAATGTAATCAAAAGAAATCCAAATAATAACAATGTGCATGTATGATTATGTATGCCGTAATAGAGGTTTAATACATTATCGTAGAAAAAAGAGAAAACGGAAAAATCTCATTTAGAAGAGAGAATTATACTGTTTTGCTTTTCAAATCCCTGGAAGCCTGTGGCATGCAGTTCATATGCCTCTGTCATGCAAGTCAGTCATTTTTTGGCACGTCAGAGAGCCACTGCGACTGTAAGCGGACTGCAATCAGATGCCACTGGCATGCACCTGCCACACCACACACCCCAACACACAGCAGTGACGGATCACTCCAGCCTCTTCTGTACAGAGCACTGAGTTTGACATGTTTAAATCTGAGTTTGATTTGACTTAAATTTGAGTTTTGAAGAGTACCTAAACTGCCAAACAAGAGTACTGAAATCTAACTATGACCTTTTAAAAATCTTATGCATGGTAGAATTAATTTCTCTCAAAAAGCCTGAACTAAAAACCTTTTTTTTTTTTTTACATTATTTTGTTTTCTTTTATTAAGAGATGAGCTTAAAGTTCAAAAGTTTGAGGTTGGTAAGATCTTCAAAGTCTATTTTGCTCACCTATGCTGCATTCATTTAATCGGACGTATTGTAAAAACAGCAATATTGTGAAATATTGTTATAATTTAAAATAACTGTTTTAATATATTTTAAAAAGTTATTTATTTATGTGATGGCAAAGCTGAATTTTCAACAGCCATTACTCCTGTCTTCAGTGTCACATGCGCTAAATCTGTCCTTTTAAAAACATTTCCTATTATTATCGATGCTGGAGACAGTTTTGCTGCTTAATATTTAATTGTGATACTTTTTCAGGATTTATGTATTTTTTTATTATTATATTTTTTTAAATTGGTGTTTTTTAATAGAATTTTCTGAGAAAGAAAAAAACTGAATGCATCCTTAAAAATAAGTTTGAATTTCTTAAAATAAATAAAAACTTACTGACCCCAAACATTTAAACACTGTCGTAAGTACTAAAAAAAAAAACATCTCAATTTTAGATCAAATAAAATGCAAAAAGGTTAAATAAAAAAAATATATATTTTTAAATGTAAAATTTTAGTTAAAGCCAAAACCCAAGACTAATCATGATTATTTTGTATTTCCCTAATAGTGCTAAAAGACACCCTACATAAAGAGAAAAAAAAAAATCAGAGCTTTGTCATTGCAAGCGGTTTTTCCAAAAAAACACAAGCATGCTTCAAACAGCAGAGGCGCTATAAAGCAAAGCTAAGGCGGCTGTGGTAGCGGCCATTACTGCAGTCACGGCACAGCAGGGCACGGAGGGACCTCCCCAGGGCTGACCGTAGAGGTACTCTAGTGGGTCCTGGCCAGAGATTAACCAGTTGCGGAAGAGGCGGAGATGGTAGGAGCACTGATGGAGGTGGTGGGCAAAAGCACTGTCCAAACAGAACGTGTGGCCAATATTGGGGTCGGTGGAAAAGCGCCTCAGCAGCTGGGCTACCTGGTGCTCTCCTAGGGGTTCTGAGGAAGAAGAGGCAGAGCAGGGAAGACAAGAGTGGGGAGTAGGGGGTTTGAAAAGCAGACGGGTCAGGGAATGGGGTTCTCGAGGGGACACAGTGGACAGTGATAACCACTTCAGTACTTACATGCCATCAACAAAACTCCCCACAAGTCTCACAGGGTTTAATAGACACTTCTCCACAACTAAACACATCTAAATAAAGGCAAGTTAGCCTGAGGGACTGGTCACCAGCAGGTAATCCAAGCAGACACACAGCATCTCTTAAGTCCGTTGTAGTCCACAGCCTTCATTCACAAACTATGTACTGTGCAGAGGAAACAGTAATATCCTCTGGAATCGACTTCCATCGATTTAGGCACAAGACCACAAGGGATTCAAGGAAGTCACTAAACTATAGTCTACATACCCACACTAACATCTAGAACTTCAAAACAAATCTATTTTTCTGTAAGCGTGCATATGAACACTGTAGTTAGGCCCAGTCGATTTACTCAATCAACCTGACTGAATTAAAGCTGCGGTGGGACAAAGCTCTATCATTACCTGAGCCACACCACCATACAGCTGATTGAACCGCCATGGCAGAAGAGTCATCCTGTGTGCCTAAAGTGAATAAAGTGCTCAGAGGAGTCAAACATCACACCCCTAATTAGACTACACTATACAAAACAATTTGGGGTCAGTAGACCATTTTCTTTAAAGAAATACATTTATTTAGCAAGAACCCATTAAACTGACCAAAAATTTATAGTAAAGACATTAATTATAAAAAAAAAGATTTCAAATAAATTCTGTTATTTTAAACTTTCTTTTTTTCAAAGAATCCTGACAAAATATGTTGCTACAAAAATATGAAGCATCAACACTGATAATAATAAGAATCAATTCAGCATTTAATGACTGCTGAAAATTTACCAGCTTTACTATCACTGGATTTTTTAAAAGATATATTTGAAAATATATTAAAACAGAAAACATTCACTTTAAATAGTAATAATATTACAGTATTTTGCTTAAATTAATGCAGCCTTGGTAAGAAAAAAAATAACTAATCTTACTGCCCCCAAACTTTTGAACGCAAATGTAAAGGCCATTTTTATAGATCTTTACCATAACCACAAACCATTTTGATGATTGTTACAAATATTATTTTTCATTTGAAAATTCAATTATTTAAAGTGCCCCTATTATGCCATTTTAAAGGTTGCTAATATTGCCTTATGAGTCTCTTAAAACAGGTTTACATGTATGCAAGGTAAAAAAACACTTGTTTTCTCCAAAAATAGATTTAATTTTACTCCATTTCTAAATTATTCGTAAACGATGTGTCAGATGGAGCAGCCCTTTATGATTGGGCTACTGCTACAGCGCGTGTCGCTACACTGTCGGCGTCACAACTTTGCACATAGTTTATGTTTACATACAGCTACATGACACACTGCCTCAAAGATCATATTTGAGAAAGCATAATCAGATAAAATTACTTATTATTCAATAATATAAAAATGTTACAAAACTAATTATTCAATTTGTAAAGTTTTGTTGGGGACAATCGATTTAAACAGCTGAAGTGATTAAAAACTTCAGACTACCATCTGAAAAAAGTGCATACTTCAGTTTTATCAGATTAGCAGTATTTATCATTAAATCAACCAATGCTGCCAACATATTTATTTAATATCGTGCCATGTATTTTCCCATTTACATTAAGTCAGCAAATTATATTTGCTACACCCCACTCTACACCTACTCCTTGCAAAAACCTTTTAGCTGTTTTAAATTTTAATTAAGACATTATACAGTCTCTTTATTAAGCCGTTTCATCATGTGCTCCATTGGGAGGAACCCATAAAATACATGATTACAAGTTTAACCCTCCTCGTGGGGACATTTGAACCCTACCTGACCCCATAAGCGCACACTTTATCAGGACAACACAAAAATGTAATTATTTGTGAATTTGTTTAAAGAGTATATGAAGGTAGAGAGTATTTCTTAATAACTACAGAAACATAATTACGTTGGACGAAAAGCTCCTACGTGAAAGGTTTTGAGAGCTGGATGGCTTGGAATGTGTGGTGGGTAGAGTGTGTGGGATCTGGCAGGGAATGTGGATTGTGTAGGTGGATCAGGGACCATCTTTAAGCTCTGCCTGAGATGTACTGAACACATACAGAGCCGAGTCCAAATACACCTACATAACACACTGCAGTAATTCACATCACTTCATAAGCGGATCTTTTGGATAGTTCTTGACCTTTGTTATCACCTCCACTCAGGTTTGTTTATGCTAGACAACATCTCCGGACATCCTCCTGATCACAACAGATGCAAGACCGAGAGAGAAAACACTGATTATCTTAACCCATATAACATCAACATGCACATGTGTCTATCAATGAAGTGTAGAGAACAACAAAAGACAGGCTAGTTCATCTGCATCTGCAAGTGTGGTGGGTTGTTTTATTCACTTAGGCTTAAGATGTCGGTTTCAGTTTGAAAGAAGTCTTTGTTTTTGGGGGCATTTTAGATTTTAAGCTGCTTCCCATGAACAATCAAGGAGAGCAAAAGACTCCTTGGCTGTGTAGCTCGACATTTACAACATTTAACATAACTACAATTCACAACAACATTCATTTTTAATTAAATTGGGGAGAAGATTAATGAAGTAAAAGAGTGAGGGGTGAACCGTTTCCCTGTGAATGAACACTTTCTGCTACAGTTAAAACACTGTCCAACAGTAGCAGAGCAATGACTGTTGACGAGGAAAGGGTTCAGTCATCTGTGTGCTGTCCAGTAGTGGTTCAGATTCATTATCTTGACCATTCACAATTGTACACTGCAAAATAAACCATGATCTTCATCAGTAGTATTGTTTTTTTAGTTATATTACAGGTTAAACCTAATTACAATATTTCAAAATTAACATATATTTTTCACAGTGCACTGTCAAATTGCTTTTAACAAATTAATATATTTTTTTTTTACTGGCATTTACTACTGTTTAAAAGTTTGGGTTAGAAAGATTTTTTTATGTTTTTTTTTATGCTCACTAACATTTATTTGATCAAAAATAAATATTGTAAAGTATTACCACAATTTAAAATAACTATTATATTTTTTGTATCATAAAACATACTGTGAAATTTACATTTAAAATTCAATTTAAAATAACTGTTAAAAAGAGATTTATTCCTGTGATGGAAAAGCTGAATTTTCTTCAATCTGTCATGAGTCTGGAAAGTGGTTCTCAAGTAATGTTTATTATTAACCCTGAGATTGTGCTGCATAATATTTTTGTGGACACTGTACTACAGTTTCAGGATTATTCAGAAATTATTATTCAGAAAGTTCAAAAGAACAGCATTTGTTTGAAATAAAAATCTTTTTTTTAGAATTATACATTACACATACTATTACTTTTATTCATCAAGAATGCATTCAATTGATCAAAAGTATTTATTTCCTTTCTACCGACCCCAAACTTTTGAACGTTAGTGTATGTTATTTCCCAAATGTACAAAAATACTGATTAAGAAGATGATTTTTTGCACCCACCTTCCCACAGACTTGTGCACATACAATCACAAGAAACAAACACGTGCTTAAACTCATTCACACAAACAGTCATCCATAACCGATTAACACTGAGTCAACTGGGTGAGAGTGAGAGTTGTCCGCAGGAGGCTATAGATAGCGATAGTGGTGTATATGGGAAGGGTTTGAATGGTTAAAAAGTTGACGATGAATCTAGAGAGAGGTCGAAGGAAACATGGCAGAAATCACGTGAAAACAGAAGAAAGCGAAACCAACGAAACATTTTCCAGAATGAAAAGCGCTTTCCATTGACATGCAAAACAAAGGGAGGTGGAGGGAGTGGAAATATACTTGAAGAGAAGCAGACGTACCATTAGTCGGATGCTTTGCAAACGACACAGAAAATCGCTTTACTGCCGGCATAGACAACAACTCTGAGGAAATAAAAAAGGTCACTAGAGTTACCATATTTTACAGTACACCTGTACAGGATGGGGATGGTGTTACAGAGCTGAAGGTGTGAGACTGTCAAGGATAGTAGGGTGAGGAATGTAGGGCTGGGTTTCTATTGTGACTACAGACAGAAAGCAGAAGTGATTTAGCTAAAGAGGGTGAGAATGTTCCTTATTACTTGGATGTAAGATGTTAATCTCACAGGCTATTCCTAGCTCAGGTAGAGAAAATAAACTCATAGAGCAAATGACAATAAGAGGGCAGTCTTCACAGAGTTGCCACAGTAAATTAGTGGATCTATAAATAACACCTTAGCTGCTGTTATATTTTTGGCTTGTCACTTTATGGGCACTTCTCTACTATTAATACAGATGCCATCTTATCAGACGTCATCTCTCAGAACAAACAAAATGGTGGACAGAAGCATGAAAAGCTGGAGCCGGTCCGATCGACCCCTCGATCCTGTAATACAAGCAGCTCTGAGAGCCTGTAGTGTAAGAGCACATGCCTTCACAGGACACAACCACACACAACAGAGAAGACAAAGAGACTGGGGATTGTGCTCCATGACCGGCCAGTCTTAAAGATTTTAACTGAAGCTAAAAAGGCTGAATGAACAGGCTCATGTATACGATAGCAACAAATGAGAGAGTAAAGTTATAACTGCAAAACGGCAGTAAATAAAAGAAGACACAAGAAATGGGAACTGAAACAGGGGGAAGGCCAAACAATGTCACACTGACACCTTGTGGACAAAAGGTTTCACCACGAGCGTATAAACTGAACATTCTGGAAGGAATCGGGATGTGAGAGCACTCGGGCCGGAGAAACTATTTGGCAATGCGGTTTCAAATTAGAGTGAAATCCAAAGCTAATAGCACTTGTCAAATGTAGTAATTATTTCAATGACTTTATAATAAGGTTCAGTCCATTAACATTAAATATTAAGACTAACAATCAACAGTCATATGTATTAGTTTAGGTTAATGTCATTGTTAATTACGTTTTTTAATAATACTGTACATTAGTTATTCTTGAAATGTCACAAATGTATTGATTCCTATTAACTAAGATTAATAAATGCTGTAAAATTGCTAGTTTAATTTAGCTACTGCATTAATTAGTGTTAACATATAGAACCTTATTGTTAAGGGTTACCAAATAAATTGATTTGATACACTACTATTCAAAAGTTTGGGATCAATAAAATGTTTTCAAAGAAATTCATACTTTCATTAAGCAAGGATGCACTGAGCTGATCAAACGTGACAGTAAAGACATGTACAATATTACAGAAGATCATGTATCTCATATACATGATGTTTTCTTGAACTTTCTATTCTTTAAATCCTGAAAGAAACGTTAGCAAGGTTTTCACAATAATACTAAGCAGCACAATTGTTTTCAAACATTGAGAATACATATAAGAGTTATTTCTAAAGGATCATGTGACACTAAACACTGCTAAAAAATTCTGCTTTGCCATGAAAATTAATAAATTAACTTTTGAAATATAATATAAAAATAGAATTTATAGAAAACTGTTGTTAACATTTCACATACCATTACTGTTTTTACTGAATAGACTTTCAAAAACATTTAAATAAAATCTTACAGACCTCAAACGTTTGAATGGTGGTGTATCTGAGATTAAATTGTTAAATGCTATCATGTAGCAAAAACCCTGATTATGTAGTGGAAGGCAAGAGTTTGCTGTTCACAAAAATCTACATTTTTACCGTGTTTCCTGCAGCGGTACATAAACATATGTCAAAAATAAACACTGTTGACAAAATATGACAATGACAAGAAACAAAGACAATTTCTGAAAGACAATGAATGGCACTGTAGACTCCATGACTTTCTGGACACAACACATTCAAGACCATGAAAATGAACCAGACGTGGTATATGAATATGACAGCGAGATGTGTGATACACAATCAGGACCTGATGCAACTTAATCCTAAACTCCTACATTACCCACATTTACAGGAAGTGCCCTTCAACTATAGTTTCTAGCTTCTAAACACTTTCATTATCTCTATGAGAAAAGGAGCTGGTCTGAGCACATACCGTCTTTATAGGTCAAACTGCCAGAGGAGAATTTTTTGCGGTGTGTGCGTGCGTAGTCCTGAAGGTTGGGGGCACTAGAGGAGCCCCCCAGGACGGTGGTGCTGAAGAGACCAGCGCACTGAGAGCCTGCAGAGGGGGTTAGATCATGGAATTAGTGTGCACACCAACCACATGCACTTATTAATCAAAACACGGCAGTTACCACAGAGGGAGTGAGAGGATTATAAAGTCATAATAATATATGACTCCTGCCAAAACCATTACGGTTTGGCAAACATCAATGACAGAGGCTAGTAGAGCAAAATCTAATTAAAAAAAGACAGAAGCAATGTTCTTGCCAGGGAGATGCTGATGAAAGTACATACTTTTTATCTATTAGAAGAAAAAAAACAACTATTGTGAAGTGACAGATGAGTATGCTGAGTATACAAGTATTGTCATTGATAGTAACCATATGATTACACAAATTAATAATTTCATATCTGCAGAGTTAGGTATGAAATACGTCTGAATGCATGCAGGATTATTGCTTATTTAAACACTTGTCGAATGTGTTTTTTTTCCATGCAAAACTTTCAAGTCTTAAAACTTCAGTAAAATCATGGCACTTTCTTTGATTTTCACATAACTGTGACCAGAGACGACAGCGCTAGTTTTAAATAGACCAAAAACACAGTATGATCCCTCCAAGACGTCTAAAAATGAACAGCATCCCACTCCCACACAACAAACTCCATCTCTGTCTGAATCCAAAATGTGCATCCACCAATTTCCTTGGTAACACCAATGAATGCAGTCAGCTAATGGATTTTACAGCCAAAAAAATGACATGCAATATAGTGTTGCTTTGAGATTCAGAGGGCGATTTCCTGTCACGGGGAAGAGATAAACAGCAGTTGTTGAAGCTGAGTGAGGGACAGACACACGATACCAACCTAATCCGCTCTGCTTCATCTCTGGAGACTGACGTGAGCAGGAGGGGAAGAGGCGATAGCTGCCCCCTTTAGAGGACGAGCTTTCTGAAAGGACCTGTGCACAACACAAATAAAGCACTATTTTAAATCACAGTACATAAAACCCAGCCTAAATCTGTCAGTTTGACACCACAGAGATTTTAAAAAGATTTTTTAAAGCACACTGTACAATGGTTGGCACAGTAAGTGGCTGAATGTAATACCTCCATGGAGCCAGTCTTGCGATTCCGAATCAGAGGGGATTTCCTCTGGGTGCTGATGGCCTCTGAAAGGGGCAAAGCGCGGTCTGGCTCATCTCGTATGAGATTTTCCAAACTACCGGGGTCTGTTTGCTTTTGATCATTCTATGTGAACACACACAAACACAGACAAGGAAATATCAGCGAATAAACCTAGGTGTTATTAGCTGAATAAATGTTGTCATGACGAGAACACAGAACAAAGGAAAGTTTGTATACTTCAGCGGAGGCTGGTCGGAAGCCAAAGCCCATTGGAGCACTCTCCTCCTCCGATACTTTGACCCCAGGGCTGAAATGCAATTCCACATGGAAGCGCTCTTCAGAGGATGGGTCCTGAGTTAACACAGTAACACAGTTGTCACATATCTTTGAAGTACTTTGTTGAGACTGCACAGTTCCCACTTAACCATAAAACATCGGGCAGCTCAGTTATTACAGTTCACTTATGTATATTCAGTGCCTCAAAGGAGCAGAACAAACAGTGAGAGCAGGATGTACCTTATTGTTGTCTTCATAGAGCATAATGACAATCTGGGTCATGTAGTTGAGCTCTGTCACTGCACTCAGATAATCCATGGCTCTCTTCCACTGCTGGTCCTTTTCCTCCTGAAACACCACATGCATGCTTTAATACTTCACTGAAACCACAGTCAAAGACAGCTGCTTAAATAAGTGTTTGTTTGTTCATTTGTTTTTTGCATTTTTGTTCTTCTGCTCTGGTTCCTATGCTTCTTTACTTTTGTGAAAAAAGAAAACATTAGTGTACAGTCGTGGCCAAAAGTTTTGAGAATTACATAAATATTGGAAATTGTAAAAGTTGCTGCTTAAGTTTTTATAATAGCAATTTGCACGTACTCCAGAATGTTATGAAGAGTGATCAGATGAATTGCATACTCCTTCTTTGCCATGAAAATTAACTTAATCCCGAAAAAAACTTTCCACTGCATTCCAATGCTGTCATTGAAGGACCTGCTGAGATCATTTCAGTAATCGTCTTGTTAGCTCAGGTGAGAATGTTGACGAGCACAAGGCTGGGGATCATTATGTCAGGCTGATTGGGTTAGAATGGCAGCCTTGACATGTTAAAAGGAGGGTGATGCTTGAAATCATTGTTCTTCCATTGTTAACCATTGTGACCTGCGAAGAAACGCGTGCAGCCATCATTGCGTTGCATAAAAATGGCTTCACAGGCAAGGATATTGTGGCTACTAAGATTGCACCTAAATCAACAATTTATAGGATCATCAAGAACAAGGAAAGAGGTTCAATTCTTGTTAAGAAGGCTTCAGGGCATCCAAGAAAGTCCAGTAAGTGCCAGGATCGTCTCCTAAAGGGGATTCAGCTGCGGGATTGGAGTGCCACCAGTGCAGAGCTTGCTCAGGAATGGCAGCAGGCAGGTGTGAGTGCATCTGTACGCACAGTGAGGCCAAGACTTTTGGAAGATGGCCTGGTGCCAAGAGGGGCAGCAAAGAAGCAACTTCTCTCCAAAAAAAACAGATTGGGACAGGGACAGATTGATCTTCTGCAAAAAGTATGGCAAAGTCATTTTCTGGAAAAAGGCTTGTCCGGAGAAGAAAAGGTGAGCGCTACCATCAGTCCTGTGTCATGCCAACAGTAAAGCATCCTGAGACCATTCATGTGTGGGGTTGCTTCTCATCCAAGGGAGTGGGCTCACTCACAATTTTGCCCAAAAACGCAGCCATGAATAAAGAATGGTACCAAAACACCCTCCAACAGCAACTTCTTCCAACAACAGTTTGGTAAAGAACAATGCATTTTCCAGCACGATGGAGCACTGTGCCATAAGGCAAAAGTGGCTTGGCCTGGAAACTCCCCAGATCTTAATCTCATTGAGAAGTTGTCGTCAATCCTCAAAAGGCTGGTGGACAAACAAAAACCCACTAATTCTGACAAACTCCAAGCAGTGCTTGTAATTATATTTCAGTACATCACAGAAACAACTGAAACAAAGATCTAAAAGCAGTTTAGCAGCAAACTTTGTGAAAACTAATATTTGTGTCATTCTCAAAACTTTTGGCCACGACTGTACAGTACATAAAAAAAAGTACTTTCACGGAAATGATAATGAAAAGAATATTTTTATGTGAACATGCACATGAATGGTAAATGCAAGTAAATGAAAATGGATTCCAGTTATAATTCATATTAAATGAAAAATGTACCTTTTTTGGTCCACTTAAGCTGGACTGAAGTACATCAACATATGTAATTCCATAACATACTTCTATTGTCTCATTGTAGGGGTGTCCAATCCACTTGCCAATGTCTGGCAGTCTTGGCTCCAACCCCAATAAAACACATCTGAACTATATAATTAAGGTCTAACTTAGCATACTAGAAACTTCCAAGAAGGTACTATATGTTGAAGCAAATTGGAGCCAAACTCTGCAGGGTATTGGGCCTTCAGGACCGAGGACTGTATATATAAGTAAATAAATAAGCTATCCATTGGTGTATGATTTGGATAGATAGGGTAATCTTTGACTGAGATACAGCTATATGAAAATCTGGAATCTGAGGGACAGAAAAATCTAAATGCTGAGAAAATCACCTTTAAATTTGTCCAAATTAGATCTTTTTAATGCATATTACTAATCAAATCAAAATATATTAAGTTTTAATATATTTTTAGTAAGAAATTGACTAAATACCTTCATGGAACATGAATCACATGGAACATGGAACACTATCCTAAGGATACTATCATAAGGATTTTTGGCAAAAAAGAAAAATCAATAATTTTGACCCAAATAATGTATTTTTGGCTATTGCTACAAATATACCCCAGCGACTTAAGACTGGTTTTGTGGTCCAGGGTCACATATAAGTTAATCTATAGTTTAATGTAATTTCAGTTTTTTTGTTGTAATTTTCTGCTTTTATGTCATGTATTTAAATGTAGTAATTACAAACCTGTAATGATGAAGTTGGAGTTTAATACATTTAAAATATATTCATTACAAATGTGCTATGATGCTTACATCCAATAGGCCACCATAACGAAAGATGCTAAGCAGGGAGTGAACGTGACTCTCGCTCGTGAAATACAGCCGAGTTCGGACATGCCTGCCTGGTGACAACACTCCCCGTGAATATCTGGGACACAAAGAGATGGACAAGTGTGAGCTGTAATGTTCTATAGGACAGAGCAAATAAAAGAAACAGCTCTGAAAAAACAGGGCATCTCACAGTGGATGCAGCTTGTTTACAGACTCGTCCTCATGTGTCCGCTGAAGGTCAAGCTGAATCTTCTTCACTAAAGGCAGACAGTAAGCATACGCAATATCCAGCTTCTCCACCTTATTCATGCCGTACTCCTAAAAAAGTAGTTTGAAGGACAGTTGTAGTGCAGTTGAAATACAGTTGAAAAACATTAAATATACATTTAAAAAAAAAACTAAAACTTTAACAAGAATTAAAATGACAACAGAAAACATTAAAATAAAATCTACCTCAAAATATTAGCAAAAACTATAGTAGTATATCAATGATACAACAAATACACCAATTGTAATAGTTGATAAGAGTCAAAATATACAATGCATGCATAATAATTAGGCACGCTGTACTTCTGATCATATTTGTTTCACATCAGCTTTTGATTCATATTAAGTATGGATAATTTTTTAGCATTTGTTGCACAAGCGAAGTCTCTGAGAACCTTCTGGAGACTTCTGGGAAAAGGTGGTGCTGGAGATTAAATTGTTCCTGGTGGTTTCAAACTTAATACTTTACATTAATTATTAATTCTTTATTCTAACCCTGCTGACCCAACGAGCATTTTGCAGTCCAATGCGCTCATACCCTATCGTTGCAGCTTCTGTATTGCATTAGTTTTTAATATTTCTAACGGACATTTGATCATTTTTGATTCTTTTATTATTAAAGAAAAACCTTCCTAATAATTCTGCACACCTGTCTATGAGGTTTTCACTTCAAGTCTTCATGGACAATTATATATCACTTATAAATGACATAATTAATAGTAATTATTAAGATTGATGTGGAAAAGCTTGAAAATATGACCAGAATATCAAAATGCCTAATAATTATTTAATTAAATACATTTTTAGATTTAACTTTTTGTTGTGGTGTATGTTAATAAAATATTTACAAATATTTAAACTGAACCTTTCTCCCCAAAGAAAGCAATAGCTACTGCTAGTCAACATAATAGAAATATCAGTATTTTAACAAAGGCAACAACAACAACAAAAAAAAGTAAATACCACACCTGTGGTATGACAACGTTGGCTAGTGCTCGAGAGAGCTTGAAGAGTTCCAATGTGTCCTCCAGGCCCAGAGAGCTGTTGTGCTGCACATCATACTTAACACAGTCGTAAATGTCAGGAATTTTGCTGATGTCGTAGCGGCCACTCTTCATGCGGAAGTCCCTTTCCAATTTAGACCAGCGCTGCAGCATCATCTCCAGTGTCTCGCTGTGGTACAGCTGTAAATCTGAGAGAGGCAACACCAACTCATTTACCAACTATCTTTCTCTTTTTTTGTTGTTAATGTGAACACAGAGCAATTACCTGCTGATTTGGGGTCTTCAAGTCTTGTGCGGATCTGTGAGGTGAGACTCTGGACAAGGGTGTAGACTTGATCACATGTACTAACTGGATTCTCCACAGCCTTCATAGAGTTCACAAGAGAGCTACTGCATGTTGGAGCCAGCTGGAGAAATAAAGGAGATAAAGTGGACACAGATGTGTTTTCATATAAAGACAGCGGAGTGCTGAAATACACCCATAGTTCAAATGCCCTCTGATGCTTCGATTTACCCTGTCAAAGTCTTCTTCTGTGAAGATTTCATCTTTCTGCATGATCTCATGAAGTCTAGCCTTAACCCTCTGCTGACAGCCACTGAGGGATTCGATGTCGTTATCCAGCAGGCCGTTCATATTTGCACTCTTTACCATCTGGACCAGGATCGGTGTCAGTTCCCCTTCCAGTGCCAAGAGACCCTGACAACCAGACAACCAACACCAGCTTAACATCCTCTGATAACTTAATATCTTTAAACCTTAGACGACCTGTATTTGTTGTGCTAAAGACCTTTGCGAAGGCAGCAGCAGTCATTTGCACCCTGCCCTCATCAGAGGCATAGATCTTGAGGTCGTGTCGGTAGGTGCTGTGTAGCCTGAGCAGGCCGCAGCCTGGAAAGCCAGCATAATCCCCTACAAGTGGACAAGAACTAATGTAAGTCTGATGATCTTTACACAAATGCAGCAAAAGACAATACAGACGAATGAACAATAAAGCTTTAAGATACTTTTATGGTGCAAAAGGCATTCAAATGCTGCATAGAATAAAAATTGTAACCAAGAACAAACAAGAAAAAAGGAAAGTGAATAATTTTAGACTGTTGAATAAGCACTGGGTTTTATCCCAAATTTGGGAAACACTTCATACTACCTAAAGCTGAATATCATTAAAACTACATCGTTTCTACACAATTTTTAAAACTATCGTCCTTGGTGTGAACAGGGCTTTACATTTAATAAATCTCAAGGACATGCAGGAAAAACATTATAATAAGTACTTCATATATCTTATATTTATTAAATTAGAATTATTCTTTCATAGAGTGCTGCAGGGATGACATATTTTTTCTGGAAGTGAACAAAAAGCCAATAGCAAAACTTTAAGTCTAGCTCTTTCCTTTTTTATTGAAATCTACAAGTTGGAAACTATGAGTTAGAAGAACGTGCAAGAGTGCAAATATAAACATAAGGCTTCAGAAGTCGACTAGTGAGTTTTTCTTTTTTTGTAGAAATAAATTCTAAAAATATCTGGTGCTTCTGCTAACCACAGACATATTTAATGAAATGTTCATTCGTTTCCAAGTCTAGGACTCGTTCCAACAGCTAGAATTCATATATTCATATTTAAAAGTTCCCAAACTACTAATTTATGAAACATTATATAATGCTTGTAGATAATTAAACTGTCAGTATTTTATCTCTGAATGTATTATTAATCAATCACTTTTAGTCGTAATGTTTACAAGAGCTGTGGTATTAGAATGGTGTATGGAGGAGATTTGTGAACTCTGATTGTTTCCATAAGGTTGAAGACAGAAGACAGTCCACCTTGACCTCCAGGATACATGCAGCGAAAAGCCCTGCCGAGCTCTTCAGCCTGAACTCTGCCAGCTGGAGTCAGCTCTCCTCCCCACTTCAGCACCAGCAGTATAGAGGGGCCCTCCTTACGAGTATCTGCACACGACACACACATCAGCACCATCATACACAACATGACTGAAGCCAAACTAGGCACACTTCCAGATCAGCACTGCTTATACCTTCCTCCTCACTGGATGTTTTGGGCTGTCCATGAGGAAGATATGTTAGCTGCACTTTCCTATTGATTCCAGAGAAATGGCCATACCTGAAAAAACAGAGGATGGAGACCAAAGTTTAAAAAGGCTATATCTGTCAGGCTTAAAAGAAGTATACCCTCCACCTCGCAGTTTTTTTTCTGACGTCTATACTAACATATAGCCGCAAGGACATGCCAGATCAGCTGCTGTAAAAACCATCTAGCGAATCTACGCTATTCCTAAACGAGTGATACTTGACAAGGGTTGTGAAAGGAGACACTGTGATTTCATTGTGTCACAGGACGAATCTTACTACTGACAATCTAAAAATACTGCATGTTGTAAATATCACTGAACATAGTGTTCATATATAACATCCATCAACTGAATCTCCTTTAAGACATGTTACAGACGTCTGCTTTGACACACTAGAAACATTATTGCATTTGTGTTGTTTTTCTGTAAGAAAGTATCTCAAGATTTGTTACTGCAATTAATGTATTGTTCCGTATAAAACATCAGCCAGTAAAAATGTAAATGAGACATGATGTATCTATTTCTTTAGAAAATATGTCATGTCAGAACACTGAAAGGAGGTCACCACAGGAGACCGCGAGCGTGCCAGTTAGCATGACCCAGTTAACGTCTTACATTAACGTACATTTCTAGAACAGTCTTTAGTTGTTCAAGCTTGGACTTCTTCTCCTCTATTTCACAGTCAGTATGCTGTCCTATGTCTGCCAAAAGTGTCCTGGTAATGTCCAGAACTTCCTGTGGAAACAGCACAGCACAGCCCTGCAGTTTTTAACAATAAATTCAACATTTAAATGACTAAGACTCACTAAGGGGCCTCAAACTTCAAAAGAGGCCTCTAAATTACTTAAAGTGATGCAAAATAAGGCAAAACAGGTATTAAATTAAACTAAAACACTAAAATATTGAGGTAAATTTACACTCTTGACAACTTTTTTCCCTTGTAGTAGCTAAGATTCCCAGAGTCTTGGAAAACTTGAATATATGCGATAGCTAGTTAAAACTTGGATTTGTAGATCTGGAACATTTGTGTAAATAAACTCTAAAACACCACATGCACTTTTAGAATAAATATACATGCATCAAATTATCTTAGCCAGTAATTAACGAATGACTGGAAGAGATATATAGATACAAAAAGTGGGAGTTTTTATTATTATTATTATTATTATTATTGCTGAATCTAGAGGTGTCCGTTGATAAAAATTGGTTGACTTTGTCAATAAGGCTGAGAGAGTCCAATTTCAAATTCAACAAAACATAAACAATTAATTCTAATGCATGAAATTGTTACCTGCAGTTGTTTAGGTTTCTTTAGCTTCAGCTTTCCCGTTTTATACCCACCATATTTTTCAAAAAGCTCAAAAAACCTGGAAGAAAGGATACATTAGTCATGATATTTTGAAAAAAACAAACTATTTTCAAAATATCTTTCTTTGTGTTAGGCAGAACAAAGAAATTCATACAGGTTTGGAACTACTAAATGATGACAGAATTTTCAATTTTGGGGGAACTACTTCTTTAAGTGAGTAAGTCTACTGAGGAGGTCACAAGTACACACATAGGATTCCGCACTTCCATCTTCATCTTCTGCTTCGGTGTACGATCTCCATGACGGATCACAGCAATCACACAGCGAAGCTCCATCCTAATGACAGAACCACAAAAAAGTTGGATGCAATATCAGAATTGGTTAACATAGCATTTATTTTAAAGAAACATGAATCATACTACCTAATGAATACTGTACACTACTTTAATGAGTAATATATGTGAGAGTAGCATGTAATAAGTACATGGTCCCTGATGTAGTGGGTACAATAGGAATGTCCTCAGCCTCTGTAGGTATGGACCAGGGGATCTGGAACTGAGGAGCCAGCTCCCTCATCACAATATTTCTAAGAGAAAGAACAAGCCACACTCATCAGGTGTGGTGCATTTTGTTAACTATATGTTAATCAGTTTGAACGACAAACATTTTGAATCTATATCTGATTATCATTAGGATTTACCCCAGTATCTTAGCACAGTCATCATAGTACTTCATGGAATTCTTCACAAAGCTAAATCCGTTGACATCGCACACATATGAGTGGCCATTGGCTCGGAGAAGGTCGAATCCACACACTGTTTGCTGGAGAGAAATACGTTTTTGAGAATAAAATCAATATAAACTGGTTTAAAAAATGCCTTAAACTCTGAAGCCCAGAAAATGTAATCAGAAACATTGTCATGCTGTACTCTGTTTTAAGAAACCAGGAAACGAACAGCCCATCTGACCTTGAATGCCAGACAAACTTTACGGGCCACAAGCTTCTCCATGGCAGTGAGCATGACTGGGTAGCGGATTTCTTTGCCTTCACTGTCTCGCTCAACTTTCCCGTCGAGAGCGGGGGATTTACGAGCCTCTGCGTGAGCATAATCTGGCCCTACTGTATATACCTGTAACAAAACAAACATAAAAGGAAACAATTACATTTTCATTTATGTTCAAAGGAGAGCTGTAAACAAAAAAGGACTAAGCCGTTTTGCCAATAGCATGAGTTTTCAAGGAAACAGCATAACAAGATTAACCAGAACTAATTCTAAGAGAGCAAGGACCAGATTTACTAACCATCTTTTTTCGCTTTAAAACGGTAATGTCTAATCATTTGCTATCAGTGCAAATGTTCTGCAAGGAGGTTCTTGTTGTGATTTGAGAAATGACCTGTGAAAATATTCCTATGGAACCAAAGCTGTGTTTATTGCATATATATCCTAAAATGTATCAGTAAATGCAAGCAAAAGTAATGGTCATAGATTTTAAACGTGTGATTGCTTTAGTATGGAAAAACATCCAAAGGCCTCTTCTCTCACAGTGGACCAAAGAAATGACCAACAACCTCGCTCTTGAAAAATTAACATATAAAATCAGAGGTAAAACCAAAATGTTTAAAAAGCAATATGTAAACAAATAAGATGGAAGGGTACGTAATGACTGTAATTTGAACTATATATATATATATATATATACTTTTTATCTATTCTAGATAGCCATTGTCAGTAAATCACCTGCAGAAATTTCTTCACAGAAATTCCCTTCCATCAACACTGTTTTAAAATTGCATTCTCATGCTAATTTGCCCTGGTTAAGTGTATCTGGCTCTGAGAAATGTTGCTACACCTTTAAAAATAGCCAATTTGCAACACAACAAAACAAACCTTTGCTCTATAAAGATCAAGAGGAACAAGGTAATGCAATCCCTGGGTAAAGAAGATGCTAAATTATTTAGTACCTTCACATCTGTGCCATCAGTTGGCATGAACTCTTCATAGATATAGGAGCCAGTTTTCCTCACACTGCTCTCTGGAGAGTAAACACTACTTCTGCTCCCAATCTGAAACAGAGACACATTCACACTCAATTTATTTACTTGACATTGTGGATTATGTGCAGTATTCACAGTTTTATTTATTGCAGGCAGTGTTAGGAAGTTACTGTGTTACTTTGAAACAATTACAAGTAAAAAAAACAACATATAAACATTACAATTAAGGTAATAGCAATAATTGGTTCCCTCAACAAAAAGCCATTGGCTTTTAAAATGAATGCAGAAAATAAGCTCTGTTGCCAAGTTTATGCTTCTTACATGTTTTGCGCAAGGTAATATTTAAGATATTTATGAATATTTTTTGAAACATGCAATCACCAGCAGTACAAAGCTACAGGTAGACAAACAACGGTCACATGAATTCTTTTTCAAAATCTATAAGTTTGTCATAGTTATGTTATAGTAGCAATGTCAGAATATTTAAGAAAACCCCAAACAAAATAAGGATGTATGTGTGAACTAAAGACCAAATGGCTTTTAATTAACTTTTTACAGGCATTTAACCTAAAGAACCTACTGACTTTGGGTAGATTGAACGGGAAGTTCAAACTTGTTTCCTGGTTTTATGACTTTCCTGCAGCACTCTATAACTCTGGTTCGCAAATCATACGTTTTAATGAATGAATGAACAGCTAAAACAAGACTTTAAGTTAGTAGTGCTTCAAACACTGTCTAAATACACTGATTAACTCTGCAATTATATCTATTTTTAACAGCTGACAGGGAATGGCCAAACATAATGTCAGCATGCTCTTCTTCATGTCTGTTTCGACCATTCCCAACAACAAATGATGTTCCTGTGTGACTGAGAGGGATGCAATTCAAGCCCTATGGCACAGATAAAAGGAAGTCATTGCTAAAATACCTTTCTAAATAGACGCTGGCTGCCTCCTCCAGCTGAAGTTGGGTAGTAGATGTACACATTATGGTCCTCAGCAGAAACTGGCTTCTCTACAAAGGGTTTTAGAAAGACTTCTCCGTTAACTTCAACTTGGTCTTCTCCCTCAACCAGGTTACACTCTATGACACAAGAAGGAAAGGCCAATCAAAACAGTATTACAGTGAAGAGAAACAATATCTGAGCAGATATGCAGATAACACATTCATCATCTGAGATATGACCATGAAGATTCGTAACTGGGTAAATATAGCACTTTGATTGTCGTTTGTTTAGAGAAGGATAAATTTATTCAGGTCCTCAGGGAACTGTCATAGCTGCCAAGAACATAATGGCTCATTGGATACCAGACGGTCACATCACAGGCCTCAGAGCAATACTTGTCTCTTTGGCCTGTAAAACACTTGAAATTGCTCTATGTGAGGGGCTATATTTACTCAGAGACTAAAATAAATCAGAGCAGAGACAAAGCAGGACACTTTGCTAAGATTAAGGTTTCTACTTCACTATTGGATGACAAGGAAATAAGCTATTTAACAACCAAATACAGCTTTACTAAAACATATCATGAAAAAAATTATTTAAATAATGTTTGCATATTTGAAAAAACTTTGACTGACCATCAGGTTTGTCCGGGTCGCGGTTTAACACAGCATAGCGTGGCAGATCTATCCCCTCCTCCTGGAGAATACGATATACTTCCCTCCTGAAATATGATTTTTTTTTTTTATTACCGAAAAGCTTTATTTGCATATCTTACAGGATGCTGAAATGTATGTAAATATGAGAGATAATATGCAAAGCTGTGGTTTAAGAATATGCTAATACCTATCCTGTATGTAATACTGCATATTAAGATCATTGATGAGCAGTGGGTTGCGGAGTTTTGCATAACTCACTGCCTTATCCAAGGGGAAACCTAATTCAAGAGAAAATATGAATATTAAATCAATCCTTATGATATGAAAATGACTTGCTAAAGGCACCAGTAAATAAATGTATAAACTGCTTGTCAAGCATTTTTGCACACCAAAGGACAAATTCATTGTTTGGCATATTTTCACAGGCAAAAAAATCTGTAATTTCAATCAGAATCCATGCAATTGGGAACTTCATTTAAGAGCAAATAGCAGATAGCTGATTACAAAAAATTGCAGAAATGTTGCTTGTAACTTCAGTGTGTCTTATTAGACTAGTTATTGATGCAGGAATGCTTGGTAAATAAACATGAGATCCCTTCCATAAAGCTGCTTCTTAATTTTTTGACTTATTAAGACTTCAATTGAGAAACCCGATCTCCAACCAGCTCAAAAGGACACAAGCACACAACAAACCTTTAGAGTGAAATGAGATCAGGCAGTCACAGAGTGGCCACTTCTCCACCGGCTCATTGAGTATGACGTCCTCTGGAAAGATGACCACTGTGATGTACTCAAACTTGCAAAGACGCTCCAAGATCTGAGTCATGGGTTTGGACTTGGATTTTTTCATCATACAGCAAATCCCCATCACTATCTGACGCTCTGGAGGCTTTAGAGAAAAAGCAAGAATTGAAATAAGACATTAAATGTCAAACTCGGCGGCAAGACTGCATATGAGTGGCCCATACTCATGTGTACAGATGCTGAAAGAACGCTTTACAAAACCGTGTGTAGAAACCCAGGAGTGACCTGAGACACACTGCAACCAAAACAGCCCTGGTTTCTACAAAAATATTAAGCAGCACAGCTGCTTTCAACGCTGATTAGAATAAGAACCGTTTCTTGAGCACCAAATCAGAATGATTTCTGAAGGATTATGTCATTTTTTAACATGCTTCTGTTTTCTAACTAATAAATCTCCAAGTTTTGGACTTCAAAACCCATCCTTTAGACCAGACACTTAATCAAACTGCACACCATTCATACCAAATCATCCTCCAGGTCGTCTTCGTACAGCTCCATATCTGTCCTCATGCTGGCGTAGTCGTCCAGGCCTTCGCTCTCATCCTCCGCGCAGCCCACGAAGAATCTGGGAGCGCCGCACTGGCTCTCGCCGGGGCTGTTGGGCTCTGACATTACAGTCCACAGCGGCAGCGACCCTCTGCTTCCTGCCGCGCCATCTCACACTAACACACAGAGCTGGAGGGGCACACGGCCAGACCAGCTCCGTACCCAGCCTGCAGGAGCAGTGGTGGGTCACTGGCGAAGCGTGTGAATGTGAGTTAGAGAGGTAGAGGAAAGGCTGAATGAGGCCTGCCAAAGTGTGGGTAAATCGTTATTGGAAAGGATGTAAAGCGATGGACTGATAACACAAGTTCATTCTTCCTTGGGTTGATGTTTTTCAGTTTATATGAGAGAGGATCCTTCTTCAGATGCATTAACAAGATGCTCAAAGAATGAACTGAATGAGGAAAAAAGCATCTTCTTTCCTACAAAAAACAAACAAACATGCTTAATCAATAAGTGATCCGATTAGATTATAGTCTAATTAAATTGTGATCTCTGTGTAAGAACTGATATTTGTATTAGTTTAAAAGGGATTGGTTGATGTTTACTTGCACACTTACTAATCCAAACTAATCCAAGTCATTCCAAACCCATAAGACTTGTATTCATATTTGAAACACAAATGTGAACCTTAACCTCAAAACCAGTCATAGCACATAGGTATATTTACACCAGTATAGTTGTAGCAATAGCCAACAATACATTGCATGGATCAAAACGTTAGATTCTTCTATTATAAGTAATGATCATGTTTAATGAAGACATTACACAGATAAATTTCCTACTGTAAATATATATCAAAACTTATGTAATAGTATGCATTACTAAGAACTTAATTTGGCCATTTTCTCAATATTTTGATATTTTTTTGTTGCACCCTCAGATTCCAGATTTCCAAATAGTTGTATATCAGCCAAATATTGTCTAAACAAACCATATATCTATGAAAATGTATGATTTATTCAGCTTTTATGTATTTTAAAGGATGTATATAAATTGCAATTTCAAAAACGATGATCCTTATGACTCAAAATGACAATGTTTTTAATGAAACCTGAGAGATTACTGTCTCTCCACTGTAAGTAAATTTGGCCAAATGTCTGGTGCTTCAGAAAGTTCATAAAGACATCATAAGTGTAATCCATGTGAACTGAGCGGTTTAAGACTAGGCTTCTGATCATGATGAACAGCTTTTATATGGTGAACATAATTTGGCTTTTATTCAAATATAAATACTGATCAACGCACATACATAGAGCACATCAAATATGAAACAAAAACTTAAATTATGGGTGAGTGATATTGCAAAAAATAACTAAAATAAAAAGTGGAGGTTGGATTACAATCTTTTCTTTTTCAATTATTTTGTAAGTTACAGAAGAGTACAGTGACGACAGACAAACTAACTTCCCTATTTCATTTCCCTAAAAGAAGCTCATTCCAAACAACAGAGTGAATACAACATACAAACAAGTGGCTTAAATTGTTGGATTGTTGCACGGTGGCATTCAAGTTAGAAATACTACAGAAATTGAATGTTAGATGTAAAAATGAAACAAAAATATACACAGTAGTAATTTGTACAATGACTACAAAAGATTTTCAGTGAAGAGCAGTGATATTTTCAGTCTTTTTTTTATTAACATTAAGGACACACAGCAGCAATTATATTGAAGGAATAGTTTACCCAAAATTGCAAATGACCCCATATTGTACTGCAGGTGTATATGACTTTCTTCTTTCGGACGAACACACTTTTTCAAAAATGTATCGTGGCTCTTCCAAGCTTCCAAGCCAAGATTATTTTGAAGCATCGTAAATCAGATATATCCACAAGTACTGCTCGTAAAAATTTTACCTATACGCCTTCTGTGGGTTATCACATCTCCTCCGATGCACATCGATGGGTTTTTATCACAAAAATATATCTAGTTTTAAAATTATAACGTAAATAACTGACTAACTGACTGAGGCTGGTGGTAAAACTAGAAATATTTTTGTTACAAAAACCCATCGATCTGCTTCAAAGGACATGTGATAACCTCCCACAGGCGTATATGTAACGGTACTTGTGGATATATCTGATTTACGCAGCTTCAAAATAATGGACAAGTATTACCAAGTTTGACGAAAAATAACTTATAAAAAATAATTTGACGTTTCTTTATAAATGTGCAGAAATTTGTCAAGAAGCGAACCAAACTACATGTTAGTAATAGATACATTTATTATAGATAAATTAACATTTTCTCTGTTTTACATTTATATATGATTCCCAATTACTTATATTCATGATTTCTAGTATTTGTACATGGTTTACATTTTTATTTGAATGTTGGCAATTAATTTTAATTGATCTTTGAAGCAGATTTCTTAAGAGACAGCATTTGATCAAGTTATCTGCATCTCCTGCACTCCATCAAGCCACTCCCACGATATCTGTCTATGAATGCAGACTGTATAGCATGTGTGTAAAGACTCCAATACAATTATAAAGTAATTATTTCATCACTAAGTCATCGTTCAATGAGTAAGATTGGCAGTGTCTATGGCATTAGACTACACAAAATTGTTATATCATTTAAAAAAAATAATTTTATTATTGTTATTCTTCTTAAATTATAGTGCCTGGACCTGCAGGTCTAGGATGAGCTTCAAAGAGCCAACTAATCCAAGATAAAGCAAATCGTCGACAGTCAAATCAAGCTAACTGAGATAGCGATGTACAAAGTACAGGCCCAAGGTGCAGTTACAGTATGTGGGTTATCATGGCTGTGCTAATAGGTGTCTATTTCCTAATAATTTATTTATTATTATCTGTTTCTTTATTTAGTTTTTCACTGCTTTGTGACTCCCCAAGTGTAATGTTTGGTTTCTCATGAAACTATTTTTACTGGCAGAATGGAAACATATGGGATAACCAGCTTTTTTTGGGTTTGTTTTATCTTAAAACAACAGCACTTCTGCTTGTGTCATATTGCTTAATTATCATGCTGGAACTCATGTTACAGCTCCTGCCTTCACGTCAGCAAATTCTCCAGTCCAGACTAACCACAAAGCTCTGTTCTCAGACATTGGAAATACATTATTGCCACTGTAACCCCCTTCATGTCAGCTAACTGACAAACATATACACTGAATTATACAAAATAGCCTTTACTCAGATTAGTTTCTGTTTAGTCTCTAAACAAGAAATCAGGTTAACAACATGAAGGTAGTAGCAAGCCTGAACAGTCCTGTGAAATAATTAGAAACATCACATCAAGAATACAAGACTGAGAACAGATTGTAACACTGTAAGCTCCAAACTATAAGAGTTCACTTTTCCATAGGCATTTATCAGAGATTAATAAAATGAAGACAACTTCTTTGAGAGAAGATAAACTGAAACAATTCCCTTTGACCACAGTTTGAATCCATTCTTGGCACAGATGTTATTCTGGGTAAAGCTGGTTCCATACTTAACTCGATTATCCTTCGGCTGCACAAAGTATAAGAAGTTTAGGAGTATTAGATGCAGTAAATCACTGCGGTCAAGCCAGCTGCACTTTTTCTGAATGGTGCGTGTACTCGTGCATTTACGGTACGGGTGCTGCGAGGAGTCAAAATGCTTGTAAAGAAGCTGTTAAACTTTGCTTTATACTTTTAATTATTTTACCTTTGTTTTTTTATTTTATTGTTTGCAAATACATGACATGTATACATAACATTTCTATTGTGTATTAATTATTACAAATAATATTAATATAAATAATATTAATGTTTTTTTTTTATTTGTTTATTATGTATGTGTGTGTGTGTGTGTGTGTGTATGTAAATTATCACTGTAATTATTTTCAAGACATTTTACTTTATAGTTTTGGAGAAAACTAAAAGCAAAATCACTCCAACCAATAAAACGCGTCCTAACACTGATTGTTTCTGTATATTCACACACACATAAAAAGTGTCCCTTTATAGGTTAGCTCAGTCTGTATTTATAGTGACCCTGACTATTAGTGTATGAACTTTCAAGACATCTTACTGTATAGTTTTGGAGAAAACGAAAAGCAAAAATAAAAGCAAACTCACACAAACAGCAAAATGTGTCCTAGCACTTGTACTGTGTCCCATTTTCCCACATTCATAAAACTGACTGTCACTGTATTTGTTTTCAATGCATTTTACTGTATCGTTTTAGAGAAAGCTAAAAGCAAATTATCCAAAAACAACAAAAGTGTCACTTTAAATATTTTTGTATATTCAAACACTAATAACCTGACTATCACTGCATTCATTTTCAAGGCATGTTACTGTATATTTTAAGGAAAATGTATGGCAAATTCAAGCCAAATATAAAAGTGCTTTCTAACTTACATCATCTTTCCCGTTTCCAAACATTCATAAAAACATTTCCTTTACAGGTTTGCCCATTCTTCCAATCGATTCCTGTTCAGAGTGAACCAATTTTGATCTTACTGCCTCATTTTGAAGAAAATGAAAATCACTCCAAAAAAATGTAAGTGCATTCATGCTGTATTTATTTTCAATTTATTTATAGTGTAGTTTTAGGCAAATTTACCTGAAGCATCTATGTACTGTTTATGCTAAAGTTTGGGCACCCCTTGCAGAATCTGAAAATGTGAAAGAATGTAAGAAAAGGGTTATAAAAAATGTATTCTTTAGTTCTTTCCTGAGTAATATATTTTGACCCAGTGGTAGTCAGGGTCACCCGGAATACAGATCATCTGAAAGAATGAGTTAACCTATAAAGGAGTGTTTGAATATACAAAAATAATCTGTGTTAGGACTCATTTTATTGTTTGGGGGAGTTAGTTTTCTTCAAAACTGAAATAACGAGCTAACCTATAAAGGGAAACTTTTAATGAGTGTTTGAAAATGGGACACAGTACAATACTTTTGAGGTCAATGCTTGGATGCATTTTGCTGTTTGTGTGATTTTGCTTTTATTTTTCTCCAAAACTATACAGTAAAATGTCTTGAAAATGAATTAATTGATAGCCAGGGTCACTCCTAATACACATTAATTCACAGAGCTAACCTACTGTATAAAGAGACACTTGTTAGTTCAGAGCTTTCTCTCTCTCTCGCTCTCTACCTGATGCTGATAATTAGAGCTCTGCTGTGATTGGATGATATGAGAGGAGAGGGCGTATTTAAACTGGTGTTTGGTGGCAGAGAACTCATCCTCGTTGACCCTAGTTTGGTGATTTGGTATATCTTTCTCTCAAATGTGTTGAGACTGTTTAAGTAGTGCTTCTGCCCATTTGTCTCTTTGACTTCATCTAATATGGAGACTCTATTGAAAGAGAAGTGAGTGTTCATTTCAGTTGTCCATCACAATCGTTTTTGATCTTTTGCTTTTGGGTTAAGCAGGGAGGTGGGTGCCGTTTCTGTTTTCAAAATACTTTTTCTAATCTTTATGTTAGTTTAATCTGCTGTATTTTTATTTTCTTTTTCTTTGGAGTTTAGGTAATTGGGCTATAAAAGTTAGTTGTCTAATGTTTGTTACTTTGGCCTTGCCTCCTCCTGAAGTTAGTACCGCTTTTTTTTTTGTTGTTGCGGTCTAGACCTACATTAAGGCTGTGACACACTGTTCATGAGTGTTTAAATATACAGAAATAATCGGTGTTAGAACGCATTTTGTTGTTTCTAGTGATTTTTTTTTTTTTGCTCTTACTTTTCTCAAACTATACAGTAAAATGCCTTGAAAACAAGTACAGTGCCCACAGTGGGTCACCCTAAATATGTATCATTTAAATGGAAAATAATTTCATGAAGTGCAAGAATGTTTGGGGTGATTTTGCCTTTAATTTTAAACCGTAAACGAAAATGACTTAAAAATGAATACATTGGTATTCAGGATCACACTAAACAAATAATAATGTCACAAATATTAAAAAAAAGAGCAAATCTGTAAAGGAAAGCTTTTTACACATAAAAAAATAAAAATATGAACGTGTTGATATGAATAAATTATTATATACACATCCTAAAAAACGATATGTATATAAATATTATTAGTAATAATTAACGCACAATACAAACGTTTATGTACAAATGTAAATCTGTTTCCAAACATTAGTATAAAGTTAAAATAAGCAGAAGTATATGTTCTTCTTGGCTGCTCGCAGCACCCGTACCGTAAGAGCACGAGTACACGCGAAAGCAGAAGAGCACAGTCCTAAACTGCTCTGTTCACACCTGTTCAGTAGATCGAGGAACTCACACACAACTGAGCAATAAGCCATGCGTTAGCTGTACTCTCAGAGAGCACGTGTACACGCTTTTATTGATTTTTTTTTTTTATTATGCTGATCAGTTTATAAGGAAAGCGTCTATGACATTGCACTATACACACACAGCGCGTTTGGCTAATGTTGAAAAACGTAATACTACAAATGTGCAACTGTGCCAGCATAATCCAGAGTCAGCTCCCTTCCAGATCCCTGAACCAATACCCACTGCGCTGCCTTTCCCATCACAACATCTACAAACACACAGAACAGCACACACGAGCCTTTCGAAACCCGAAACAGTGCATCGGGGAACAAATACAGTTCACTCAATTCCTTGCCACTTTCCATTTCTAAATATTTCAGAGAAGTCGTGAGTAGGTTGTGGAGGCTCGCTAGCTAGCTCTACGGCTACTCGTTAGCTCAACGTAAACAAGACACTTTTCGTCTGCTATTATGTAAACTGTATGACAGCGGAAGCTTGTTAAACTTAGTTTGGGCAATATTAAAAGTCTTCTGTTTCATGCATAAACACGGACAGATACGGCGTTTTCCAGTGATGACTTACTCCGTGATCCGCGAAGCAGCTGTCCTCGGTTTGACAGGTTGTAAATGAAACCGAACTTTACACCAGACGCAAAGATAAACAAAGCTTTAAGCCAATGAGAGAGCAGGATTTGCAGACAGACAGCCGCGACTGACGTATGAGGGCGATACAGGGGCGGGACTTGCGTGGCAGCAGCGGGGTTCGCTTCGTCTCGGTGTTTGGAGCAGTAAAAAGCGCTTTCCCTTGATAACTGTAACATTATAGGCATCAACCAATCATAATAATTCGTCTGTAAATGGTCAGCAAATATAATTTAAATAAACAATCATTTAATTAACACTTCCAGAATAATTTTATTGCATTAACATTCATTCACGCCAAGGCTATACAAATGTGCAGAGATCTGCAAACATACAGCCTGTTATTAAATACAACGCTGTCTTAAAACAGACAAAATTTTTTCCATGACATGACAGTTTATATGATTGTGTTATTATTTATGATTCCATTTAAACTGAAGTGTTATCCCGCAGTAGGGTGTTATTGTCATGTGCTGCAGGAAAATGAGACTCTTTATAACTCTGAAATAGACAGGTGTTTGTGGAGGAATTCTTCAGCACCTTCTGATGGAGATAGCCATTAAAAAAATCTGCTGCCGACAGCTTTTTCTTGAAATTCACTGCTTTGAATCCAACCCATCCATCCTAAAAAAAAAGTAACGACAACATGAACTACATTGAATGCAAATTGATGTTCAGCAAATGTTAAAAACAACACCGTTCATTAAATATCAACACTGATTCAACTTAGATATAAAATATGAAGTACATCTGGTACACGCGTTGTTCATTTTTAAATAAAGCAAAAAACGCATGATTCTAAAACTGTACAAAAAATAACTCAAAATATTAATAAATATTATGACAGTATATCAATTTTACAGTGTTACACTAAAATACTGACACCAAGAAAGTGGCAGGACTTGACTGGCATTGAGCAGTTTTCTTCTGTGCTAGTGGACTTGTGAATATGGTAACATTTCTTAACTCGATGTGCATACCTTGCAGCGGACGAGTAGAGTATTGGATTCTTTCTGATAATGGACAGACCCTGGCACTGAAGACAAATAAGGAGCAGCTGCAAAAAACCATGAAGGAAAGTGAGATCACTTTTTCCAGTGGACAAACATAGGAAGGACACTTTCAGATCTGCAGAATGTTTGCTTTGTTCCGAAACAGAGACCTAAAACATTACAATATTGCATTATTTCCTTGCTTCAGTACACGTTCAGAACGCAACATTTCAGTCACAATCTGTTTTTGCAAGTCACATGTGCATAAAACCATCCTCTCTGGAATCAGCCATCAGGATAAATTATTAATTGCAATGCCTGTTTCTAAAATAAATATTTTTAAAGACAGTTTTAGATAAAGCTCTTGGTTGTCAAGTGTGAAATGTAATTTGTGCACTCATAAAATGATGACACTGCTGTTTTTTTATATACCATCTCCCATTATGAACTATGATATAGCTTGGTTTATTGGGTCATTAGCCATGTATGAAAATGCCCTTAATTAATCAGTCACAGTCAACGCCACAAAATCACCAACTAACCACCTCGGTTTACCTGTAAACGACACATTGCATTTGCCAACAAAGTCCAGAAGTTTAATGGGTTTGCCCATCCATATTGTTTTCAAAGGAATCTGATTGAGAAAAAACAAACACTGTGTTAATGTTGTTTAAATCATAACTGATATAAATGTGCATTTCTTAGGATCTCTTTATTCCTACCCGAAATCCAATAGCTCGAAACAATCGATCAATGTAGTCACAGCTGTGTTCTTCCCATATTATCCAGGCCATTTTGGAACTGATTTTAGGGGCTGAATGCAGTAATGTAAGGTTGTATTAAATGTAGTACGAGCGCTTCATTTTTCACTTGTGTTTTGGTCATTACCTAAAGAACACACTTACCAAATGATGCTCCCTCCTTAGGCTGCTCCTTTCCGTTTGCTATCCTTTCTGGGAGATGTTTTAGAGTGTCCAGCAACTATTGATTTAAAAACGAGACAGAAGTTTTAAAACAAAAAGTGATTCAAACTTTTGATTTCATGCTAGGTAGTGTTAACGTGTAATGCATACGCAAACAATTAATTTGGAAATAAATGAACGGTAGCTGTTGCTCAAAGTGTAAGATTATGGAGTATTACTGTAGTTCAAACATGGCACTAGTAACACCAAGGTCATGGGTTTTCAAGGAAATGCCAGAATTGAGAATGCCATGTACAACAGTTGTGTCCTGTGACGGCAAAGCTGAATTTTTAGCAGTCATTACTCTTCAGAGACACATGATTCTTCAGAAACGTTCTTTTTTAAATCTTACTGCACAGAATTGAATAGAAGTGCATAAAATCATACAATGTTTCTGCTAAATATATAAATGAAAATGCACAACAAATGTAAAATAAAAAACACCCAAAATTTCTACAAATTATAGACACAAGCAGTGGTGTGCAGTTTGGTTGTGCAGGTAAAAATTGGCTTGGGGGGTGGACATAATTTGGGCTGGTTTTGGGTCAGTTTAAGCATTTTAAATGTTATAGGCTAACTGGTTAACTGCATCCAGTCAGCCATCACTACATTACAAAACACACTGCAGAGGCGCTGGTGCTGATGTAGGCTAAGCGTTGACGACCACATTTATGTTCTCACTCTCTCTCATTTTTTCTATCACTTGGATTGGGCACTTTTTGCATTGAAATAGGACTATTCCGCCTGCTGACACTCAAAATGATGAATGTATAGTGATAGTGGGCTTCCCGATTTGATTCGTTTACCCGGGAAAGTTATCTAACATTGTATTTATATTATTTCATTCTCATTGTTTAGTTTTAATGAGGTAAAAAATGTACCTTATCAACCTTGGTTAAAATATTATACATCACATTATTTTGACAGTTAAAGTTTTGGAAGTTTTTTGTCAGGTTTTGGGCTGGAAATCGTGCATCCAATATAGCAACAGCGCGCACAAAAATGTTTAATTACCATTTTAGAACCCACAACTGCTAAAGTGGCCCCAAGCGCATCAGCAGTGCAGTTCTTTGGAACTTTGTATAGCTCTTGCTGAAGAATAGGACCCACATCAAATCTAAAACATCAAATACAAACCATAAACGAAATGTACACAAACATATTTGTGTGTATTTATATATATATATATATATTTATGATCCTGCCGTTAACATGTCATTCACCTCTTAGGTCTTATTTGCATGACAGTCACTCCTGTGACACTGTCACCATTTAGAATCGTATGAAAGACTGGAGCAGGACCCCGCCAGCATGGCAACAGACTGGGGTGCACATTCAGGATCCCGCTTAGAGAAAAAACAAACAAATTAGGTCTATAATAAGCTAAGATCACAATATTTCTAAATCACACAATGAACACAAACACAAATCTGGTACAGGACCCATCCAGGCATTGTACACTATTTAGTTCTCCTTTTCCCTGAAATCTAACGACTTACTATGGCATTCTGTTGATGATGTTCTCCTTGATTAAACAGCCAAATGACACCACCACACCAACATCAAACTGTGCACTCGAGTCCACATCTGGCCAGAGGTGAAGAGGGAGTCTGTGCTGCTCTGCATACTTTCTGACTGGAGCTTCTCTGGACAGCGTCACAACCTCAAGTGAACCTATGACTCCGGCTTTTGCGTCATCTCTACAAAATGAAAAGCAAACTAGTCAGATCATAAAACATACAGTTTTTATTAGCACAGGCAGTAATGCAATGACAAACTGGAAATCATTACCGAGAAACATGAAGCCGTTTCAGGGATTCCAAAGCAAAATCATCACTTCCAAAAAACAGAACTCTCCAGGGTGGTTTTGCAGCAGGCTGTATTTGACTTACAAAAGATTGATCTCTGCTTAACAGAAACAACCCTCTTCTATGACTGGCGTCACTTTGACGAAGACGTGCGATGCAGTGGCTACAAAGTCCTTGAGACCGCAAAAGACCCTGATCTATGAATTTTAAGCAGTTTAAGTTCCACATTCTTTAATGTAAGGTTTCATTTAACAGCTAGCGAAAGCTTCACTACTCGATTTACAGATAAGCCCGCAACAGTCACAGGGTTCATTCTGTTATTTCACGATAACTTCAGTCGAGACAGTAATGCCATTTTTCACAATACGTGTCTAAATTATACTCATTATACTTATCAGTCTCGCAAAGTGGCAAGGTTACGGTAAAGCGTTATATGTACACCCAGGAACATGTGTGTGTCGCCATTTTGAAACAGACGTCATTTCCGCTAAAAGTTTAATATAAAAGTCATATAATATACGTCAATAAATATTATTTTACAACATTTGCATAAACAACAGGGTTTTTTTTGCTGCTGTTGTTGTTATTTTAAAGAAACAAAACACATTCGCTATATGTATAAAGCTGTTTTTGTTCTTTCAATTTTGTTTATTGTTTTTTTTCTACACTCAACACAAATATAAACGCAACACCTTTGTTTCTGCTCCGATTTTTCATGAGATGGACTTAAAGATCTAAAATTCATTCCAGAT